>CM061920.1:376184487-376610685 GCA_031002005.1 Vandiemenella viatica
TCATCTCCGAACATCGCAGACATCAGACGCAGAACTAAATGGTAAATTATTACGACCAAGCCATCTGATTGTGCATTCCGTGAAACTGAACCCTTAAGCGTCTTTGAGAGGATAGGTTCATGTACTAACTTTGTAACTGAAAACCCCTGAGCTAGCGACGTAATTTGTCAGAACTAGTTATTTTCGAATGGCATATTGTTCATTCGTGGCGCACAAATTTTTTTTGAAATGTAAAGTCACAGTATTATGATACCTATGTCTGAGATCGTCATAACTTGTATTGTACATTGTTTCCAAATATCATTATTTCTTGCACATTAATTCTGAGATAGATTTAAAAGTAAATACACAATTGTTTGCTTTCTCATGACGGCTAATTGTACCTCTAAGCGTTGCTTTTATGATTTTGTCAATTTGTATTAATGTTAACGGTAAATTCGTTCAGACTTGTAATCGCCAATGATAAGAAAATAAATGTCATATTGACAGTTTTCCTATATTCCAATTAACATCGAGATTCTTGCAGAATCCATTTTTTCACTCCTTCATAAACAAAATTAAAATCCCCATTTATTTATATTAATAATTAATTTATATGTCGGATCTGGAGTATGGAGCTAGCTATTAGATGTGTTGCGTCCTGGTTGGCTTTTACTTCCGCGAGCGGTTCGGAAGATGAGAGCTCAGGTGAGACTGTCTAAGGTTACCTTTTAGAAGTCTCAGAAGTAAGTGGATTTTGGTTTTCAGACAAGGGAACTCGGTGTGGAATGGTACTGATAGAAATAAAAACACATACAAGCTGAAATTACAAAGACCAAGCTTGCAGCTCACGAAGACCGACTGAAATCTATTTTAGACCTAAATCCCAGGGAGGTGCATGGCTACAAGGTACTATTCCTCCAACATTTCCAACTCAGGGAATTCCTTCTGCAGGAACTGGATCCTCCGCATCAACTTTAAATAAACTCGGTAAGAAAAGTATCTCCCATAGGGATTAACCAGCTTAAATTCCCTATGACTACCGTCCATGGGACTTCAGAGGCACTAAGTCCTAAACCAGCATCGAAGTCTGCTACCGACGGCGACTACTGTGCCCTGCACTAGTCTGTCTCTCCGTCCTACTGATGCCCTAATCTAGCAGTCCTGCTCTGTTACTGCTCCGCCCTACTCTCTCTAATAGCTGCCATGCCCCACACTGGTCAGCTCCGACCCCACACTCTGGCGGTCGGTCCTACTCTCTTACTGCTCCGCCCTACTCTGGCTCTCGGTGGCCCGGCCACCTTCTTTTATACTTCTTAATGACGACATTATTTGTGTCCTCCTAACCTTCTAGAACCTTCTTTGGCGTTGGTCGCTTTGTTTACGTTCTTGCATCAGTCCTATCTGCCCTTCCGTGTTTCCCGTCACGTAGGCTTCCGGGTCGGGTCGTGTTAATGGAATCCTCCGCTCCTGTCAACACTCAGCCCTATCACCCTCGCTCCGACCTTCTGCTTTCTCCACTTTTAATGTTATCGCGTTGCCTCTTGTTGACTACATATTGCTCTCCTAAAAGCATCCCGTGTTTCTTCGGTTTCGTATCGCTACGGCGTTTTCCTACGCCTACACTCTTATTTTACTTGCTGCTTCTTGCACCACTTAACATAACTAAGTGTTCCCGCGATTATTTCGCGACACCTTCCCCCCTTGGGGAAAATTTTGCAATCTCTCTTGAGAGTGCAAAATTTTCTAGTATCTACTCCGGCTGTGTGAGCTGCTTATTTATTTACAATTAATATTCTTTATGCATGTTACAATGATTTACATTCATATTACAATGTTTTACATATTTCAATTTCTTCATCATCTTGCCCTTACAATAATGACAATTCTAATATTACAATGTTTTACATACATCATACATGTATTAATATTTTCAAAATCAAAATTCTTACAATATACCACTTCATATTTTCATTTTGGACAGTTTCCTATTCTTTTCATAAAACATTTTTTTTTTTTTTTTTACCTTTTACCACAAAATATATATATTCATTATACCTTCTATCGTTTGTCAGTTTTAGACAAAAACATTAATGGTCTCTTTTGTTCATACTCTAAGTATCTGTCTGGGTGACGCACACGTTCACTTATCACAGCACTACCAGTTTCGGTTACATACCGACTTCTCACAGGACCAAAAGTAATTTGTTCACTTTCGTCACTGTTCATTCCAGCCGCATGATACCTAACTATTCCAGTATCAGGGTATTGATTCACAATCTTATTCTTTACACAAATCTTAGTGCAACAGTCATCACCTATGGCTTTACAGAAAAACCTAAAACAGTCTCGGCAACATTTACAATGTCTACATACACAGAATATTATTATCAGCACTACTATCCCAGTCCCAGCATACCCCCATATTGGTATACTGTCTAATGAAAATGCATCAAATAATGTTCTTTGTTGGTATGTGATTTCCTCTTCTAATTCGTCTAATTTATGACCTGCTGCCGTTAGATCATCTAACTGACGAACCACTGGTTCGATTGGTAAGTATAGAGGTATTTCCGAAATGTTCCTCTTTTTCTTATTCACCATGCAACAATCTATATCCATATTTAGATTTGGAACTATATCATTGATCGGTACCTTTGACCTAATGGTATGTTCTGATTGAATTAATATTTGTGCACCATATCCCTTGCATTTACTTAAAAATTTGAGTTTTCCCGTTCCTCTAATAATCACATCTGTGGGCTTATTACTGTTACACAATACTGTGAGACCTTCATCCTTTGGTGCTACAAAAAGCCACTCATTACCTCTGATTTGTGTCCATACACTTCCATTTAAAACAATATACTTCTGAATACAATCACTTGGGATTTTTACTATAGGTTGAAGCATCCGAGCTTCACATACCTCATGATCGTAAGTTGAAAGCAATACAAAGGTCTGTTTACAGACGCTGTGAGTGGGCTCTAACTTTTTACATACTAACTGATCGTTATCTAACTTGACATATTGCCGTTTTGCATCGTCAATTAACAAAAATTCTTTTTCAGGCGCTATATACGTAAATAATCTTTTACTGTGATTCACTTCAACTGGCAGGGGCCATAGCTTATAGATATTAAATATTTCAGTATCTACTAGCGGAATGTTTAGTACATAACTTAGTATACTTCCCGAAATAAAGACATCTAAGTCAATTACTCTCATCAGTTGGTACCCCTTGGCTTCAGACAATTCTATCGGAAATTGTTTATCTTTTATTTCATCTTTAATTAATTGTAAGTATTTAACTACTTGTACTGGGTTGATTAAATGTGGCTCTAGAATACCTTTTTGCGCATTTACGATGGCCGTTATGATCAAATCATATTCTTTTTCTAGTTCCTCAAATATGACGTCAGCTGTATTATTTGCTCATTTATTGTTACCAATATACCAAGTTGGTTTATTCTTTTATCTGTGCTAGCTTCATATTTATATGTGCTCATTAAGTTTTAATATTCCCGCGGTGATCATTCTTTCATTACGTTCTATTGAGTTAACTGTATTGTTAAAGCTGGCCAATGTCGTTCTTACTATTGTAACTTGTTCTTTAGAGAGTTTCAATAGCTGTTTTTGCTCTTGCTCCAATAATTTGATCTTTGACTAAAATAGACGGTATTCCAAACCTTAGAATTATCCGTTCTACTAGCACTCTTGCTACCGTGTCAGCATCTTGCTGCTCTATGGGCTCGGCACTAAAAACTTTGTCAAAGCATCCTGAAATGTCAGTATACTATATTTTCCTGTTTCTGATTGTTGTAGTGGACCTACGATGTCTATGTCGCATCTTTCAAATACATGCTCTGGAGTTCTTGTTATCTCCATTGGCATTTTTGTCTTACTCTGGGTAATCTTATTCTTTTGGCAGCTTTCGCACTGGCGAATGTACTGCTCAATGTCGGCTTTCATGCCTTCCCAGCTACAATATTTCCTAATTCTCTCATAGGTCCTACCTATTCCCTGATGTCCACCAATTGGCGATTCATGATACTGCTTTAGTATCTTCATCTTCTCTTCCTGAGTAAGTTCTTCCCTATTATTTGCCTCCGGTGATAATGTTCCCTTCTCATTATCAGCAGTTGAGGTACCACTTTCTGCCACTATTTCTTTACTTTCAGTTTTCTCTTCATCATTATCACTTATTTCGTCATCGGTCTCTCTAATGTTTCGGATTCGCGAAAGAGCGTCTGCAACCTGATTTCTTTTGCCGCTCTTATACACGATCTCATAATCATACTCCTCGAGTTTCAACCGAAACTTCATTAATCTGGATGACGGGTCTGATACACTATTAATCCACGTCAACGGTTTATGGTCTGTGCAAATGGTAAATTTCCTTCCCAAACAAATATGGTCTGAACTGCTTCACAGCCCAACAGATAGCTAACATTTCCCTTTCAATAGTGCTGTAGTTTCTTTCTGCCTTGTTTAAGGTCCTCGATACATATGCTACAGGTAAGTCCTTACCAATTGTACCTTGACTTAATACGGCTCCTATCGCGTCTTGACTTGCGTCTGTGGTTACTACGAAACTTTTTGTGAAATCGGGATACTGTAAAATGGGAGGATTCAACAATTTTTCCTTCAATTGTTGAAAAGCCTCTTCCTGTTTCGTTCCCCATATATATGTAACTCCTTTCTTTAGCAACTCATACAACGGCTTAGCAATTTTACTATAATTACTAATAAACCGTCGATAGTATCCACTCAAACCCAAGAATGCCTTTAACTGACTGGTATTACTCGGTTGTGGGTATTGTTTCACGGCTTCTACCTTTTTTGGATCAGGTTTCAATCCCTCCTCGTGAGTACGTGTCCCAAAAATGTAACCTCTTTCCGTAGAAATTCACATTTGTCTACTTGTAACTTGAGGTTGTACTTTCTCAGTCTTTCGAAAACGTCTTCTAACCTGGCATTATGTTCTTCTAATGACGATCCAAAAATAATGACGTCATCCAAATAAATGAACACTTTCTCACCTTGCAGTCCTGTTAACACAGAGTTCATCAATTTTTGGAAGGTATTTGGTGCCGTCTTTAATCCCATAGGCATCCTTTTGAATTCATAATGTCCATAAGAAGTGCTAAACGCTGTCTTTTCCCGATCTTTTTCGTCCAATAAGACCTGATAATATCCTTTCGCTAAGTCCAGAGTCGAGAAATATTTTGCCTTTCCTAGCCCATCTAATATCTCATCAATTCGCGGCAATGGGAACACATTATTTACTGTCAGATCATTAAGCTTTCTGTAGTCTATTACTACACGCCATTTCTGTTTACCGCTTGCATCCATTTTCTTCGGAATTATCAGTACCGGCGAATTCCAAGCACTCTCACTAGGTACTACTATGTCATCCTGTAGTAGTTTTATCTATTTCGCCTTGCAAAATTTCTTTTTGCGCCTCCGGTATTCGGTATGGCCTCAACCGAACTATCTTTCCTTCTGCCTCCGGAAGGAGTTTAATTTCATGCTTGACGGCCTCTGTATAACCTAATCTATCCCCCGGCAAATGGAATATGTCATTATACGCCGCACAAATCTCCAATAGGGCTTCCTGCTCTTCTTTGTTCAAATGATCGACCCGGAGATTTTCCTTTAGCTTGCTTAACCGCGATCTGCCCTCCGGTCGCTCTACTCTAACTTGCCTTACGTGGGTTTCTTTTACTTCTGGCACTTTCTCAGCTTCTACTATGGGATTTTCTAGTTTAACTTCTTCTTCCGTAGTGTTTAACAAACTTGTGATGCACACTCCGTTTCTCACGGATACCAGTGCCTCTGGCACAAATAGACCTGGTTTTACTTCTTGCTTCGGGATTATCGCCTCCGATACATCCTTCAGCGTAACTCTTACTCTCACTATTTTTTCCTCGCGCGGGCCTATTCTTATTTCTGAGTTTCGAGCCTTCCCGGCTTCACTCTCAGTTGAGTACTACACTTACTCCCGTTTTTCGCGATTGGAATCGCCTTTGACTTCGTGGTCTTAGCCACCTCCGCATAGGTGCGTTCCATCGCATCCTTATGCCACGCAGATCTTACTGCTAACGAGTCGGACTTTTCCGCATTCGTTAAACTACTACGCCCTTTCACGGGGCTTACTGTCTTCGATGCAGTACCTACTGCCCTCGAAAACCTTCCGTCACGTCGCACAATTCCGTTAGTCGACGGACAATCTCGCCTTTTCACGGGGCCTACCGTCTTCGAGTCAGCACCCAGTGCCCTCGGAATCCTTCTGTCACGCCTCACAGTTCCTTTAGTGAGCGGACACATTTCACCTGATGTCGCAATCCTCACGACATCTTCCCTGTCGCGTCGCACAGATCCGTTAGTGGACGGACAGACACCATTTCGCGTCGTAATCCCTACGACACTTCTCCCGTCCCGTCGCACAGTTCCGTTAGTGACGGACGAGCATGATTGGTGACGTAACCCTTACGACACCCACAACATTCTTGTAGCCGTCGGTTTGCCTTACCGATCTACAAGAACCACCACAACGCATCTCACGTTGTTTCTGAAATGGCCCTTCTTGCGCGGTTTCCAAGCTAATTCGCTTCCCGCGAATCTCAATGGTCCTCCCACCATAATCTATTATGGCCCTATTTTGTGCCAGGAAATCCCTTCCTAACAAGCCTTCAATGGCAAATCTATGTCCGATCCTATCACATAGAACTTTTGCCTTAGTACCAAACCCTTTTCGGCTTGGAACTCAATTATTACGGAAGCTTCTGTATTCACTATATTGTTACTAATCCCTTTGATTCTAATTTTCTCACTAGTATCCCTTTTTGCTCCCTTAGGTATACTATCCTTTTTTATTAAGCTGATCTGTGCCCCACTATCTACCAGGAATTTCATCCGATTATCTTTGCTCCATCACATTGCACTACAAATTCATTCTTGTTTGTGCAGTCTACTTTATATACTTTTGGGGGCCTGGCGCAATGTGACTGCCTCATTACGCCACTTAACAGTTTACCTGTCTATTATCCCTTTTTCTCACTACCCCGCTATTTTCACGGCACTCCCGAGCATAGTGCCCTTTTTATTACATTTATAACATGTAATTTCATTTGTGTACGGTGACTTTTTCTTAAAGGGTGCTGTTTGGGCCACTTGCCTAGCGCTACTTCTCGTCTCTCGCCGTGTTTCCATCGTTCTGACGGCGTTTTCTTTCTCTAATTTGTTTATCTGGGCTAGCAAGGTATTTATCGCTTTCTTATCCAGTTCGTCCTCTTTGTCGACCATTCTTACACGCCTTTGCGCCCGACAATCCTTGGCTGTATGCCCGGATTTTCCGCAACTGAAACAGGATGGAACAGTTTTTCTCTCTACCTTTGGAGCCCTGAAGGAATATCGCGACACCGGTTTTTCTTTTGCTGAAGCTATCGCACTTTCTTCAGTCGCTGCAATTTCTACTGCTTCAGATAGGGTTATGGTCTCTCCCCTAGCCCGTACAATTGTTTTCACACGGTCATCATACAACCCCTGAATGAAGACTGCTCTTCCTAATTTTAATACAAGAGCTATGCTGCCTGCCAATTCCGTTTCTGCCATAACGCCCCTTATGGCTTCCCTAAACTGATGCTGGAGTGCATCTATGCGCGAACCCCATTGCGCAATACTTCCCATGATTCTTGCTTACTAGCAAACATTTTACATGCATAGTAGTCTAACGTTCTTTTGCAGCCATAGTTTCAACCAATATCCCACGAACTGCCGGGCCAAGTTGTAGTCAAATCTCTGACGAGCAATTTTCCTCTAGCTGTCCCTACTATTCTGGCTTTAACAAATTTTAACAAGATCTCATGCTGTTCTGGCGCCACCAGTTCAAAAGCACTATCACAGTTGTCCAGAAATTCATTTAACTGAGCCTTATCGCCATCAAAAGAATGAGGAATTAATTTAATGACTTCATTTAAACCAATATACTGCCTCTGAGATGATGACTGCGCACTCTGACTACCCGACACTGCTTCGTTAGGCATGCTGCTGCTTTTCTTTCTCACCTGATGGTGTTGACTCCTGTGTGATGCTGTGTACGTCGCCCGTCCGGCTGCTGGCTGCGGGACTGCGTAGTGCGTCGCTCGCTTGGCTGCTGGCTGCGGGGCTGCGTCGTGCTGCTAGCGGCGGCTGCCTGTTGATCCCTTAGCTCGCCCTGTTGGCTTCGGCTGCGTCGCGGCTGCTGTTGTTCGACCCTCGTTGACCTCGACTGCGTTGCGGCTGCTGTCGTCAACCCTCGTTGACCTTGACTGCGTTGCGGCTGCTGTTGTCAACCCTCGTTGACCTTGACTGCGTTGCGGCTGCTACCCGTCTCGTTGTTTTGTGGATGCTGCTGGCAGGTTTCTTCCGCTTGTCGAGTGGCCCCTCTTGTACTCGACCAATGGATCCTCTTCTTTCTTCTTTTCGCCTCCCTACTGTGCCACCTCCCCTAGTCGGCTTCGCTTTTCAAGCCGTCAGTCTGGCTATGACTTCGGGCTGATCTTTCTTAGAAGTTTTCAAACACCTATTCCTCAAGTCTGTGGCCTTATATCGCCGATATGCTGACCTTTGGCCAACCCTGGCTAACGTTTGGTCAAGCAATATCTAACAGTGGCTATCCTGGCCAAAACCCCACACTATTGACACCAAAATTTTTATAGACTATGTTGCGTCCTGGTTGGCTTTTACTTCCGCGAGCGGTTCGGAAGATAGGAGCTCAGGTGAGACTGTCTAAAGTTACCTTTTAGAAGTCTCAGAAATAAGTGGATTTTGGTTTTCAGACAAGGGAACTCGGTGTGGAAGGGTACTGATAGAAATAAAAACACATACAAGCTGAAATTACAAAGACCAAGCTTGCAGCTCACGAAGACCGACTGACATCTATTTAGACCTAAATCCCAGGGAGGTGCGTGGCTACAAGGTACTACTCCTCCAACATTTCCAACTCAGGGACTACCTTCAGCAGGAACTGGATCCTACGCATCGACTTTAAATAAACTCTGTACGAAAAGTATCTCCCGTAGGGATTAACCAGCTTAGTTTCCCTACGACTACCGTCCATGGGACTTCAGAGGCACTAAGTCCTAAATCAGCATCGAAAGTCTGCTACCGACGGCGACTACTGTGCCCTGCACTAGTCTGTCTCTCCGTCCTACTGCTGCCCTAGTCTAACAGTCCTGCTCTGTTACTGCTCCGCCCTACTCTCTAATAGCTGCCATGCCCCGCACTGGTCAGCTCCGACCCCACACTCTGGCGGTCGGTCCTACTCTCTTACTGCTCCGCCCTACTCTGGCTCTCGGTGGCCCGGCACCTTCTTTTTATACTTCTTAATGACAACATTATTTGTGTCCTCTTAACCTTCTAGAACATTCTGTGGTGTTGGTCGCTTTGTTTACGTTCTTGCATCAGTCCTATCTGCCCTTCCGTGTTTCCCGTCACGTAGGCTTCCGGGTCGGGTCGTGTTAATGGAATCCTCCGCTCCTGTCAACACTCAGCCCTATCACCCTCGCTCCGACCTTCTGCTTTCTCCACTTTTAATGTTATCGCGTTGCCTCTTGTTAACTACATATTGCTCTCCTAAAGCATCCGGTGTTTCTCTGGATTTCGTATCGCTACGGCGTTTTCCTACGCCTACACTCTTATATTTACTTGCTGCTTCTTGCACCACTTAACATAACTAAGTGTTCCCGCGATTATTTCGCGACAGGACGATAGGTTGTAAAAGATTGCAGTTGAGGCACTTTTCGTGTTGCAACTGTTGTGTCTTGGGTTTTCCCCACACTGGAAGCGAGCTGGCAATATGTCACACATTTATCTACACACTCTCTCTCTCTCTCTCTCTCTCTCTCTCTTTGTTTCCTCTGCAGTACGTCGGTGGTGTACTGGTTGTACAGCACGGGACTAATGAAACCGGAAGTTGGTGCCGATGTTTTTGACGGACGAGATCGTTAATATCTGTTTTCGCATTTCAAGCGCGGTGTTTCGTATGTACAGGAGGGCGTCAGCAGTATTTCCCCTAAACAGAGTGGAAGACGTGTAAACCGGAAATGAAGCGTAGGTGGCGCCAGGATGGTGACGGGATCGATTGGTGCCTGACGCACCAAGAGCACGCGACGGGTGAGTCATCGACCCCCACCTGGCGCCAAAACTCCGTTCCAGGTCCCCTCGGATCAAAAGCAGCCAAAATGCCAATAACTGCCAACTTATCAAGGACAAGGACGGCGAAAAAAACGGCTTGGTACCATTATATGGCTGGCGAGTAGCTGGGTGGTGAAACCATAAAACGTAAATATTCTGTAACACAATTTCATTACATGCTCACTTTGACAGGACATATTGCGGAGATACTAAAGCAATGATGGCCAAGTTCTGTATATATTAGGAACAATGGTTAGTGAAGTAAAAATCTGGTCTGCAAAATCATAGATATACAACTGCATGAGCGTGGTGGGACACACATTACTGTTGTTAGATAGGGCGCAAAGGAGGGCAACTTGATTTGTCGGCTAAAATACAGCAGAACGCAATTAGTAACTGGAATAATAAATTAGCTGGATTTAAAATCTTTGAGAGATGAAATGCGGGAAGATACAGTGATGGATGTGTATAAGGCATACGTGCCTATGAGGCTTGAACGCATATTCTACGAAGAATAGGTGTATTATGTGAAAGTAAAACAGCGGCCATGATCTTAAACTCACATGTCACCCTTAATGCTAAAATTTCCATTAAATTCTCGAGGGAGTTGCTGAACAATTTATTTCAAACAGTGAAAGAATTTAAACTGGAAATTTGGTGCAATGAAAAAAAAGACATGTACAGAAAAAGTCATCATAGCATAAGCTGGATCTCAGTAACAATAATAATTGATAGGTCCATCTCGAGTGTTTGCCAGCTGATGCATGAATTTGTTGATGCAAAAGTTCTTAGACTAGCTGATGGGGATAGTCGCGAACTAAAGCGTTTAAACTGTCTTTATTGAAATCCCGAATATCAAGAATCACCTAAGTTCAAAATTGGATTCGATTTAACGGCACTAACTTTCTTCCTCTCCTTGCTTTCACCGATCACAGTCTTTCAGTTTTCAAGCATCGTCCTGTGTCTTGATTCACATATTACACTTAAGCTGACAAATATGTCAAGGAGCATGGTGGATGCACGGTGACGTAGTGGGTCAACTTCCGATAGGACGCACATTCGATCCCCGCGTCTGCGAAATAGTTTTCGATCTTTTATGATTCCAGAAATCACTAGTGGTGAATTAGGATGTGGATCATTCTCAAAGCTATGCCTCATTTTCTTCTTATTCCTTATCCACAATCTTCTCCGGCCTCTTATGATCCTTTCGTCAACAAGCTCTGATTAAGTAATCCAAAGTGTTGGTTTTTCTGGGTTTTTTTTGGTCACTTGATGTTCAGATCTGCAAAATGCAATGCGATTTGCAACAGACTCTGCCCAAATGACAAGCCACGCAAAAATCACTACACTACAACGCTATAATGATAAAAACTTACAATAAATATATGGTTCTTGTTTCTCAGAAAGATTGGTATAATGTGCTAAAATGGTTGAGCATATCAGATATATCAGGCTTACTGAAAAATTCATTCGTCATTATGACTTTACTGAATGTCAATAACGTTCTCACATCGAGCAGGAAAGAATTGTTGACAAAGAACTTAAAAGAAGTACAGTAAAAGTCCGGTTACACGAGTTCCGATTATCCGAGCCGCCGGGTTAACCGAGTGAAATTTTTGAAATATGATAGGGATGGAAAAATCGTTGGAAAAATAAATATGGTGTCAGACAGTTAAACATATCGGGTGAAAAAGCTTTCTGCAGATTCCAGTGAAGTTTATGAATTTCAGAGTAAACTTGCTGATGTTTTAAAATTGGGACTAACGACAGACAGGGCCGGCGTTAGGGGGGGGGGGAGGGTAAGCGGGTCAAAAGTACCCAGGCCCACCAGCTGATGGGGGGCCCCGATCACCGGCTGTACTCGAACATGATATTATAGAGCAAATTAGATTCACCTTTTGCTTAACCATCGGGGAAGATGTTACAGGATAATAATTTCATTCAGATATTTGGGTATGTAGGTACAACATTACCAAAAATTATTCAGGTAAAAAGTGTTAAGGTTAATGTTCTAAATTAGAAGACACAACTAATAAAACGGTTGGTATTGTTCGTCAAGAAGGCACAATGAGCCTAGTAAATAAGTGGTAATCGCTCAAGCCTGGCATTCGGGAGGACACGGGTTCAAATCTTCGTCCGTCCATCCAGATTTCTTTTCCAAAAATCACTGCAGGAAAATGTCGGATGGATCCTTCGAAAGCCATGGCGGAATCCCTTCCCATTCGTAGATCCCAGTACTTCCCCGCCTCTAATGACCATAATCAAAAAAATAAAGTGGTCATAAAAGGTCACAAAAAATACTTTCTATATTTTGGTTCCAACTGGGAATAAAAATTATCATTACCAATTAAAGGCTTTTTATTTATACCACTTTAACTTCCGTGAGAAACATTTGTTGAATTAAGAGTCTAAATTAAAGTTCTTCAAACGAAGTAAAATTTAAACATACCTAAATTAAACAACAGAAAATTATAATTCCGATTATTTATTCTGCTTGGCCGAATCGGACGTAGAACTCATGTCCTACGTAATGCCTCAGGTCACAGCTCACTCAGTAGTTTTGTTTTTAAATCTTTTTTTTCCCCCTAATGGCTTTGCTCCTCGTCTAAGAGCAACGGAAGGACTGTGGCAATGATAGTGAAGGAATTCGGCTATAGACTTTCGAAGGAACCATCCGAAATTCGGCTGGAGTGAGTTTGGGAAACGTTAGAAAACCGAAATCTGGTTCGCTGGACGGAGTTTCGAACCCGCGTCCAAAAAAACACCCAAACACTGAAAAAGAAGAGAGTAATTCGAAAATGCTATCAAAAGGGCATCGTCGAATCACTTTGTAAGATGTATAAAAAAATTCTAGATGGAAATTTGTGCCATTTCTATGCTTATAATCTCCGAGGTCTATTCGTGCATGTCTTTTCATCCTAGACAGACAGTAGTATCCCACGAACTGTAGCCATGGGAAGGAAGACCCTGCCGGAAGATTAGCGGAGCGGAACAGCTCCGGTTACCATCTGGGAGAACACGACCCGTGGTCCACCAGCAAAGTGGACGCGGAACATGCCAGCAGCGCACAACTCCTCGACAAAGCTAGTAGCACGGCAAGAATACAGATGCAGGCTACTGAAATTAAATGGTTCAGTATGGTACTTGATCAAACAAAGTGGCACCAAAGACTGCTATCATAAATTAGCTTTGTTCAGTTTAACAATAAGGACTTGAACCTAACCTCTTTTTTTTATGGAAGTACGTCTACTTTAGGAGCATTGAATAAATCGCGTTTCAGTAAATCTAACATTGATAATTATCGCTCTGTGTCCCGGCTATAGAATGTTTTCAACATTATATGTTGACCTTCAACTCTCAAAGATTTTTCCAAAGCTGTACATTATTCATAGAGAAGTTTAACATTGGGCAGGCAAGATTGAAGAAAACTAGAGGCATCTAGCAGTAATAGATATTTTAAATCAGGGTCCCGTAGAGCATAAAGTAAAAAGAGTCCGGCAAATCATGAATCTTTTTTTTTGTTTTGTATTGTTTATGACTTTTCGCTTCATCGACGTCTGAGTTATTAGGGGCATGAAAAGGATCTGAAGGAATTCATACATGGTCTTTTGAAGGAACCACCTTTTTAATCTCGTGAAGATATTTGGGAAAACCATTCAAAACCGAAATGTGGATGCCTGGACGGGGATTCATGGATGAAGAAAATAATTTTGGGAGACTCCGATAGTGGTAAGTAATAGAATGGTTGGTCACATTTTAAGATATAAGCTGTTCGTTAATTTCTTAAGCATATGAAGGTAACCATATAACTAAGACGTAAATCTGTAATAAAAAATGGATATGAAGAAATTAGTACAGGATTTGAAGGGATGTACTATTTTATTAGCTCAGTAGAGAATGATGAGAAAAAATGTGTACTTTGAATATGTGAAAACTGCGACCAGTGAAATTTGCGCCCAACCTAAAATCTGCGGCCAATACCTGTTCTCTTTGTGTCACGGCCTAAGGCCCGACCTGGTCTCACTAAGTCGTAGCCTGGAAGCATACGTGAACAAATAGAACGGAAGTTAGTCAGCGACAACATTTTACATTATACATTACACGGTCGAAACAGCCAAACTGGTTTCTATTTTTTTTTTTAAATAGACACGCAAATGTTTCGAATTAAAAGCACATCACCTTGTTTCGCAAGTTAAGTATTATTTCTTGGAATTTTTTGCACTCGTTACTGAAAGATGAATTTTTTTCTGATCTGCAACACAGTTCGGAGACTCCAGTGCGGTATTAACCATATCGGGCTGTCCGACGGGTCGTCTAAATGCAACACTGTCGACTGGAGGAAAGTGAAATAGGGAACTGGAACAACAGTAACCGACTGTCTGAACTAACAGCTTCAGTTCCGCTCTAGCTTCGGTACAGTTTATATCGTGCGACTTGTGTATTTTTGTCTCAATAGTTCCGGTATGGAAGTTTCAACGACCATTCGCGGTAAGCTATTCTTACATAGTGAAGCGAACGAAACAAGAGAGAAAGCAAACCACTGCCGAGGAATGCTTAAAACCATGGATTCGACGGTGCCTTTTTCACTCGAGCATCAATGTGGAGCTCCGGATGAGGCTCGGTTGGAGGTACGGAAGACTTTGAAACAGGCGAAGTACAGGGCACAAGAGGAAGGGACTTCCATTTCCAAAATATATTCAGAGGAGCTGGGTTGCCTGCATAATCGAGGGTATGATTTTTTCACTGAAATGCCACAGCAGCTAACAACGAAGAGAACTTTATATTATCAGCGGGGAAAATCACAGGGAAATGAGAGAGATCCACAGTCCAGAGGAGAAATTATTCTCAAAGCAGAGTTTCTAGACATGAACGATGCCAGCAGTTTTCTGGGGAACGATGACAGATCAGGAGAAAGGATTATAGTTTTTAGTGGAAGAGCAGGGAGAGAGGGTCTAAGAAATAAACAAGACTTTTTTATGAATGGTACGCTCAAGTGCCGTAGCAAACAGTTTGCGCAAAGATATGAAACATTCACGCCGATTTTGGGAATACAAACAGTGAGACAAACATCTATATTGCTGCATTTGCATTATTACCAAGCAAACGAAAAGAAACGAAACATACATCAGTCTTTTCCGAAATTTGGTTGAAAATATTCCAGAAAGGAAGCCTACAAACGTGGCCATAGAATTTGGGTCAGCAGCAATTTCTGCGATTAAAGCTGTGTTACAGACAGAGCATGGATGTCATTTCCACATGAAAAAGTCTCTCTGGAGGAAAGTGAAAGATCTAGAACTTAATAATGAGTATAGAGAAAATGAAGGAGTGAGACAACAAATTCGCATGTGTGCTGCTCTGGCTTTTCTACGGCATGAAGACGTATCTGATGGCTGACTCGAAATACATTCACCGGCACCGGATAATCCCAGACTGTCTGCCTTTGGAAGGCATTCATAAGTTACGTGAGGCTTTTTTCTAGATTTCCGGACTCCCCGGTGAGACTTCGTGAGATCTGGCCCCCCCCCCCCCCCCCGCCTCTGGTGAGATCTGGTCCGTGAGACCCCCCCCCCCCCCCCAGAAATTGCCCCCGCAAATTTTGGAGATCTTTTTTTAGGTCTCACCCTTCCAAAGCCGGTTACACCCCCACTTTTCGTCTAAATACCCCCCAAATTCGACTTTTTTTTGAGCTCTCAGGCCAAAAAGAATTTCCAAAACCTCACGAGAAATTTACGTTGACCCCCCTTTTCCCCTTGGTGAGATTTCGCCGGACCCCCCCCCCCCTCCCCCATTTCACCTCACGAAATTTATGGACGCCCCCTTTGCCTATTTTGTACATAGATGGTTGGTAAATGAAGAAAACCCTGTCAGCCTTTGGAGTTGCTATAAACGGCGCCATCGAATAACCAACGCTGTAGAAGGCTGGCACCACAAATTAATAACATACTTGCTACACCCAATCCCAAAGTCAACGACATATTTAACTGCATGAAAAGAGAAGCAGAAAATTCAGCTTGCGCATTAATGAGGGCAGAGCTGAGGACAGGTAAATAAATAGTCTGCACGAAACGGGATGAAAGATTGGAAAAAATAGTAAAAAATGTACAAGGAAGATAGTAAGATCAAAGCATGTTTGAAAGCTATCTCGTAACTACAAAAACTGGACTAAATTTGTCAGAAGATGTAGCCTATTTTCAATTTGACTCACTGCTAAATTAGACAGTCGTGTTTGACTCGTAGTGGAACCAAGATATTTCTTAATTAACTTGACTTAAAAAAAAAAAGAATTCCCTTGCATAACGTTATCGAAACACACAAAATTATGATACTAGTCAACTGATTTTTCTGTAATTGTGGAAAGTTCCGCTTATATATTTTTAATCGAATGACTAGAATCTGGGTGAAATGCTTCTTGAATACTTGATCCTGCTTAAATTTCGGCACTGAGCCAGTCAGCTTATGGCTCTCTAATTCTCATCTGCCTGCCTGTCGAGAGGATTAGTGGTCCCTTCCTCGACACTTTCTGGTCGCAAATTTCAATGGGCGCAGTTTTCGCGACACATGGTTTTCGTTGAGGGAAAGCACAACAAATCCTGGTAACTCTGATTGTCCGTACTGAATTGAATGTGTCGCGTACACATCGGAGCTGACCAGTGACTCTTACTGCCAGTTCAAATTCTGACGGTTTGAGAGATCTTAGCGTAGGGAAGGACTATTTTTTAACTTATGGCTTTACGGTCGACGTCGGGGTCATTAGAGGCGGGATGGGACTGGGGACAAGGAACGGGAACGAATTCGGCCATGGCCTTCTGAAGGAAGCATCCCGGCATTCGCCTGGTGTGATTTGGGGCAACCATGGAAAACCTAAATCTGGATGCCCGGACGGGGATTCGAACCGGTTTCCTCCCGAATGCGAGGCCAGAACGTTAACCGCTCACCAACCACTCTCGATACGGAAAAATTAGATAGTAGTGATTTTATAGATCCTTCGCGCGGAACTTCATTCAGTTCTTTTAAGTAGTAGTCCTATATGTTTCTAAAGTACTGAAATCTTTGTTGTTAGGAGAGACTATTAACCAAGACCCTTCAGTTATCTTTTTTCTATTTCTGGTTGTGGCTTTACAGCTCGCTGATGTCGACGTCATTAAAACAGGAAGACGATTAGAAGCAAGGCGCGGGAAGAACCATGTTCTTTGGAATGAGCCATCCAAGCATATGCCTGGGGTTATTTCGGAAAACCAAGGTAAAACGGAATATGGATGGCCGGATGGATGTTTGAACCTGCGTTCGCCTGAATGTTGGGCCCGAGCGTAACGGCTCAACCTCGTTTAGATTATTCACAAAATGATTGAATATAAATAAAGTTATAAGATGGTACGAGTTCCTCAGGAATATTAACTGGCAGAAACAAGTGAAGTAAACGTGAGAGGTTCTGTCAATAGTGGCACCAAATACAGCAAGAAGCAGCGCCTAGGAGGCATTCATGTCCTCCTCCTGAGTAGGTCGTTGGCCTGTGCAGGTGACGTCCCGATTTCTTAAGTCTGACGCCTGCAGTCATCTGTCATCTCAGCACGCCACGTACCATAACACTCCAATTCATGTCACCGCTCCAAGGCACTTGATACAGTTTCTAGATCTGGCTTTCTCCCTATCAGGCCATCAATTCGATACAACCACGTTTTATTGTGCAATAGATGAATTTTACAACGGTAAACTTGGAACAAACTTTTCTTCTGGATTTTAACGTCCTGTTAGTGCTTGAACTCACTAAGGAAGATTTTAAATTTTAACTGTCCTCGTAGATTCACTTTATTCAACTACGAAAACTTTTTTTTTTTTTTTTTTCTTGTGGCTTCTCGACGTCGAGGTCATTGGAGGAGAGAAACAAGAAACAAGGAACTGGAAGGATGGCATTTTGAAGGAATCATCCCAGCATTCGCCTGGAGTGATTTTGGGAAACCATGGAAAATCCAAATCTGGATGGCCGGACGGGGATTCGAACCCACGTCCTCCCGAATGCGAGGCCAGAGCGGTAACCGTTCACCCACCACGCTCGGTGAAGACCATCTAGAAAGATCTCTGTAAAAATTAATAATTTTTCTCAGAGATCCAGTTAATCCAAAGCGCCGACAGTGAAGACCATTTACAAAAAAGTCTCCGAGCTTCAATCGCAGCTATAGAACTCACCATAGGCCCTACAGTTATTAAATTTTTTCAGAGGACCGCTGCAACCCCGGTGAGACTTAATTTTGTAATTGACAACGAAATAAGAAGAAGCTATTTATTTCAGGTGCATAGATAACAAACATGATTTCATTGAAAAATAAATAAACTGCCAAATCTAAAATGAAAGTAGCATATTATGACGAATGAATATCATTTCGAATAATACATCTGAGATTACAAATAATACTATTCAAAACTGATGTGAAACACCCTATCAGCCTGTGGAGCCGAAACAGGATTTCAGGCACTCCGAATAAAGTGCTTCTAATTACTTATATCTCAAGATTTGCAGATTCGTCTTATCTCCTTATGATTCTTACTTTTACTAACGTAATGTTTATCTCTTGACCTTCCCCATTGACAGCTAGTTTTCAAATTACAACGTTGCCCGTGAAATTTTTACTTGACTTTTATTTCGCAGAAAAACAAACATAAAAATTATTCATCAGATATCGTTTCGAATATTTTAGAAGCACATTACATTAAGCAAATGGCGTGCCGTCGTGTTAGACCATTCTGAGTCAACTTGCTCGGTTGCAGATATCAGGAGCTTATAAGTTAGGCACAGTATAGAAATTTCTGTCCGTCGGTCTTTTCAGGTGCGCTAATAGTTTGCGCAATCACTGATCAGGCCGGGAGGAGGGGGGGGGGGGGGAGGTTATCAGAGGCGGGATGGGATCAGAGACAAAGAACTGGGAGGAATTTAGCGAGAGCGTTTTGAAGCATTCATTCCCGTGTTCGCGTAAAGTCATTCCAGAAACCAACGGAAAACCGAAATCTGGATGGTTGGCCAGGGAAATGAACCCGCGTATTTTCTAATGCCAGGCTCGGTTAAAACGGTTTCACCAACAACAAACATTAGACTCTCCATCATTTGGGTGGCAATTTTTTCTTATGTTCGTACGTCACGTTTTATTATCATGGGGAGTCATTAACGATTTTTTTCAAAATAGTTTCACTACACATTTGATTTCCTTTTCCATCATTTAGTTTTTTAAAAAATAAATCTTGAAATTGATTGCAATAACTCCCGATACTTTGAACTAAGGAAAGCTACTATTGCAATCTGTACCGCCAACCTTATACACCTGATGCTAATGTTTTTCGTATTACGTTGTTCGAGAATACTTTCCAACGCGGACTATTGGGACCAACCCGGCATTAACAAAGTTGTCTTCGTAAAATTTCCAAAACTCCTTTCAGTGCTTACGCCGTTTCCACATTGATCGAATTTCCCCGTGACCACTACACTGAGAAGGGAAAATTAATGCTTGATAAAAGATGCTGTTTCCAGGATATCAAATAAAACAAAGCAAAGCGTGGGCCTGGCACTTCGGAGGAAACGGTTTCGAATCCCCGTCCGACCATGCAGATTTCGGTTTCCCAGGGTTTCCCGAAACCGAGAGTGGTGGGTGAGTGGTTAACGCTCTGGCCTCGCATTCAGGAGGACGCCACGGTTCGAATCCCGGTGCGGGCATACAAATTTGGGTTTCCATGGTTTCCCCAAATCACTCCAGGCGAATGCCGGGATGCTTCCTTCAAAAGGTCCGTGGCGGCATTACTTCCCGTTCCTCGTCCTCAGCCCCATCCCGCCTCTAATGACCTTGACGACGACGTGGCGTAAGGCTATAAGTAAAAAAAAAAGAAAAGAAAAAAAGGTGTCCCAAAATCACTCGAGGTGAATGGTGGGATGGATGTTTTCTGCAATTGCAGAATTCCTTCTTGTTCCTTCCTCTCCATTCTTGCCTGGCACTAATGACGTCGACGAGTGGTAAAACAAAAAGATAACAAACGTCATGATTCATTAGGGCTACACTCCTAAGAAAAATATTTTAACTGTGGAAGAAATAAATGATTTTTGAGAATAATTGGAACAGTTTAAAGATTTCTGTCTCCTGCCAATATGCATATTTTTCTTTCGTAACAAGAGGCAATTATAGCTTTATAATGATATATCCAATATATTACACAAAATTACTTCAGGAACGGGTTGATAGAGCCATAATAAATATTCTGACTTCAAAGTTGATAATGCAGAAAAATAAAACCAATTCTCAAATAATAAAATCGTCCATCCTTGTTACGCCGAAACCGTTGCTATCCAGCTAGAGAATCCAGCTCTATGAAGCATGCAGCATCTGGAAGCATAAGAAATAAAAGCACGTCTATTGAGATTATTTCTCACTTGACCGATTCGCTGATTCGGATTTTAAGAAAACAAAGAGTGGGAGCAAGAATCCTGAGGAGAAATCGCCTTGGATCGGAGTTTCAGTGGTGTCAGTTTACGAATCTCCTGTCACGTCGTGTGTCGAGGTTACTTTGCGACACCGTACAGAATTCTCTCACGCACTCGCGGCCTCTGGTATGGCGACATTTCGCACAGCCTTGAATTGAAGAATGTCCCAGATAGCGTTGCAACAGTCTGAGCAGCTCACCAGCAACGGATAGTTCGCACGGGTTATAATACGAGCTTTTTTTCATTCTGCTCAGCACAAGTGTGACGGTATTTTGGTCCTTCCCCGACATCGAAATTTTGGAGACATTTTTTTTCTTAGCTCTACTGATCTTTTATGGACGGCACGACTATAAAGCCTATTCTTGCCCAACTCTAGCCCCCCCCCCCAAACGAAATTAGCTCAAGCTCTCCCCCAACCTAAATCTGCTAAAGCCCCCCCCCCCCCACCCAAACCAAAATCCTGGATCCGCCACTGTCCTGGACCTCCCGAATATCAACCACGAAGGTTAACGCCTAACCTTCCAAGCCTGCTATTCAGTATCAGTAGTGCTTGCTTTCACAAAAATAACTACTGAGCATGACCAATGTATAAATAGATACCAGATCTAAACCATTATCATCAGGAGGCATCGCTATTTTTTACCCTTTTAAGATTTTGTCTTTCGTTAAAGTTGTTACGTTTTTACATAAATTGATTTCTCAAAACTGTGATAAAACTATTTACGCAACAAAGCCTCAAGCGAAAACGCAAAAGAAGCGTTTACAAAAGTTAGAAAACTTCGAAAGAAAATTAGGATTACATTGAAGCTGTATCCGACGTGTGACCGGCTAAGCACCAAATGAAATTTGTTGTAACGTTAGAATTTACACATAAATTTTTAAAAGGTATGAGACAATTAATGACATTAGACGGCTGTGTTTGTGGTTGGTTTGATGTGATATGACAGGTGCAATGAATGTTGTACGAAAAAATAATTTTTAAATGTCTTTAGATCGTAATAATTGTTCGTACAGGTAGAAACATCATCGCTGGTGATTCTTTGACGATGAAAATCAAACGCGCATGCCGACAGAAACGTATCTAGAAAAAGTCAAATATCTTACTCTGAAATGGGAACCGTGAGCATCGATTATTCGTTATCCTTGACATTTTTCTGTACAGATACGTAAACGTATACAGATTTTTCATAAAACCCCACTGTCTTTATATCAGGGACAGGCAGAAAGATGGTGACTAGAAAACTGGGCGTATACGAGACGTATGTAATGTCTTTGAAGGATATTGGTAGCAGAATTAGGAGTACTGCGTGGAAGAGATGCTATTCGATTTCAGGCATAAGAGAGTGGGAAAGTTTCTTTTACAGATAATGAAGTTATGGAATGGAATAAATTACCAATGGAAAGATGGCTAATTTGAGAAAGATACTGAAAGGATTTAAAAATCAAAATTCGTTTAAAAGACAACCTTAGGTGGGTAGGAAAATTACCCACAAAGAATTTAAAAAAAAGTTAATACGAAAATCGGTTGAGTAGGGAAATTACCACCAGAGTATGTGCTCCATCGCAATTAAAATTTAAATTCTAGGTTTTAGTGCTTCTATCCTGCTCCTTGGTACTGAGGTTGTTATTTACAAAAATTAAAAATAGAATTTAAATTATTGAGGCGAAGTAGGAAGAAAATCATTCATGAACTGTATTGAGAAGCGATCACTCAATTTAATACACTGATTTGGAAAAATTATCACGATGGATACAAATCTACGTACTGAAGAATGAGGACCCAACAGTGGATAATAGTGATGTGCTACCTGGGCTGATAGAGTGAGAGAGACAGGGATGAGTGGGGGTGGGGGGAAGCGAGCGTGAAGAACCGTTAGCCAGTTCAGGGAAGCTGTTGTTATGAGCATTCCTGTCCCGTCAACCATCCACTGGAATGTGTCTGTTCCACAAGATTGAAAACGCCTTGCCTGCAACTTACATAACTACGAATTAACCTCGTTACCTACATTTCGCGGAATCTTTGAAATAGTTTGGTTACTAATATCAATCAATCAACGATTACTTCCACATGAAGTGCTTTAAAAAATACCGTATTACTCTACAAGCATCATAATAAATACTTGTTTCTAATCAGTTATTTAATGTTAATCAAACACTATGTAAAAACTGCATTCGTTTTACTCCACTTCAATAATTCTGATTGCATAATACAAAATTATCCTAAGGTACTAAATAAAAACTAAAGAAACATAACCTGTTATCATCTGGATATTGTGGACCATTTCCTCAATTGCAGTAGGATCAATTTTTTTACGAATAATTTTCACGCCAGTGCAATTGAATATGTTGTTTTTATTTTCGGTACGCGTTTCAGTTCATTCTCTATTTTTAAAGCATCTTCAGCGGTTCTGTCTGCTAATTAAATTTGTTCTAATTGCAACTTACACAAGAAAATTATGATATATACAGATGTAGGCTTACAATTTACACATGAAAATTATGTTATATACAGATATAAGCTTACCTACATTTTTACATGCTCACATTGGCTTGTAATTGTGCCGTGTTTCAGCATCAGTTTTATATGTAATAGCTTAATTTTGCATTGCGTATTTGTTGCATCTTTATGCGTAATTTCGTGTCACTTTCACTGCACTATAGATATTGATTTCTGATGGCTTACATTTGTTTAGTGTGTAGTGTACATCGCTGAGCTGCAGGTTTGTTTATCGTTTGGCTTAAAATGATTTACAGTTACAGCATACCAGCAGAGACTATGCTGAACAAAATT
Source organism: Vandiemenella viatica (assembly GCA_031002005.1). Taxonomy (NCBI): domain Eukaryota; kingdom Metazoa; phylum Arthropoda; class Insecta; order Orthoptera; family Morabidae; genus Vandiemenella; species Vandiemenella viatica. The sequence continues at coordinate 376,207,896 of CM061920.1, forward strand.
AATTAAAAGTGTTAGTGAAAAAAAAGAGAGACCAGAAACCAAGTGGACTGAAAAAAGAAAGATAGCTGATTGAGACAAAAAAAGAGCTATTTGAAAGATCAAAAAGGCGAATCATAAAAGCACTGCATGATCCAACTGGGTTCATAAGAATTTAATAATAACAAACTGAGAAAATTTCTGCTCTGATAGTTGTATAATAACTGTTGATTTCAAAAGCGATTAATATACGTGGTCTGACAACTGAGCTAGTGAAATCACCCTAGAAAACAGATTCCTAGAAAAAATAGTAGGTATCTCACTGCTTTATATCTTTATGGTCATTTCAAAATGGCGCCCTGCCCTTGGAAAGCCAAGGACTGACCCCAACGCTGACTCCACACTTCAGAGGAAGTTTTGGAAATTTTTCTATGGAGTTTGAAGTCCACAGAAATCAAAGTTTTAACTATCACCATATTGTTATTGAACAAGCTTCTACAGGTACCACGAAAAAAATATATAATAATGATAAGGGTGTGTATTAAAATTTGCGGGGAATATTTCCGCTGTTTCATTCTTAGCGCTAGAATGGGAGAAGGGTGTCTACATGTTTACTTCCAGATAATAATGATAATTCTGTGGTTTCAAAGATTTAAGAGTATCTTATCGGCTGCGCAATGATCCTCTATCGGAGACGCTTAAGTTACAGGGAAAGTACAATTTAAAGTACAATCGGACCCACGAAGCGTCCTAGCTTTTCGAGAGATGAAAGCCCTTTAAATTCCAACCTAGATCAGGATTCGAACCGAAGACCTTCCATACTTCACGCACGTGCCTTAACCATTGAGATATCGGACCGATTGGCTGGTACTGAGTGTCGTTAGCACCTTAACTACAATATGATTTAGTTGCTCAATATGCAAACGAACATGGCTAACTACTTCATTACAAAGGGCCAGTGTAGATCGCGTAGCTGTCAGGTGTACATCTGTCTGCAGAATGTTCGATCTGGAGATGTTATGACACATGCACACTACACAAACATTAAGAAACGTTTCAAGTTGCTCCAAGACCTTGTGGTTTTGTTTACATCCAAGGATGCAAATTAGGGATGTTACAGAAGTCATCTATGAGGATGCGGATGTTCAATGCTTGACATCAGTGGGTGCGGATGTTTTGCGGAAGTGGATGTGGAAGTGGAAAAATGTATTTTTGGTGACATATTCTACATTTTGTATAAGTAACGTCTATTTCCATATAATACTGCCACATTGCTTTTTTGCCTCATCTTTCAACAAAAAAAACGTGGGATGATTTCACAAGAAATTAAATTATTTACATAACTATGCACGCCTTTAAAAACAATCTTTGTCATATAAACTTTGTTGGAGCTCGACTAATTCAAGCGTCAAGCACAAGGCCACGCCACCCGCCTTTCCACCGCTCTAGCGGCCCATTCACAGTCCAACTTGTAGGACCTACGATGGTCCGATTTTCGATAAAGGACTCTTCATGGGCCGTGAAAGGGGTTAGAGGACGAAATGCAGGACGTGTTGGATGATGTTGGACTCCCAGACAACCAACACTGGCCCTTGCTGTGCAACAAACTATGGCGTTGGATCATGATTGGAGGAAACATCCTGCGAGTGTGCGATAAGGACACTGGTGTACGGCGATATGAGTGGAAAGGATTGCTTGGAACATTTTGTTTGGCCCTTTTTACTAGCGTGAATGGGTGAGCGCATTCTATGGTAGTTCTGTAAGTTGAACCTTGAATAAGCCGTTTTACTTTACATACAACTTCAAACATGTAAATTCGTCGCTTATGCAATAAAACCGTTTCCGTTTATTTTTATTGCAAGATTGTCAGAAAAAATAACCATGTTGATGTTAGCTAAGCGAAGATGGGCAGATTCTCGTATAAAGAGAAAAGAATAATATGCATTGCAATGTAAACATCCGCTATACATCCGCAATAAATATTGACTATGCAGATGCGAAAGCGGGTGTAGTATTTCACGCGAAAGTTCCGCACTTGCAGATGCGGAGATCCGTTACATCCCTAGTGCAAATATTTCGACTGTGTGAACAAACTGATGTTTCGTTAACCACGATTCCGTCTGTCTGTCTACAGAGGCCCTGCTGCGTTCAGAGCACAATGCGCCGGAAGTTAATGTGACTGGTTGTATAGAGGACTGGGTGCGAAGTAGTCAAGGATTCGACGCCCTTTGCTGCCAGCATGCGTTATGTGCCAATACCCTTGGCAGTGAGCTTGGAGGCGCGGCGAAGAGGAGATTTGTCCTCTTTTCTGCTGTTCCCGGTAGTAAGACCTTGGATAAGGGATGTGAGGTGGCTCTTCAGAAGGGATACGGACGGTACCGGTATGCCAACGTGCACCGTTGAAAATGTTAGTCATATCGGAGGTGTCCGTTCTCGACCTTGACTTCCAGCTGGTCGTGGGTGACTGCTACTGCAGTATATGATTCGGTGATCAAGTGATGCATCGGTCGGGTGTGGGGGAGGGAATCGTGTGCTAGCAGCGTGCCATGTTGCCCATTATGGTAGCTGTGGATCCCGCCGCATCTCTGTCCTGGCGCTGCTGGGGATGGTCACTGGGGGACTAGCAGAGACGTTTGCTAAACAGCCAAGTTGTTTTAGGGTCTTCGGCCTGGCTCGTGGCGGGCGCCGCGTCCGCGTCGCTCCCCGTGGGCACCTTTAATAGGTGACGAAGCGCGCCTTACCCCACCAGCCCTACTGTAATGAATTCTTCAGATGGCCTAATCTCGCGGTGGGGAAGCCTGCAGGGTAGCCAGGTAATTTTGTAGTGGGGTTAGTCTTTACTGACCGAAAGGTTGGGTACCGATTCAGCCTCACTTGTCACATAAGGCCAAACAGAGGAACCACGTATCTGTTAGGAAGAACGGGATTCACGGAAAAAACTACTGCTCGGATTCTGATGGCAGTTCGAATAGCGTACAGTCCTCAATACTGAGGGTAAAATAAAATATTCTTCTTTTTCATGTGAAGTTGGAAAGCTGACTAATTTAAAATAAAACATACATAAATTACTATTCATTTTTTATTGAACGTTGTAACAGCCCTTATACCTGAATTTTGAAGAGCATTGTACTGTATGAAGTATTTGTAATGAGCTAAAGTTTGCTTGAAAGTGATTTGGTATGTTTGTTTGTAATTTCTTGTAAATAAGTGTATATAGACTTTGTTTTAGGTAAGAAAATTATTTAAAGTCCAATTAATATGTTTAAGAACCGAATGGTGCAAGAGAAATTCTTAAATGTTTGTAATTACATATATTAATGTAAGTTACGATGTCTACAGGACAATTTTCTACAGTTTGAAAGGATTTCTGTAAATAATTTTGTATTTAAGTATCTATAATTACCATTTCTGATCATTTTTTAATGTTGTTAATTAATTTTGTATTAATTCCGATTGTTTTTAATATGTTAGATTGTTTGAGTGATTGTTAATGATCGAGAAATATCGGGCGGATGCCTTTGAAGAATTCTCGTAATTTCGATAGACTCTATATAAACAGATCGCCTGGACAGAGACATTCATTCCGTTATTCAGTTTAGTTGACAATATTCAGTTGAGTTTGCGACTGTGCATCTCTATTGTACCTATAATTGTGAATATCGCTGACTTGTTGTTTGGATCAAAATAAACAAGCATCTTCACCTAATTTTTTTGGTGGACTTTTTAATTAATTAATGCAGTTCTAAAACCACCTAAGAACCCTAATAACGTGATTAACGCCGAAACTACTATTGGGATTTGGTTACTTGTGGTAGTCGGAATGTTTATCGCAATTTTAGCGTATGAGTAGCAACGCATTAGTTTTTTTTCTTTTCTGTGTTACTGTGACATAATTTGTCTAAGAAAGAGTTCCGTACTTTAATACTCCACCTGAACAAAGTTGCGGGCAACAGCTAATCTATATATATAAAGACTAGACAACCCGTGCGAAAATTTCGCGAATAAAATGCGATGAATAGTGAAGTTGATTGCTTGTAATATAATGAAAAGTAGAACCGTACTTTCTTTTGTAGCAATTTTTGTTTGTTTGTTTGTGTGTGTGTGTGTGTGTGTGTGTGTGTGTGTGTGGGTGTGTGTGTGTGTGTGGGTGGGTGGGTGTGGGTGTGTGTGTAATAGGTACACATCAAAATACTCGCAACACATTACGAAACAGTTAGGAAAATTTAAAACACTCTGTATTTATGAGAAACTGTCACTGACCTTAGCAGAATAAACTAAACATGAACAAAATGAACACAACGTAGCAATATCTCTGAAATATTTGTTGCTGTGCGAGGAAAATAAATACCTGGTGACAGAAAAATGCGTTGTAAAAATACTAATACTTTTGCCCTCTAAGGTCACAATTTTGAAAAATTTCTTTCTTAAAATGTGGTAACGGAACCGTAGACATTACGAAAACCTCAATCTTTAAAAAGATACCACGTTTATCAATTTTTTTAATTGTTAAGGGAGATAAATGGCTCCAAATACAAAAAACGCATTTTAGAAAAATTGACATTTTTACCCTTTACGGTTAAAATTACAAAAAATTCCTTTCTTAAAATATAATGTTACCACGGCGGTGACCTTATTCTTTTATATGATACCTCATTTATCAATATCTGTTAGATTTTAAGTGAGATAAATCGCTCGTGACACAAAAATGCGTTATAGAAAAATTTATACTTTTTCCCATTATGGGATGAATTCAAAAAACATTCTTTGTTAAAATATTATGTCACAAAGCTGAAACATTACTCCTTATAATCCTACTTCATTTATCGATTCTGGTTAGATATCCAGGGAGATAAATGGCTCGAGATACAAAAAACGCATTTTAGAAAAATCGACATTTTTAGCCTTTAAGGGTCGAATTACGAAAAATTCCTTTCTTGAAACATAATGTTACCACGGCGGTGACCTTATTCTTTTATATGATACCTCATTTATCTATATCTATTAGATATTAAGGGAGATAAATCGCTCGTGACACAAAAATGCGTTATAGAAAAATTTATACTTTTTCCCTTTATGGGATAAATTCAAAAAACATTCTTTCTTAAAATATGATGTCACAAAGCTGAAACATTACTCCTTATAATCCTACTTCATTTATCGATTTTGGTTAGATATCCAGGGAGATAAATGGTTCGAGATCCAAAAAACGCATTTTAGAAAAATTGACATTTTTGCCTTTTAAGGGTCGAATTACGAAACATTCCTTTCTTAAAATATAATGTTACCACGGCGGATACCTTATTCTATAAAATGATACCTCATTTATCTACATCTGTTAGATATTAAGGGAGATAAATCGTTCGTGACACAAAAACGTATTTCAAAAATATTGATACTTTTGCCCTTTAAGGGTCGAATTCCGAAAAATTTCCGTCTTAGTATATGACTTCACTAAATCAGAGATCTTAATCTTTAAAATGATACTTCATTAAACGATTTCTGATAGGTATCAAGGGAGATAAACGATTTATAACACAGAAAACAGCATTTTAGAAATATTGACATTTTTGCCCTTAAAGGGTCTAATTCCGAAAACTTTATTTCTAAAAATTATGATGTAACCAAAGTGGAGACCATATGCTTTAAAAAGACACCTCATTCATTGATTTCGGTTAAGTATGAAGGAAGATACTGGCTTGTGACAAAAAAATACCTTATAGAAATAATATATACTAGACGACCCGTGCGAAAATTTCGCGAATAAAATGCAATGAATAGTGAGATTGAATGCTTGTAATATAATGAAAAGTAGAACCGTACTTTTGTAGCAATTTTTGTTTGTGTGTGTGTGTGTGTAATAGGTACACATAAAAAACTCGCAACACATTACGAAACAGTTAGTAAAATTTAAAACATTCTCTATTTATGACAAACTGTCACTGACCTTAGCAGAATAAATTAAACCTGAAATAAATGCACAAAACGTATCAATATCTCTGAAATATTTGTTGCTGTGCGTGGAAAATAAATACCTGGTGACAGAAAAATGCGTTGTAAAAATACTAAAACTTTTGCCCTCAAAGGTCAAAATTTTGAAAAATTTCTTTCTTAAAATATGGTAACGGATCCGAAGACATTACGAAAACCTCAATCTTTAAAATGATACCTCGTTTATCAGTTTTGTTTAATTGTTAAGGGAGATAAATGGCTCGAGATACAAAAAACGCATTTTAGAAAAATTGACATTTTTGCCCTTTAAGGGTCGAATTACGAAACATTCCTTTCTTAAAATATAATGTTACCACAGCGGATACCTTATTCTATAAAATGATACCTCATTTATCTATATCTGTTAGATATTAAGGGAGATAAATCGCTCGTGACACAAAAATGCGTTAAAGAAAAATGTATATTTTTTCCCTTTATGTGATGAATTCGAAAAACATTCTTTCTTAAAATATGATGTCACCAAAGCTGAGACAATATTCCTCTTAATCCTACGTCATTTATCGATTTTGGTTAGATATCCAGGTAGTTTAATGGCTCGAGATACAAAAAACGAATTTTAGAAAAATTGACATTTTTGCCCTTTAAGGGTCGAATTACGAAACATTCCTTTGTTAAAATATAATGTTACCACGGCGGATACCTTATTCTATAAAATGATACCTCATTTATCTATATCTGTTAGATATTAAGGGAGATAAATCGCTCGTGACACAAAAATGCGTTATAGAAAAAATTATACTTTTTCCCTTTAAGGGTTGAATTCCAAAAACGTTCTTTCTTAAAATATGATGTCATAAGGCTGAGACAATATTTTTCATAATCTTACTTGATTTATCGATTTTGGATAGATATCCAGGGAGATAAGGGGCGCGAGACACAAAATACGCATTTTAGAAAAATTGACATTTATGCCCTTTAAGGGTCGAATTACGAAAAATTCCTTCCTTAAAATATAATGTTACCACGGCAGTGACCTTATTCTTTAATATGATACCTCATTTATCTATATCTGTTAGTTATTAAGGGAGATAAATCACTCGTGACACAAAAATGCGTTATTGATAAATTTATACTTTTTCCCTTTAAGGGTTGAATTCCAAAAACATTCTTTCTTATTATATCATGTCACAAAGCTGAGACATTACTCCTCATAATCCTACTTCATTTATCGATTTTGGTTAGATATCCAGGGAGATAAATGGCTCGAGATACAAAAAACGCATTTTAGAAAAATTCACATTTTTGCCCTTTAAAGGTCGAAAAACGAAAAATTCTTTTCTTGAAATATAATTTTACCACGGCGGAGACCTCGATCTTTAAAATGATACCTCATTTATCTATATCGGTTAGATATTAAGAGAGATAAATCACTCGTGACACAATTACGCATTGCAAAAATATTGATACTTTTGCCCTTTAAGGGTCAAATTCCGAAAAATATCTGTCTTAATATATGACGTCACTAAAGCGGAGATCTTATTCTTTAAAATGATACTACATTAAACGATTTCATATACGTATCCAGGGAGATAAATGACTCGTAACACAGAAATCAGCATTTTAGAAAAATTGATATTTTTGCCCTTTAAGGGTCGAATTCCGAAAACTTCATTTCTTAAAATATGATGTGACCAAAGTGGGGACCATAAGCTTTAAGATGACACCTCATTCATTGATTTCGGTTAAGTATGAAAGAAGATACAGGCTTGTGACAAAAAAATACCTATAGAAATAATATATATGATGATGAGTGTAAGTATGTATGTTTGTTTGTCCTTCATACAAATACACAGTGTTCATCCGATCACCTTGAAACTTTGCACACTTATCCTTTGAAACAAGGAGAAAAATATTGTCTACATTTGGTTGAAAATCTTCCGTCGAATCGAAGTTGTCCGGTTCAAATCGGGCAATTTGAATGGCGATAGATAGAAGCGTAGGTCTCTGTATTACTCTTCCATATAGCGGTCACGTATGGGGCGGATCCAGGGGGGGGGGGCTAGTGGGTTCAAGCCCGCCCCCCAAAGTATCTGGGTCCACTACCGACATTGTAATTTTGAGACTACTTCATGGCCGACTCAAGCCCCCCCAAAAAACCAAAATCCATTGAAGGCAAGCCCTCTGAACCAAAATTCACTCAAGCCAAGCCCCCCCAAACCAAAATCCTGGATGCGCCCCTGGTCACGTACTTCAGTGGTTAAAGCGCTTGATTACTGATGTTTGGATCGTGGTCTCCGGTTCAAGTCTCTGTGGAAGCGAAGATTTTAAACATTGTTTTTGATCGTATGAGTCCCGCCTGGACCGTCGGTTGTTCGGAGTGCATGTTAAACTGTAGATATCACAAATTTATGGGTGCAATGCGAGACAAATCGTAGGTAGTCTTGCAGTGCTGTAGGTGTACACTTTTTTACGTTATATTGATCCCTCAGGGGTTGTTTGCAGTCAGTGTGTGTGTGTTCTGAAGTAATAATACTATAAATGCGGAACTAAGTCTGTGTCTTTTTGTTACGTTTTGACGACTAAATAGCTATACCGATAGATGGAATTTGACAAGGAAATCCTTTGTATCTGTAGAAAGGGCACAGGATATTTTTCTCGGTATGATTAACAGTTGTAGTCACGAAATTTTGAGAACTTCGTGACAGAGAGACGGATGTGTATGTTAGTCTGTAATGTTACGTCGGTTGCTCAAGCTGTGCTTCTCGCACAATATATTAGTGTATAATTTGTTAGTAAATTTCTTTTAGAGAAAAAAACGTATTGTTTAGTATAGATGTCGATTTTCTCTGTCCTATTTCTTTGTGTCTGCTTATATGTTTCTGGCACCAGTTTATTTTGCCTTCTTTTTTGGCATGCCTTGTGGGCGTAAACTGGTCTAAGGTGTAGCTCTAGCAGAACACGAGCAGCTAAAGTTATTAGAGCCCAAGAATCGATCGGATGCTCATGCTGAAGAAAGAAGAAAAGACCAAGCTGAAATAAAGCTCCCTTTCCTACACACACACACCTGCACTTTCGTTTGTTTTTGTGATTCTCTTCATGATACAGGTTTGACGGTAGAATGATTTAGTGGTGGCTTTCCTGTCAAATTATGGCAACTCGGTGTTGTTTGGGACCAATCCTTTGTTACCAATAACTTTCTATATTCAATTTTGGCAAAGAAATTCTTAATCCACGCGTACGAAGTCGCGGGTATGAGCTAGTTCTAAATAAGATCAGTACAAAATGTTATGAGCAAATATCGTAGAGAATTGTGGGTCTGCAGGTGAAATTACACAGATTATGTATTGACACTAATTATTTTATCCATGTCAACTTCTTAAATGCATATGTCCGTTCTCTTACTTCAAGTTTAATTAATCATTTCAGATAACTATCTGCGAATGACGATAAGCGCATAAAATGTCGCTATACACTTTCACATTATTCACGGTATGTTTTGATTGCTTTCTGATCATCGCCAACATTTCTTTCCCTTACGACAGGCCGAGATTAATGAATTCAGTTGGTAACAAAACTTTGGCTAGAGAGAAAGAGCGGGAAAAAAAGAACGATAAAGACAGAAGCGCCGATAGGGGCGCTAGTGTCCCAAAAGCAAAGATTACATGCATGTTAGCGAGACGACCTTGGTGTAACGTTTTGAAAGAGTCGTTACAATTAATACATATAACTGCCATCTGGTTCATTGGTAATGTATGTTGCAGATGAGAACGGTCAGAGGTTCAACTCACACATTCGACGTAAATTTATTCATGGGAAAGCTTCCTCCGTGTGTCTCCCATTAAATTATAGTTCAGCTTTAAGTCGGTAAGATTATTGATTCAGATTAAAATACGAAACACAGAACGTGCGATAGATAAAAACTCGGTCACTCGGTTACTAATGCCATGAGAAATTATTAACAGCATACCAATATCAAATCAGAATCAGTTTTGAACGCATGGAAAGAAGAGAAAGGCGGCAATTTCGCGCGGCGGAAGACTGACGTGTCATTAGGAAGCCATCTGCGCAGCTGTCTGAACTATGCAGCGTGAACGTGAGGGAATGCTAATGAGTCGGCAAAGCTGTGAGACATCAAGGCGAGAGGATCGTCGAGTCCTCCGAAATGACCCCTCCAGGCGGTGGCACGGATGAACGCAACGGGACTTGGAAATAGAAAACATATTCCCTTGGCGCCCCTTACAGCGTGTACTACGGAGAAGGTTAAACAAAATGATAATTCGAATCTAGAATTTAATAAAAGAAACGAATCCCAAGGTTGGTAGCACTGCTTGATACGGGTGAAGAGGTTACAGCTTATATCGTTGTTAAACATCGATTGTATGACAAAGCAAAAGTGATTTCAAATTCTAATAAAAAGAAGTCAGCCAAATGCGTGTTTGACACACATTCCTTACGGTTTTGTAGCCAGTATGTTATTTTTGCGTCCTGCTCAAGCTATAATACATTCGAATTATCGAATAATTATATTTGGAAGTGATAAACTGAAGGATACTAAACATCACTAGGCAAGAACATCTGAAGGATTCTCAGGAAAAATTGCGCAAATACTTGTAATTAGGTCATAGGCCTACAATCAAGATCAAAAACTAATTTCTATTGAAGACTAAATGTTGTTCAGCTACTTTTGTCAAACTAGATATAATTGTATTACACTTGCCTGTATGTTACTGTGAAGCAAGGAGTTATATATTCTAAATTCACAAATGAAATTGCCAAGTATATTATCTGAAAGTATTCGTGCACGAGTTGTAAAGCAAGATTAGAGTAAATATCTGCAGGCAATCGTTCTGATTTTCTATATTGGGGTTGTGGTCTCCTTTTAAATCTCCGGATATTAAGGTATTAAATATGAATAACATGCCTAAGCTCAACAAATACTAACATCTTATGATACTAATATTTCTATATCTTAATATCTTACAGGAAGACCTACGAGTATAAAGCGCGATCGCGACAATGTGGTGGACGAATACGTTCCTCACATACGTTTCGCAATCCAAGGCATTTAATATCTCTATGGACTATACGATTATCATTGTCAACCATAACTTGTCTGTGATGAATGAATACTACAACTCGACCCAAAATTATCGGATGCTGACATTTTCTATTTGCCTTTGCAAAAATTTAAGTACCATTAAAGATAACGACCTATCAGTTTTGATTCTTTTTAATTAATTTAAATAATTATTCTACTGGTGTACTTTATCTAACTAAATAAACCTTATGCGAAATTAAGTTAGTTCATTAACGACATAGAAGAATTTAGGAGATCGATTGATGTTGCAAATTTTCCGGTACTCCAGCCAGAACTACAAAGGAGCGATATCAGACGGACAAAAGCGGACCAGCAGCATACGCATAAAGAAGCTCTGGCAAGAGAATAAAAAAGAACTGTACTGTAGTCTTAGGTTCCAAGCGGTCTATAATTGGCCAAGTTCCAAATAATAAAAAAAATTATGAGATTAATGTGAAAATCTAAAAAGCATGTAAACGGATCAACAGAATAAAATTTTCGTTGAAAACCCTCATTAAGTATTACCAACATGATTTTTTTTTTTCTAGTCATATGGCATCTTCCAGTGAAGTATGGTCACAAACTATCCTGATGCGGCATAATTACGAGGCTGGGGCATACGGAAGAACATGACACGGTTATAAGGTTTTCCGTTTCTGCCATTTTGTTTATTTTTTCTTAGAGATTTACAGGTCGTCAATATCAAGGACATTAAAGCCCGGAGAGGGTTGTGGTCAAGTAATGGGAATCAATCCGGCCGTGGCATTCGAAGGAATCATATTTGCACTTCTCTGGAGCAATTTCGGGACGCCATTAAACCGAAATCGATATTTCCTGGCCGAGGATCGAAAGTACGACCTCCCGAATGCCAGACCCAAGTTTTTAACCGTTCATCCACTGGGCCCAGTTTTCGACTACTGAGCCGTAAAAATCTGTAAGCATTTTAAAATGTGGTGAGTCAAAGCGGAAATGGGGTAAAAACAAATTCTAACAAGTAAGATATAAGCTCTACAACGCCAGTAGAGTTTTCAAAGAGCAATAGAGAATGGAAAAAAAGGCCACTCTGAACTTTTTTCTCAAGGAATAAAGTATAACATTGGAAACATGGCACAGAAACAATAAAAATGAAGTGTATCGAGAAGTAGTAATCTACTTTCAGTTACTTTGTGAATAATTAATCAAATTCAACGCCCCTCGTATTAAAGCATCTACATAAAATTTTATTTGGAAAATAAAATTGTAACCGACCGCTGAAACGAAGGTGTTGTCAAAATAAAAATAAAACTGTTACTGCCGAATGGGTTTTACTGAACAGAAGAAAGCGTCTGATTTTGATTCAATCCTCCACTATCTATCAGATGTAATATTATTTCTATAGCACAAGGTTTCCTTGAACGACCCCTGGTCTTGTTATTATTCCTCTTACTATATAGTTAGTGAATAATAGCATTTTCCTCCTGCTTCGCCTGCTCTGTCCTGGGTGATATATTGTCTCTGTGCTTTTGCCTATTGTTTTTCTCCTAGTAGCAAAAGGTAAACAGTTGCAATGTAATATCTTTGCTCCACAATTTAATTTACGAATTGGTTCATTGCAGAGTTAATCTTTGATGCAATTGTTTGATTAACGTTTTCCTGTATTCGAACGTACTATACTTCATAATACTAAAATAAATAGCGAAAAATACGTAGTAAAAAAAATATGAACAGCCTTAAAAACGTGGAGTGTTTGTGTCATAGCGTGATCTTTGGTGGGTTTGTCGGAGTATTCTTATAAGATGCAGTGTGATCTGTGGCTCCTATCTGTTTTCGGTAGGAACGAATTATCATTTTTTGCTCCGTTCCAGGGTCACATTGAGTCATAACATATACCGCTGATTTTAAGTTAGACCATACGCTTTCAAACGGCGAAAACCCATCCAAATTGGTTCGGTAGCTGCGTGATACATGGGCAAAGGGACAGACAGTCGTAGCCCACTTGCAGATTTAAACAGTATAGATCTAGTCAGCTGTTGCTTACATTTCGACTGAATTTTGAGTTCTTTGTCTTGCTTTTGTTTATAGTCAGTCAAAATCACAAAACACAAGTAAGAAACTTTCATTCTACTCAATCCATTTCTCGAGACAGATTGAGTTACAAACCGATGTATATGTAAAAAGACAGTTTAAAATGCCACAAAGGTTCTCAATAACTCTTAGTTGGTTAAGATAAACCAGTATTCGAGGTACACAATAATGGCACAGCGATGATTTTTGCCAGTATCTATAAATTAATCCGATGTTCAGAGATGCAGTGCAAGTTTAGGAACTGGTTTTGTTACTGGAGGAACGGAGCCAAGCGGTCCAAAGTATTCTAAAATCGAGTCACGGCCACAGAGCAGGCCAAACCCAAGCCAAGGAATCACACGACTGGAATGTAGTGTGACCGTGGAAACATACCTGCAATCCCGTCACACTCGGAAACCCCGAATTTTTCTTCGTTTGAGCTCGATTAAGTACGGTTTCCATCAAAAATTTCAGCATAGTACAGGACCGATTTGTTCAAATAAGCCACGGCTAATTCCTCAGTTGTAACATCGCGTATTGACTATTATAAAGCAGAACCATAAGTCTAATAAGTTAAATAGTACAGTGTGAATATTGTTTTCTTTTCTTTTTGCTTCGGGCTTTAAGGCTCTTTGGAGTTAAGGTGAGGATTGGCGACAAGGAATGGGAAGGAGCGTTTTAAAGGCATACACATGCTGGGTAGGAAATACTGATCGTAATTATAATTGTATTAATATAAGTGTAATAATTGCTATGAAAATGGTTACTATTGTACTTTGTTGGAGAGTATCTGTGACAGAAAGAAGTAATGCGGGCCGTGAGGAATCCGATATCAAGGAATAAGCGAAAGTCGAGCAAAAGTGAGAACTTAGAATAATAATAATATAGTTTTTTTTCTGTTATTGTAGGCTTCCGGTCGAGAGACTATTTCCCCAGCCCTTATAAATATAAGATTTTACTTATTACATTTCATGCATAACATTTCACCCATAATATTTTACGTATTATATATAAGCATGTTATATATCATCACCGTTTTTTATATTATTTTCTTTATCTAGATGTTAATTTGTGCATCGCGTAAAAAGTTTATCAGAGCCTGATATATCTTCGGATGACAAGTCGCAAACATGGCTGGAACTGATGTTGGAAGAGTTACTACAAGTGATTAAACAGGTATTGTGGCAGGTAGAATATTTACTGCATTTGAAGAAAATGTGATTTCAATCAGCCACCTCTTCTTTGTATTACAAGTCTTGAATAACCTATCTCAATTTTTTGCTTCATCCGGGAAAGAAAATCTGTATAGGGCAACGGTAAGGGAAGGAGCATACCTTCCTTGGCTTCGCATTTAACCAGGGAGTCTACAAGTTCGTTATGAGACCGAAATGTCCTTTTACTCACATAACTCGGATATCTTGCACTTGTGTTGACAGTGTCATCTCGGTGATGTCCATTATGTATCTAACTGTGGATTCTGGAGCCGCTATAGACCGCTTTTGGAATCAGTTAGGATAAGTATTTTCTTGTAATTTTTACCAGTTCCGTAACGGATCTCTTCCTTAATGGCTACGTTTTCAGCCGCGTAAATTGAAGCTTCGACTGGGAGAAACAAGAATGATACATAGGTGGTAGCCGACCAATAATAAGCGAATCCAACACTGTGACCTGTTTTGGACCCATCCTTGTAAATCTGGATGCAGTCCCACCAAAACGTTGTAGAAGCAGGTTGAGCTAAGAGGGTAGAACGTAGGTACGCATTGTCGGTGCAGAGTATTCGTTTGTTAAAATAGATCCTCTGATTATGAACGGCTATTTATCGGAGTTTAGAATAACTGTATACCAAGAGCGAAAATCGTGGGGAAGGGGGGGGGGGGAATTAGAAGTAAATATTTATATGCGATGTATTGTCGGCGAAGATCGAGTGTCACTTTAGTGATTTCCGTGGGGGGTATTTGTGGGAGATTTTTTTCATGACCCCTTCACAAATGCATAGTGCACGGTATTGTAGCTGGTTTAGTTTCAGAGACAATTGTGTGAAACGTTTTCATAATAGCTTCTTCCGCATACGACGCGTGATCTTATCAGTGATCTGTAGAGCATGAGCAGGTAGCAGGATCTGCTCCCCCCCAGATATGCGCAACTGCGCGAATTATGTTCAGAGCGCCACTAGTTCTGGCTGTTATGTATTCCACGTGTGCTGTCCAGAAGAGTCTGCTGTCTAAAATAAGGCTAAGGAATTTTACTGTTGAGCGTAATGGAAAGACACATTGACCCAGACAGATGGGTTCTAGCCGGTATGGGTTTCGTTTGTGAGTTAACAGCATTGCAGATGACTTTGAGCGGATAAATGGAGACCGTGCTGATGTAGCCAGTTAGTAAGTCCTGTCAATGTCTCCGAGATCCACGTACATACAGTCCAGAAACAAGCGGAATAGGCATAGGCACAAACGTCATCAACGCATTGCAGGATCTTGATCTGGGATCCCAGTATTTTCTCTAGGTCGCTGGTGTATATAGTGTATGGCAATGGACTGAGGATAAAGCTCAGTGGAATTCCTCGATGTACCGTGAATGGACCAATAATGAATTATTTTCCTACGAACATAAATCGTGCGTTGATGGAAGGAGGAGTAGATACCTTGCAATAGATGAGTCGAAAGGCCAAGCGCTTGTAGTTTCCTCATGAGTATAGGCAGCTGTACATTCTCATGGGCGCAAGATATCCAGAAAAAGTCCAGTAAGTACCGAAGATTATTAAATGAGCGTTCAATGTCTGTGGTGAGAATGGCTGAGTTGTTCATGGTGTTCCGATTTTTACGAAAACCAAATTGTAATACTGGAAGCTGATTAAAATATTTCAGCCACCATTCCAAGCGATGTTTCCAGTGGCGTTCTACTGTTTTGTAGACGCATGATAGCAAACCGATTGGAAGGTATGATAGTGGTTCCATAGGATCCAATCCTGCCTTCAGAATTGGGACGATCACGTATGTTATCAATGTTTCAGGAAGTTTCTCTGCTGACCACAACTGCTGTATCAACTGTAGCAGGTAAATACTTGCTCTTGGAGGAAGATGTCGCAACATGGTATAGTGGATGTTGTCATCTCCAGGAGCATATCCTAATTCAGATAATGGTAAGGGTCTTTGGAATATGCGGTGAACGTTGTCTTGTTTTTCTGGTCTGATTATACTCTCGATTGGTGGCAGGGCAACTGATGGAGGAGCGAATATCGAAGCGAGGTTTTCAACGTCACAAGCGATTGTTGAGGTTGGTGGGATTTTTTTACTCATTTTTCGAATCTTCCGTACTTCGCTCGTTGGAGTGTCCTTAGATATTTTGGAGCAATACGTTCTCCAGCTATTGCGTTTTTGTTTTAAAAAAACGTTTAACTTGTGCGTCTGTTTTCTTATATTCCTTGTATGACTCCCATATTGTTTGATGTTTATAGTTTTTGAATGCTAGTCGTAGTCTGGCAATAATTTTAGAAGATTCTGGTGTTCACCACGAGTTAGGCGAGGCTGACTTACTGACATATGTGCGACGTTCGGGAATCGTCAAGATTAACTAAAGAGATGAAAGAGTTATAATTTTCCACAGGAGAAGCTTTCTGCAGACACGTATTAAGTTGAGAGTCTACGATTTGTGCGTAATGACACCAGCCTGCTGTACGTATGTTCCATTTACAGTTTGGATGAATTACAGATGTCTTAACTGGGAAAGATAAGAGATAATAGAAAAATTATAGTTATATAGTTGCTGAACGGTTGAATTGTTTATTTTGTTGGAATGGTAACTTGAAGAAATTCTGTAGAATAAGAATGACACGGATAGTAAACATTATAAACTGCTGCGGCCACAAGGAATTATAGTATATGAAGTTGTGTTGAAAAGTACTACTGAACAAATGTACGACTGAAAAATAAATGAGTGATCGAAAGTGGGCATCGAAGCGAATCAATTAACGTAGACAATAGAAAAGGTTAGGTATATTTCTTTACAGGTGATTGAAGTATTTCTTATAATAAATAAGGGAAAGCCCAGACATCTTCTAAAATATACTCCTTTCGGTAAAACAAGACTAAGAAATCATTAAAAGGTTAAAGATTAACTTATTTTATTTGTATCAAGACGTGATTTAAATGAGAAGTCTACGCATAATTAAATAAAGTAGGATAAAACCAAAAATTGTAACATTTTTGTAGTAGGGCTAACCTTGAAAGTTATTTCGTGAAACGATGGAGAGCCGAAATATGGATGGCCGTATGGGAATTTTAGCCCTCATCCTCCCGAAAACTAGGCCCACTCATCCACCATACTCGGTATGAGTATTAACGTCTCGTTAAGGGATACAATTTGCGAGCAAACTGGTAGTGTTTCCATAATGATGTGGCTTTTGTTTACTTCGCATGTTGGGTCTTCTAGTTAAATTGAACCCGTCCGTGACCGGGCATCAGTATGCTTAGCTGTTCGATGACGATGATCGAACATGTTTCGTTCCTAATGCTAGGTTTGAAATAATACTTCAGGATTATAGAGCTGAAGCGAACCAATCTAGTGTTTATCGAGAGAAAGTAGAAGATTTGGGCAAGACTTGCGCAAGGTCCTTCGATGTCTGCGTGAAACGACGGAAGTAATGAATTAACCATCTAAAATTTCCTGGACCCTGCGTACCAATCACCTTAACTGCAGATTTTAGGTAGTTTTCTGCAGTCACCTACTAGCATGCTGGGATAGTGCCCAATCTCCTTCTCAAACTACATATTTCACACAAAAAGTACACTTATCATACAGATAGCAAGCTATACGTTTAAGTTTCCCCAAAGAAGGCCTAGACACGATATGTCAAGGCGAGCCTAACTACCCTCACTGATCTCCAGGCACTGAAAGCCATGCTTTAAGAACTCAAAATTTTTGATTGATTAGTTGCCAATGATTGTAACAAAAGATGCGACCGACGGCGTGCCTTCCTTGTCCCAGAAGATGGCTCGTTGCCGCCGAGTATTGCTTGAAGATCTCTCGGGAATGCAGCCCAATCAATTGATCGCAGATGAACGAATTTTCTATGGCGTAACGTACCATCATCTTCATGCTGCGTCTGCTGGCCGGCGTGAGGAGCGCAGTCCAGGACCGGCCGGGTGGTGTTTCAGAGTTATCCAGTGTGACCAGAAACAATGGCATAGGTACTCATATGGACTGTCCTTATCAAATGTAGTCAACTGGCTGACATCTTTTACTGGAAAGTTTAATGAAACAAGTTCGTCGTGTATCTGTGTAGGATCAAGATCTATAGGCAGCTGCCTAAGAACGACCTTCAAGTTCTTCCGAGTGCCGTCGAACTCATAAGTGTGGAATTGTGCTTTTTTTGTTAAGTGAACTATTAGGTAGTTGAAGTCAGTCTCATTGTAAACCTGGTACTTAATACTACCAGGTTTGTAGCCTATGTTGAGGCCTCCAGTGAGTGACTTCTTAATTTCCTCAACTGTCTTGTAGTAATCTTTTGTGTCATATACAATGATGGGAGGAACCTTTGGCTGACGTGGTTGTTGGGGTCTTTCACTGTCATGTGTTGACTCGCTACCAGAGGTCGGAAGGTTATTTAGGGGAGCGAACATGTTCCCTGTGGATACATTGATGGTGACTACTGACTCTGCAGTCTCCATTGTCTGTGTATTGGGTTCATCAGAGCGCTGACGCTTGGTGGCAGGGGTCGGTGGTGGGGGCATGGCCTCGGCAGCCCTTACGGGCTCCGTGGCAGTCTGGGTGTTTGAAAAACTTAAACTAGTAATTTTATTCTAACCTATCCAACTAGCCTTTGCCTCAGCACGCGCGGGATGATCCCACGTGAAGGGGTCCCTGACGTGCAAGTTCCCTAGCTAACAGGTCCTAACACTGTGGCTTTCCACAGTATATAACCTACAGCACGAACGACAGAAGTGCTAGCCTGACATCTGACAGACAAAATTTGCTTTGAGTCCCTAATGACAAAATTGCTTTGCGCCATAGCCTAGTTACAGCTCGTACCTATTGAGCTGGTGTAAGGTGGAGTATATTGCCCTAAGGCATTGACTCCAAGTATTTGGACGGAACAGATCTTCACTGTCGGTGTGTCTTCATTTTGGCTGTAGATGTCGTCATCTGAATGGTGTTTCTTTACAAAGATGGAGTGCCGGCGCATCTGCCATCTCAGAAATGGTCATCCGTTTTTGCTGTGGTGCCCTCAGGGCTGCCGCGGCGTGTTTCGTAAGTCTTCCTTTGAAGCCAGGTGGTTGACGAGGTTCTTGAGTAAGTCGATGAGGGCACCCAGTCGGTCTTCTCGCTGGCCTGGGTCTTGGCAGTTGCAAGGAGTGGCTGGTGTGGGCTCTATCGAACTCCGACTTCTTCTTCTGTCTTGTTGCTGGATGGTGGAGAGGAATCGGACGCTGCTCTGGCGGTCCATTGCTCGACTGCCGCTGCTGTGGGCGTGTCTTGCACACTTCCCGACTTGGTGCGGGCTGCGTATGGAGCCTTGGACGAGTCTTGCGAAGTTGCTGCTTCCACTTGTCACAACCGCGGAAAGAAGCTGCGTGCCTGGATCCACAGTTACAGCAGACTGGCTCATCCCGTGGTTTTTTGCAGTCTGCAAGCATATGTCCTCCTCCGCAGCGGACACACCTGACCTGTTCAGTGCAGTCCTCTGGCATGTGCCGGAATTTTTGGCACCTGAAGCCACTGGGACCGGGCTGCGTGAGGGTGGCTTCGCTGAGATAGTCTGCGTTGTGGCGTTGCGTGGGGGCGGTTTTCTCCACGGTGGTCGGCGTTGTATCACTGGTACTCACTCCCTCAGGGAGCATGATGTTGTGGCCCTCTGGATTCTGCTGCTCAGGAGCTTCCTTTCCCACTGCAGTGGTGTTGACATCTTCTTCGTCGTGGAAAATGATGTGATGGGTGGTGGAGCGACTCTGTAAGATGTCTATAACTGTCTCGAAGTCGTGAGGGCAGGCCGGCAGTATCTTTACCCCTTGTTGGTCAGGCCAACAAAATAGGGGCAGCTTCGTGCGGCGATGCAGATAGGTCAGGATGCCGGTGTGATGTCTTCTATAGCGGACAGAGATGAGTGGCACTGGGACCCCACCTCTGCGTAGGCTTGTTGATTTCTGCGGTGACCTCCTGATCGGAGTGGTCCAGGAAGTTACGGCCGTGTCATCGAATCAAAACAGAACGTTTTGAAACGTCCCCTTATGAGGTCGGCATACTTCTCCCAGTCAAAGTCACTAGCTAGAGGGGTTCGGAAACACTAGCGCTTCCGGCCACTCTGCGACTCCCGCTGGGAGAATCTTCTCTGCAAGATGACTATGTTCTCGACTTGAGAGAACCATCTCGAAGGTGGCGAAGTCGCTGGTTGGAACCTCCCAGCAGAAATGCAGATCATCCAGTAGGATTGCGATGAAGAACTTTCCAATTCTTGGGTTTCCGCGGTCTAGGCGTCGTCTCCACAGCTTCATCGACCACTCGTCAGGCCTGATGCTTTCAACAACGCGTTCCGAAGCTCCTGCTGGTAGGAAGGAGGCTTCGGCGTAGAAGCCGAGTTTCTCCTGGGAACGCAAACTTGTTGTTCCTCTTCTTCTTCGACTTGGCATTCTGCGTCGCGGCGGCATGTTACATGCAGCGGTGTCTGCCATGGATTGAGCTGACGTCGCGGTAGCGTCAGTAGGTGCAGCGGAGACTCGCTTCTTTGCTGCTGCCGACATGGCATTCTTGGCCATACAGGTCGGTGAGGCGTTGTCTGCCATGGCGAATGGGCTCAGTCGAGTCGCGAGAGAAGCCATTCGAGAGTGTTCACACCCAGTGAGTCGGAGAGTAGTGAGTACGACGTCTTGACTGTATCGCTGTTGCGGGCCTGGTATCGAGCCGTCAGCCGTCCGCCAGTACCCTGCTGTCTTCGCCGGTGCGGGCCGTAATTGGGCCGTCCGCTCGATGAGATGCTGCTCCGTGAGTGGCTGGTCTCGAAGTGCGTGTGTGTGTGAGGTGAGGCGCAGTCCACACAGCACAGCACAGCGTCATCGGTCATAGCATAGCTATGTTGATTGTTGCCAGTTCCAGGAGTTGTCCTACTACTGGTGTCGGTGGTCTTCTTTTGAACTGGTTTCTTGTTATGTCCTATCTTGAGGGTTGGTCAATCTGGTTGGGCAAAACCCATCAGCCTTTCATAGCCAGGAACCTAACATTAATTGATCTGGTTGATTTATATAGGAATACTAACTAATGGAGGAATGAGCATTATTTACAAGGGAACTTAGTGATCTAGTGGAGGGGTTTATATACATCTGTGTATTTACACGGGAATTTACAATTTCAAATTTTCTTGTTCCTAAGTGGAGGGGTTTTTTTTTTTTTTATTATTATTTTTAAATTTGTTTTTGTTAATTTTTTACTTTTATTTATGTAGTGAAAATTACAATGGCCTAATTTACATCTAAGGGAGGAGATTCTGTTTATTAATATGTACATCTTGGGGCCTACACATAAGTTGAGGGGCCTAATTAAACCTATTGGTGGTCTTGGGGATTTGGAGGTTGAGGGGGATATATATTGAAGTGCCGCGTCAGCGTTAGTTTTGGGCGTTTAGCGTCTCGCATGTCCTCTGTTTCGTCACCTATTGCAGCAATTAGACTATGCTTGGAGATTGAACATTTTTGGAAGAAGATTTCTGATTTTTTCTTGATTGTTTCAGCTAGAGTTGGGAAGCAGAGCGCCCTTCTATCTTCCCAATTGTTCAGATACCTGGGCGCGTCCAGTATGATGCGCAGCGCTCTGTTCTCCAGTGCTTGCATTCTTTTAACATAACAGTCGGCCGCCATGCTCCATATCTCCGTCCCATAGAGGAAGGTGGGTTGGATTATCGCACGGTAAAGGAGGAGTTTTGTCGCCGTGGATAGGCCGTCGCCTCTCAGCATGGGGTAGAGGCCGGCTAGCTTTGCTCTGGATTTATTTCTCACGTCGTCAATATGTTTACTCCACGTGAGCCTTTTGTCTAGCCGCAGTCCCAAGTACTTGACTTGGTCCACCCAGTTTAATTCCAGATCATTGAAGTGCAGTTTTACGTCTGGTATTTTGATGCGGTTTGAGAAGATTATGGGTTGGCATTTTGATTCATTTATTTAATTCGCCACAGATTGCACCACTGTGTCAGTTTCTCTAGGTGTCTCTGGACCTTCTTAATGGCGTATCTTAAATTTCTGTTACTGGCATATATCGTGGTATCGTCTGCATATAGTGACAAGTAACTATCAATTGTTTGCGGGATTTTGTTGACATAGATGTTGAATAAGATAGGCCCAAGGACACTTCCCTGAGGAACTCCAGCTTTAATGTCCTTGTAGTTGCTGTTTCCCTTGTCATAACTGACGTAGAATTGTCTGTTGGTTAGATAGGAATGCAGTAGATGGATTAAGTTGTCTGGCATATTGTATTCGTGCATTTTGTAGAGCAGGCCTTCGTGCCAAACTCTATCAAAAGCTTTCTCAATGTCGATGAATATCGCAGCAGTACCACTTCCTGCCTGCTTTTCTTTGCAGATATGCTCCACAAGCCTTGCACCTTGTTGTACAGTACTATGATCTTTTCTAAATCCAAACTGTTGCGCTATGATTATGTTGTTTGCTTCTAGGAATCTGTTGAGGCGAGTTTGTATGACTCTCTCAAAGATTTTTTCCAATTATTGGAAGTAATGAGATTGGCCTATAGTTTTCAGGTTGCAGTCTGCTCTTTCCAGCTTTGGGGATAGCCACAACTTTGGCTATTTTCCAAGCTCTCGGGTAGTAACTAAGAGTCAGACATGCATTATAGATCATAGTTAGAAATCTGATGGCTTGTGGAGGCAGATTTTTGACTTGGAGGGCGGAAATCTTGTCGTACCCAGCAGCCTTCTTGGTTTTTAGACTGCGTACGATAGACTCCACCTCCTCGTCATTTGTTTGTTGCACATAATTCTGCGGTCCGATGTGGATCAAGCGGTTTACTACACTCAGAACATGTTCTTTGTGAGATTCGCTTACATCGTCAGCTGTTTCGTTCGGTCTGAAATGCGTTTCTAGCGTGTCCGCAAGGAGCTGAGTCTTCCCAACAGGGTCGTACACAAGCCTTGCGGTCCACGTAGAGGCCGAATCGGTTGAGTTGTTTTGCTGACTGACTTCGCAAGTGCCCATGTCTTTTTGTTGTTGTTTTGTACTGCTGCGAGTTTGCGTTGCCATTCTTGATGTCTATGTTCTTTCAGATTCTCTCTGATTTCATCTACTAAGTGGTTGACCATCCCTCTGTCAGTCGGGTCGCGCCAGCGTTGCCACCTCTTCCTGATCCTGTTTTCAGTGTGATTAGATTTCTGATATGGTCTGGTAGATTTGACTTTTCGTATGTGATTGTAATTTTGGTTGTTGATTGCTTTGTACATTCATGTACAACCAGATTGAATTTGGTTACAGCTTCGTAAATTTTTTGTATTGAGTCTAGAGCAGGTGGCTCTTTGAGGTGCAACGAGACATCTTCCTTATAGTAGTCCCAATTTGTTTGGAAGCTGTTGTACGTCTTTTGCTGTTGATGTTCTTGCAGCTTGACTGACAGAAGAATCGGATTGTGATCGGAGCTAAGTTCGCATTGGGTTGATATTTCCCGCCGCCAGCCTAGTCCTTTCACAACGAATACGTCCAAGACATCCGGTTGATATCTTGCCGTAGTCGGGAAGTAAGTCGGTGCGTCGGGCGCTAGCACTTCAACATTTCTGTTGGCGTGCAGCACACTAAGCAGACCCCTTCCATTCCGATTGGTAAGTCTACTATGCCAGATTGGCTCTTGGCATTCAAGTCACCACCTAGTATTACTGTTTCATTCCTATCTAACAGTGCCTGCACGTTTTCTTGCTTCAGTTCCTTCCTTGGTGGATTGTAGACTGCGACTAGATGCAAAGGTTCCCCATTTACTACGAGTTCGACAGCCGTGTGCTCTAGGTCACCAGTGTGTGCGTCAGGAAGGTCTCTGTGGACCAGCCTGTTTTTGACCAGGACAGCGGTGCCCCTCCCTGCGTCGGTCTGTCAGTGCGTTGTCACGATGTAGTTTCTTAATCTAAAGTCATTTCCCGGTTAAGATGCGTTTCCCCGATGAGTGCAATATCGATGTCATTTTGTTCAAGGTAGTTTAGTAGTTCAAGTCTTTTGTTGGAGATACCGTTGGCATTCCAAGCTAATATATTCAGTATTGTCTTATTTGGTCTCGTCATCGCTGAAGAAATCACTGGCGGCTTGTGCGAGGATAAGTCCCTTTTCTAACATACCTTCGGCATTTCGTAATTTGGTAACCACAGTTTTCACTGTGTTTAACATCTTACGAAGATCGAATTCCTTCAGAAAAGTTACCAGCTCCGCAAAGTCGGAAGCAAATCCCCAGTTTTGGTCTGGTTTTTCAGTCTTATTTTTGTCTTTGCTTTGGTCTGTTTTGTCCTGTTTGTCGGTCTGTTCAGTCTTATTTTCGTCTGTCTTTTTACCCCATGCGTTTTCCCTAGGTGGTAGGGAGGGAAACTGCTGCCCGTCAGAGACATTTGGTGCCCCGCCGGAGTCAGCTTTCTCCTTTTCCTTCTCCTTTTTCTGACTTTGGAGTCTGGCATTTCGGGCTTGCACAATTTTCTTGTACAGAGGGCATCCGCGATAGCTCGCTGGATGCTGCCCCTGACAATTTGAACACTTAGGTGGTTCATCTTTTGTTTTTGTACATGTACTAGTAAGGTGTTCCCCAGAGCACTTTACACATCGAGGATTTATTCTGCACGTTAGTCCTGTCCGTGCCCGAATTTCTGGCAACGGTGACATTGAGAGGGACCTTCAGGAGTTTTATATATTTCTACCTTGACTTCAGGTACAGGAATTCCTGCAAGTCATATATCTTTTTCCCCTCTTCTGTGTTATCTAGAGTAATCATATATAGGGGCATGGGAACCCTCTCGTTTGCTTCTTTATCAAATTTAGTCAATTGTGAGGCGCTTATAGCTGGGTATCTCAGCCTGACTAGTTCGTCCCTCATCTCAGTTACATCCATATCAATTGGGAGTTGTCTCAGCACCACTTTAAGTGGTTTCTTTCGGCTATCGAACTCATAGGTATGATATTGCATATTGTTTTTCCTAAAATGAGCTTTGAGAGTTGCAAAGTCTATTGGGTTATATACCTGGTATTTAATGCTTGAGGCTTTGTATGCGATATTCATATTACCAGTGAGCTTTTTCTTTAGCTCAGCCACGGTCTGTAAGTACCCTGCCGTGTGGTAAACAATTATCGGGGGAACCTTCGGCTCGCGAGGTTGTTGGGGCCTTTGACTGTCAGTTTCGGTATCAGGTGCAGCAGTGTCAAGGTTCTGTAGAGCATCGAATCGATTCTCCGTGGGAATGTTCGGCACAGAGGCCACATCTTCGGCCTCCATGTCGAGCACGCCCACCTCATCAGAGCGCTGACGCTTAGGGGCTGGGGGTTGTTGGGCGGACATAGTCGCGGTAGCCCTTTCGGGCTCCGTGACGGACTGGGTGTTTGAAGTTTTTGAGTTGATTGTATTACTATCCTAATTCTGTCCTATCTTTCTAGTCAAGGTGTGTTGCACTGGCCCTTCAGTTATCACCGCAAGGTTTCCAGGACAGTACAACCCTACTCCTGGCGCTCGGGGGTTCCACCCAAGGGGTGGGCCGTGGAGCGGTAAATCCCTGCCTTCCTCGGTAAGCCCTAACACCGTGACTATTTCACGGTATCTAACCTACCAAAAGGCTGATGGGCTCGCTTGCCCAGACGACCAACAAAATTTGCTTTTTTGATGAACCAACCGGAGTTGGTATAGTCGCTTTGCTGATCAGATCCCTCTTGCATGGGAACCGACACAGACCGGCTGGGTCGGTATTTATACCCTTCGACACATCCCCTCCACTCCCACCGCGGCGCTCCGATAGTGGTGGTGGGGATGGTATGCTACAACGCGTCGAGCAGTGCTGATCAGTCTGTATGTCACCCCCGTCGCGCACTGTGCCTTGGCTCTGGTGTTTGCGGAGCCCCTTCAGTGCTGGGTTCAAAGCTTGGCTTAGTTGGAACCCGAGTATTGATGTTAAATATTCCAACTACAGGAAACAATAAAACGAGCTGCTCCGACTTATTTACGTGATAAATTCAGATGTAGCAAGTGTCGATGTTTCATACTAGTTCTCCAGATCTCCGTTCCTTTGTTTCCATTGCTGGCACGTAGTGCCACCATCGACAGATTCGTCTTTGTACTCGTCGAACAAACACCTTGTACAAATATTTGGTACATTCGTAGAAATTAGATATTCAAATGTCATCTCATAAATTAGAAGTGCATAAAAATCACAAGCAGTAAAATGTTTGATTTAAAATGTGAAGAAGCTCGAGGACGAAGATAAAAGAAGAAAATGGTGGCTGTAAGCTGTTAAATTTTTAGATTTTACGAGTAAAATGTCTGACTAAACAGAAAAATGTTCAAATTCGTCACTTTGGCATGATATTTATTTAAAATAAGGCACACATCATTCAAAATATCTAGATCTGTCATAAAACAGAACAGATCATACAACTATTAAAAATGTAATATACCATTAAAGATACGGTTTGAATTGGTGTTCTCGCCGAAAAGAAAGTGATTTACCATCATTTGGTGTTCCTTGTCTGCTAGAATCCTGGAATTGCTACAAACGAAGCCTCCCCGAATTTTCAAGCCATAGTCCCCTCGCAGACTCCCAGAAATACACACTATCCTATAGCAACACTCGCTGTGAAATTAGTCTGAAAGCAAGAACTACGCGCAATTACAGTAGGGACGGACTTTTCGGAGGAAAAGCACTCCACTACGAGGGTGATGACCGCGGGGAGCTGCACGGATGCGATGTTGCTACAACCACATCTAAAGTTTCCAGGTCCTCAGCCGTATAACGTCCATTTTAGCTCACAGTTGTGCTCAAGATACCCCACACAGTGCTGTCTTTGCCTCAGGTCAGGTATTCGGCCCATACGAGCCCCATTAAACGGATTATTTGCGGCTGAGGAGGAATTCATTAGACGAGCGGTTAACAGTTATGACCAGGTGTTGAGGAAAACGGCGGGTTCAACTTCTGATCCGGCCATCCAGATATAGGTTTTCCATGCTCTTGAGAATTCACTACAGGTGAAATCTGGTCGGTTGCTTCCAAAGACCATACTCGAAATCCTTTCTGTTCCTGTCCCCAATCCTCTTTTGAATCTAACGGCCTCAATGTCGTCAAGCCAAAAAGTCTAATGCAAAAAAATGAAAAAATAAAACATACAACGGTACACGATGTGTTTGACCTGACGCAGCTCATTGTGATCGTCTGCTCGGCAACCAGCCACTGCGTTAACAATACCTCTCTAACAGGTCAGGGTGGGCTTTCGGAATCGCTGAAACATCCGGCTTCTTGCAGATAGACTTGGCGCGGCGCGGCATCGTATCCTAACTACTGTTTATAGGCAATCTTCCGTAGTCATTCAGGCGAATACGAAATTCTCGGAGCACTACTCCTCAAAAATTACACTAACGCAATCGAACTAGTTTAAATAACACTTGCACAAAACATACACCACCCGCATACACAAGGCAATACTCGCCATATTTTGTTAAATTATTGACGGTATATAAGGCCCCAATATTTAATAGTACTGACTGCTTTCTCTGGTTATACAGGATTATGACGGTGTCCAATCGTTGAGCGGTAAGGCTCGGACCTGGCGATAAGAGAGAACGTGGGCTCATACGGATTTTCGGTTTTCCATGGTTTCCCAAAATCATTCCAGGCGAATACTGGATCGTTCCTTGAAAAGACCATGGTCGAATTCGTTCCCCATCCTTGCCCACATCTGTTGACTTCAACGTGGATGAGGCGTTAAGTCCGAAATAAAAATAAAAAAATTAGAAAGGGTTGTATGCTGAAGTTTTTAATTTAATGTCGATGCGAAACTGGTATTTTTTTACAAAGAATTATGACGGTCAAAATGTTTATGGTGAATTCTCTGACATCATTACCGTCTATAACCAAGGCCCAGTACTTTTGAGATCATCCTCTTACATTGATGAAGTCTTACAAGTTGCTGCTGAAGCTCCGTTTGACTGGTGAGTGCTCTTACCTACCCCAACAACTGTTCGCTTGTCACTTTCTCCAACAGATAACGCCGCTGAAAGATTGCCCGTCGGCTTTCTTTCACCACCATTTTGTAACGTGATGTTTCACATCTGAAGGTGAATTGCCATGCTCAGTTGGCTGCTGCGATCTGACAACGAGAAGAAACGCAGAAACATTTTCGTATTGTAAATAAAATTTTAACATCTCTGGATCCTTTGGGCTAAGTTCGTAAGGATTGTGTACAAATATGTCTTTTCTCCCAACACACGTTCTTTAAGACGTCAAGATGTCTCCTCTAGTCACACATTCTTTCCATATCTGGACATGTGTAACATATCATTCAGTAGCTATTATACCATGATTAACATTCGAAATACGTAAGATGGAGATAATATTGAAATGATGTTAAACAAAATTTAAAAATGTGTGCATCGTTAGTACCAAAAAGAAGTAACTGCTTAGGCATTCGTAAGATAAACAGTCAGTTTACACTGAATACAAAACGTTTTATAACAAAACTTATTATTATTTTTGTCTTAAAATCTTTCAAAGTCTGAGAAATTGTTCATTACCTCCATCGATAACTCTTTCCTACTCCCTTATGCCTTAAATCAATTGATAATTCTTATGGTGCTCTCTTTCCTTCTACATGCCATTTCTAAACCTTCTATCAATATTTATTCAGGCCTCATCGCCAGTAAATGTATTATACCCAGAATTCTCTTCACCCGCCTTCTATTCTGCAATGACTCCCAACCCAAATCTTTTATAATTTCCGTTACTTTCCTTTAGTAATTTTCACAGACAAAAAATTTGGCTGCCCTCCTATGCACCCCATCGAACTCCAATATTTGATACCCATAATTTGCGTCCCGACCCGTCAGTGTGGCTGGAGAGGTACGTCGGTCCCAGCTTCGGGTCCTGGTTCCTTTTTTTACTTATGGCTTTACACCTCGTCGACGTCGAGGTCATTAGAGGCGGGATGGAACTGGGGACAAGGAACGGGCAGGAATTTGGCCATGGCCTTTTCGAAAGAAGCATCGCGGCATTCGCCTGGAATGATTTTGGGATGCCCGGACGGGGATTCAAACCGCCGTCCACCCGAATGTGAGGTCAGAGCGCTAACCACTCACTCACCATGCTCTGTCCCTGATGCCCGAGTCCTGGCCAAAATCACCTAGGCCAATGGAACTGGAACGGTCCCCAATTTACGCCTCAAAGTACACATTAACAAACAAAAACACACTTATCACAGAGAACATAAGTTAGAAGAATCGCAAACAGATGGCAACATTTAAGCTTCCCCTGTTAGAACAGGTTCCTTCCGGCAAGCTTAGATGTATGGAATACCCGACAGGGAAAGGTGTTTGCTCATTAGTTACTCGCCATTAAAGGATGGTGAAAGTGAAAACACCTGCCCTACAAGAGGCCCCGGACTCTCTCGCAATGCTTACAGAGTCGCCAAAGAAAGTCGGATGTAAACGTTACCTAATTCACAATTTCACATTAAATCACAACATATTTTTCATCATTCATAAATATTTTTTAATAATTTGGCTATTAAAACTGGTACGTAGAATGGAGCTAATATTTTACACTAAACGTTGTTCAGAAATAGTTTACACAGTTAAATTGCTGATGACGGTCTGAATTTATATCCGATTATTTGTATTCGGAGGCGAGTAATTTACGGCTAAGTGAAATAGAACTCTTAAGAACAACGTAACATGCGAACAGCGTATAGTAACCTGTATTTCTGACATTAATTAAACAAACTGCGGTCATTAAGGTTATTAGTGTGACGCGTTAACATCACGAAATGGCATATACGAAACTTTAAACTCTCTGACGGTTGATCTCTCATGTGAGCCTTCTGAAACGGATCTTCAACCGGTCAGTTAGGGGAACGACTAGCCAATTTTATATATAACTTGAAGTAATATTAGAATTACAAGCCTAATTACTTAATGAACACTGTACAAATGCTATTAGTAAAGCAGAGTTTTATAGAAATCTAAATAGAAACAGCAAAAAAGGAATCCTTGGGGTAAGAATCTGAAGTATACATGTGCTAAGTGAATCAGTAGACATGTTAGGAAATTACCACAGGTGCAAACGATCCACACTAACGATTAAAAGAATAGTTAATATCGGAAGTTAGCATATGGCAAACTAAACTCTAAAGAGATCATTAAGCAGCCAAATCTTGAAGCACCCCCTGTTAATTATCATCTAATATTCTAATACATTGTCAGTTTTACCATACGCGACTTTAGTACATAAATACCATTACTCAAAACAAATATTAATGCTTATTTATTTATCAAATAAACTAACGTATTACGTTAAAAAGGGTCGCAAGATGATATGATGTTTTCAAATCTCGGAATAAAAATTTTCCGCGAGTAAAACTGTCGGGGAGAGTAGAAACGACACTACATAATAAATTACATTATCTGAAAAGAGAAACTACCACTAACAGATGCAAAAACGTACTTAGATCACTTAATCTATATAAAACAGAAAATTTCTCAACCATAGTTGGTGACAATGACCAAATTATTTCTTACAGCTTTTATGAATCTGTTATGTTTGTACTAAGCAATGGTCAAGAGAAAGAATTTTTCTGCTCACCCTGGTATACGTATATTTTTCAGTTCTAATCATCATTTCCTGGGTAAATTTTTGAACACAATAATGTAGATAAATATTGTTCACTCTTAGGGGGCATCCATACATAAATTACGTGTGACTTCGTAAAATCTGCTCCCCCCCCCCCCCTTGTGATGAGAACTGGTCCGTTAGACCCCACCCCCCCCCCTGGAAACCGCCCTCGCAACTTTGAGACATTTTTTGTTTTAGGTCTCACCCTTCCAAAAGCCGGTTACACCCACACTTTTTGACGAAATACCCCTCTAAAATCGACTTTCGCGTAATTTGTAGACTTTTTTTTTTTTAGAGCGTCCAACGTTTGTATTTTCCATGCAGTAATTTAATTGCGATGCTTTAGCGTCGATAAATTGACGTCAAAGTTTACATTCCTACATTCGCATGGATTGTCTATATTTAAAGCTCTCCATCTGGAGCCAAATCTCTGCCAGCAGTTCCGCTTGCTAGTTACACAAGTAAAAATCCCAGATTCCTAATATTACTTCGCACCAACGGGAAAGTTTGCTATAAAATTCGATTATAGCCTTTGAAAAACGCATTCTCATATTTAGACATTTTCTTTAGTTAAACCGACAGCACCAACTTTAATGGATTGCACAAATTATTTTAACTTCCCCAGTTTTCCTTCTCAAGTAAAATATTAAAGAGAAAAACATTTCTTGGCTCCATGCGACCATTTTATTTCCACAACATCATGATAATGTATATGAAAACAGCGTAACGTTGGAGTTCTGTTCCAGATACTTCATTTCGCAGAAAGCGTAATCTAAAAACGTAAACTAAAAATTGGTGCTTAGTATTTTTTCCGATTGGTGAGTATGGTATGTTGTTATGTTTACAATTATACTAGCTTTGTTTTCCTTAGAGATTAAAAACTAGATAGCTACGACTTATTGAACATATCACTCCCAGGCAAAGCGGAGCAACGATTTTTTATTTATTTATTTTTACGTCTTTACGCCTCGTCAATGTTGAGTCCCTTAGAGGCCGGAAAGGGCCGAACAAGGAATGGGAAGAAATTCGACCATCGCCTTTTGAAGGAAGCATCCCGGCATTCGCCTGGAGTGTGACGGGGCAACGAAGGAAATAGAGGGTATTACTTTGGTATGCTTCTAAACTGCTTACATTAGTTATCAGGTAAGTTTGTCACTTTTCTTGCCATCAGTCTCTTGACTTGTTTGTTGCAATTATTCCATCTCTTTCTATGTTACGCAAACCTCTTCATCTCAATGTACCCATTACAACCTATTTTCTAAATTATCTGCTTCATGTATTCTAATCTCTTTCTCTACAATTCTTACCTTCGCCTGTTTCCTCCACTAACAAATTAATCAATCCCGCATGTCTTACGGATGACGCTACAGATTATATAATTTACAGCGAATTATAGCCAAGTTATTCTGCTAATCTTGCTAGTTGCTTCTTGAATGACATTTCTCGTAGTGAAATGGGCACTGACCTCGTCTCAGCGAAATTTCTAGATCTTGACTGTAGTTTTTTTTATGTTGTTACGGTACAATTTATCCTAACATGCCATGGCGACATACAACGAAAAGTATTTGACTCGGGAAGATTTGCACCGAAAGAGATGGTTTGAAGCGTGTCTAGGACACGTTACGGCTTATATCAACCACTTCCACTGCAATTGAGTACTTATTAGAAAGGGAACGCTAACTGGCAAGACAAGAAACGGTAATAAATAAAGACTATGAAGGCAGTATAGTTAATTGCAGAAGGACTTAGTTTTGAAATGGTAACTACTTTTCAGACCAGCCCTGGAACTGTAAAGGTCACCGGTTAGAGTCCGACTGAGAGCACAGAAGGTTTTAATTAAGTTTCGTGTTGTCCGTATAATTCAGCGAAATAATACTCGTAGTGAAAACCAATGAAAGAAACAATCATTGTGGTTGACTGAAATGGTCATTTACTTTTCTTTTTAATCAGTTCAGCTATATTATGTGCAGGAACTTTCATTTCAAAGGTAGGTATACTGTGGATGCCACTGAGCAATTTTAAAATATAGTTGGATTAATTGATTTTACACAAGTAAAAGAAAACTGCAGGGAAGTAATGTATCTTACAAGGAAAAAAATCGCTGAAATGAAAAATCTAATATCGGTTGTTGCCCTGATACTTAAAAAATATATTACGTTCATCATGATACATGTGGTAGTCAATCATAGTAAAAATGAACTGGATAATGTTTCACAACTAAAAAAAAAAAATGTAGATATTCAATTAGTTTTTATTAAACATATTCGTCGGTACAGCCGCGTACTCTTATACATGACTAGGTTCAACATTTATGATATAAATGCTTACAGGTTAGTTATCAAAGACGAATGCTCGTTCTAAAACAGATCTTAACTGGAGATCGGCTAACAGACTGCTTCACCCCTCCGTACGAAAGTATCAAAACATAGAGTATGTTTTCACAGCGCACTGGACTAGATAAGATCTCAGGGATTATGATAATTGTAATCGCGCAATAACCATGGGCAATAACAGTAATTCAATAATTAATTCGTTATCTTTGAGGTTTAATAGTAACTCTGTACAATGCAAGCGGGTCTTTGATAGATCAACAGCAGTAATATTTACAAGACCAACATCGACTCTGCTTTCGATGTAGCATCTAACAAATTTAGACTGCATTTAAATACGTAAGAGTGAAAGCGTATCAGTAAAGTCCTTACAGGAAATGCTATTACTATTATGCCTGAACGCGCCAGTGAATTACTATCATTGAAACTGATTAGATATTGTATCCACAGCAACTTTGGATAAGATAGCATTAAGTTAATTTATCGATATCTCTTTTTTGTACCATTTTCTAAAACAGTAGTTCCTTAGCTTTAGATAATAGCACAAAACATTTCAGCTATACACAAACATTCTTACGGTAATTCAAAACAGTCAATAAGACAAACGCCAAGTGCTTACATGTACCTTTCGATAAGAAATACAGCTATCAGAAATTATGAAAAAAATACTGTTTAATTTAAATTTTAATAGCTTGATCTTCTCTGTTTATATTAGCTATACTGTACTTTGTAACAGAAATATACTTTAGGCAAAAGTGTGAAGATTCAAATGATATTAATTTCGCAACATATT
Source organism: Vandiemenella viatica (assembly GCA_031002005.1). Lineage (NCBI taxonomy): Eukaryota > Metazoa > Arthropoda > Insecta > Orthoptera > Morabidae > Vandiemenella > Vandiemenella viatica. Next base: position 376,241,882 of record CM061920.1, read on the forward strand.
GATTATGTTTATTCTTGTTACTTTTAACCCCAGTGGCAAAGCCTTTGTTACAAAAACAAAGATTTAATACTTTTTTTCTCACATACCTTCGTTAATACTGCCATAACGTCGTCGATGTTCCACCTGCGGATCTCTTGAATGGCAGAAGCCTTGCTTCTTGTTAACATTTTCACTTTAATTTCCTTCATAAAAATGCCATTTTGGGTATCCATTTGAAAATTCGCGCACTATGGCACGCGCGGCTCGATGATTAATTTGAATAGAACGCGCTCAAAATCTCTGTAGTATACGACGCACCGGCACATAAATAAACAATGAAAAAGCAATGTCAACAAGAACAGCTGCACAACCACCACAACACGCGCGCTTCTGTCACAAAACACTGGGCCAACAACACAGACGACCGGTGTTTTTTTTTTTTGCTGCCGAGTACTGCGGCGCTTACTCGTCCCGGAAACTTTTTGTTCCGCACTGACAGCTCGTGGCATCCGAAGTCTACTGAGTTTATGATATCACGTTTCCTGCTGAGACAAAAAGGAGTGGGGAGCGTCGTGCATCGTAATCTACGCCCGCGTCGTTTCTGGCACGGCAGACTGCCGAGCCGCTGCACTGTCACCGGAAAACTCGCCCGTCGACTCGTAATGATTATGCAGCTCGCTCACAGGTGGCAGCACGTTGCCGAGGGAGGAATACCGATGACAGTATCGCAGTATATACCCGTGTTGTTTGAATAATAATAAAGTAATTGACTGCATATTGATTCTGTTTGCGTGGTATACGTCTCAGGTGTGCTTGTACATGATAAAAAGCTTCAAGTCAACTGACTGGTTTTCCTTGGTAGAAAACGTTGCTATGAATTGTGTTTCGGAATATAATTGTTTGTTTCTAATCCTCTCGTGGCCACATTACCGATATTGCCAATAATCTATTAAAAATTATAATTTATTTCTTCAGTTTATAAGGACCTAAATACTACTCACAACCCCTCATTTTAATAAAAATAAAGAACATAATTCGATTTGATCATATATGCTCGCCCGTTTTTTCCCTTTATTACGCATGTTTTCATGCTTTTCACTGATTTGGTATTCTCACCATGGAGGAAGGAAATATTTCCTTCCTCCATGATTCTCACGAGAGGACCAGCTTACTGTCTCTGCGTATACTTGAAAGAAAAAGATATTAAAATCTTTATGTTTCTGTAGTCTTTTACTGTCCCTGATTACGGAAATATAAAGAACGCAGAATAGCATTTGCAATGAAAAACTTAACGAGACAAATCGAAAATAAAGAATAAATTATTTGGATATTTCGCTTACTCGAGATATTGTACCTCAAATGTGAGGAGGTTAGGGTGAGATCTGGCCTGGATCAGAAAAAAAAAATTCACCGAAACCACCATATCTAAGTACACTGTGGAAATGCAATATAGGTGTTTTATTTTCTTCCAAATGATTGTTGTTAGGTTGAAATACGCCCTGAAACAAAAAAACAAAAACAAAAAACAAAAAACAAAAAAAAAAAAAAAGTCAGCAATATTACAAGGAACTATACCTATAACAGATTTTTGACATGATATATCTCGAAAACCAAGCGAGATATCAAAAACTTTTATTCTTTATTTTCGATTTGTTTCGTTGAATTCTATAGTAATTCATCATCAGATTGTGGCGCCATGGTAATTATAGAACTGCCGGTTATGATGCAGACTGAACCAAAAGATAATTTTGCTGCACATGCAGATTGGGTGTTTTATTTTTTTACTAATCCTTGTGGTTAGGTTGAAACGCGACCTGGACCAAAATAAAAATGTCACCAAAATCTGAAATTTTAAAAATAGCCTAAGTCAATGTTTAGAACTTTTTAAAAAATGATCTCTTCAAAAGACCTCATAGTTTCTGAGCTTACTTAGAAGATATTGTGCTGTTAGTGGCCTATATAATTTTCCTAGCAAAATCAGTGCATTCATAAGTTAGAAGCTAACAACTAATAATAAATAAATTGTTGTTCTCTTTTGGTACACACCGCATTTCAACATATCAACATTTCCATTAATATTGCCGCTACAAAATCAAACTATGTAGACACACCTTAGCACATGAAATGCATCGGGAACTACATTTCGGGCAACAACGTTTAATTAATCACGTTTAGTAGTTCGCACAGCACAAATTATCACAATTAATTTCATAGTACACTTTCAGTGTAAACTGAAACTTGATTAAAGCCTGCAGAATACCATATTCAGGGCCGGCGTTAGGGGAAGGGGGGGGATAAGCGGGTCAAATGTACCCGGGCTCGTCAGCTGATGGGGGTCCCCGATCACCGGCTGCAGGGGCCCCCAGGCCTCGAAGCCAAGAATCCGCCCATTGTCGCACCCGGCTAGTTTGTAGAGCTAACGAAAAAAAAAGGTCGCCCATTTTACCCCGGGCCCGAAATTCCTAGCGCCGGCCCTGACCATATTAACTGTGTCGCGATGTAAACTTGACCCGCTTAAATTAAATTTTCAACGCTTGAGGAGCGTGCATAAACCACGTAGCCCATTTTGGCCTCCTGTGAACCCCCCTCCCCCCCACGTAGCACGTTGCTTTTTTCCCTTTTGATTCCAGAAGACTTTTTGTACTGTTTTCTCTTGTCAGACGATTGTAAATTATGTAAGGCGATAATTAACTGAGGGAAATAAATATTCACATGCTGTTGTGTGTTCTGTTCCTCATTTTAACTGTGAAAAATGTTGTGAAAGGAAAGCTACATGGCCTGGCTCTGAACCCCACCCCTCCACCCACGTAGCCTACCGTTGCCTCTTCCAGCCAACCTCCCCCCCCCCGGACCGATCCACGTAGTTTGTGCACGCTCCCTTGTCTACAGGTGCAAAGTAGTAACATATGCTAATTGTCTACACAACACCAACAAAAATTTGAGAACGATATGATCCTATTGAGAGCAATGAATAAATTTATAGCGATAGGTCCTAATGTTGCAGTTACCTATCAGATACTTCAAGAGCGATAATTACGATGTGATTTACTTATGAAACGCTATTCCAGGTTGTTTCCTATCTTGTCTGTTTTTGCATCCATATGCAACACAACTTGGAATTATAGAAAACTTTAGAATATTAGAAAATGAAATATTCTCAGCAGCTGACAGTGCAAACAGCCCAATGTTTTGGGGGGATGCCTATGGCCGCCGCGCATGCGCAGTAGGAGAGCAGTTTTTTCATGAGGTTTCACGGATTTAGCGTTATTTCGTCTCCATATGTTCCTTCGTCCATGCTTGCTAGCCAGCGAAGAACGTGGACTCTTTGCGCGCGCGGGTCGGCATCTGCATTGCTGACATGTCCGACATTTAATTTAATTTAATTTAATTGCAATGGAGCACAGGCTCCGGTGGAAATTTCCCTACACACCCATCTTCCCCCTATCCTGCACCCACCTACATTTGCCCTCTACAAATTTTATCTTTAAATTCCTTCAAAGTTTTCGGTAAATTATTCATCATTTCTCTTGGTAACTCATTCCAATCCCTGACACCCTTACCTAAAAAAAAGAATCTTCCCACACCCTTGTGCCTGAAATCAAGTGCCAGCTTATGGTCATGGTCATCTTTTCCCTTCCATGCACTACTTTTCATACCTATTGCAATATCTTTCCATGCCTCATCACCAGTATATGCCCTGTACACTCCCATGACCCTCCTCATCCTCCTGTCTTGCAATGAATCCCATTCCAGCTCCTTTATCATATCCGTCACTGATTGCATTCTGCGATAATTTCCAGAAACAAATCTAGCAGCCCTTCTTTGCACCCTCTCCAACTCCTGTATTTGATACGTAAAATGAGGGTCCCATACTACACTACCATATTCGAGCAATGGTCTGACCAAAGTTTTGTAACCCAATTCCTTGACTTCTCTCGTACATCCCCTCATAACTCTCTCCAACAAGTGCAGAACTTTGAAACCTTTTCCTACCACCTGTCCTATGTGTCCTGCCCAGTTAAGTTTGTTATCAAAAGTAATTCCAAGATATTTGCATTTCAAGTCTTCAGCAAGCAATTCTTTCCCCACCTTATATTCATAATTAACCTTTTGTTTTTTATTTGTGTATCTAATAAGCTGACTCTTCTTTGCATTTATCTTCATTCCATGTTTACCAACCCAATTAGATATCCTGTCCAGATCACCCTGCAACTGTTTACAATCCTCTACCGTTTTTATTCTTTTATACAGCATTATATCATCTGCAAACAATCTAATTTCAGATAGTAAACAATCAACACAATTATTCATTAGAATAATGAATAGCAATGGTCCCAATTCGCTACCCTGTGGCACACCCATTTTTACTTCCACTTCTTTTGATACTACATTTCCTACCCTAACTTTCTGTTTTCTACCTTTTAAAAATTCTTCTACCCAGCAAATGACTTTCTTATCCCCTCCAATGGTTTTTACCTTATTTACTACCATTTTATGGCTTACTCTGTCAAACGCCTTAGACAGATCTAGTGCTACACTATCAATTTGGCCTCCCTTGTCCATTTCATCTGAAATATCTTGCATATATCCCACCAACTGAGATTCGCATGAATATCCTTGCCTGAAACCATGTTGCCTGCTTGAAAACCATTTGTGTACCTCACATAAATTTCTGATGTGGTTGCATATCAATCTTTCCATTAATTTACCTACCACTGTTGTCAAACTGATTGGCCTGTAATTCTCAACTCTATTTCTCACCCCTCCCTTATGTACCGGTACTACTATTGCACTTTTCCAGTCCTGTGGTAAGCAGCAAGTGTCTAGACTCAATTTAAATAATATTTCAAGATAAGGTACAATGTCACATCTGGCTATCTTTAAGATATCTGTAGTAATATTATCTTCACCAGCCCCTTCATGATTTCCTCAGGATGGATATCAAATTTTTTACTATCGTCATTTCTAATTGTGTTGTTAAGCTCGTTCTCCGAATTAGACCCTCCTGTTTCTGATTCATTGTCCCTAATGCTTTCACTGAACCAGTTACTTAAAATCTCTGCCTTTTTCAAATCTTCAGTAACTTCTTCTCCATCCTTAACTATAACTGTCTCTACATCCTCCCTTCCCCTCAGTTTCCTGATACAGCCATAGAAATTTCTAGATGCATCAGTCAATGGTCCCCCTGCACTGACATAGTTGTACATAAGACACTACCGCAATTGTTTATTTACTTGAGATTTAATTTAATTTAATTTCGATGGAACGCACGCTCCGGTGGCAATTTCCGTACACACCCACTCTTCCCCCTATCCTGTACCTGCCTACTTTTGCCGTCTACAATTTTCGACTATACATTCTTTCAGCGTTTTTGGAAAAATTACTAATCATCTCTCTCGGTAATCCATTCCAATCCTTGACACACTTACCTACGAAAGAAACCACAACCATATGCCTGAAATCGAGTGCCAGGTTGTGGTCATGGTCATATTTTCCATTCCATGCACCTCTCCTAATTCTTCCACAAATGTCATTCTACGCTTCATCATCAATATATGCGTTATACATTCCCATGACTCTCTTCACCCTCCTCCTGTCTTCCAGTGAATTCCATTTCAGCTTTTGATGCCCTGATAGCAATGCCACTTTTTATTTTATTTTTATTCTTTGTCCATGGGCGCCGGGAGGGGGGTGCAAGGGGGGTGCACTTGCACCCCCCTGGCATCCCGGGTCGCCCGTAAATTTGGGCCGATAGGGGGTGGGGAGCACCATTTACGGCCCTGGTGCACCCCCCTGGATCCCGGGTGCACCCCCCTACATCCCGCATCCCGGGTCGCCGTGTGGTCAGTAGTAGACCTAAAAAAAAAAGGTCGCCCGGAAATTTTTGGGCTATCGGGGGGGGGGGGGGCACCAACGCAGCCCTGGTGCACCCCCCTAGAAGCAATCCTGCCGGCGCCCATGTCTTTGTCCATGTTGTAAGAGTCACCAAAGTACACAATATAATGGCAATATACTGTACTTCATTCAAGAATGTAGGTTAAAACAGTCTTCGCCTGAAGATGCAGCCGGAGAGCGGTTTCGAAACATTACTTCAAATTGACGCGATCCTTCGGCGGAAGGCCCGACATTTTATGCAAGTGAAAATATGTTTCACTGTACAAGACACTTTTATATTATATGACCAATTTTATGAATGATATGATGACTAAAACATGAGATGTCCAGCGAGGTATGTCACACAAAGTCGGAACACTTAGATTTTAGCAGTCTAACACCTTTCTACTGTTTAGGAGACAGGACTATGCCTTTGATTTCATTAGGTATCGTGAAATGGAACGGATAGAAGAAAAGAATACTTGTTTAACCAGATGAATTAGCTAACTACTGCAAGTTGAATAAAATGACTTATGTTCTATGCACCCGTTTGGGGGTGACACCCCGCATTTCGAAAATAGTAATCGAAATTAGTGTGATACAAAAAAAAATTTTTTTTTGATAGTCTTATTTTATCCTTTGGTGTCGAGACACGTCTACCTTTCACGGTTTGAATATTTGTTTTTAAGTTGATCTATCGCTTTTTAAAATGCGATCAAGGGCGCTGTGCTCTTTAATTACAGTAGAGTACAAGACCGCGCGCTTAAACAAAGAGAGCACCGCTCTGTAGCTCCAACAATCACAGAAACTCGTGCTTGACGCCCGTCACTGTTGTTTGGTTTGTTAGTAGCGGCGGAGGATATAATGTAAGTTTTCTTGTATAAAGAGAGAAAGTTTTAAAATTAAAGGATATATTATATATACCTAAAATTGTTAAAATCATGGTAATTAGACAGATAAATTGTAAATCCTTGAAATTATTTCAGGAAAAATGTTAGATTTTCCTTTGAAAATGAAAACAAAGCAACCAAGCGTATGTCGGAATACGCGTAGTCTAGGCATCAAAACTGTTTTGCTTATTTAGAATTCCATTAGCTTTCAAGCCAAGATTCACAAGTGGCTTGAAGTATTTTCTAGTGATTTTTGAATTTATCATCTGACAGATTCGTGATGTATAAATTGCGTACATTTCGCGTTATCCGATTTACATTCTGCGTACCTACCTATTGTCGATGGTGCACCTATAATCGACATGAAATCGTATCATGTTCGAATTTATGCAAATAAAATGATTCTAAAACTGCATTAAACTAGCAATACTGTAAGGTTTCATGTCAATCCGAGCGGGTCCATGTGTTCGTTGATAGTATCGTCTGTAGTTGGTAATCAATTTTTATAGAGCATGTGTTTAAAACAGTCGGAACCTTGTATCTTGATAGCGAAATCGTAACATTAGTAAACACTTAAATTCTAGGTTCATGTAAGTTTGCTATGCGTTCTACTAATCGAGAATATGTAAATATGATCGCGATGAAATAAATAAGCGTATGATTCTCTAAGAATTTTCCATGATACATTTACAGAAGATTTCTATTACGGGTAACCCCTCTCGAATACAGTTACCTAAATTCTTACGAGTTCCTTAAATCGACAGGAATGTCGAACTTCTGTTCCTGAACAAAAATTGAGCTTTAATCAGAAACTGAACGAACATTTGAGCCGTTTACAACATTTTTATTTGTACGCTACAGAGCGGCGCTAGAAATCTAAACTTAACATGTGGAGACGATCTTCAGTACATACAATGTCATATTTAGTTGTCTATAGCTACGTATTTCTTAGCCGGGTAGTAAAATACTTCACTTGTTAAGTACTTCATGTAAAGACGGCAGATATCACAATGGCATGTTCTTTCATTACCTGACCCGTTGTTTTTTTAATTACGTTTGGTTATGTTTTTATATTTTATTTATTCTTCTATTTTTATGAAGGAACTTAATGTAGAGTTGCTTCTCTGACTATACAGTATCCCCAGAGTCTCACAACTTGTTGGACCCGGATTTGCTCCATTGGGACTCCATCTGGGTCTGGAATTGCTTCTACGTGGATCAAGCCACTTCTGTCAACTTTCCTCTCGATATCCCTTGGTCCTGCAAATATGGAGGTTGCGAAGTCATTTAAAAACAGCCTATGTTAACGTTTCAGTAACAAATGATTGGGTAGTTTTCGACTTTTTTAAATTTATAGCGGAATCTTGTGGTCGCCGTATAGTTACACTGGCGGAAATTAAAATCACAACACGCATACATGAATGGTAGAATTTTAGAAAACTTTGAAGATATATCCAGGGAGATACCTAGAAGAAAGATAACAAATGGAAATGGATCAGACTAAGTTATTACCTTTAGATACAGTTGTCAGTGAGAAATGCGCCCAACTTAAGCACCATTTTTTTTTTTTTTTTTTTTTTTTTTTTGTAAACTGCTTAATGTTTCTTAGCAGTGAGGTATTTAGAGACGGGAAAGGATGGGGGGGGGGGAGGGGGCAAGGAATTGGAAGGAATTCGGCCATGGCCTCTTGAAGGAAGCATCCCGCCATTTGCCTGGGGAAACCATGGAAAAACCAAATCTGGATGCCCGGACGGGGATTCGAACCGCCATCCTCCCGAATGCGAGGCCAGAACGCTAACCGTTATACCACCACTCTCGGTTGGAGCACCAATACATTCGTGGATCTTTGCCGGCATTGAGTTCGGATTTCATCTTGGTGTATGTCTCACTACGCGTGCAAGCCTTAAGCAGCCAGTTGTTGCACAGTTTGTGCTGGGTGACCATGTGATCTAATGTGTCTACTCCTGGTATCCTAGACATGCTCTACTGGGTACAAATCTGGGGACCATCGTGTCCAAATTGTAATCGAAACTCCTTGCAAGGCTTGTGTGACGATGGTCGCAGTTTGAGGACGGGCATTATCTTGTTGGAAAATGCGATTTGGATGGTGAACATGAAGGGTATCACAATAAGGTGTAGTACCACGTCCACATAGTCGTGGGCTGTCATTGTGTCGTCAACAACAGCCGACTCAGTCATGCTGTTGAAACTGATTGCCGCCAAAAAATGACACCATTGGTTGCACTTGCGTGACTTTCTAAAATCACAGCAGGTAAGCCGTTTCTCCACTACACCTGCAAACATGTCGTCGCTTATCACTTTGCCACAGACAGAATCGAGACTCGTTTCTAAACACAAATGTACGCCATTCACATGCCCATTTGTGTTTTGCATTACGCCAGGTTAGATGATGCTGGCTGGCAATGAAATTAGATTAATGGGACATATTGCACAGGCCCAGAGAGTGTAACCCAGCTTCAAGAAATTGGTTTGCAATCGTCCTGGGAGGAGGAAGGGATGTCTCTATCTGTAAACACTGCTTGGATCTGGCCTACAGTCAACCATCTGCCAGCAACAGCCACCCACACAATAAGGCGGTCTTCACTTGCTGTTCTCCATCTGTGTGGACCCATGCCTTCTCTACGAGTATTAGAGCCTTCTTTCATCCACTGTGTAACAAGTCTGTATACTGACATTGCACTACAGCCAATCCTTCGCGAGATTTCACCCTTTAAAAACACGTCAATTCTCAGGCCTCTCTCACAGTTAGTTATTTGGGTGTAGAGAGCTGTCACTCTACACCTTGGCATACTTAGACAACAAAGTGTCATGTTACACCACACTGTTCGCCATTTATACGCTAAACAAAATTGCAATTTACATAATAAATAGCACCGTGACTCTCATATTATTACATATAAAACTTTCAATTTTTAATCATTTAATATTCATGCGGGCATACTTGGGGCCAAATTTCATTCATTTATCACAACACCGTCTGGGTGTTGGGATTTTAATTTGCACCAGTTTGTGTATCAGTTGCTAAGGGATTGTGCATAAACTACTTGACTCCGTCTAGGAGGGGAGGGGTTGGCTGGGAAGCTACGTTGAGCTACGTGGGGGAGGGAGGGGGGTCAGAGCCAGGCCACTTAGCTTCTCTTTCGTATTATTTGTCACAGTTAAAATGACATACAGAACACACAGAAGCAAGTAAATATTTATTTCCGTCATTTAATTATCCCCGGATGTAATTTATGATAGTCTGACAAGAGAAAACAGTACAAAATGTCTTCTGGAATTAACATTGGCGCTAGGAGGGGGAGGGTGCAAGGGGGTGCACTTGCACCCCCCTGACATCCCGGGTCGCCCGTAAATTTAGGCCGATAGGGGGTGGGGAGCACCAATTACGGCCCTGGTGGCACCCCCCTGCATCCCGGATGCACCCCCCTACATCCTGCATCCCGGATGCACCCCCCTACATCCTGCATCCCGGATGCACCCCCCTACATCCTGCATCCCGGGTCGCCGTGTGGGCAGTAGTAGAGCTAAAAAAAAAAAAAAAAAAAAAAAAAAAGGTAATTATTGGGCCGATAGGGGGGGGGGCACCAACGCAGCCCTGGTGCACCCCCCTAGAAGCAATCCTGCCGGCGCCCATGGGAATCAATATGGGAAAAAGCTACGTGCTACGTGGTGGGGGAGGGGGGGGGGGTTAGAGACAAAAGCCACGTCGGGCTACGTGGGGGGCAGGGGGGGTTCACAGGAAGCCAAAATGGTGCTACGTGATTTATGCACGCTCAAATGTAAAGGTCGAGCTGCACTTTGCCAACACTGGTCTGTACCGTCACCGCAACGACAGCCAGCCGAGTGACAACTCGCCCCCTCGCGTCCACACTTTTCCATAGCTCGGCCGTGTTCCTACCGGTCTTTAGTCTCCTTTAACGTTTTCAAGTGATTGTTTCAGGGAATCAGTGTTGGGGATGACAGGTAGGTTTGACACCCTACTTTATTATAGAATACTGTAGTTTATTTTGCACAGTTTTGGTACGAAAGTACATTAAAATACTATTTAATCTGACTCACGTAAACACCTAACTGCTTGATCTTTTATGTACAAAAATAGTATACCAGCGCAGTATTAACAAATCATCATCACCACACTTTACCGGAATGAAAGATTGTCGCTTGTTTCAACGCAATCTCAATTAAATGTCAATCACTTCACATTTGACGTGTTTGTTTTGTCTGAGTACTCAGTACTTTTTGTTAGTGAAGAACGAGATTATAACGTATTTTAATTTAAATATAGGTCGTTAAGATTTTGTATAGTAAAAATAATAATTTCATCTTACCTCAAAGTTCTAGTCACAGAGTATCTTATTGAGAAACTCGCAATGCACCTATATCGTAGCGTCCTTCGCATTAACAGATAAAAGCTTTGCCAGAGGTAATTACAAATTTTAAGGCCCGCAAAAATTACAGTCGAGACCGGGATTTGAACCTGGACCTTCAGTTTCCAAATCGCACGCAGTAACCATTTGAGTCAACAGTCCGAATATAGGTGCAATGAAAAATAAGTTTTCAAACATGTTAAAATAAACATTTTTTTTCTATACCATCTATTTTTGCTATCAAAAAACACGACTCCACTTTTATGTATTTGAATACATATTTTTCAGTACTTCTAGATTAGTCTTGCGTCTGGTTACGGTGTGCGATTCGGGTGTGGGAGGTACCTGTTACAAATGCGGATCTCGGCTGCAACTTTTGTGGGTCTTAAAATTGATCTTCAATTCTGGCAAAGCTTTGATTTTTTAATGCGAAGATGCTAGGACTCTTCCTATATTTTACGAATATCTGATGAGCATGGATGGAAATTTTTTTTTTTTTAAAGGCAAATAACATGAAAACAACATTTGGTCGTAAGGGAAGGGAAATTTTCGAACTCTCTCTAAGCGCTTCTCCACATCCAGCAGGCCGACACTGATTCGCACCGTCAAAACATAACCTAATAGAACGCCGGCTGAGTGTCGGACGACATGCCGTGTCATTTGGACAAACTTCGATCGAGTGAGCGCCAACAAAGAAACTTGGTGCGGAACAGTATCGGGCAAGTGAGGCCCGATCTTCAGAGGAGTTAAAATTAATCTAAAACCACTTTCGATCATCGGTGAGCAACACGTGGCTAAAATCTTGCCATATTGACTATTGAACATGAAGTACCTCAAATTAATAATTTTGAAGATGTGATTTCCGAATTTGCAGCTGTTAAAACTAAAAAGAGGAGATTGTGAAAGCAATTGTTTTTAGTTAATTTGTGTATCTTTTAAATAATGTTAATATTACCATTTTATTAACTATAATTTTTAATAACAATAAATGTTTATTTAGTTATGTTTTATTAATATCATATTTTACACTTACAAGATATATTTTACTTAATTTTGAATTTATGTTTTCAAGGGGTGACACCATCGATAACCGCCCCGGGTGTCACCCACGCTAGCTACGCCACTGGATATAGATGTAGAAGGTGGTCGGGATTTTGGGTGAGTACAGTTTGCCTGTGACCGTTCATCACAATATATAATTGACTGATAGTCAGATCTATGTAAGAAGCAGGACATTTGTTGTGAGCTGATAAATGTTCAGAGCTTGGGAATTTAGAATTAAAATTTGTAAATCATAATATTATATGGGGGAGGAATTTAACATTTTAATTATAAAAAAATGTATATAAAAAGGGGTAAATGGATGATTTGGGGAATTGCCACTGGAGTGTTAGCTCCATCGCAATTAAATTAATAATAATAAATAATTACATTTCAAGTTTTCATTCTTATGCATGCTCAGAGAAACAGTATTAATGTTTACATCAGTGTTGAAATGAGCCAAAGTTAGACTGATGGTTGACCAATTTGGATTAATTAAAAGCATTATGTGATATTAACAGTGGAGAGGAATTAGGTTATTAGCAAATAATTCAGTATACTTCTATTCAAATATTAAGATTAAGGTAAAAATATCTAATCTCTAATAAAGATTTAATTTTTAAATTCGATATTTACTACTAAGATGCAAGTCAATAGGTTACATACAAATGCATCCACATACGGAAAAAATCAGGCAAGTGCAAGTCAAGTCATGTATCATTACAGTTCTTTTCTCTAATTACTTATACACAGAGGCGGCCCTAGCAAGTTTTTCATGTGGTGCGAGATCTCATTGCGGCGCCCCAAATGAGCAATCTCTTATTAGTGATTAAGTTGTCCATATAGATAGATTGAAGATAACATACAGTTTTTATATCCTACTAATGTCATAAATGTAAAAGTTTGTTAGTTCGGATATTTTTCTATTTCACGTCGAAACTACTTAACTGCTTAGGATAAATTTGGAATTATATATTGGCCATCTACTTTTATACCAAATAGCAGTTCCCGTGTGATTCGGATACGAATATGTATATCGCTCATTTGCTGCAACAGTGACATAACTAAAAAATGACCTTTATTGAGTTATGACCAAGGGATGATCCATTTTCGTGTATACTTTTAGTTTGTAGAACGACACATTTGAGCTTCAACTATTCGCCGAGAGAAAGCAAGTTATGTCACTATTGTTTCTCAACAGACCGCCCTTCAGTTTATTCACAACACTGTCATATATCAGTTGAGTTTTGGCTATTGTCAAGTAACATAGCGACAAATTTCTTCAAGAGTGGCGTATTTTGGTTTATGACTATATTGTGTAAATAGTAAGATTAATCACGTTATATTTACATTTGTTCAATAATGTGTTATATCAAATTGTGACATTCTTTTTTAAATAATCTGCTTAAATGCCTTTAGTTTTATTCCTTAATGTGTCGTTCTTGATCCAAGCCACCTTGTTTGTCGTTGGATTATTTTGAGTTATGACGTTATTGCAAAATACCGTACTGCATAAACTTTGTCTATACTTTGTGGTTTGAGACGATATGACGTTCTTGCATGATATCTTCTACTCCGACATAATTTTCGTCATCTATGATTCACACTTATGTCACTCTTGTTACTAAAATTTTACTATTAACACTCAATGGGACACTTATTTTAAAAAAATTTGAAAGAATGCTCACATTTAATTAATAATGTACATTAGGATAGTAATATGCGGTTAACAATTAAAAATAGTTTTTTAATTCAATGCCGAGGTTTTTACTTTTTTTTAGGTCTTTTATTTTAAGGAAAAAGTTATAATCAAACCAAAAAACAAAAGAGAGAAGAAAAGAAGCAATATATTATGAAACTTGCAGATGTTGCTGTAAAGATGAAATGACATGACAATTTTATTCCTGTCTTTTCAACTTTATAACTATGTTTTTAACTTTATTTTTCTTCATGAAAGTAATTTTTGCCTTGAAAAAAAAAAGTAAGACTCAATAAAGTTGAAACATGGATATTAAATTAAAAAAAAAAAAAAAACTTTGCTCTTGGTGGCATTTTGATATCTTACACTACATTTATGCGACGGGTGCAACTCTATTTTAATATAAATAATGCAATAAAACACCAGAAATCGTTAGATCCAATGATAAGGGAAGGCATGAGGCAGCACATTAAATCGATACCGAAAATTGAAATCCATTAGGTCTACCTAAGGGAAAATACAACGAGGCTCTTCATTGATGAAAGCAAATCAATTGCAGACATCCACAAGGACTATGTGGCTATCTGCAAAGAAAAGTAGGTACCTTTTGCCAACTATACTTCATTTTATAGAATATTTAAAAAAGATTATAGTATTTTATTTTTCGTTCCAAAAAAGATTTATGTGAAACCTGCGTAGCTTTTGAAAATGCAGACAGTGAAGAAAAACAAAAGTTACAAGAAAAATTTAGCCAACATCTTATCGAAAAACAATTGTCAAGAGAGGTGAAAAAAAAAAAAAAAAACAGACAAAGAAAATTCAAATGCTGTAGTGGTTGTTTATGATCTACAGGCTGTAATACAACTACCTAAAGGGGATGCTTCTCTATTCTACTATACATCCAAATTAAATGTTTTCAATTTCACTACGTATGACTTGAAGGACAATACATGTGATTGTTTTGTCTGGGATGAAGCAAACGACCATCGTGGTGCAAATGAATTAAGTACATGTGTCCTTCTTCAAGGAGCGTGCACAAACTACGTGGCTTGGTCATGGGAGGGGGGGGGGGGGGAGGTTGGCCCGAAGGCTACGCGGGGCTACGTGCGGGGAGGAGGGGTTTCCGAGCCAGGCCATGTAGCTTTCTTTCATAACATTTTCCACAGTTAAAATGAGGAACAGAACACACAACAGCATGCGAATATTTATTTCCCTCAGTTAATTATCTCTGTAAGTAATTTACGATAGTCTGACGAGAGAAAACAATAGAAAATGTCTTCTGGAATCAAAAGGGAAAAAAGCTAATTGGGGGGGGGGCGAGGGGGGTTAGAGGCAAAATCCACGTAGGGCTACGTGGGAGGGGGGGTCACAGGAGGCCAAAATGGAGCTACGTGGTTTATGCACGCTCCCTTATCTGAAAAAGATTGCTGCCACAAAACGTGATGCAGATGTTATATTTTACTCGGACAACTGCATGGCAGCAGAAAAATAAATTTATGCTTGCTCTTTACTTATACGCCACACGTTATTTAGGCCTGAAATCAATTACACACAAATTCTTTGTTAAAGGCCACTCTCAGAATAAAGGTGATTCCGTTCACTCATTGATAGAGAATGGTTAAGCACATTATGAGAAGCGGACCGTTATATACTCCTGATTCTTTCATCTCCGCAATTCGATCTGCGAAAAAAACCAGAGAACCTTACCATGTCAAATAATTATGTTACAAGGATTTGTATGACATTAAAGCTCTGACTGGAGACATAGGTCCTCTGAATATAGCAGCATTCAAATTATCAGAAGTAAAGATGCTTAAAATCGTAAGGGATTCTCCCAATTCTGTTTCTTATAAATACTCGTATGCAGATGACTTTCGAGAGGCAATACTAATCAAAAGGAAGAAGAAAAGTTGTGACTCAGATATTACATTAAATCCAGCATTTAATTCAAGACCTGGAATTTCTCAAAAGAAGAAGGAAGATCTCCTAGGCTTATTTCGTAAGAATGCTATACCAAGCTCTTATAAATCTTTCTATGAAATGTTGTAAGGTTTGTGAAGCTAATTAACTAAATGTAACAAGACTGGACCAAGATTACCTTTATTTGATAAAGTTTAAGACTGAACTAAAATTTCCTGAAGTTGATAATTACTATAATAGTTTGAGTGCTCATGATGTTTAAATAATAATGTTAAATAATAAAGTTTTTTATAATCTGACTGAATTAAAAGATTAAGTCATTACTTTTTTCACAATGTTGCTTGGTTGGAAAATAATTTTGTTCATTTTTCCCCAAAAAAATGATTGCTTTTTCTTATGCAAGGTTTCATTATTACTACTTTTAAAAAAATCTCTTTTCTTTAAAATTTGTATTTTCATCTTGAGAAATTTTCCAAAT
Source organism: Vandiemenella viatica (assembly GCA_031002005.1). Classification (NCBI taxonomy): domain Eukaryota; kingdom Metazoa; phylum Arthropoda; class Insecta; order Orthoptera; family Morabidae; genus Vandiemenella; species Vandiemenella viatica. The sequence continues at coordinate 376,258,151 of CM061920.1, forward strand.
TAAATAAAGCATCTTTTGATGAAATTGTTGTTTGGCAAACCAAAATCCCCATTGTTTTCAGGTATTGTGAATGAGTGACATAACTATAAATTGAGAAAACATTTACTGTCTTGCACTTATTTCTATTACAAAAACGACACATTTTATCTTATGCCATGACAGAAAAACATTAATTTCAGCAAGAATGTCATAATTCAAAATGAGGATGATTGTAAGGATATAAAAGAAATCTCCCCATCACCTGCAACTGAAATTGTACATTTTCTCTTCTATTACATTGTGTTCTTTCTCTAAAACATAGATATAAGTTTTTTTCTAGTGAATGCATAATGTTATTACACATGAAACATTTGAACTGACCCTCCTGTAAAATTGAAGTTTTTGAGTTATGTCACTGTTGCAACAAATGAGCGATATGAATTCTTTATGAGCAAAGCCGCGGGCAAAGATACTCTTTATACGATAATATCTCAAACCTCGGAAAGATTAGTATAGGATAGCAGCGGTATGAATGAGAAACAACAGTAAAAAGGAATACTATATGTTTGAAAAGGTTTATTTGAGCTACTGTGGCGAACACAATGCTCACTTCACTTACACGTCAAATTCGCAGTTTTTAATAATTTTTTTAAATATTTAAAAATAGAAAATATATGAAAATAAAAATTCCCACTCTTAATACCGAAAAATAAACTTTACCAAAATTTTCCCAGAACCCTCGCGAACTAATTATTAAACAGATTAAATGCATTTATTCCCCCCCGCCCCCCCTCCCAGGTAAAACCATTTTCAACAAGTATTTTTCATTGTTTTTGCCCCACTGTGAAGCTAATCCTGCTACACCCTTGGAAAGTTGTGCTAATAGAGTGACCAAAACATTCTCTATTCTATCGATGATATGCAAAAACATGTTCATTGTAAACAATTCTTCTGGATCTGTTGCTATTTCATTTATGGCTAACACTCAAAAAATCTCTACTTTCTTCGGCCTCTGACTAGGTTAATAATGGGAAATTTTCCAGTCTGAGAATCAACTTCTCCAGCTGCCAGTTATCAGAGCTCAAATTCCGAGCTGGGGTGGAAGGGGATATTATCCACCGCCCCGAAACTGGTACTGACCTGTTGAAATTTGTTTTAGCTGCTTTGAACTCTCCTTTCTCGGAAAAGTAGCCGCGAATTAAATTAAAAATGCCGAAATGTGAGGCGATACACAACCGCGAAATGGTAGCAACAATGCAAACATGGCACAAAGATTATTGGTACAGGGATCATATCAACCTAAATAGGTTAGTTCTGTTATAGTGATCATGGTTAGGTTGAAATTCGGACTGGACCAAGAGTAAAAAGTTTACGGGAAATTCGTTCTGCGGCATCTATATCCATGGAGGAAGGAAATATATGGAGACGACGCAAGAGACCTCCACCACGCATTGAATTGAAGCAGGGCGGAGGAGGAGTGGGGGGGGGGGGGGCATGGCCGGAGTGGAGGAGGCATGGCCGTTTCCATACAGACACGGGGAATATGTACAAAAACCTCAAGGGGACTCTAGGATAAAGGTGACGCCGCAATCTGGTGATGGATTATTATGTAACTCGATATGACATATAAAATATGAAGAATAAATTTTTTTGATATCCTGCTTAGTTTTCGAGATATTCTGTCCCAAATGTGAAATGGTTTTGGTTGAAATTCAGAAGAAAAAATTGGTCAAAGTCAAATTTGATGATGGATTCTTATTTAAAAAGACGAGATAAATGAAAAATAAAGAATAAAATTTTTCGATATCTCACCTAGTTATAGAGATATACTGTATCAAAAGTGAGGTGTCTTGAGTTGAAATGGAGAAGAAAAATTTCGCAAAAGTCAAATTTAATGATCGATTCTTATGTAACACGACGAGACAAATCGAAAATAAAGAATAAAATTTTTCGATATCTTGCTTAGTTTTCGGGATATACTGGGAACACCGCAATTGTTTGGAAGCGCAATATCGCCGCTGCCGCCACTGCGCATGCACGAGCCTGCTTCACCAATTTAACGTCACTTCTCCTCCATATATTTCCTTCCTCCATGTCTAGCCTTGACATCATAACTGGGATAACCTAGGTCCCAGATTGTGGGGAAGTTTTTGCGCTTGTGCGCATCGCCTTCCATATTACTTTGTGGTTGTCCTGTTCCTCCATGTCTATATCAGGAACGACGCATTTGTTTACAACGGAAGCAATCGATTATCTCTCATCGCTTGTATCGATTCTAAGATGGCGAGCCTTGTTGTACTGCATCTCGGATAAAAATTTTCTATCTGTTAATTTCGTGCGGCTTTTAACAACGAAATGTAGCTAAAACGGCAATAAAATATTACAACAAAGTTTTAACCATCATTTCAAAATTTTGTCATTGTTTTTGAGCGCCTGAGGCATCTAATAGCTGCGCTTCACTCTCACATTTCGGCATTTTTTATTTAATTCGTGGCGACTTTTCGGAGAAAGGACGATGGAAAACGTGAAGAGGACATTATAACGAAGCTGTCAAAACAAATTTCAACAGGTCAGTAACAGTTTCGGGGCGGTAGAGAATATCCTCTTCCACCCCCCCGAGCTGTTTTTCAACAAATGTGAAGATTTTCTTAAATCCACTTTCGTCTGCATAGCCTTTGAAACAATGTATTATACCAAGTCAACTATGTAATGATTAACTCAAATTGATCCATGATCTGGCTAAGTGACAAGGTATCCGTTGCTGCAACTGAATAATTCGTTTCAGAAGGGCGTCACGAACTGAAGAGTAGTGATAACGAACTGTAGGGATGCTAGAAACTCTATTCTTGAAAAGAGTTTCGCAAATTTTTTGGTGGTAGTCCTGAGTGCTTGAATACCACTTCCCATCGCTTTTTTGATCGAGAGAATAACACAAATATTCTTCAAAGAAATCCGGACAAGGAAACCGATTTAACTGATATTTTGGCGGCACTAGCTATTACCAAATTTAATGACAGTTACTTTAATTAAAATATGCTTGAAGATACTGGTTCAGAATTTTGCTTTTGTCACATTTGTTCCTCCTACCAAATTGGATCGACTGTCATATCTTTGGCCTCGACAATCGTTCATATCCAAATCGAACTTTTGTTAAGTATCAATGCTAAATAGGGCAGGGTCCCAAAGAGTCACTTTCCGGATTGCAAGCACAGCGTAATACTTCGTCTTCATTAGTGTCAGCAAAAATCAAAAACAAAGATAATTGTTCGACGTGACTTACATCAAGAGTTCAATTCAGTATGATGGGAAAATATTTAGATGACCTAACCATAGTCAAAATTTTATTACGAACTTCATTCGTTTTGAATACTTTTGCCAATCTAATAAGATATTATTCTCGTTATTAGCAATACGGCGGAGATGTTCCATCACCACAGGGTAATATTTTCCTAGCAGTTGCAATATACCCAGCAAGTTATCATCATTAGAATTATTTACTATTTCACGTCCAAAGCTTCCTCTGAACAAGATATCATTCATTAGAGGATTGCATCCCACTGTGATTTTTCGTCTTCAGTCTGTATATACAAATGCTTGTCTAGTTATTTAATGGAATTAACGCTTCTATCCAACTGAGCATTGTGTGATTGTGATCTGATGAAGTTTCGTGAGTTTTGAGACGCTCTGATAAGTAAATCCATTAATCCAATCCTTCTTTCCCAAATAAAAATGAGACCTTCTGTTGAATAAACAACATATGAACAATATACTTTATCCGCAGATTTAGAATAAAGGAACTATCTACTTTTATAAGTTTCTTCATTTGGTGTTTTTGAAAATACGTATTTGTAAAACGACGTCCATGATTTTTTTTATTGGATTTTTTCGTTGCTTCAATAATTATTTCATCTCTGTCAGCAGAGTCAATGAGCGACAATTTTGAAATATCATCATAATTTGTACTTTGAAAAGGCGACTGTGGTGGCATGTCTTGTATACCCATTTGTAATCTTTTGAACAGCAGACGATGTTCTAGCCATAGATATATCTTCTCGCACATACTGCTCTTCATCATAAGCCTCATTTGAATAACTTCCATTAAAAATTTTCTTCCGTCTCGTGTTGAACTAGTTTTGGTGACGACGATCAGGCGACTTAAAAAAAAATGCAGCAATTTTGAAGCCTTCTCAATTTCGTCTTGATTTTGTTTTCTTTTAAGTATTGTGCGCCATACAGGGCTTTTTTTTTTTTTACTTTAGTGACATGTCCTCTCTGTAAAAGACAGATAAGCTTTGTAAATATTTATGATACCAACGTTAATTGTGATCACCGAAGGTTTAATATGGTAGAAAGAGAGAAATAGGTTGAATCTCGCCCCATGCGTGAACTTCCCAGACTACAACCGAGAAGGCATGAAACAGGTGCGGGAGAGGCGCTAACTTTGGAACGAGTTGTGATTTTCATGATTTGAATAACTCGAGTAGCAACTCTAATTGACTCTATTCTATGATACCATACGACTATGCATTAAGCTGAAACTCTTACTTTTATAAAATCTTCTAGATGATGTGTGTTAAAATAATATATTAATTATTATAGAATTCATTTTTCATTTTTTGCGCAGACGATCTCTCGCTGCATTTTCGGCGCCCCCCATATAACGGCGCCCGGTGCGGTCGCACCGCTCGCACCGCCCTAGGGCCGCCACTGCTTATACAGATGTGGTATGTCACATGGCAATCACTTGGAGCGAAAATCAATATTTTACATATTTTCAGGCATGAAAGAAGGCTCATTGCACACCCCACCCTCGCTGCATCTCATGTGAAATTATTCAATCTCAACAAAATTATATTTAGGTAGTATCTATATTTAAGATGCAATGCTCTCTGAATTAAGAGCACTTTCAGTAAAATAGTGTCAATATCTGGCAAACAAACTGTAAAATAAAAATACTTTGCTTGTTTTGCTCACATCTTAAAAATATATAATATGTAAGAATTTCTAGTGTTAGTTGTTTAAGTATATGTTATAGTCAATATTAGAGACAAAGTTCAGGTACTGAGTTTATATTGTAGTTAAGATAAAGGTGGCAACAAATATACTTTAAAATTTACAATTATGACAGCCACTCATGTCTTTTTTTTAAAAAACATATTAACCCCATATGCTGGGACTGCAAAAGAATATTTCCCCTCCACTTTCTCTGACAATATAATTTGAAATTTTTTAAATACGACATCTGGTTTGGAAACAACAGAGAAGTAACTTGCAAATTTGAAGTCTATTCCTTTTATGAGCTACTGCTGTAGTAGGACAAACAATGGCATGACAATCAATAGGGTTCTGTTTCTCTTCAGGTAAGGAATTCTAAAAAATTATGAATTTCAAATTTAAAAAAAGTAGAATTGTTAGTAATCATACTGCATTATTACTTTCATTACTCACAATTGTGGCTGCGCGCAATTAAGAGCCATTACTCTAAATGTGGAGGGACAAGAGATAAAAGTTCAAATATCGGGCATCGCATACAAGCCATCCGAATGCTGTTTTCAGCTGGTTTCCCAAAATCACCTAGACGAATGCTAGGACAGTTCCCTATCTTTCTCTCATAAACTTCACATAATGCAAACATAAAACAAACACTTATCATATAGAATATAAGTTACATGTTTCACAATCACTGCATTCCAACCTCCCTCCCTCCCCCCTCTCTCCCCCCACCCCGTATAATAGGGCTATTGGCAGAAATGGAAGATGTAACAGTAGAAACTTTGCCACTAGTCTATAAGCCACACTATTAAAAACCATTATCCATTAAAAAAATAATATTGTCTGAAGCGATTATAAGTCATGTCATGAACAATAATTAACAAAAATTGCTTTAGTATTGAAACATGAGATATTACCCTACTTATCTCATAAAATATCCTATAATATTGATAATGACATCATTCATGTTCAAGGACTGTGGGCAAGGTATAGGAAGGATAAAAGCCATGACCTTCCTTCATAAAGGAATCACCCAGGATTTGCCTGTAGCGATTTTGGGATACTGCGAAAAACTGAAATCTGATGGCTGGAAAGAGAATCAATCCCACATGTCATTCTGAATACCATGACTGAATATTACCACTCTCCCTTCATGTTCAGTCTGTGAAAGCATATTAAATAGATAAAAAAAACATACATTCACTATGGTTACTTCCATAATACATCCAGTTCAACTGACTAAAAGTCTTCAAAATCCTGGAGTGAAAAATTCAGGAAGATCAGAAATTGAATAAAGATTAGAAATAATATGCCACAAGATAAGTTCAGAAAATGATTTAAGTAATAATAATTAGCTGTATTCCGTCTATGGGTGCATTGTGGTTACCCAATGATTAATTAAATGGGTGAATTAGATACACAAGATGAACACAGATATTATGAGAGTTTTTACATTGTTTTAACAGCAATTTGTTGACAGATGTTCTGTTTGTAGAAGCTTGCATTAGTCCGAGAAACAAGTAGGACATTATCCCTACATGAATATAGATGATTATTGAAAACAGCCCTGAAACCTCAATTTGAATTAGGGGGGAAAGGGAATGCAATGATAGCAGGATTTAAAATTTAACTGATGTTTCACTCCATCTTTGGTAAAACTGAAGGTTCACACAAAGACTTAAACAGAAATTCCATTGATTAAAAAAAAATAAAAAAAAAATCGACTATGGGGGGCAGTATGTGCTATGGAATATAAAAGGAAATGAATGAAAAAGGCTGTAATTACAATAATTAACAAATGAGAAATATTTTCTTCCATTAATTAAATTATTGAATTGTATGGCAATTTCACTAGTCATCTATTTATCTCTATTTTATTACTTTTTATTATTATATTTGCATGTTAAATTCCTCCACACATCTTCTATTGCCATTTACAAATTTTAAATTTCTTCAACATTTTTGGTAAATTATTCATTAATTCTCTTTGTAATTTATTCCAGTCCCTCACACCTTTACCCATAAAAGTAGATTTTCCCACACTACCTTATGTATAAAATCGAGTGCCAGCTTGTGCCCAAAGCCATCTTTTCATTTCCATGCACTACTACCAATTCTTCAATCAGTGTCCCTCTAAGCACCATCACTAACAGTAAGATACGTCTTTTATACTCTCTGCACTCTCTTCTCCCGTCTCCTGTTTTTCAGTTACTCCCAATCCAGCTCCTTTACCACATCAATTACTGACTGAGTTCTGCAGTAATTTCCAGTGACAAATCTAACAGTTCTTCTTTGAACTCCATCTCCTGTATTTGATACCCAAAATGAGGTTCCCAAACCCTATTGAAGCAATGGTCTGACCAAAGTTTTGTGACTCAGTTCCCACTTCTCTTGTACATACTCTCATCACCTCTCCAGTAAATGAAGGATTTTGAAACCTTTCAATACCAACTAATGTCACCTGCTCAGTTGAGTTTATTACCAAATGTTATGCCAGGGAATTTACATTCGAACCTTCAAAAAGCCATTCTGACCCCACCCCATAAACTTTAGTTTTTTATTTGTGTAGATAATAAGTTGACTCTTCTTGCCATTTATCTTCCCGTGTTGATCTTCCCAGTTAGATATTCTATCAATCCCACCCTGCAGCTGTTCTCAGTTTTCTCCCATTTTGTTCCTAGCATATACCATTACATCATCTGCAAACAATCTAAATTCATTAGAATGATGTATAGCAATAGTCCCAGTACACTACCCTCTTGCACTAATATATTCACTTCCACCTCTTTGAATATGGCATTTCCTAAAGCATTTTAAGAATTACTCTACCCTGCAAGTCATTTTTTCATCCATTCCACTCTGTCAATTGCCTTAGTGCTAGTGCTACACTATCAACTGCTTTGTTCACTTCTGAATTGTGAATATGAATTTAGTTTCTACTCAACATTCATTCTCTCACTAGAGTAAGCAGCCAACACCCTGATGTTTTTCTTTTTCATCACCACAGAAATCTACACCTGGTAACTCATGGTCACGATCTATGAATACCAGTGAACTGTAGTAATCTTTGCTAACTGATATGAATTTCCCTCCATCAATTTATCCTCTCTCTCTGTGGGACACTCCGTAACCATTATGAGAAACCTAATTGTCTAGTACTCTTTTTAACTAAGACTGTATCCCCATAATTACTTGTGGTTTGTGTATCTCTATTAAGTTTCCACCCTATCACTTTGTTCATTATACTTCTACAGTTCACCAGTAACATTCTTATTATTGGCTTTGTGACATTTTCAGCATTAACCTTAGTCTTGTCTACTGTACCCTCATTATGGATGAAAGATGTTGAATCTACAAATATCATAAAGTGTTGGAATCACTCCAGAAACACAACACATTAATATTCAGCTAAAGATTTTCTCCATATGAAGAATGAGAGGGTTGGCCTTTCTTCCTGGTGGCAGCAGCTACTAACTGAATGATAGCAGATTTATATGGAGGGAGCAGTAAGGTATGAGAGAAGATTGTGAGGGAGTGGTGCACATTGGATAATGAAGTATATCCTAATATTAAGCCAACTTTTTATTACAATGTTTCTGTGGATATGAGACAAGGATTGAATTAGATCTGCAGATTTGACAGAAGCAAAAACCACCATACAATAGAGTGACATACTTGCATGAGAGTACACAGAACACACATTTTTTAGATGAAGACTTTCTATGACCAAACATTTTTCAATACAATGGAACAGGTCATAAAATCTTCATAATTACATCTCTTTGACGTGCAGATCAAAGCCTTTACTTGATCTTCCACTTCTTCCTTTTATATTTTTTGGGAACATCTAGTTTTTTTATTACAATTTCATTCCTCCCAGGTGAAGGATCCTTTTCAGCCGACTAACCTAAAGGGGAGGGAGGGGGGATGGAAGTCAGCCTTGGCCTTGTAGGGAACCATCCCAGCATTTGCCTTGAGTGACTATGGAAAACCACGGAAAACCCCAGTCAGAATGGCCGAACGAGGTTTGACCCCGTCCTCCCGAATGGCAGGTAGTAGTGTGAATTTGCACTACACGAGCCTCGGTGGAAACATCTAGTTGTTTTGAAATAGTCTTATGAAGCATATTTCCAGGTTTACTGAGGGAACACATACTAATCCAGCCATGTGCCATGTGTCCATTAATTACGTGCACACAAATTGAGGAGGGGGTCTGACAAAATCTCACTAGGGGGTGGGGGGGATCCACAGTAAGCTCAGATTTTTTTCCTACTTGTGTCCTGAGAGCTTTTTGAAATAATTATTTTATGATTCTCCTTCAAGCAGCTTTTGATCTGTCTGATTAATAAGAATTTCCAAATATCTGTTTTTACCTTACAGATTTATTCTTTCACGTAATAACATCACCAGCCAAATTCAACAATTGGTCAATGTCATAACAGTCACAGTATCAGCTTAGTGTTTAATTTAGTTAATTTAAGAACATTGCCATGAAGCTCTTCATTTTTTATTTCTTGCACTATAATTGTTCTGTTCTTCTGTTCAGTAACTTAGTTAAACCTTCTTCTTCCACTAAGGATGACATGTAAGTCCAGTTTTTAAAACATTATCCATCTACTTTCAGATTTCCCATGCATTCCTTAGAGATGAGACACTACATTTAGTGTCACACTTAGTAAGAGATACAACTGGCCAGGATTTTCACTTTGTTTATAAACATATTTTCGAAGCTGTACCATGACCCATTTTTTTAGTCAAAATTCTGGTACAACATAGTTGCTTCAATATAAAACAGTCTTCATAGTGACCTTCCTTACCATTCAAAAAAGAAAAAAAATAATTGAAAGAGGTTTTAAAATAAGGCAAGTTTAGGAAATTCTTTTTGTTTATCTTCTTATCCAGTGATGATTAAGCTATTATAGGCCTATGTCCCAATTAAGAGGTTTTTTTTAAAAAAATATTAGAAAAACTTTTCCTTGACAGTCTCTTTAAGTTTATCAGCAAATATGCACCATTTTCTATCCAGCAGCATGGATTCAGGAAAAATAAAGCTACTCATACAGCAGTCTTTGAATTCTTAAATTCTGTTTTAAAAGCTTAGGATGAAAATGACATGGCTACAGGTATTTTCCAGGACCTATCAAAGGCATTTGATGTAATAGATCATGATAAACTATTAATTAAACTGGAAAAAATGGTGATAAGAGGGAATACAAAAAACAGGATAAAATCGTACCTGAAAACCAAGTCTCTGTAGAGTATGAAACAACACACCAGAAAAATTGTACAAGGGAAAAATTTACCTCAGATGACGAGTTTGTTAAGTATGGTTTACCCCAAGGTTCAGTATTAGGATCTATTTTGTTTTTAATTTATACAGATGATCTCACTAGGAATGTCCATCCAAAAGATAGTTCATTTTGCAAATGACACAAATGTTTTATTCATTCCCTAAACATTAAACATTTAGAATTAATAGCAAATAAAACCATGAGTGAGTTGAAAATCTGGTTTGATGTAAATAACATAATCTGCAATGAGGAAAAAACAGTGTGTTTGAATTTTTGTCTACCTCACTCTGCTAACAAAAACAATATTCAAGTAGCTATAAATGAAAAAGACCTAAAAACTGTAAATGAAACCAAACTCTTGGGATTATGGATACAACAGAACATGAAATGTGATGTACACATAAGCAAATTAGCTAAAAGACTGTCTACAATGTGTTACAGACTGAGAATCCTAAGGGATACCACTAGTATTAGTACAATAATGCAAGCCTGCCATGCTCACTTCCACTCACTGGGCAGATATGGAATTATTTTCTGGGGTAGCTCATCCCAAAGCATTGATATATTTAGGATGCAGAAAAGAGCAGTGAGAACTATTTGTCACCTAAAAAGATAAGAATCGTGTAGAACACATTTCACTAACCTCACTATTCTAAATGTTCCATGTCTGTACATCTATGAAATAGTTCATTTCACAAGAGAGTGCCTCTTTAAGAAACAATAAGTAATAAAAAATGATATGGTACATAATTACCACACTAGAGGACATTCAGACATCCACAAAATATTTTTCAGGATTACTACATATCGGAAAAGTATTTTAAATTCAGAAATAACAATCTATAACATAACACCAGAAGAAGTAAAAAATGTTTCATGTAGCTCATTTAAAATAAAACTTAAGGCGTTTCTAGTGAGGCACAGTGTTACTCTATTAGTGAATATATAAACTCATCAAAAATCTGTTTTAGGATTTCTGAAATTTTGTTTTTATCTGCTATTGTATCCTTAAATTCTTTTCATGTACACTTGTTTTGTCATTGTATCATCAATCATCTGTATAAGTCCCATCATCTCAAAATTGTATGTAACATCTAATCATCAAAATGACTTATTCGATATCAAATGTGCACCTGTACTATAAATTGACTAAATGGATCAATAAATATCTTATCTTATCCACATCACTGGAATTTGCAATGAAATTACTGCAGACATTAAATTTCCTTAAGGAGCCTAGTTGTAAACAAACAACGATACTGACAGTAAACCCTCTGCTTACCAAAGTTGAAAGCAGGGGGTCAGCAATTACATGAAGAGAGAAATAATATTATGGCTAACCCAAATTATTTATATCATCTTCAAAGTTATACAGATGTAGCATTCTTTCGGAAGCAAATGCATTGAGTTCTTATTTTATATGCACTTCTTTTGCTCTTTTCCAAATGTATTTTTAATTGTTTTAAGAACTGAGTCTTTCTGGCACATAGCTTCTAAAAATTCTTCTTGGATGTTCAGCCAGATAAGTTCTACCATCCACTACATTTTGAAAGACATCCTGTCTTTAACAGGTGAATACTAGCCACCATCAGTACTTATATGAGTGTGAATGATGAAGCAAACACAGCCGTGATGTGTGAGGGCAGTATCAGCTTTGACCTGATCAAAGCAGCTTATTTATTTATTTGTTTTGTTGTATGGCTAAGAAACTAATACAATAATAAATATATACAATGACTAAAACATTGGTAGCGTTCACAAGCTGATGTCCTGTTTTTTCCAGCCATTCTACGAAGGAACTTGTAGCTCCAAAAACATCTTCAAATGGTCCATCATACTTCCGTAGAGGGCATTCCCTGATAATATGCTCCACACTCTGGGAATGAGCACCGCAGTTATATGCAGGAGAGTCCTGAAGACCCCACCTATGCAGCATGGCGTTGCATTTCACATGGCCTGTTCTTAGGCGATTTAGTTTGACCCACTGGTCTCTATTTAGATGGAATCCTGGAAGTCCAGCTGTGGGATCTTTAATATCTGGATGTTTTACAGATGCGGAGTTCCAGCTTTGTCGCCATTTTTCCATGACATCAATGTCAAATACATCTTGCCATACTGGGTTTCTGGATTTAAGACGAGTGGGGGGTAAGTCATTTAGAACCTCATGGATTGGGAGATCCTGTGTATGATCAAGATGGTGTAGTTTTATCCACTCACGTGCCCTTGCTTCTTGGCGTCTTATATCTGGAGGTGGTATTTTGCTGATTAGGTGCAACCGGGGGGCTGGGGTGGATTTTAGGGTGCCAGTTATTACTCTCATACACTCATTCAGTTTGATGTTGATTTTTCTAGTATGAGCACTATGTTTCCACACTGGAGCACAGTACTCAGCAACAGGGTAAACCATGGTGAGAGCGGTTGGTTGCAGTGTGTCTGCATCAGCTCTCCACGAAGTACCAGCTAGCTTCTTCATGATGTTGTTTCGTGTTTTCAGTTTCTGACGTGTTTTTGAATGTTAAGGAGCGGTCTAAGGTGATACTTAGGATAGAAATTATGTTTCACCCTCTGGTGGCAGAAGTTCACTTTGAGCTGCTGAGTCAAAGCAGCTGTCGAAACATCATGCATGGCAGAACTTATTCGGCTGAACACCCAAGAAGAATTTTTAAAATATTATATTTATTCATACTTAAGATTTTACTGGAATTTCACTCTGAAATATATCAGTAGTATTTCAGTAATTGAAACAAAATTCTTTTCTAGAATTTTAGTTATTATTAATAATAATAATTGTAGTGGAGCTTTAACTCCCTTATGCCAGAGGTAAAGTGTTATTTTATGTTCATGAGCCTCTCTTCAGTTTCATATAATACTCCTAATTCTTAGTCCAATTTTCGTCCAGGCCTGATCATCAGTGTATGTTCATGAAGAAATACCAATCCACTTAACATTTGGTGTTGTTTTCTTAATCAGGAGATGTTTTATACTGGAATCATTAAAGAAACATTTATTCAATGCTCATTGTATTTCATTACACACCTACTTTTAATTTAAACTGTTGTTTTTGATAATTTATTATTGTCCCTGAGTCCCTTACCTTTATTTTTTTTTTTTTTTTATTGATTTACGCCTCGTTGACAGCTTTTTGAAGGAAGCATATCGGCGTTCACCTGTAGTGATTTGGGAAACCATGGAAAACCCAAATCTGGATGCTCGGACGAGGATTTGAACCCGCGTCCTCCCAAATACGAGGCCAGAACGTTAACCATTCACCCACCACGCTCGGTACCTTTTTGTTAAGACCATGTTCCCAACTTACAGTACAGTTAGATTTCTAATAGGATCAGAGTGACTTTAAAAACAGTGTGTCCTTCATCAAGTACCAGACAAACTATGTTTTAAATTTAGGATTTGTTTGTTGTCTTCACAAGCTGCAAATGTTTGATTTTTAGAATGGACTAATTTTCAACACTTCACAACCATCCACACTGTAGACATGGTTTTTCCTTTATGTATGAAATATAATTTACATTTTCATTGTTTAGAAAGAGGAAATATAAAATTAAAAGTAAAATCATACATAAATAATGAACCAACAAAACAAAAGATGTTTGTAACAGAGGAAAGGGAAAGGCACATGGGATGTAGGTTCATGGGATAGCAATATAACCTCAGTTTGATCTGTGACGTGTTAATAATGTTAATTTTGTTTCTACACTGTTTTGCTCTGGCATTTATTGCTTACATTGGGTCAGACACATTTCTGTCAACCCACAGACTCAAAATTTAAATCATAAAATGCTGATTGCAAGTTATCTGTGACAGATACTTTTACCGTGGAGCTGTTAGTAAAACTTGTTGTGCTCTAAAATTTTACACACGTTGTATTATTCTATCTTTAATGATTTGAGCTGAAACTGCACTGAAGTACACCTTGAATCACTAAATCAATCTAGTGACACAGAGAAGCATATTTAAAGTTTCATTCATATGCAGATCACTAATTTTATGCATGTAGCAAATCTGAAGTCAATATATGGATAATGGAAACAAAGAAACAGTAGTTGGGCACTAAAAATAAGATATGAAAGGAAAAAATGGCCCGTCACTTACCACAGATGAAGGCAGGAGGACGAGATGAACACGTAAAAAACACAAAATCAAAACAAATTGCACAATATTTCGGTGAGAAACCTTATTCATGTGAGAGGCGAGACACATGGCAGAAGGAAAAATATGATCACAACCCAACCCACCACATGAATAGCGGGTCTACACTGTTTTGCGCTGGCATATATTGCTTACATATGCGCATTTGTAGATCCATCACATGAATGGTGGGTCGGGTTGTGATCACATCTTTCCCCCCACCATATGTCTCGCCTCTCACATGAATAAGGTTTCCCATTGAAATATTGTGCAATTTGTTTTGTTTTTGTGATTTTTTACGTGTTCATCTCCCCATCCTGCCAAAATCTGAAGTCAAGAAATTATTACAGAGACTCAAAGCATTTTGATGTTGCAGTAATCTTAAGCACTTGTGTTATTCATCTTGAGTTAGAATACCTGAATCAGATGTCCTGTCTACCCTACACATTAAGCCACCTGGCCTACACACATCACGCCTGATAGTGTTTATAGCAATCAGTTGGTAATTAAAGTTACCTGTTGTCTCCAAAGAATCCCACCAATATTCTGGAAGATGTAGCAAGTCGATGCCAATACCTTTTCAATGAAAACATCTAATAGTAACTTACATCAGTGTTGAACTGTATGGGTGATTGATTTGAGCCTCATAATCTAGAAATCACATAACCCTTTAGTGGTTCTGACAGACAGACTCATATCTAAGCTTAAAACTGAGTACAATAACTTAAAGTTATTAAAATATAACCAGTGTGAATAAAGTAAATCTCAACAACATGCAAAATTTCAAATAAATCCTTGTAAATGTCATTAGGAAGATTCTTTTTTTTAGGTAAGGGTGTTAGGGATTGGAATGGGTTACTGAGGGAGATGATGAATAATTTTCCAAAAACATTTAAAGGGCAAATGTAGGTAGGTACAGAAAAGGGAGAAGATGGGTGTTTAGGGAAATTGCCACCGGAGTGTGCGTTCCATTGCAATTTAATTTAATTTAATTAATTAATATAAGCGTCAATCTCAATGCTTTCCAATTTTTAAAATAAATCCATGTGACCATTAATATCATTATTTGTACCCGTTAATTTTCAGGTAATACTTCATGAATTAGCTAACAACTGCCCAATTCAATTAAAAATCTACACATTGTGATAATAATGTAAATAAAAATACTGTCAGTCAATGAAAATAAGGAAAGTAAACCTTTCATTCTCCACAGCTGTAAGCAGGAGGCCTGTGACAGACAAATAAATACACTTTACTATATTTCGGTACAAACCTTAATCGTACTTAGAGGTGAGACATATAGTAAGGGGACAATATGAATATACACTGGTTCCACATATGGTGAGTTATATTCAAATAAGGATCCATTATCCCAGTTTGAAGTTCCTGTCCCTGTGAACCAGATTTCAGTTTTCCATAGCAAGTGGTGGTATGATTTCTTAAAAAATGCTATGCTCAAATATCTTTTAAGTTCCATGTCACAAATCCTTTCCTGTCTCTAATGATCTTGACAAGTTGTAAAGGCATAAAAAAGAGAAGGAGAAGAAAATTTGTATATTGGTCTGATCACTATTTCCAGCAGTTTTATTAATCTCCCAGCTGATGATTGATGACCCCTATGCCAGGTGCCAAATGACAAATAGATCTGTATCTGAGTGAAGTATACTATCCTTAACACTTGTAGACTAACAGTTTCTTAACAAATAAATTCCATTGCTAGGTTAACCAATTATGTGAATATGTTTATTCTAGGCCTCAATGTGGAAACCAAGCAAAATTTATAGTCAACCTCATTTATATGTTCATCATTTATTAGCTGCATTAATGTTAAGCAAATTAGCTGTAAGATTTAACTCATCTGTGTATTTTGCATTAAAACAAATATTCTCATCATCAGCCATTAGGTAGCCTCTAATGAAAGTACCACAAATACTATATATCAAAACACAAACATAGACAAGATGTAGAAAAGGCCCTAATAAAAACCCAAGAGGGGCACCATGATAAACTGGCAGAAAATGTAACTTAGAATCACAGTTATTTTTTTATTTTTTAATCAAGTATATCTGTATAAATAGAATAATATCTTCAATGATACCACAAAGTTTTTCAAGGAAAACCATTTGATACTGTATCAAATGGCTTTGATATGTCATAGAATAATGGCTTCAGAAGATGCTTTTCATCCAGATTAAGAAAATGTAAAAAAAATAGCTTTAATAGGGTATTACGCCATTTTTTGAAATGTGGCTTAGTTTGTTCCTTTGGTAATAATAAACCACTAGAATTTTAATTTAATTTTTAGGAAATCAATAATCGTCCTAAAAGGGCATTTAAAGTTTAAATTTTTAATTTCCGCGCGAAAACACAAGCCGCCATGCTGCTTCAGTTTGTGACTTCACTATATAGTTAACAGACAGGCTGTCAAGTGTAAGGTGATACAAGAGCGATCGTGAAAAAGAACTTATCTTAGAATTCTGTATTTTAAAATGAGTTACGGTATTTATCATTGGTGTGTTGTTCCTGAGTGTAAAAACACCTGGAAAGTTGTGGATTAAAGTGCCAACCGTCGATATAAACATGAGAAAGACATGGTTAAAACTTGCGAGAAGAGATCCAAAACCACTGTCGGAAAAAACTCCCCTGTACTTTTGTGAAGATCACTTTGATGTAAGTACATATCCTTAACAATAATTAATTATTTGTCATACAGATTATAAAACGAGCTCATTAACTTATAACGTTATTTCTGTTTCATGCTTCAGTTGGAAAACCATATGGAAAACGGTTTAATTCGAGATGGCGATACCGCTGCGTCGCTACTGTTAATGTTACGTCATCGTGACGTCACGTTCATGTACAGTCGTAAAAACATATATTGTGACCACATTTCATCATCATTGCAATATTTTCTAATATTTCTCTGATGAAATGCGAGCTTCACCTCAAACATTGAACAACTTGTTGTGTTATCAGACATCTGCGGCCGCTTACCAGCAGCCGCTTGCATCTGATCCACCTTCGGGATATCAGTTTATGTTGATATTGTACAGCTTTAAATTATTGTGACCGAGCTACGCTCGGTCACAATATATGTTTTATGACTGTACGTGAACGTGACGATGACGTCAAGTTAACAGTAGCGACGCAGTGGTATCGCCATCTCGAATTAAACCTGGAAAACTATACGCAATATAAAATCATGGGTTCAGTAAAATGAATTAGAATGAAACCGAATTGTGTACCATCCAAACTCGATTGCCAAGGCGAACCTCGCATGGCTTTTGTCAAAAGGCAAAGAATGTCTGTCATTCAATCACTTGAAGAGAATATACAAGACGAAGATGATGTAATAGCATCGACATTGTGTGATCAAGGTACTTTTATACCATTAATATTAACACTGAAACATACTTGCCAATAATGTAGGTAGTTAGCATAAAATTTTAGATTAATAATGATATAGGTCACTACTTTAATTTAACTGTGGGGATTACTGGAAATCATGACTCTGCAAGGAATTGGTATCACAATACCACAGTGGTCAAATGGAAGACACCACTAGAAATATTTCCAGAAGTACATGTAATGATTTCATGCTGGTCCAGGGTGTATTGCCACAATTACTGCTCGAGTACATTAATGGTGTCATGCTGGTATATGGTGTATTACAACTTAATGTCTGCTTGATAATGGTCCAGGCTGTATCACAATGGAATTACTGCTTGAAAATAATATGCCTTGCGGTTGACTATAGCACTAGTATCACATCATTTGTGAACAAGTTAAAATATTCAATGACAAAGCATATGTGATAAAATGAGAAGTCATTGTAAGAATATTGAGCTTTTTTAATGAGTTGCTAGAAGTTCTTGGTTTTATCTACAAATTTCTGATCTATGAAAAACTCAATTACTCTCTAAAGAGTTTCCCTAAAATGTAGGCCATACCATATAACTGAATTAAAGTTTTTTTAATTCTAGACCCATTGTTAGAGAAACTTTTCTTATTGCAAAGATGGAACTACTTAATTTCATCAAGAGTGTGATATTGTCTTGCTAGTTGACTTTCTAATCTATTTGAATCTCAAGAATTTTTATAGGCCTAATCTTTGTTTCCAAGATTGTGTTACTTTTACAGTTTATATGTAAGTCCAAACAGACTTAATTTTTGACTAAAAACTAATATGATATGTTTTCTCAAAATTTATTTTGATAAGTTTGCTATTTTTTTGGTAACTTATTCCAGTCCCTGACCCCTTAGCTAGAAAGAAAATGTTTCCACACCCTTATGTGTGAAATCGAGTGCCAGATTGTGGTCACGGTCATCTTATCGCTTTCATGCAACTCTCCTAATTCTTCCACTAATATCTTTCCACTCATCACCAATATGTGCCTTATACACTTCCATGACATTCTTCACCCTCCTCCTGTCTTCCAATGAATCCCATTTAAGATCCATTATCATATCAATTATTGATTAAGGTCTGCGATAATTTCCAGAGATAAATCCAGCAGCCCTTATGCGCACCGCCTACAAATCCTGTATTTGATCCTCAAATTGTGGGCTGCCTTCTAAAACACCATATTCAAGCAGTGGTCTCAGCAAAGTTGAAGTGAACTGCACTTAATGGTTCCTTGAGGTTTATTACTATGTACACAAAACAACTGGTAAACAATAAACAAATGTGGGTACAGTTATCGGATGACCGTCGAGAAATTTAGCCTGGTCCTGATCCGGGGTAGAGAGAGACGGCTTCTACTTCTCGCGAACTTCCGGTGGTCTTCTGTAGTTGAAGCTGGTTCCGCGGTCAGGCCGGAACTGCCGGTGGAGCTGTCGGCTACGCTTATATAGGCGGCCTGGCGCAGGAATTCCGTTGTGTGGTAGTACGGCGACCTCTGTAAGAAAAGGTCCCACTTAGCCTCTAGATGATTCTATTTATTTTCCTGGTTTGTTTTGATGCCTCTGCGCCTGTTTGGAGTCGTATATGTATCCCGGCGTGCAGGCGCGTTGTGTGTGAGGTCTGCCTGGCAGGGGCCTTACTGGCAGACTGAACATACCTCCCTCCGGGGGGGGGGGGGAAGCGATGTCTGCGACGTCTGCGAGGTCGTCTGCCGCGGCGCCCTGGAGCAGACTATGAAGGCTACCTCCGGGGGAGTACGGAGCTGTTCCCCTGGCGATGCGTGCCGACCTGCGTCGTGGTGCAGGTTGTGATGGAGGTACCTGTGGAGCTAACGGCATCGGTTCGTCGGCGTCGATGGCCGGGGGCTGTACGGGGGGCGCTGAAGATGGTCCCCGCAGGTGGTCGAGAGGCTGCGGCTGAAGGGTGTCGGAGCGACCACAGGTTGTGGCGTCGGTGGTGGCGCTGTAACTGTCTCTGAGCAACGGTTAGACGGCAGGAGTGGTGGAGGGGGCGGGGAAGGAGAGGAAGAAGTGGATGGCCGTGCCGTGGTGGAAGAGGACGGTGGGGTAGCGGGGACGTAGTTGGTTTCGATGGCGTCGCACTACCCGGCCATCCAGGCTGACGTCGAACAGTTGGCGGCCCCGGGGCCGCTGGATGACCCCCGGAAGCCAACCGGCCCGGGAGCCAAACCCGCGGGCCCAGACTAGGGAGCCCGGGGTGAAACGGAATGGGCCCGAAGGTACCTGTACTTTGGGAGGGGGTAAGAGGAGATGAAGGAGAGTGCGAGGTTGGCGGCCATGCAGCAATTCCGCCGGGCTTTTAGCCCCCACTGGAGTGGTTCGATAGGAACTGAGGAAGAGTGTCAATGCCTCTTCGAGTTTGTGACTTGTGGTGTATTTGGTCATTTGGGTTTTGAATGTTCTGACTAGCCGTTCCGCCTCCCCGTTAGATTGGGGGTGGAAGGGCGGGGTGAGGAGGTGTTGGATATTGTTGGCGGTACAGAAGGATAGGAATTCCCGACTTCGAAATTGCGGTCCGTTATCTGTGACGATGGCGTATGGTAATCCTTCGATGGAAAAGATCTTCGTGAGGGCTGAAATGGTGACCTCTGTGGTGATTGTGGAGCAACGGACGACATATGGGAAGTGGGAAAAGGCATCCGTCACTAAGGAGCCACTGGTGGCCTAGGAATGGGCCAGCGAAGTCGAGGTGAATGCGTTCCCAGGGTCCGGACGGTGCCGGCCAGGAAAGGAACTTTTGAGGGGGGCGGGGCAGTTGTCGGGCACAGATGGTACAGCGCCGCACCATCTTCGTGACATCCGTGGTAAGGCCGATCCAGAATACATGGCGTCTGGCAAGGGATTTGGTGCGGGCAATTCCCCAGTGTCCTTGGTGGAGAGTTTGGAGGATTGTCGGCTGTAGGGATCTCGGAACGACGACCCTCGGGGTGGAATTTGGTTCTGTGCGGAGAAGCACTCCCTCTACTACTGAGAGCTGGTGGCGGATGGAGTAGTAGAACTTGAGGTCTTGATGATGGCGTGGAGGGGAACGTGTTTGCCACCCGTGTTGGATGTGGTGTCGGATGACACGGAGGAGGGGGTCCTCCCCTGTGGCTGCCGCGACTTTTGAGGCCGTGACTGGAAATGTCTTCAGTGCTTCTTGTATGTCATCGTCGATCTGGAACACCAGAAGTTCCGACTTGTCGAAGGCAAGGTCTGGTCCCTGCGGTAGTCTGGATAAGGCGTCTGCATTGGCATGCCTGGAGGTGGTACGGAAATGCATGGTATATCTGAACTGGGACAGGAATAGTGCCCAACGCTGGATGCGGTGGGATGTTTTGGTAGGCAGACGTGTGGACGGATCAAATAGTGATAGGAGTGGCTTGTGGTCGGTAATGAGATGAAAAGAAATCCCATATAAAAGGGAATAGAATTTGGAGCAGGCAAAAACAATAGCTAGCGCCTCTTTCTCGATTTGAGAATATTTAAGCTGAGGCAGCCGATAGGGCTTTGGAGATGTAAGCTACGGGGCGTTCCGTGCCATCTGGTAATTTATGAGACAGAACTGCCCCCACACCGTAATCGGATGCATCTGTGGCAAGTATCAAGGGGAGGTTTGGAGTAGTATGGCATGAGGCATGCTGCGGACTTGAGCTGCTGTTTAAGGGTGTGGAATGCGGTCTCGCAAGCTGGGGTCCAACGGAACGGGACATTCTTGCGACAGAGGTGGTACAGGGGTGCTGCCACTTAGTGCTGCTGAGGGTATAAATTTTCTGTAGTATGAAATCTTGCCTAAAAAAGATTTCAACTGATGTAGATCCTGAGGCCGAGGTAAGTTGGAAATAGCGTCCACATAGGAAAATGCTGGGGAAATGCCTTCCTGAGCGATGATGTGACCCAGGTAGGAAATGGATTGTTGAAAAAATTGACACTTGGAAAGGTTGCATTTCAATCCTGCTGCACGGAGGCGGAGGAAGAGTAGGCGGAGGTTGGTCATGTGTTCGGCAGCGGAGGGTCCCGTGACGACTATGTCGTCGAGATAGTTGATGCATCCCGGAATATCCTGGAGAAGTTGTTCGAGATACCGTTGAAAAATCGCTGGAGCACTGGCCAAGCCGAACATGAGCCGGTTGAGTTGGAAGAGGCCAGAGGGAGTGTTGATGACTGTGTATTGTCGGGACTGGATATCCAAAGGGATTTGAAGGTATGCTTCTGCCAGGTCAATTTTTGTAAAGTAGGTACCTCCTGCTAGTTTACGGAAGAGGTCGTCCGGTCTCGGAAGTGGATAGTCGTCTACCAGCAGATGCGGGTTGACGGTGGTCTTAAAGTCACCACAGAGACGTAAGCGGCGTCCTGGCTTCTGAACTATGACCAACGGCGTGGCCCAGGGGCTGAACCGCACCGGCTGGAGGATCCCTTCGTCTTGGAGACGTTGAAGTTCTTCCTGAAGTGGTTGTTGAAGCGCTACGGGTACCTGGCGTGCCCGGAAGTATCGAGGCCGTACGTCCGGCCGGAGTTGGAGTGATGCTTCGAAGTCCTTTGCACAGCCGACGCCTGGTGAGAACAGGTCCTGAAACTCGGTGCAAAGGGCGTCCACTTCAGGAAAAGGAACATGCTGAGATACGAGGTGTATGTTATCCTCAATTGAAAATCCGAATAAGCGGAAAGCGTCCAGTCCAAATAAGTCTGCTGTGAGAGAACTGTTAACTACTAAAAAGGGGACTGAACGATGTACAGACTTATACATGACGTTTGCTGTGAATTGTCCCAGGAGTGCTATTTCCTGTTTGTTGTATGTCAGGAGGCGCTTGGGGGCCGGCGAGAGGGGGGGCGAGCCAATTTGCACATAAGTAGTATAATTAAGCAATGAGACTGCTGCTCCTGTGTCGACTTGTAGGCGCAGAGGCTTGCCATTGACCGTAACGTCAATAAAAAGTTTGGATGCTGTGGAAGTGTCTACCTGATTGATATCCATAGGTGCGCCGCTCAACCTGTCTTGGTAAGACCCTGGGCGGCGAGAGCCGGGATTGGCATTGGTGGTGTTGGTGCGGCAGACGGACGCCAGGTGTCCCTTCCTTGCCGCAACGTGAGCATTCAGCCCAACGATCCGGACAATTTTCCCTCTCATGTGCTGAATAACAGGCGGGGCAGGAGGGTAGGCGGAGCGGGCTGCGGCGTCGGCGCTGCGGGATCCGCTGCTGCTGCCGAGACTTGGTGCCCCTGCCGGAACGGGCCGGTTCGATGTCCTTCTGAGGAAGCGGTCCCCGGTTGTGGTGTCGGGAGGAGCGCGACTGGGAGCTCTGGATGGCGGCGACGTCCTGTCGTGTCCTCTACGTCGGTTCGGATTGCGGCCACATCCGCCCAGGACTCCAGGCGGCGATCTGCGGCCGTAGATATTTCGAATTTGTAGGCAAGTTCGATGACCTGCTCCAGGGATGGGTCCTCTAACTTGAGGGCGTCATGCCGGAAGTGCGGCATCTGGTGCAGCCTGTATGATGTGATCACGCACCATGTCGTCGGCGTAGGATTCGTGGGAACAACGAGTTTGAAACTTACATTTTCTGCTAAGGCCTTGGAGTTCGGCCGCCCACTGGCGATACGTCTGATCGGGCTTCTTCCGGCATTGATAGAATTCGACGCGGGCCGCGACGACATGGTACCGGCGTCTGTAGTATGCATTCAGTGTCGTACAGATGGTCGTGAAGGTGAGGGTGTCGGGGTCTTGTGGCTGAAGTTTGGTGAGCAAGACATACATCTTCGATTGGTTCCAGGAAAGGAAATATGCACGCTGGTCTTCTTCTTTGGATATGTGATGAATTGCGAAGTGTTGTTTTATGCGCTTCTCGTAGGTCTCCCATTCCTCGACGTCGTCGTTGAATGCTGGGAACGGAGGCGGGGCCGTGGGGTGGCGGAAATTCCTGACTTCCGCAATCAGTTGTCTCTGAGATTCTGCGAATTGCTGCTGCATTGCTGTCTGAGATTCTGCGAATTGCTGCTGCATTGCTGTGATGTAGAAGTCCTTGGAGGAACTGTTGCCATTCCGTAGGTGCTGCTGGCGTAGCCATGATGGTCGAGAGTTCTTATCCCAACCTTGTCGCCACTGAAGTGAACTACACTTAATGGTTCCTTGAGGTTTATTACTATGTACACAAAACAACTGGTAAACAATAAACAAATGTGGGTACAGTTATCGGATGACCGTCGAGAAATTTAGCCTGGTCCTGATCCGGGGTAGAGAGAGACGGCTTCTACTTCTCGCGAACTTCCGGTGGTCTTCTGTAGTTGAAGCTGGTTCCGCGGTCAGGCCGGAACTGCCGGTGGAGCTGTCGGCTACGCTTATATAGGCGGCCTGGCGCAGGAATACCGTTGTGTGGTAGTACGGCGACCTCTGTAAGAAAAGGTCCCACTTAGCCTCTAGATGATTCTATTTATTTTTCCTGGTTTGTTTTGATGCCTCTGCGCCTGTTTGGAGTCGTATATGTATCCCGGCGTGCAGGCGCGTTGTGTGTGAGGTCTGCCTGGCAGGGGCCTTTACTGGCAGACTGAACAAAAGTGTTCTAACGTAGTTGCCTTATTTCTATCTTTATCTCTTCATCACTCTCTCTAAGGAGTGATGGATTTTAAAACCTTTCCCTACTACCTATCCAATGTGTCCTGGTCAGTTGAGTTTATTTTCATGTAGGTATTTATGTTTCAAGTGTTCAACAAACAGTTTTTTCCCCACCTTATAATCATAATCAGTCTTTAGTTTCATTTCGTTATACCTAATAAGCTGACTCTACTTTGCATTTATCATCATCTCATGTTGGCCTAGCAACATGGGATGGAGATAAATGAAAAGAAGAAAAAGTGTAAAATCAGAAATAGGCTTATTGCAGTGAAGCTCATTCATAAAAACATATTGTTTTTTAATCTAAATTATTATGAAATTAACTAGGCACATTTATTGTTTACAGATTTACCGACTGGTGTAGGTATTTGTAACCTTGAAAATAAGCATGACAAAGCTGTTCAAGTATCTACAGTCCAACAACATAAGGCAGTTCAAGTTCAATTGATGGAAAAATTTAGAAGTAAACAAGTGCAGACTACTATGCTACATACACCTTTCAAGGCAGCAGTGTGTACTGCTACTTCTCCATTAAAAGTATCTGAGGAAAGTGAAAGGTTGCCATCTTCATCTACTCATTGTTTTGCAGATGATAGATTTGATAGTTATAGATCAAATACACCATCTATAATAGGGTCAGGAATAGATCATGGCTCCTCCCCATACAAGCCAAGTCAATCCAACACTACTTCAGATGCTAGCTCACCAGAGGGGAAAAAAAAAGGTTGAAAAATTAAACCTACAAAGCACATTAGCTAAAATAAAAAACAAACCAAAATTATATATTGGCCTTCCAAAGGAACTTTATTTTCTTATAAATTTATTACAGACTCACACTAACATAACTGAACAACACATTTTATTATGCTTGATGAAAATAAAATTAAATAGAACATTTTCGCAACTGGCTTGTCAGTTACTCAAGTTAGCAACATTTTTTTCAATAAATTGCCTCGGATTGTAAATGTACTTTCACCATTTATAAAACAATTTTCAACTACATCAATTAAAAAGAATATACCTTTATCTTTTAGACATAAATACAATCAAGTCACATGTATTATTGACTGCCTGGAAATAGAAATCCAAAAGCCTTCTAAGGCTATTCACCAAGCATTAACTTGGTCAGATTATAAAAAAGCAAATACCATAAAGTATCTTATTGCATGTACACCTGATGGTCTTTTTAGCTTTGTGTCTAATGGATATGCTGGTAGGATCAGTGATTGTGAACTTGCTAGAGCATAGCAAGTTTATAGAATGCTTACAGCCTGGTTCATGTATTTTAGCTGATAGG
Source organism: Vandiemenella viatica (assembly GCA_031002005.1). Classification (NCBI taxonomy): domain Eukaryota; kingdom Metazoa; phylum Arthropoda; class Insecta; order Orthoptera; family Morabidae; genus Vandiemenella; species Vandiemenella viatica. The sequence continues at coordinate 376,283,868 of CM061920.1, forward strand.
GGATTTAAGCATATTGAAGTATTTTTATCTCAGAAAGGATTCACTCTCTTGAGACCTCCAAGTGTTGCAGCTGGATCCAAACTTTCAAAGGCTGAAGTGAAACAGACAAAGCAAATAGCGAGTCTAAGGATTCATGTTGAGAGAGTGATTAGAAGACTCAGAGAATTTGACATGTTAAAGCTGCATTCTGTTATAAATTCTAATTTTATTGGTACTGTTCTGATCATGAATCAATCTCCAGTTACTCCCAAAAACTATCCCAAGCCCTTGTTTCCCGCCAATACCCCCATGATCTGGTGGAAAAACAAATTTCCCAGTGCTATCACCCACAACCCTCGTTCTGCACCTCCTAAAGCTGACCGTGGTCCAACACTTGTCACCCAGTTCTTTCCTGGCCTGGAATCTGTCAACCAGATACTCCGCCGTGGGCATGATTTCTTACGTTCCTTCCTGAAATGCGTCTCCTCCTTCCCAAAATCCTACCCACTGCTCCCCGCACTTGCTTCAGCAGACCGCCCAATCTGTACAACATCTTGGTCCACAAGTATTTACCTGCCGACTCCCCTAGACCTCGACAGGGATCTTTCCCGTGTAACAGACCCCGCTGTAAAACTTGCAACATGCACCCTGCCACCACTACTTACTCTAATCCTGTCACAGGCGAATCTTTCCCTATAATTGGACATGCCACATGTGCTACCACTCACCTTATTTACCAACTCACCTGCATCCACTGCACTGCCTCTTACATTGGTCTCACCACTCAACAACTTTCCTACAGAATGAATGGCCACAGGCAAACAGTTTATACTTCCAACCCAGACCATCCCGTGGCAATTCATGCGAACTTCCAGTAATTCAAACAACCTCAACACCTGTTTCAGCAGTCAGAGCTATTAGAGTTTTTCCAAATACCACCACCCCTTCAGAACTCCGCAGATGGGAACTAGCCTATCAACATATCCTTGACACCAGACACACCCCTGGCCTAAACCTACGTTAAACCTGTCACTTGCCATTTCATTTTACAGTCGGTTATTTATTTATTTATTATTATTATTTATTTTTATTTATTTATTTATTTATATATATATTTATTTATTATATATATATTTTTTTAAATTTCTTCTATCTCCCTTTATTTTCAATTATAACTTTTTGAACTAAGCTGCACAGAGATTATATTGATTTGTTTCACTTTTATCGCTGGTCAAGCCTATTTACCCCCCCCCCCCCTTCTTCCACTACCACGCATTTTCCGCCTGTGCTTCATTCATGTGGCGGGCTAGGATGTGACCACATCTTTCCCCCTGCCATATGTCTCGCCTCCTACATGAATAAGACTTAAGTCGAAATATTGTGTAATTCTTTTGTTTTTGTGTTTTTACGTGTCTCGCCCTCCTGCCTTCATTGTGGTAAGTGACGGGTAACTGTTTATTTTCCCTATCCTATCTTAATTTTATTGGTATGTTAGATTTATGTATCAAGACTGCCTGTGCATTAATAAATTTGCAAGATTCACTAATTAAATAAAATTATCTTTTAATAAAGAAATATAATCAATTTGAATGTATTGTTTTATTTCTTTGGAACATAAAAGTTTGACCATAAAATGTGTCAACTGTTTTAAAGCAATGTAGTGATAACTGGTACTTGTATCCTCCACCATGAACCATGGGTGGATCTACCTGACATCGTGAAACTGCTAGAACAACTTTCTGCGTGCACCTTGGACCAGCATAACACAGCTAGAACTACTTTCTAAAACAGCTCTAGTGATGAGATTCTACTTTGTAGAGTAGTTAAAAAACTGTCTTGCTAGTTCAAGATGTATTACAACATAATACCTCTTAAAAATTGTATGCTTGCAACTTACTACTGCAGTATCATGATGTCATTACTTCACACGGTGGAATGTTGTTATAGCAGTATCACAATCTCCAGTAATTCCCCCTTCCCTATTGGCTGAGAGTTCAAATCCTACACCTTCCTTTATACTTAGCTATCTATGTTTTATGAAACCAACATTTTTATAGTATGAAGAGAGAATACATTCAATAAATTAAGAGAGTACCAGGTGAAATACATTATTGTACCATCATCAGACCTACACAGGTGTAGTAAGTAATAGGTATTAGAATAAAAAACCATATTATTAAGCAAGTTTAATAATTATGCATTTTTGTATAAAATTGGGAAAATATTATTTTTCCAAAAAGAAACAACACATTCCAATAATCTTTTTACATATTGACGATTATAATAAACCTTTATTATAGTCACTTGATTATTTTCTTCGAAATCATCACTGGCAACACAATAATAACTTTGCTTTACACAAGCACAATACATTTGTATTTGTACTTGTGCAAAATATCTATCTGTCATCACACCATCTTTGTCGATATAGTTTTCAACAGTTTTTTTTCACTGAATGGACACTTGATCTCAAATGTAGTTTTGCCATCAATCCCATCAGGTGAAGCAGCAATCATTGGATATTCTGTTGAAATGTATAAACCACGTCTTTTAATTTTTACTCCTCATCTTTTTTCCACCACTTACATTTTCTTCTAATTTTTTTCCCCTGGTTATTGCTGGTGTAGCCGGAGTTCTTGCACCAAGAATAGAAGCGACAAGAGTCCCATCAACAGTTTTGCAATGGCTGGCTTCATAGCATTTGGAAGCTGTTATTCTTCCATATCTGAGTTCATGCCATAAACCACTTTTGTCTTGATCCTGAGTATTTTTCTCAGCATTTTGTATGTTAGTCTTATGAAACACCTGTGAGATTTTCATTAAAAACCTGTCACAGTCTTCATCCATAAATTTAAACATAAGAGTATGCAGTGAAAGAATTGCATTTTTTTCTTCAAAATCAGGCTCATGTTTAATTAACTGGCATGTATTAATTTTTCTTTTTTTGCATTCCATAATGAATTCAAAACTATCTGGTACTAATTCCTTTGGCTTTCTTTTGGCCATTTCTTTTGCTGTCAATATTTTAATGGATGCTCCAACCTTTGCTAGATTGGATTTTCTCCAATAACACTCTACCGATGTGCAGGATGGCTCTTCACTTCGGCGGTGTAACCACATCAAAAATGCAACCCCATGTTTACAACCACCTTCAGATGCTGGACAATCGTGGCACTGAACACTTGTAACCACTTCTTCTTTTTCATTCACAATAAGTGTTGCTGCATATGGCTTGGATCTCACTTTGTGCTCTGGACAAATAGTACATTTAACAACACAAATGTTTTGATTTCTCTTGAGCTGTACGTAGCCGATTGCGTCGTTACCATACGATTCCCTTCCAGATCTGAAACAATCAGTAAATACGTTTTATCAGCATAAAATATGTACATATTTAAATAAAAAAATTATACGAAGTTGACAAAATAGCAATACTTACATCGAGGTTTTAACATTCCTTAGCTCGGCAGAACAGAAATCTGGATTTGATGCGAAAAACTTTGCAACCATCAAAGAACTTATTCTTGGCAGATTCGTGCTTTCTGCTTTCACAAATCCGTCCTTCCATTGCACAGCGTTTTTAAAAAAATGAGATAAAAGCTGTCTATCCCTAATATCTATTTGAAAATTCGCTTTTCGACATCTGTTTGCAAACGAGAAACACAGTACAGCCCTTAGTTGAATTACCTTGGTACAGTCGGTTGGTATCTAATGACGTCACGTAGAAATTCATTATGGCGGATACCGTTTCGCGTATGTGTAGAGCAGACGAAAAATGTTGAATCTTTTAAACGAAGTATAACAGTAATTTTGTATTTATATGAATGAAAAATAACGTATTTACATTTCTTATGACCAAAAGTATCTTATTTATGCATTTTTATATATTTTCGCACATATGGTAAAATACCGTATTACACCCTGCCCAGATAAAAACTTATTTGGTGATCATTAAATAAACAGTTTTGTTCTAAGTATGAAAATCTGAGTGTTAATAACAGCCTCAGGTGCTTCAGATATTCTAGAAACTCTGGTCAGTTCTGTAACTATTACACAAAGAGTCACTCCCTCCTTTACATTCACAAGTTTAATATAAGTGGGAAATTCTGATACTAATACACCTGGATCCAATAAATGTGTCAGAGTTACTTCAATAAGACAAGAACCATACTTAATAATTGGATTCAGATTGTCCTTGCATCTGCTGTACTTCATTTAAAAGAGGTATCCTCAGGTCATCAACCCCTACTCGATGGACTTTAAATTTAGATTAAGTCTAGGTGGATTATTTAGTTAATTCGTAAAATCCTGGTAACAAGAAATGGATGAAACGTTCTGTAGGACTTCTTTGACACTTTCTATACCATTAACAACAATAATAATAAGCAGTATAAGAGAAGATAAAAAAGAAAGATTCCAATGGCTGGAGCATGTCGTGATAATGCAGGAGGGGTGGATGCCGAAGCTACCTTCCTTGAACAATGGAACAGAAGGAGGTCCATTCGAAGATCATGAACAAGAGGGAATTTAAGCTTATCCATTTCATCAGTCCTCACTCTTGTAGACTCAAGTGAAATTTATCTAAATTTGTGGTGCTTAATGAGAAAAAACATAATATGCTAGGTTGACAAGAATTTTCATGAATAAAACTTTCTCGGGTAGCTAGCCGAGTTAGTACATCGTTTGACCACGACCTTTCGGCGGCTGCTTCCGCCAATAGGAACGCTTCCCGCTAGTGGCCAACGTTTCCCGTCACTAGCCATTGGCCGACCGGAAAAAGGATGACGTAGCGCGGACTTCGCGTGATATATAAGCACCTCAATAAACTACCGGCAGCAGTCACTTGACAATGGCGGCAGAGATTGTGACCGCCGAAACGTCGTGGTCAAACGATGTACTAACTCGGCTAGCTAACCGAGAAAGTTTTATTCATTTACAACGCCGAGAAAATCTCCAGTCTTACAAGAATTTTCATCGTAAATTGAGGAATTCTAAGAGGTGGTTTTCGCTGTAGATCCAGATTATAAATATATAACCTATGTATGTGACACATACAGTGGGCTTAAATTTAACAGCTACTGTTACCGATTGCAACCTGCCACAGGGGAAATCTTAAACTGGACACACTATTTGTACCAAACCACACCTCATACGCCCACTAAGTTGCCTCCACTGCACTAGTTGAGTCATATGCCACTACCAATCAGTTCTTTCATTCAATGATACAGACAAATAGTCTACACCTGCAACCTAGACCATCCAGAAACATCCCATATCACTTCTCACAACTCTAACAATCTCAATAACTGTTTTGCAGCTGTCAGAGTTTTCCTAGACACTACCACTGCATCTGAACTGCGTAGATGAAAACTAACTCACCAAAATATACTGGATACCAGACATCCATCTGGCCTTAATTTCTGAGTAAACCCATTGCTTATTGTTTATTTATTTACTTTTCTTTGTGTATTTAGCTATTGTGGCTCCTCTACTTATTCATTATTATAATTAAATTTTTATATCAACAGTTCACTTATTTGAACCTTTACCACTACCAGATCCACCCTGTCCTCCAAAGCCAAGCCAGTCATGCAGTAAGCCTGGGTGTGCATACACCTTTTTTGCCTAATGGACCATATTCTCTGCATGAATAAGGTTTTAAGCTGAAATACTGTAACAGCTGTGTTCACATTTCTTTTCAGTTCTACCTTCATATTTGGTGAGTGATAGGTTTATTTTCTCAAGCCTTCTTTATCTTCATTCAGTAAAAACCTCTTCATTAGTATCAATATCTAATAATTATGTGACAGTAACTTCAAAGACCATTTCAACTGATATTTTATTTACAAATAATAATAATAATTGTTTACTTAGAACATAAGTATCGAGGCAAGAGCTGTCCATTTAATTAGGTTTAAACTAATATTCTACTACGAATATCCATGTCAAATGCATAGTGCCCCACAATGCTAAGTTTATATGAACATGTCAACAACAATAAAAAAAAGGATATTGAATCATGGTACATATTTTGTTTAGCTGTCAGGTGTAGTCAGCACAAATAATGCTACAAGTATTTTCAGTAGGGGCAGAGTAAGGTTTGTTGAATTTGAAAGCAGGTTGATCAAATAAAAATATCCTTTATTGATCTTAACAGTTTTTTAATTATGACTTTCTTTTTCTACCATCAATACAATCATCATCAAAGCTGTGATCTACTATGGATGTGTTTATTTCCTAAACTGCCCTTTCTTAAACAATGTAATTGTATTTTAAGTAACAAAGAATTTGGAAAATGACTCATCACTCACCAAAGTTGAAGGCTTCAACAAGTGAAACACATATGAAATAAACAAAATATATATAATATTTCAGTTTTACACCTTATTCATTTTCTAGGGACCTAGTCATATGGTTCAGGAGGTGTGCCACACACCAAAGCTTACCATATGACTCATGAATTATTTCCCTTTTTGTTTGTTATTTATATTGCCTAAAAGCTGTTTCCATAATTAAATAATTGCATTTTAATCTTTTTTAAAATCATTCACTATGCTACTTGTGTTCTAAAATGTCAGTTTTGACCTGTTTCAAGATGAATCATGCAAATGGTACAAGCTGAAAACCTTAATTACTGTAGTGAGAAAATAGTGTTTTTGATTAAGTTAAAGATAAATATTTATGACAAATGGTTTATCATTAAGTTTTAGGAAATTCCACTTTCCTCATTCTAACAGATACTGAACATCTGTGAGCAAAACCAGATATATGGATAACGGTGACAATGAAACTGCCATTAAGCACTGAAAATAAGACAGGATAGTGAAAAATAACCTGTTGCTGACCACAGATGAAGCCAGGAGGGCCAGGTGAACACAAGAACAGAAACATGACCACAATCACAAACTGGCATTCAATTTGAGGTATAAGGGTATGGGAAAATTTTCTTTCATGGGTGGGGGATTCAGGGATTGGATAAATTACCAAGGTAAGTGATAAATAATTTATCAAAAATGCTGAAAGAATTCATAGAGGGCAAAAGTAAGCGGGTACAAGAAAGGGGACTAATGTGTGTGTAGGTGAGCACTCTAAATTGTTTCATTAGATATCACAAAATTAAATTCAGCAAAATAAGCTAATTTCCTTCCATTTAAATCACTAACCAACCAAATTGTTTCAATACCAACTGTAGTTACAATAATCTACTAAGTTTTTTTTTTTTTTTTTTTAAACAGTTTAACGTCCCTTTTTAACAACGTGGTCTTTAGAGACGGGAAAGGATGGGGGCAAGGAATGGGAAGGAATTCGGCCATGGCCTTTTGAAGGAAGCATCCCGGCATTCACCTGGAGTGATTTGGGGAAACCATGGAAAACCCAAATCTGGATGCCCGGACGGGGATTCGAACCGCCGTCCTCCCGAATGCGAGGCCAGAACGCTATCCGTTACATCACCACGCTCTACTAAGTTATGTCAGTAATAAGTGCATAATCTGTTTCCATTTAAATTAAATTAAATATGGTTAATTTGTAGTCCTAAATCTTTGTATCTTTACTTCTTCATAGTGCAGATAATTCGAATATTATATACAGTCAAAGCTCTTTATTGTGGTTATGTTATTCATGGTTTCAGTATTCACGGATCAAATAATTGTGACAACTTTCTGTATTCGATGCTTGAAATGTTTATTATTCGCGGATCCGTTCGGTACATTCAGCGGATTTGGTATCCTTTACTAATGTGTGAGTAACGTTTGAGTATTGCTGGCATTTGCCGAGAGTCACTTTATCTAACTGAAACGACTAAAAAAGTAAATCTTATTGTCATTAAACCTAAAGCACATTGTCAAAAACCATCGTTGCCACCATGTTACACGTTCTGCTATGTCCTTTGATTAAACCCACTCCGCCACGACCAGCTCTGTATTAATTCAACTAGTCAGTCATTACAAAAATTCTGAATGAATAACACATGTCCCCTCTGCTTTGTTCACAATTATAATGTCTAGCAAAAGCAAATAAAAATTAGTTTGTTCATGGAATAAAGTTGTGTTCCCGCTTATAGTAAAAATAGAAATGCTTGACTGTTTGCACCATATCACGTTCTTTCAATGTTAATGAATCAACTGTATGATTCATCAAGACAAATGAAGACAAAATATAGAATTTTATAGCTTCAACCTCGGCAAAAATTGTTCATGATCAAGCAACTGAAAAAGTGGGAACTTCGTTATCATTATGGATTGAGTACCGTAACCAGAAAAGAGTGCCCTTAAGTGGTCCTACAATCCGTGAGAAGACAAAGCGTCTCTACGCGCATTTTAAAGAATCTGGTGTAGGATTTCAATCATAAATTCAAGGTGCGACAATCATCGCATAACATCAGAATTGTTGGAGAAGCTGCATCTGCATACACCACTGCAGCAGAAAAGTATCCAGAAGAATTTTTAAACATAATTGTTGATGGTGGGTACAAATCTGAACAAGTGTTTAATGTAGATGAAACTGCACTGTTTTGGAAAAGAATGCCAAAAAAACTTTCATATGCAAAAGTGAAAATTGTGCCTCTAGTTTCAAGGCAGCAAAAGACAGAGTTACATTATTGCTGTGTTCTAACACATCAGGTGACTGTGTTATTAAGCCACTAATGGTTTATAGATCTTTAAATCCCGGTGCTTTGAAAAATCAAAACAAGGACAATTTTCCAGTATTTCGGTGTGCAAATAAGAAAGCGTGAATTACAAGTGTTATTTTCTGTGCCTGGTTCTGGAAAAGTTTTGTTTGTGTAGTTGAAACTTATTTAAAGAAAAATAATTTAGGCTTTAAGGTAATTTTTGTTATGCTCCAGGTCACCTTCGTGAGCTTGAATCTATGCATTCAGATAATAAGGTGATATTCTTGCCTCCTAACACTACAGCCTTACTTCAACCTATGGACCAAGGAATAATCCAGGCCTTTAAATTAGACAAATCTTCAAAATCATACTGGACACCATGGAATGCAATCCTGATATGAGTGTTATGCAATGCTGGAAAAAATTTGACATAGTAAAATGCATTGTTACAGAAAAAAAATCGTTGTAAGAACTGAAGTCATAAACTTTGAAATCTTGCTGGAGAAAACTGTGGCCTGATCTCACTGTCAAAAATGATGGAGAATCCATGCAAATTCAAATTACAAACATTGCTCAAGTTGTGAATAGAATAGGACGAGATGGTTTTGAACAGATAGAATCAAGTGACTTTCAAGAGTTGATTGAATTGTAAGATGAAGATTGTAAGATGAAGATTTGACTGAAATCGACTTGGAGGAAATTTTAACACCAAACCATTGAAGAAGAGGCTTCAATGAGCACTGACATTTAATTTAAAAAACCTGAGTGCAGGTTTACAGATAGTAAATGAGCTTTGTGATTTCATAATGAAAATTGATCTGTCTATGAAAGGAAGTCTTGTTTTTAAAAGACAATTTGTTAATGCCACAACTGAATATCAAACCGAATTGAAAAACCTTTTAAAAGTGGCAAAACAAGGAAAATATTAAATTATTTAAAAAATTGTCTAAGCCTAACAATAATAATTAAAACACATTGTTTGAAATCTCTTAATAAATTGATTTTAAATTGTTGGTTTTTTTTTTAACCTTGGAACATATCCCCTATAATCCCATACAAATTACCATCCCATATTCGCGGCATATTTATGGAATGTATCCCCTACGAATAATGAGCTTTTACTGTATTTGTTTTAAGATAAGACAGGGGAAAATAGCCCATCATGTACCACAGATAAAGGCAGGAGAACCAGATGAACACAATAAAACACATAAAAACACATTCATATGGTAGGTCCCAATGTGTACACATCTTCCCCCTGTCATGTGACTCACCTCTGACATGGTTAAGGTTGCAAACCAAAATATTGTTTGTGTGTTTTTGTATGTGTCTGTTTTCTAGTGTTCGTCTGGCCCCCATGATTTTATCTGTGGTAAGTGACAGGCTACTTTTTCCTGACCCATACATATATATATCCATAAAATATTCAAATTATCTGCACTATGAAGAAGAAAAAACAAAGTTTTATGACTACAAATTAGCCATATTTAATTTAATTGCATTGAAAACATTATGCACTTATTACTGACATAATTAGTAGATTAATGTAACTACAGTTGGTATTGAAACAATTTGGTTATTCAGTGATTAAAACAGAAGGAAATTAGTTTATTTTGCTGAATTTCATTTTGAGTTATCTAACGAAATAATTTATTTTATTTGTGATGAAGTGCACACCTTCGAGGTAATTTCCCTACACACACATTTTCCACCTTTCTTGTACCCAATTGCTTTTGCCCTCTGCGAATGCTAATTTTAAATCCTTTCAGCATTTTTGGTAGATTCCCTCATCACTCTCTACAACAAGTGAAGGATTTTAAAAGCATTTCCTATTCCCTGTCCAATGTATCCTGCCCAGTTGAGTTTATTATCAAATTTTATGCTAATATATTCACATTCCTTCCCTGCCTTATAATAATAATCAATGTTTAGTACCTAATAAACTGACTTTTCTTGGCATTTATTTTTAGTGTAGTTTAACTCACATAAAGTGTTCACATTGCACAGCATTTTAGTAAGACCTAGGTGCAATATGTGAGTTGTAACATAATTTAGCAAAAATGCAGTAAAACCTGTAGAATTGTTTATAAAAGTGTATATGTTTTAACATTTTCTGAATGATAAATTTGTCTTATCTTAGTATAAGTACCGAAAAGCATGATGACAACACTAGGAGTTAATACAGTATTAAAAAAATAAAGTTAATTAAAACTGGTGTAAGAAAATGTTAAAGATTCAGGAATACAGATTTCTAACTAAAAATTTTGGCAGAGGATTGCATTAGATTCAAGGGGATATAAGAAGACTGATATCAGAAACTATTATTGGTTTTTGTGTGAAATTTATAAACAATGAGTGTGGATAATAATAATTCATATGGTTTATCTGTAAATTGACAACTTTCCACATCCCACAGAGCCTTATATTGGGATCAATGGAAAATGAATGTATTGTACAGCCACACTTGAAATCAACTGTTAGTCTGGTCCTCTTTTCCAATTTTCCTCTGCTCCCAATTTTTCCTCTACTGTCTATCAATTCTCAACATATACCTTACATATATCTAACACTTTCTTTGGCTGTCACCTTTCTTCCAGTGTCAACAATCCCACCTCATCTGCAATTTCCATTACTAATTTTTTTGTATTTTAATTTTTATTGATAAAACAGGCTTCACTCTTTACACCTACTGTTGGATTTGTATCAGATATTCATTATTTGAGTCTCATAGCATTAAGTACTCTTTGACCAAGATTATGTGACCCATTGCACATATTCCTATGGTATATGACCCCATTTTCATCTCAAATAAATGTATGTAAGACATTGAACCCTGTTTCTATTACCACAATAATTCTCCTCCACCTTGGCGTTTTATTTAGTAGTTCCAAGCATGAAGGGTGAGAGGTTACGCTCTGCCCTTTCATTTTGGAGGACGCAGGTTTGAATCCCAGTCCGGCTGGTTTTTCCATGGCTTTACAAAATCACTCAATGCAAATGCCAAGATGATTTCTTCAAAAAGCCATGACCAAATTCCTACCTGTTCCTTGCCCCCAATCCTTTCCAATCTCTAATGGTCAATGAGATGTAAAGCAATTTTAAAAAAAATATTTAGTAGCATACTGAGATATTTATATTTTAAGCTATTTACCAACAATTCCTACTTTACAATGTACTCACAAGAATCATGATTTTCTTATATGCATAACGCCTTTTTGGCATGTTTCCACATAGTCCGATCTATTCCATATGCAAAATCCTTTCCCGTTATAGAATATTGTATTATCTGAAGAAGACAGGATGAATTCTGATTTTAAACCTAATGCAGAAGAGTTCATCAGAATAAAAACGCTTGCAATAAATTGTCCTTTATCAATGACATCTTCACTAAGATTGCTTATATTAGATTTTTAATCCTGATTTTTTGCTGCCACTCTTAAAAGAACTTCTTTAACCAGCAAAGACATTCCATGGTTCACTGTATTTCTCATAACCATATTTGCAACCATTTTAAGCTTAGTCTGTCAAAAGTCATGTAAAAGGCCAGTTCCCCACTGTCAGCTAGTCCTTTATTGTTTTTTCATAATATTAAACTCTTCCACATCCATGCTTGTGCCTTAAAGATGATTAATCTCTGAAACTGCTAATGTAAAAAGATAACAGGTTTCCTAAAATATTGCCTACCTTGGAAGTCCAACAAACTTGTCCTTTTTTCAACCATATTTTTGGGACCTTCCTTATGAAGGAGTTTGGAGTCTTCCTGCTTACCAGAGGATTGGAAAAGAGCAATAGAAGTACTGGTTCATAAAGAAGGGGTTATAAATAAGGTTGAAAATTACAGGCCAATCAGTTTGACATTAGGCAAAATGATGGAGAGATTGATATGCAACTATGTCAGAAATGTCTGTGAGGAAAGAAACTGGATCTGGTTTTCAGATTGACAACATGGGTTTAGGCAATGATATTCATGTGAATCTCAGATGGTGGGCTATAAGCAAGATATTTCAGATGAATTGGACAAGAGAGGCCAAGTTGATAGTGTGGCACTAGATCTTTCTAAGACATTTGACAGAGTGAGCCATAAAATGGTTTTAAATAAACTGAAATCTATTGGAATGTATGAATAAATTTACTTGCTGGGTAGAGGAATTCTTACAAGCCAGAAAGCAAAGTGTTAGAGTAGGAAATTGTAAGACAACACGATGTGCACTGGGGTAGGTGCACAAAGGCTTTGTCTTAACTCTGACCGTGTGTAAGCCTTGGATATGTCCAGTTATGACTATGCTACAATGTACAGGTCGCCACTTAGCTTTCTTTTCTACCTCAAGCCAAGGAAAAGTTATAGTTAAATAATGTTTAAGAGTCAGTTGTTATTGAACTCACTATATTCTTGAAATATTACAGTCAATAACTGAATAGGCAATCAGACGAAGTCACAGAAGAAAGTTTGCAAATTTGATTACCCATTCGAGCCAGACCACACCCCAAAGTTCACTGTATTTTTTATTATTACTTGAAAGTATGGAAAAGTTCATAACACGATTCTGTTATGGCACTTGGTTAGCCAGTGACTGAGAAATCCCGAGGCCCCACATGCAGTTATACTGCTTCTCTGCTACATTGTAATAAACTTGAAACTTGCTGTTCTACTAAGCCTACATCTTGTTGCGTGTGGTTACTGTTACGACTGTTACATCTTGATGTGCTCACAGTTTCTGGACGACTGAGGCCGATTGACTGCACTGTTGCTGCAAACAAGGAAAATTCTAGGCATCTACCTGCTCTCTCACAAACCGTGGGAAACGGCAAAGCTATCGCTTCACATGGGTAGCTAATGGAAGGCTAATCCTACAGCAAATCGAATGCCAGAAAGGTTTCGTCATCCAATTTTGACCTTGACAATAAAAATAATTCTAACTCTTTGAAACTTTACAGATCGCTAGATCTTACAGCAAATGTCAACTTGAGTTATTACAAAAAATTTAATAGTTTAGCCGAAAATAAATAATTTAAACACGAACTTTCGCGATACCACTCCAGGCGAATGCTGAAGGCTGATGCAATGCAAAATATTACCTCAACAACTGTAAAAATCTGCTTTCTATCTTAAATTATCTTATAAACTAACTTTAGAAATAAAATACAATATTATCCAATCCAACTCAAGGTTCTGAGAATAAAATTTTGTCATGCAGTTACAAAACTTAAGAGATACTTTACAAAATACATTATCAAAAGAGGTGGAAGTAAATATGGGAGTGCCACAGGGTAGTGTAGTGGGACCATTGCTGTTCATTAATCTAATGATTGACTGTGTTGATGGGTTATGGTCAGAATCTAGGTATTTTTCAGATGATATAATGGTATACGATAGGATCAAAACAGGTGAAGACTGTGAACAGCTACAGGGTGATCTGGATAGAATATCTAAATGGGTTTGATCAGCATGGAATGGAGATAAATACCAAGAAGAGTCAGCTTGTTAGGTACCCAGATAAAAAACCTAAAGTTTGATTATGATTATAGGGTGGGGTCAGAATTGTTTGTTGAAAGCTTGAAGTGTAATTATGTTTGGCATAACGTTTGATAACAAATTCAATTGGGCGCAGCACAATGGGCAGGTGGTAGAAAAAGGTTACAAAATCCTTCATTTATTGGAGAGGGTGATGAGAGGATGTACCAGAGAAGTTAGGGAGCTGGGTTACAAAACTTTGGTCAGACCATTGGTTGAATATGGTGGTGTAGTTTGGGACCCACATCTTGGTTATCAAATATAGGAGTTGGAAGGTGTGAAAAGAAGAGCAGATAGATTTGTTTTTGGAAATTATTACAGAAGCTGGATTGGGTCTCATTGGAGGATAGGTGGTGGGTGAAGAGAGTGCTGGGAATGTACAGGGCATATATTGGCGATGGGGCTGGGAGGGATATTGGTCAAAGAATTAGGAATAGTACATGGAAGGGGAAAGGTGACTATGAATACAAACTTGCACTCGATTTCATGTATAAGGGAGTGGGAAAATTTTCTTTTGTTGGTAAGGGTGTCAGGGATTGGAACAAATTACCAAGTGTAGTGATGAATTATTTACCAAAAACACTTAAGGAATTTAAAATTAAAATTTGTAAATTGGAAAAGTAAATGGAGGAGGAATTTAACATTCCAATTATAATATATATATATATATATATATATATATATATATATATATATATATATATATATATATAGATTTACAAAAAAAAAAAAAAAAAGGACAGCGAAATGAAACATCACTTACCTTAGATGATGGTTTAATGGGGGTGAATACATAAAAAAACCCACAAGAACAGGGAAAACAATGAATATTTCGGGACTTGGCCCTTCGTCAACAGGAGAACATCACGGAGGATATGGTCTCACAGAATGACCGTTAGTCAGGAACATGGTGGGGGCAAACAGTGGCGGATCCAGGGGGGGGGGCTAGGGGGCTGAAGCCCCCCCCAAAAGCACCAAGGTCACCCCTGACCCCTTCTCCCCCGAGTCAAGTCCCCCCAAACCAAATCCTAACCTCCCCAAAACAAAATCCTGGATCCGCCACTGGGGGCAAATTCAAACAGAGGACAGAAAGAGGGGAACAGTTCTAGTACACAAGCAATGCAAAATGTTGCAAAAATTGCAGAATAATACATTAAAATGTTTATGACATAAATTTGAGAAAGTAAAAATTAATTAGAAAACAGAATAATCAAAAAAGAAATATAAAAGTAATAATAAAAAACGAGAATGTATGTAGATAAACATCACCTCTGGTATGTGGTGGTTCAATATAGACAGTGGGCATGGAGGCAAGGAGTGGATAGAGGGAAGGAAAAGTACTGACTGGGTATTATTTCAAATTGAGATCAGGAGGTTGTGCCTAGTTTGTATTGATAGGAGAGCTCCCACCTTCTGAGTTCAGAGGAGCTGCTGTTGTTTGGGAGGACTCTGATAGCACGGACCGTGAAACAAGAATTAAAATTATTGGTGCCATGGGAGATGGCATGGATGGCTACTGGATGTTTTGGATTCCGAGTGAAAACTGTCTGTTGGTTGCCATTCATTCCTATGACTAATGGATTGCTAGTCAAACCTATATAGGAAGCCAAGCAGTGTTTGCAGGTCAGCTGGTATATTACATGCGAGGTTTCACAGATGGCTTCTCATAAGATAGGAAAGCTCTCCCCAGTGATAGGGTTGGTGAAAGTGGTGGAGGCACGGTGTATGTGGCACATCTTGCAGCAGGGTCTATTGCATGGGAAAGATCCTTGGGGCTGTCTGATGGGGTGAGGAATAGTGTTTGTGGACTAGGAGTTGGCTGCTGAAACAAGTTCTGGGAGGGCCAAGGAGGAAATTTCTGGGCAGGTTAGTAGGAAATCATAACCCTGCCATAGGATTCTGTTGATGGATTCAAGGCCAGGGAAATATTGTGTAATCAGGACTGGACTGTGATTGGTTCCTGGGAGTTGGAGTAGTCAATAGGTTGAGCAGGTTGCATTGTGGCTCGTGAAAGTTGCTTGTGAACCAAAGCTGGGGGTAGTTACAGGATACCAATGCTTTTGAGATGTTGTTTGAGTACTCCATTAGGGATTTCTGGTTGGAGCATATACGACTGCCTCAAATGCCAAGATTGTAGGGGAGGGAGCGTTTGGTGTGATATGGATGGCAACTGTCGAAATAGAGGTACTGCTGTGAGTTGGTGGGTTTGGTGTGGACTGAGGTGGCCATAGGAGAGGGATAGGTCCACATCCAAGAATGTGGCCTGGGTGTGGGAGTTGGTCCATGTGAAATTCAGCGAGTTATTAAAGGTATTTAAATTGTCCAGAAAATTTAGAAGGGTGTTTTCTCCATGTGTCCAGATCATAAAAGTGTCATCTATGAACCTAAGCCACAGGAGGGGTTTGAGGGGGACATTCTCCAAAAATATCTATTCCAGGCGGCCCATGAAGAGATTAGCATAAGAGGGGGCCATGCGAGTTCCCATGGCAGTGCTACGGGTTTGGTAGTAGATATTGCCTTCAAAAGAGTTGTTGTTGAGTATCAGCTCAGCCAATGTGGCGAGGAAAGATGTGCTGAGGTGGCTGTTTGGAGGGCGCTTATCCAGAAAATGTTCCATGGCATTAAGGCTATGGCAATGTGGGATGTGTGTGTACAGTGATGTGACATCAATGGTTACCAGGATGGAGTTGGAAGGAAGTGGCCATA
The DNA here is from genome assembly GCA_031002005.1 of Vandiemenella viatica. Taxonomy (NCBI): domain Eukaryota; kingdom Metazoa; phylum Arthropoda; class Insecta; order Orthoptera; family Morabidae; genus Vandiemenella; species Vandiemenella viatica. Next base: position 376,300,676 of record CM061920.1, read on the forward strand.
GTGGATAGATGGAAAAGGAAGTGTTGTGTGTCCTTGATGTGGGAGGGGAGCTGAGAGACTATAGGTTGTAGGTACTGGCCCACCAATGCAGAGATTCATTCTGTAGGAGATCCATAAGCCGCAACAATGGGACGTCCTGGATTGCCAGTTTTATAGATTTTGGGAAGGAGGTAAAGTGTAGGCGTGTGTAGATTTTAAGGAGTAAGAGGAGAGATTGTCTATGGGGTGAGACCTTGGAGGGGCCCATTGAACTGTACATATTCCATATTTTTTGTTGATAGCTGGTGTGGGATCTTCAGCGAGACGACTGTAAGTGTTAGCATCTGATAATTGACGAAGGGCTTCAGCCACATAGTCACTACGATTCATCACTACTGTGGTTGAGCCCTTGTCTGCAGGTAGAATCATAAGGTCTGGGTTAGTCGATAGTTGTTTTCTGGCATGGGTTTCAACTGAGCTGAGATTTCTGGTATTCATCAAGTACTTCAGAAAACTGGGAGAATCCAAACTGGCAGATAAGAATTCCTCAAAAATTTGTATGGGGTGGTTCTGGGGAAGAGGAGGTGGGTCAAGAGTGGATAGTGGTTTGAATTTTTGGAGACTGGGTTCTAGCTAGTCTTGAGGCCCAGATTCACTCACATGAGTGGTAAAGTGGTACCACCAGCAGAGTGTTCGGCTGAATGAAAGAGAGTCACGGACAAGGTTGGAATGGTCAAATGTAGGTGTAGGAGGAAAGGTATGGCCTTTGGAGAGTACGGAGTGTTGGGGTTCAGATAGAGATGAAGAGGACAGGTTCACAACTGACAGTTTAGGTTTGGAAGCATGGCTGGAGAGCAGAGAGCGAGGTGTGGGTTTCGAAGGAAGAGGTTGAGGTATGTTGAGCAGTTGGACAATGGATGGTTTTGAGGAAATTAAGGGAGGCTGCAGTTTTGATTGGTGGATAAGTCTGAAGAGACTGTACCACTGCCAGATGGGACTTCAATAATGTGGAAAACTTGTGCAGATGGTTCTGGGCATGCCTACTACTAGAATTCACTGATTATTGTAGTATCTGAATTATAAGTGGGAATACTTGGGGGGCTGAGAGCAGGAGTGTTTTGTGAAGGGATATGAGGTGTCTGGAATGTTGGTTAGCCAGATTGGTGTACTCTTGTAGGACAAGATGGGTGACTAGGTGCATTGCCACTGCAGTGTTGGCTCCATCACAATTAAAGTAACAATAATAATAACTGGCTTTACTATACCATTCTTTTGATACATTTCTATATTGCATGTTCTCATTAAACTCATCCCAAACAACACTTTCATGAGCAGTACAGTATCACCTCTACATACTTTTGATATATCTGTGATAATATTAACCATGTAAGCCAGCACGTTTACATCTACCCACCAAAACCTACTCTTAGAAAATGTTTATAATTCTCAGATTACCTTCTTCTTTCCAATCTTTTTCCAACATTAGGAGCCAGTTGCCTTTGATGCGTTTCACTTATCATTGGCATGGTCAAATTTGGAGCTTCGATTTTACGGCTGGATGCCCTTGCTGACATCAAGCAACACTCTAATGGAGGATGTGAAGTGTTGGCAGCTGTCTGTGAAGGGTATAACTATGTTCTGTGTGTGATAAGTGTAGGCCTATTTTTGTTCATGAAATATGTAGTTAATTAGGCAGATATTGGGGACCATCTCACCATGTGCCTTGATGGTTCCTGAAAACCACCTAAAAGCAACAGTCAGGACAGATGGTATGTGGGCGACCTGGACTCATGCCTGGCCCCATTGAACTCCCCAATCCAGATTATGGCACCTCTGTACATCACTGTCGGGTAATTCCCTGATTATCTCAGTCCTTAATATTTTTCTACGTTCCTGCATTTGCGCTATTTTCACTGTGTGGCATTCCTTTACAATCTCTGCAAGACAATGGCTAAATACTTCTTGTCTTTGATAAAACTCAGTAGGCCTATATGCAATTTAGTACATCACACAGATTAACACCAGCAATACACATAAAATTTCAAGGCCAGTCCATTCAAGAGGTAGAGTGCGTGAAATTGCTAGGTTTGCATATTAATCATAATTTAATTTGGAAGATACATGTATCTGATTTACTAAAGCGATTGGGTGTAATTTCAGCTATAGGTGATCTCGGTATGAGGAAGCTTCACTCCTTAATGTCATACGGAATAATATTCTGGGGCAATTCTACCGATAGAGACAAAGAGCCCAAAAGCGAGTAATACGAATTATGTGTTAGCCATAGAACTTAGTGTAGAGAGCTGTTCAAGAAGTTAGGGATTATAGCATTGGTGTCTGAGTGTAAATGCATATTAATGTCCTTTGTAGTCACAAATTATACTTTGTTTGAAACAAAAAGTAAAATACACAACTATGGCACTAGAAGTAAAAACAATACAATACAATACAATCCATTCATTTTCCATTGATCCCAATATAAGAGACTGGCTCTGTGGGATGTGGAAAGTTGTCAATTTACAGATAAAAAGTTTCATAACAAAATAATAAGTACACCACTAGATGTACAGTCATAGTATACACGGTACATTAAACACTTCCATTACAAAATAATACATACACCAGAAGATGTACAGTCATAGCATATACGGTACATTAAAAAAAAAAATCCATAACAAAATAATACATACACCACAAGATATACAGTCATAGCAAACATGGTAAATTAATTATGTGAACTATATTTACACAAGATACTGGCAGTTATTTTTTAGATACCTTAGAAATAAATTATTCGACAGAGTAGAAGGAGTTGTCAATTAAAAATTCTTTAAATTTTTTCCTGAATTTATTCTTATCTTCTACTAGACATTTAATATGTGTTGGGAGCATATTGAAGATATGTATCCGTGAATATTGGACCCCTTTTTGAACAATTGACAATGACTTGTAAGTCTTGTGAAGATCATTTTTACTTCTAGTGCCATAATTGTGAATTTTACTATTTGTTTCAAACAAAGTATAATTTGTGACTACAAAGGACATTAATCTGTATATATACTCAGATGCTAATGTTAAAATCCCTAACTTTTTGAACAGCTCACTACATGACTTTGTCTCTATGGGTAGAATTGCCCCAGAATATTATTCCATATGACAATAAGGAGTGAAAATAAGCAAAATAAACTAGCTGTCTCATACGGAGATCACCTAAAGCTGAAATTGTACGAATTGCAAACGTGGCTGCTCCAATCGCTTTAGTAAGTCAGAAACATGTACTTTCCAATTTAAATTATGATCAATATACAAACCTAGAAATTTCACACTCTCTACCTCTTGAATGGACTGGCCTGCAAATTTTATGTCTATATCAGGTGTTAATCTGTGTGATGTACTGAATTGCATATACTGAGTTTTATCAAAGTTTAAAGACAAGCCATTAGCTGTAAACCATTTATTAATCAGTTCAAAGACATAATTTGAAATATATTCTGTAATTAAATCTGGAGTGTTTTTAATTCCTACGGTATGTTTGTGTCATCTGCAAATTGGACAAATTTTGAGTTTATAGATGAAACACAGGGTAGATCATTTATATATATTAAAAACAATAGTGGCCCCAATATAGAACCCTGAGGTACTCCACATCTGATTAATTTCCACTCAGAAAACAGCGAACCCCTATGGCAGCCTTAAAATTCTCCATTGATACTTTCTGTTTTCTATTCAAAAGGTAAGAACTAAGCCATTTATTAACAATTCCATCTATACCATAATACTTAAGTTTCTGTATCAGAATTTTATGATCTAAACAGTCAAATGCTTTAGATAAGTCACAAAAAATTCCCACAGGAATTAATTTATCATTTATTCCTTCTAAAATATTGTCAGTGAATGCAAATATAGCTTGTTCTGTTGAATGACCCTTTTGAAAACTAAATTGTGATTTAGTTAGAATATTATTATTTTTTAGATGTTCATAAACTGTATTGTACATTGCTTTCTCAAAAACTTTGGAGAAGGCTGTTAGTAATGAAATTGGTCGGTAATTCGATACAGCTGCCTTATCTCCCTTTTTATAGAGTGGTTTAACTACAGCATACTTAAGCCTTTATGGAAAAGTACTTACCCTCAAGTGAAGATATATTAAATAGATAACTTAGTATATTACTTAATTCTGTGGAGCACAATTTAATTAATCTGCTGGAAATCCCATCATAACCACTTGAGTATTTGCTCTTAAGGGATTACAAGTCGTTGTCATTTGTTCAAAAGGGGGTCCGATATTCAGGGATACATATCTTCAATAAGCTCCCAACACATTAAATGTCTCTATCAGATGATAAAAATAAATTCAGAAAAAAGTTGAAAGAATTTTTAATTGATAACTCCTACTCTGTCAAAGAATTTTATTTCTAAGGTATCTACAAATTAAACTGTCAGTAGTTTGTGTAAATGTAGTCGACATAATTAATGTACCATGTATGATATGACTGTACATCTTCTGGTGTATGTATTATTTTGTTATGCAATTGTTCTTTTTTCTGTAAAAATCTCTTATATTGGGTTCAATGGAAAATGAATGTATTGTATTGTCATCTTGTTCAGTCTTGGAGATGGGACGGATTGGGCTAGAAAAGGCGGCTATTACAATGTCGTTCTATAACCATGGCAGTATAACCTTACTCAGCAGCTGTTAAAGTATATAAGTACTCAAGAATGGTATTTCTTTTATCAGAAACGCTAAAATTGACTAATGATTTTTTATACTTTCAAATTCAACACTATAAAATATTTCCTTATACGATAGTATCGCTGTAATCGATCAATACTGCCATCGAGGAGTAAGCACAAACGCAGTTAAAAATAATATATTGTGATTTATATAAATTAAGAGTTCTTCGTTTTCCATAATGCGGCTCGGTATGTTTGCAAACAATATAAGAATCCTAATTCCCAACCACCACCTACTCCTTCAGAAACAAATGCCTATCCAATGTCGATTGCTCTTTCTCATATGCTTATAGATGGCAATAGGTCTGCGATATCTGTGCATGTGCTGCCATCTGTTTGTACAAAATTGCAATGTGTTTCTGACCAGTTTGGAAGTGTGTAAGCTTGTACATTTTGTCATTCCAGCGTGAAATTATTGTTGCCTGGTTCTTCAAGGGACAAGTCTTATCAAAAGAAGGTAAAGCCTATCAATTTTCGTAGTTACTCGCAACTGTAGCTATCTTTTTGTTGTTGTAGGTAGATAATGAATTGAGAGTTCGTTATAATTTATGTATATTGTTCTTTTCGTTGTATGTTTTATGTCACCGGCATGTCAAAAGTGTCTGCAATTACATCTGATTTGTTTTTCCTTAGCCTGCTCTTTTTATCTCGTAACCTTACCATTTTTTGTTGAGTAGTATGCAGTTTTTTCGCGCGTCTAATGAAAATTTGAGTTGGTGAGAATGTATTAAAAGTGAAATCAATTAGTTAATTTCATTTCCTGTTAATTATATCTTTTGGCAAATAGAAATTGTTGCGTGGGATATGTTATATGAATGAATAACACTGTTATTATTATTTACGAGACTGACAATTCAGTTTGAAATGGGTAAATTTTCCTTCTTTGTTGCCTACTGTGAAAAATCTAGAAAAAAAAATCTGAATCAGGACAGTCCCACAGATTTTCTGACCCTATGTGTAGCCAAAATTATATTATTGAAGAACTTTTCGCAGTGTTGTGGATACTTCCCCTAGGATAAACATTGGAATTAGACCAATGGTTTAGAAAAATCGTTTATATTTTTAAAACTATCGTTATTGAATATTAAAGTGTGTATAGCAGAATTGCAAAGGGCTTCATCGTTGTCAAGCCACCTTACAAAAACTCCAGTATCAAACAAATTTTGTCCTTTTAGAGAATCTAACTTTTATTGCTGACTGAATGTTAAACTGTTTAAAGTATCTTCATTACACTTATAAGAATAATATTTTTGTGTATTAATATTTTTTCCTTTAGTAATAACCTGAAAGCCCTTAATTTATTTGTCAGTACACAAAATTTTAGCTTATCCCACTGTCGTAAAAGAATATTGTTAAATTATATTTCTGGTAATTTCATACTAGAAACTTCGGGTAATATCAAGATGGGGATACCGCTGCAATCACTAAACGCCTCGCGATGTAAACACTTCCCGATCGACAAGCTATGACGTCACTATTTCCGTGTGTGACGTGTTCAGCCTCGCTAATGCAACATATGTCACTAGCGGGACTGCACGGAAATCAGGGGTTTTCGGGCGGGGAAAAATTAAAGGCTGAACTTTTAGTGACAAACATGTTAATAACTGTGCGTACGAAAATATTAATAGCAAATTAAAATTGTGCTTAGGAACATGTTTGGTATCGCTATATATAAAATACTCCATCCGCGTAATTCTAGATACCGATACCGTATACTCAGAATCATACCTTTCATGATGTTTGGTATCGTTATCTAGAAAATAATCCGTCCGCGGAATTCTAGATGGTGATACCGTGCGTTAGTAATATTGATCAGAAATGAGTACGGCGATACCGTCCATTGAGAAACATAGCTTTCACCGTGTTTGGTATCGGGATCTAGAAAATAATCCATCCACCAAATTCTAGATGACGATACCGTGCGTTAGTAATATTGATAAGAAATGAGAATGGCGATACCGTGTATTGAGAAACATAGCTTTCAGCGTTTTTCGTATCGGGATCTAGAAAATAATCCATCCACCAAATTCTAGATGACGATACCGTGCGTTAGTAATATTGATCAGAAATAAGAATGGCGATACCGTCCATTGAGAAACATAGCTTTTATCGTGTTTGGTATCGGGATCTAGAATAGAATCCATCCACCAAATTCTAGATGACGATACCGTGCGTTAGTAATATTGATCAGAAATGAGAATTATAGTTTTAACTACGTTTAGTATCGACAAAAAAGGCTGCATCATATGTATAGCCTGAGGGACAACAAAGCCTAGATGCGATCCTGAGATCTCCGTGGGGGCATCCACATTTCGATTTTCCATGGTTTCACCAAATCACTTCAGGCCAATGCCGGAATATTTACTTCAAAAGGCCATGGACGAATTCCTTCCTGTTCCTTTCCCCCAATCCTGACCCGTCTCTAAAGACCTCGCTGTTAAGACACGTTAAGCAGTTAAAAGAAAAAGCTATCCTGAGTATTTTGTGTCACATATAGGTAACGAGAGTACAGTTCATATCTGTAAATGTATAAACTCTCTACATAACGTCATTAGGAATTTTAAAAGAAAAAAAAAATGGAACATATCACTATTTTAACAATTTGAGACTCTCGTTGCATTCTACAAATTTTGGAAGTATTACGAATAATTGAAATTCATTTGATTTAAACGTGAAATATCTACTAGTATACAGAAAAAAGTGTATTCAGAAACTTTTCTAATTAGAAAATTCTGATAATCAGTCGAAATACATTAGCATATAGGAAATCAACGATTAAAACACACAATAAGAAATCATGCAATTACTTATAACTAAACGAAGTACATACGAGTAATAGCTGGGAAACTTACCAATCAGAAAAGGCGAAAATGAGGGGGGGGGGGGGCACATGGTTGAGCGCAAAATTTAAAACACATATAATACAGATAACATAATATGTACTACGTTAAACAAAAATTACACATATAAATATGAAAAAACTAGTAAAACACAGATAAATAAAAAACATTAATTCGACGCCACATCTCTATTACACGGTGGATACACGGACACGATGTCACGAAGGAACTTACGAAACACGCATTCATTCTCACATACATTCCTTCTCCACATGTACTCATTCAGATGAGTCTGTAACGGTTGCTTTCGGCGCTTCCCCTTCCCTATATGTGATTTTATTGCAGACCATTGCGATTCAATTGTATTTGTGCAGGCTCCTGTAGCGTAATCTTTAAACTGCAATCTATGGTTGACGGAAGCGTGAATGAATCCTGCACTTTGTAAACCCCCATAAGCTGCCCATTTGTCTGAAAATATTGTTGTCCCTTCTAAAACATTTTCCACAATCATAGGAATAAGTGTGTGTTTAGTTTTATCCTCTATAACTTTTAAAAAGATTTTTCCTCCCCGTCCCTGTTCGACAGCGCCGAATACCCACACATTACTCCCCGCCCTCCCCCTGTGGTATTTTGTTTTCCCGAAGCAACTTTCATCAATTTCAACTATTTTATGAGGCCCACCCAATTTCCCTATGTTTTGGACGCTAGCTGAACAAATTTCCCTGCAAAATGAAAACCAGTCTATAACTGTTTGGACACTACATTCAACTTCATGCGCAGCATACTTTACACGAAGACGATGACAAAAACAATACGTAATTTTCAACACATCAGACATGGACAATTTTGATCGCTCAAACCATGTACCCTTGCGGACAGACCGCCACAAATTATCTTGCCGACAACGCCAAATGACTCCGTCCTGCGTGCGCTTCTCATTCACATTTACTAGCTTCATCGGCCGATCACATTTCGGACAAAAATAATTGTTGCCGATAAGTCCAATGTCACGTACGAAATCTATCACCTTTTTAGTGTCCACACCTAACAGTGCCAAAAATGTGAAATTTATTTTTGGCGTTACTTCTATTGCGGGTGGACCACTATCCGTACTTTCATCAGATGACGTTGATATTCGCCTTTGCTTTTTTTTCCGTGGTGCAAGGTCGTCAGACCATGAAGACTCTGAAGAGGAGCGTATTCTACTTGGACCTGCTTGAATATCCATGATAGACTGAAGTAGAAACGTTGGGTAGTTCGGGGTATATATACAAGTATGTCATACTGCGGAAGTATACTACACCGATTGGAAATACATATAGAGCCTTAAACTTTCCGATTAGAAAAAAAACTGAAACAGATACAGCTGCTGACTTAGAAAAATTAATAGTTTTCCAATTATTGATACTATTAAAATATCAGCAAGATTACAGATTGACAAGTGATAATATTTACTAGTCCGAATAATAGAACTATACATAACTCGAAAACAAAATGTGGAATCGATAATTTTCGAACATATGATCGAGTTTATAACTTTGTATATGTACACAGTGTAATTCTTCAGTGTTATGGAGGAAACTACGTCTCTACTGTTTAGGAAGTTCGGCAATAAGAGAAAGGTGATGTTGAAGTGATATCAGTACAATTTTTTAATACACAGTGAAAATATTTTTAAACTTGTGACATTGAAATATTTTTGCGAAGAAACGACGAGGAACCGTCCACCGCTAACTGATAATAAACTGACCAGATTTAATACAACATTGACGACATCAAGTATACAGAAGTGGGAAGTGTTTGATATCTACAACATAACAGGTACCTATAACGTAGATTTCGTTTATAAGTATAAAGCTGGACATAATCAAGTTTTTTATATAGAAATTTCGGCATTTCTATCATTACCATGACGCCACAATCCAATGACTAATTCTTGTAGAACTCGACGAAACAAATTGAAAATAAACAATACAAATTTTTGATATATCACTTATAGCATGTGAAAACTAAGTTAAAGGTGCTTTTCACGAGGTTTCTTCTGATCCAGGCCGTATTTCAACCTAACAACAACTACTAGGAAGAAAATAAAACACCTATAGCGTATTTCCAAAGTGTATATATTGTGGTTTTGGTGTTTTTTGTTTTTGTTTTTTTTTTTCCTGGTCGAGGCTGGATCACACCCTAACCTCTTCACTTTTAAGATACAATATCTCGAGAATGAAGCAAGATATACATATATAAAAAATTATTTAGTTCTTATTTGTCTTATGGTGTTACATACGAGTTCATCATCAAAGTGGTCTATTGCGAAATATTTTTCTGGTCCAGGCCGCATTTCAAACTGTACTTATCGCTTTACGCCTCGTCGACGGATAAGGTTATTAGAGGCGGGATGCAACTGGGGACACAGAACGGGAAGGAATTCGGCCATGGCATTGTTGAATGAAGCATCCCGGCATTCGCCTGCAGTGATTTGGGGAAACCATGAAAAACCCAAATCTGGAAGACCAGACGGGGATTAGAACCCGCGTCCTCCCGAATGCGAGGCCAGAACGTTAACAGTTCACCCTCTATGCTCGGTCATTTCAAACTAACCACGTCAATTTCGAGATACAATATCTCGAAAACTAAGCGAAATATCAAACAAAAATTATCCTTTACTTTCAATTTGTCTAGTCTAGTTACATAAGAATCCATCATGAAATTGCGGCGCACCACGGTTATCGTAGAATCCCCGAAATTTTAAACATCATTTTGATAACACGGTTCCCTTACAATTGAATATATTTGTATGGTTTTTTTGAAGAATATAAAGTTACGCAACTAAGAAGTAACTAAGATCAATTAAGATTTCGAAATATTTTTTAGCGTTCCATATCAAAAAAAGGAATTTATTCGAAATTTATCATTTTAAAAATTATATTTCACTCTGAAGTTTCGAATTGGTTAAGAACAGAAATGTCAAATGGAACTACAATGTGATGCCGGTATATTAGGAACCTGATAAAAAAAACCGAGTTCCCACTGAGAGCTTTTTACATGACATTTTAACCTACGCGCGGAACAGTGACATCACACACACGGAAATAGTGATTAAAAATTTCGATTAATTTTTTCTTTCAGATGTTATTAAGTTTTGAAATTTGTAGTAATATATAGTACCGCCATCTAGTATTACGTAGATATACCATGAACTTAAAATTTCTTATTAATTCTTCGTTTCATCTATTATTGAGTTTTTTCATTCGTAACGATAAACGGTATCGCCATCTAGTATTAAGCGGATGGGGTGTATACTACAAAGCGATACCAAAAATGTTATTCTTCCTTTTATCTATGATTCAGTTTTCTTATTCGTAACGATATACGGTATCGCCATCTAGTATTAAGCGGATGGGGTGTATACTACATAGCGATACCAAAAATTTTATTCTTCCTTTCATCTATGATTCAGTTTTTTCATTCGTAACGATATACGGTATCGCCATCTAGTATTAAGCGGATGGGGTGTATACTAGATAGCGATACCAAAAATGTTTAAAATAGTGATTCGAATTTTTAATTAATATTTATCTTAATACGTAATTTAATTTTTAAATTCGTAATGTGTATGGTATCGTAATCTAGAATTGCACGGATGGACTGTGTTCTAGATACTGATACCAAAGACCATTGTAATTGCGTTTGAATTTTGGCATTGGTATTTTCTTTTCTTCAGGTAATGACGGAAAATTCAACGTTTAATTTCTCCCCGCCCGAAAACCCCTGGTTTCCGTGCAGTCCCGCTAGTGACATTTGTTGTATCGCCAAGGCCGAATACGTCATAGCCGGAAGAGTGACGTCATGAATATCATGTGATATTTGTGTTTACTTCGCGAGGCGTTTAGTGATTGCAGCGGTATCCCCATCTTGATATTACCCGAAACTTCTGTTATCTTGATAACTAGGGCATTAAAATGCTACTGACATGCATTTAAACCACATAGATAACTCTTTGACTAGTGCATGAATTCACTGAATAATATCATACTTTGTACATTGGTCTGTACTGCCTATCTGTAATTCTGTAATTGTACTGTACAACATCAGGGCTGGGAAGCAGAAGATCTGAAAAACAGTTTTACTGTAGTGGTAGTGATTTTATGTTGATCAGAACTGTTGGTATAGTAATTGAGTAGTTTGTCCAAGAACATTGGAGCCAGTGTTTCTCCTTTGGCATCGGGTTACAGGAGGGTACAGGAATCTCTTCTGACGTACCAGTCTGCACAGTTACGAAGTGTGGCACCGTTGATATGAAGGAAACTTATGTAACCATGGTAAGTGATCTATTTGTCTAAGCTTCGATGGAGTCAATACCAAACTTCTCCGTTCTTGTATGAGAAGCTCGTGTAATAAAGTTTTGGCGGATTTATAACATGTTGACTCATCTTTGGTACACAAATCACTATCATGGTGGACTATGGTGTGCAAAAAGCAGTGTTTCATGATTGGGTGTAGAGTAATTGTTTAGTGCACTTTAATTATAACTAAGCTTTCTCAACCTCACACTTCAGTGTTAGAAAGACGTAGTTGTAAACTAGCATGTTTCTTGAAAGTGGCAGTTTGGGGAACAGGTGCTACTACATAATGCATCAACTATACCATTAATAGACATATGTTAAAAGAAAAAATGCAATGATATGGGCCTCTGGATATATTCTAGGTAATAACAGTAATAAAGCTGTATAGTACCAGCTTCACAATGAAGTGAGCGAAATGCCCTTGTAATCTGGCAAGTAGATGATCATGACTGATGCATTCGAAAGCCTTCACCTACTAACAGCTAGATCCATAACTGTGTGGCTTTATTAAAGTAAATCCAAGTTGTTGGCAGCAATTAAGTCTGGAATAAAAATTAATGGCATTGACAACAGTACTTTAAATTCTCACTTTATGACAATGTGTTGGTATTTATACATATGTATTAAAAGTACAGTTTGAGAGGTTTCAACAAGTACGATGAAAACCTGTGTAGTTAAAAGAAGAGTAATGTGTTTGGCTTCTGAAACAATGAACGATAATAGGTATTAAAGATGTCTCTGGTTAGGAAAGGTTTCATAGTAACCATACCACATGAAAAAAATTCGGTCTTGACAGTTTATTTACAGCATAGAGTTTATAGATGCAGTTAATTTGTTTATTACTTCTTACCAATTATCAGCTGATTTATGAAAGAATACCAACAGTGGCATCTTGATCTGTTGGCTTGTGAAATATAATTATGCACCAAATTTTTAAGAAAAGACTTCGATATATAGCTTTAAAAATTGAACAGTGCATAGCATTATAATTGTTTTAGATCTAATGCCCTAGTGTTGAATTTCATTCATATTTATTAATGCTTTATACACATGTTCTTGAAACATTACATTCACAATAATTATTCCCGAGAAACTGTAGTAACCGTGACACTATTCTTGGGTAATCAAAAATTTTCTTTCCTCCAAGTGTTTGGTTAATTCTGCTTTTTAACTCCCGAACTTTTATTTAGTTCAAATTAGATAAAAAAAAATGTATCTAGTTCATTCAACCAAAGCTGCATAGTTTTGTAACTGTTATATGAAAAAAAGTGATTTTAGTAGGCTACTGGTCTTAATGACTGCTAATTATCAGTTCTGAAGATATGTCCCCAGTGAATCCTATTGTCTTCATATTTTTTGTGCAACTATGTTGACTTAGGTTCTTTGCCTGAAATTATCTGTGATGTTCAGTCATCAATGATATAGCAGAAACAAAGTTGAGTAAAGGAAAACTATGCTTACTTCAAGCTTTGTCATTCTTCGTTAAGTGATATTCTCTGAGTGCATGGAGTTTTGTCTTCAGTCTACCTATTCGTGAAGGCCAAAGTGAGACACTCTTTTGCCTGTTAGAGAATATTGTGATTTTATATACTGATTCAGGCAAAATTAGATTATAGACAGAAATACAAAAACATGTGGCACTTATAAATAATTCATAGAAGTTTACACTTTCATTTTCCTTACACCTGTACTTTTCTGGTGATCTTGGCATCAATTTATTATGGTGGATTGAGTCAAACGTGTAATGCGGCATTGTATCTGAACTGCATTGGAAATGTAAACTTTACAACAAAAGGAGAGTGAGGGTGATGTAGAATGAAGCAATAAGCAGAAACTGCCTTTTCATCTGCAAAGTATTGACTATGTATGCACTGCAATCAAGTATTGTTTGATGTAGTCTCCAATAAAAAGAGAATTAATGGTCAAGTTTAACTCTAGTGGCAGTTGTTAGTTTCCCTTAAAGAATCAGTTTTGTTTGGGTGGAGATCATTCAGGCTTGCTACTCTAGAAGTATGTGTTGTTAGTTTACAATTGAATTTTAGTATAACTGCTTACATAAAAAAATCATTGTGGCTAGAACACATTTTATGATAAGTTTGGTAGTTTTACTTAAACTGAAAATCTACCTATTTGTTTTTGGAAGTTCTTGAAATGTAAATATTATCAAATGTTTGCCTTATTGTCATAAATTTGGTACATAATTATGAATATCTAATGAGACTGGTATATCTTTTCTTTTGTGTAACATCTTCTATCCCTCAGCTGTAGTTTTGTTTTTCTAGGATAATTTTCAATTTCCTTCCGGGTATTTCATTTTTTAAATAATTATAAAATGAACCATGTTTGAGCTGCTCGATAGAACAGATTGAAGAGTGGAGCATACTGTATGATGTACATTTTGAATATTGTAATTCCATAGTAATTGTTTTTGGTTTTTGTTTCATGGTTGCTCCTCTCCACTTTTGCCTTGTCTTGAATGTTCAGCAAGTATTTTCACAAGGAAAGGAATTGTATGTTTATAGATGCCACCCTTGTCATTTATATCAATCGCATGTTAAGGGATTCTCTGAAATATTTTGTAGGTTTTCTTCCCCGATCTACTCCCGACTGTGTTGAGTGATTGGTTTACTTGCCTCATCCTTCCTTGATTGCTAAAAGTTACAGCTAAAAGCACTAGCATCATTATCCCTCTCTGAACATCTGTCTTGAATTAATACAGACTTCATGAAATTATAAGTTAATTGATCAATATCTGATTAGAAATAAGCTGTTGTTGTAGTTTAGTAATTTGCACCCTAACATAGCCTGAATCACTGTTGAACCCTTATTTATCCATAAATGTTGAGTTTTGTTTATTAAGTTTACTCACTAAGATGTAATTTCAGCAGTAGGTAAGCTATCACTTAAATCCTTGCATTCTTTATCTAACACTGCAGCTCATGTGTCTCTAAGCACTTAACTGAGCTGTTGTATTCTGGAAGATTGAGTTTAAAATTGTAAGTCATATTCTAAAATAGCAATTACGCCAAAAAATAATGTTAATATTATAAAGCTCAAAATCAAGAATAGTTTTCCAAAAGCACCTTCTCTAGTGGAATAATTGGTAGTATATTTTAGTTGCTAATAAAAAATATTTGTGTTTGATATCTACACATGAGTGGGGCCAACGATGGGGGGGAGGGAGGGGATAAGTGGTGTAAACATACACCAGGTCACCAAAGGGAGCGCACCGACCTGGGTGCGTAGCTAAATAGAAATAAAACACAAGTTTTAAAATCTGCATCAATGATTTTGAACATTTTTGCATTAAAAGTTTCTGACTTTATCAACAACAACAAAAACCAAAGTATATAGTAAGAAATTTGTGGGAAGGGGGGGGGGTAGAGAAAGGGGCCCAAGATTGCTTACCTGGGGCTAGAAAATTATAGCACTGACCCTGCACATGATCTCTCATTTTGAACTTGAGTTTTTAATAAGTATACATATATAGTTAGAACCATTTGAGGGCAATAAATGTAACAACTTATTTATGTATATATTCTTTCTTAATTTTACTTTATTACCCTGCAGTTATTATTGCTGTAAGATTAGTTAAAACTTCAGGCCTCTGAAGCATTGTCGGGATATTTAAAATTTCATAGCAATTGTTTTAAATGGCTTAGTTTCAAACCATTGTAGATGTGATTCAGTTGATAGTGGGGCAAATAGTACACTAAATTTATCATGCGATTTGAAACTTTACATTACTAGTAACATTTTTAAAGGTTCTGAATACTCTTTAATTCCACTATTTACTCTGAACTACTTAAGATTGGAACAGATGCAAATTACAGTATTAACAGTATCAAATGTGGACAGCCAGAAATTACTACTTACTATTTGTCATTCTACAACTCTGTCCATGTATTATATCACCTCCACCGAAAGGTACGATGGGCTCGGATTCACCTCTTAGTCCTGTGGTACTAGCCATCGTGACTGATTTAGGTGATTTCATATGGTCACATGTGTGAATGCTGGCATGCTCCCACTCAAGGTATACACATTACACAGAGTACCAAAAATTGCTGTTGAACTAAGTTTACACAGTTCTAAAACTACACTTGAACTTCTAAACATTTTTCTCGGGTGTTCAGCCAGATAAGTTCTGCCTTGCACGACATTTTGACAACTGCCATCACTGTCTTCAGCAGATGTAGTAGTAGTTTGAAGTGGTTACTGCAACAACATGTCTGACTGTGCACAACAGAACTTGTCCAGCTGAACACCCGAGAAAATGTTTTAGAAGCTGTACACTGGGTGAAGACTCAATGCTTACACACCTAAGCTGATATATATTTTTGCTGTCTTGGGGGTTGAATAAACTAGTTATGGAGGTTGCAGCAATTATATTTATATTAAATTTAACTATTGTCATTATAGATTTATTGAGTGCAGTTTTTTTATTTGAAACTAAAATTTGGTTGGTAAA
Source organism: Vandiemenella viatica (assembly GCA_031002005.1). Lineage (NCBI taxonomy): Eukaryota > Metazoa > Arthropoda > Insecta > Orthoptera > Morabidae > Vandiemenella > Vandiemenella viatica. Next base: position 376,317,043 of record CM061920.1, read on the forward strand.
CATGTGCCATAGAAAATTTTGATAGTAAATTAAATTGCAATGGAGTGCATGCTCCGGTGGCAATTTCCCTAAACACCCATCTCCCCACTTTTCTGCATCTACTTACATTTGTCCTTTACAAATTTTAACTTTAAATTCTTTCAATATTTTTAGCAAATTATTCGTTATTTCTCTTGGTAAATTATTCCAATCCCTGACACCCTTACCTAAAAAAGAAAATCTTCCTACACTCTTGTGCCTGAAATTGAGTGCCAGTTTGTGGGTATGGTCATCTTTTCCCTTCCATGTATTACTTTCAACCTTCCATGTATTACTTTCAATTCTTACACCAATATCTTTCCATGCCTTGTACGCTCCGATGACCCTATTCACCCTCCTTCTGTCTTCCAATGAGTCCCATTCCAGCTCTTTATCATATCTGTTACTGATTGCGTTCTGCGATAATTTCAAAAAAAAAATCTAGCAGCCCTTCTTTGCACCCAAAATGTCGGTCCCATACTACACTACCATATTCATGCAATGGTCTGACCAAAGTTTTGCAACCCAATTCCTTTATGGTACTTCTCTCGTACATTCCCACATCACCCTCTCCAACAAATGCAGGATTTTGAAACCTTTTCCTACCACCTGTCCAATATGTCCTGCCCAGTTAAGCTTGTTTTCAAATGTAATGCCAAGATATTTACATTTCAAATCTTCAATAAGCAATTCTTTCCTCGCCTTATTTTTATTTGTGTATCTAATAAGCTGACTCTTCTTTGCATTTATCTTCATCCCACATTTACCAACCCAACTAGATATCCTGTCCAGATCACCCTGCAACTGTTTACAATCCTCAACCGTTTTGATCCTTTTATATAGCATTATGTCATCTGCAAACAGTCTAATATCTGACAGTAAACAATCAACACAATTATTTATTAGAGTAATAAATAGCAATGGTCCCAATATGCTACCCTGTGGCACTCCCATTTTTACTTCCACTTCTTTTGATACAGCATTTCCTACCCTAACTTTGTTTTCTACATTCCAAAAATTATTCTATCCATCAAATCACTTTCTGATCCACTCCAATAGATTTTACCTTATTTACTACCATTTTATGACTTACTCTATCAAAAGCCTTTGACAGATCTAGCGCTACAGTATCAATTTGACCTCCCTTGTCCATTTCATCCGAAATATCTTTCATATATCCCACCAACTGAGATTCACATGAATATCCTTGCCTAAGCCATGTTGTAATGCTTTTGGTTTATGTGGATCGGGGCGATTGTTAGGCCGTTAATCTGTGGCCATTAGTACTGAAGAAAAACCCTATTATCTAACACGGAGGGTCAGCTGTAACGCTGTGATCTGGCATTCAAGTGACGTGTACTAAAATCCCCATCCAGATTTGGGTTTCCTGTGGCTTCCCGGAATCACTTGGAGAATTCCGGGTTAGTTTATTCAAAGGGCCATATTCCTTCCCTTTCGTTGTCCCTCCCCCCGTCCTACCCCCCTTCAATCCTCTCTCAGTGCTAATGTCGTCGATCAGCCGTAAAGCCCAAACCAAAAAAAGAAACCCTATTTTGTGGGAAATTCACAGCACCTAAGATTTCTATCCTTTCAACAGGCTACTTAGTTATCTTAAGATGTTAAAAATCGATACATCATCCGACCAACTCGTGTCTGCCTCCATATGCAGTTTGTACTTTGTGTTAGTTAAGCTGTGTGAGGTAAATGGAAATGAAAATTGCAGGAAAATAAAAATTTCTAACGTGTAATGCTTTCACCTCAATGTAAATTAACTGTATAGCGTGGTACTACTATATCCGCAGATTTGTGAGGTGCTTACCCAATTAAACGGTTTTTTTTTTTTTTTCAGATTCTATAATTTCAGATTTGGTGTCACGTTGGTCAATTTGGTTTGTAGATTAAATTGAGTAGGAAGAATTGGAGGCAACATTATGACCTTCCGAAAACGCGAGTGATATTTAGATAATAAATTGGAGTCAGTAAGAGTAATTTCGTGAAACACATCAATTCAACACGATAAACTTTGGTAATCTAATTGTTGATGAGTGGATCTTGGCTTGCCCTTAGTAAATTTCATATCGGCGTACAGTGTGTACCAGTTTTTCTATGTATAGTATCTATTGTTTTACATACTGTATTTCTCTTACAGCTCTGCATACAATACGTCAAGGGACAGTAATTAAACCTCTATGTTTCATCCAAATTCGAAGTTCCTACACTTCGAGGTGTACACTGCCCCTCTGATTACCCGCCCTTCATCTTTTGCAATTCTTGCATTATGTATGTGAAGAAAATTTCCTTGTGTTGGATTTCATGTAAAACCCTGGGCTCCCTTTCCGCGGTAAGATTGGGCGGCCATGTTAGGGGCAGATTGCGCTGCCAAATGAAGCTCGCTTAGGCAGCCGAACTGTTCTCCCGCTAACTAATTCCTTGGCATTTACTTGTACCTGCAGAAGTTTTGTGTTTTCCAGCAATTGCTGATAATTAGGCCCTGCATCAGGTATTCCCACTGGTCGGTGTTCATGTGACTTCTTAAAATGCTCTCGACGGTCAATTTTTCATTTCGATGCAATTTTTCGGTAGCTAATAACTTGTGGCTGAAGAATAGACTCTCCGTATATTAACCTATTATGACATTAATGAGAACGGAAATGCTTTAAGGTCATGTGAATACAAACAGGAATACCGTAGTTGAAGACAGAAAAGCTGCCATGACTGAAAGGAAACAATGCATACACAAATACACATCATATCTTGCGAGAGGAAGATTTTAAGGTGTCGCGTGAAATGCTTTGTGTTTGTGTACATAGTGTTTCCTTTGTGTCGTGGCAGCTTTTCTGCCTACAGCATTGTAATGGATAATTTTCCTCTCAGTGTTTGTAAATGTAACTATTGGAACTACCTTGCTTATCATGGGCTAGCTGGCTTGTCCTTGAGTGGATGAAGGCGGAGCGAAAAATGTTGAAATCAGCAGTGCGTTAAGACTAGTTATTACTGGGTGCAGCATTTCGTATTGGCAGCGTTTTGTTCGCGCTTTTATGTCTGGGTGGTGCGGTATCCAACGAACATGGGTGTAGGGAAGAAGCAAGCGAATAACACCAAAGAAAAACTTACAAGCCGCGAATCTTAAAGACTGAATCTAAACTTGCAGAATTAAACTGTGGTCGTCAAAGATTTGTGACCTGAGCTGAAGCGAAATAAAACTATAAGAGCGACCTGGATGGTCGTAGAAAAATACAGTACAGTACTATAAAAACAAAGTGCAGTCGAGCAATTAAGTTTCCGTTGTAACGACCTTAATAGATATGTATGGGTAGGTCAGACGATAATTGCTTGACCCAAAAATATTATATTCATAGGTCGAATTCTGAAAACTTTTGTGGTCTTATAGAAAGGATAAAATTCTCGCACTACTTCTTCTTGGGTTCTGTTGTAATCTACGGTTCTCTATCGCAAAGTAATACCCTGTCGTTTTTAACCGCTTGCTATTGTCCGTTCGAAAGTGTCACAGGTTGCACTGGAATCGCTTGGTATGTAGACGATTGAATTTATTGCAAATATGCGATCACCACTTTACGATCGTAGAGAAGTATTTCGCACAGAAACACATACGAGAGAGATCAGGGATAAAAGGTGCCTCACTGATGCTTAGGGAGTGTTCATAAACTACGTGGCTCGGTCTAGGGGGGCGGAGGGGTTGGTTGGAAAGCTACGTGGGGAGGGGGAGGGGGGTTCCGAGCTAGGCCACGTAGCTTTTCGTTCATATTATTTGTCTAAGTTAAAATGAGATAAAGACCACTCAAAAGCATGTAAATATTTATTTCCTCCATTTAATTATCCCCGTATGTAATTTACGATAGTTTGACAAGAAAAAACAGTACAAAATGTCTTCTGGAATCAATAGGGGGGAAAAGCTACGTGGGGGGGGGGGGGGGTCACAGGAGGCCAAAGTGGAGTTACGTGGTTTATGGCCACTCCCTTATAGCTATTCTGTATTCCCTCATACCAACATTGAGTGGAATACAAATAAGAGACATTAACTTTGTTGTAAAGCACCGTCTGCCACCGCTAGTTGTATACCAAGGGTGTAGATATGGAAGATAAGCCCTTTGGGTTGTTTAACCTACAACATACAAATTATATGAGAAAGTATTTTTATTATTTGTTGCTTAAATGCAGAATATGGTCACTGTTTAACGCAAGTTTTAAGATGCTGGATAATATTGTGTTTGAGGTAGACCTGGTAGTAAAAATGTTCTAAAAATGGACCTTGACTGCCGCTTTCTTCATTTTCAAGTGGAAAACACTGAAAAAATTGGTATTATCCTTAGCGAACTCAAGACAATGATACACCAGAAGCTTGTATAGGAAAAATGACTCTTTACTGTAATGGGATCACCTGGAATATGATTTTTACAAAATTTTAAATGATATTCGATTTTGGGTACATGCAGCATGCACATATTTGAATTCTGCATGCAATTCATTACACATTACGAGCTAAACGCCTGGGAGGGAATTAAGCAAAGACAGCGAAGCGACAACAGTAGGACCCAGTTCCGTTACTGGTCGGGAATCGTAAAAAGCCGCGTTCCTGATTGTCGAAGGTCAGATTTATCTAAAACTAAAGGAACAATAATTCGTTCAGCGTTCCTTCATTGAGTGAACTATCTGTATAGGCTTTTGACTGGCTTCGCATAGCACAATCCATGCTTCCAGTCATGTAATTCGCATGCGAGTTGAGTAGATGACAGCAGGACCTTGCGCGTGGTCAAGGATAGATGTAGCGGAGCGTGTCCATTTATCCCTTTCGTCTTAGCCTGAGGCGTGATCTATTTCCGGGCTCCCGTTGGCAGCTCCTGCTTGCACGCCGGCGCTCACTACATCAAACATTGTTCCAGTAGCTCCGCACGCATCAAGGTCACATCCTCGGAGAGTTATAACTTTGATTGAAGCATTGGTCTGGTCTTGAACTTCCAGCTGTGCTGCCGTGTGTTTTCCAAAGGGGGTCGGCGATCCGTATTTCCATTTTATGTTTCTTTATCTACATATATATTATACTCTGCAATTCACAAAATTGTGGGTGGCAGAGGGTGCTCAGCACCAAAGCTAATCTCTTTGTTGTGCATTCCAATCTAATGGTACGAGGGAAAAATGAATTCATATAAGAACCAGTGCGGCACCTTATTTCTCTAATTTTATCTTTCCTAAAATTCCGACTCATATAGGTTGGTGGACGAAGTATTTCACTACACTCGTAAGTGAAAGTTGGAGTACACATGTTTACCAATAAGTTTAAACGAAACGTGCGTCGTCTATCTACCAGAGACTCCCAGCCTAGTCTGCTAATCAGTTCTGTGACGCTTTCATAAGGATTGTAGCAAGCGGTCACGAATCGAGCGGCTCTTCTCTGTACTTTCTCTATACTGTCAATCAACCCCTTATCAAACGGATTCCAGATAGCACAACAGAAGCCCAAATGTGATCGCACAAGAGATTTGTACGCCATCTCCTTTGTTTGTTCATTACAATTTTTAAAGATTCGACCTAGGAACCGCAGCCTAGAAATAGCTCTATCTACTAACGTATTAATATGTAAGCCTCATTTCATGTTCCTTTGTACTGTTACTCCCAAATATTTCATAGAATCGACCATTTCAATAACTGAACGGTTTACGTCGTATTTCTGAACAATCTGATTCTTTTTGTTAGTTATGATCATTGTCTTACACTTTTTACAATTTAGTGTGAGCTGCCACTCAGCGCACCATGCCAAAATAACACCCAGATCACGTTGAATTTCTAAGCAATCGGCCAAATTCCTTACTTCCCTATAAATAACCGCATCATCAGCAAACAATCTAAAAATGCTTTTCACTTTGTCTCCGAGATCGTTTATAAAAATTAAGAAAAGAAGGCGTCCTATTACACTTCCTTGGGGTACACCCGATGTAACATCTACATTAGAAGAACTTTCTCCTTCAATGACGACATACTGCGACCGACCAGTTAGAAATTCGTTTATCCATTCACAAAGCTGATCCGATATACCGTACGCTCGAAGCTTCGGTATAAGGCGGTTGTGTGGGTGGGTGGGCACTGCAGTGGTTACTTGACCATTGGCCAATTTCCCATCCCTTATCAAATCCTATGGAAACAAAACTCAGGAATCACAGTTCATCTTAAATCTAATGGACCATTTTTTTGTTCAGTATTTTGTAGGTCTGTACATACATTCACTACTGTTGTCTTGTTACTACTAATTTCTGCATTCAGCAAATAATATACGAGTGTTACCGAAATCCGGTGAGTGATCGACAACGTTCGAGACTGGTATTCGGGAGGACGCAGATTTTATTCCTCATCTGGCCGTCCAGAATTCGGTTTTCCATGCGTTCCCGAAATCGCTTCAGGCGAGAATGACGAGAGGGCTCCTTCAAAAATCCATGGCACAAATCTTTCCGTTCCTTGCACCCCTGTCCTTTCCCGTCTCTATGGAGAAACCTTCAGTTATTCCAGTTTAACGTCCCCGTTAGACGGATCAAACACAATCGGCAATGTCGTGTCTCCTCACTCCTTACGCACTGTTAATAGGTTTGTGACCTAATCAGGACTATAGGAACCCTTCAGCACCACCTTTCCTACCCTCGTTCCGAAGTCACAAATGGCAATAATTTCTGAGCCAACGCGGGGGATTATAGTGTGGTCGGTGAGCGAAGACGCGGGTTCGAATTTACACCCAGCCATCCAGATTTGGATTTTCCATGATTTCCAGAAATCAATTCAGGAAATGTCGGGATGGTGTCTTTAAAAAAAAAAAGTCCTTGACCAAATTCCTTCCCGTTCCTTGCCACCAGTCCTTTACCACCTCTAGTGACCTAGACGTCAACGAGGCGAACAGGGCAAGGGGAAAGAAGCTAAAGACTTTGTAAAATTATTTCTTTCCGGTTACAATGCACGACATTCTAAAATGTGTGGTCGTCAACGGCTCACAACCGAAAATACTTTGTTCCCTTTGCTGCTGAACGGAAACCTCGGTAATAGTATTTGTCATACACAGGAAGTGTGAAATAAATACAAATTCTTAATGGGTACGTGCACAGGAAAGAAACAGTTTTAGAAGGATAAGCTTGATGGGTAAAAGAGTTAATATGTAATTTAATTTGAATATTAACAGGTCTGGTTATGAATGTGTTTGAGGATTGTAAATTTACAAGAAGTTAGTCAGACGTTTTCTTGAGCACCGTCAACACGTATCAGATGATGGAACAAAGGATCAAGAAAGAAGAGCAATGGGAGTTGTCAAGCGTCATTTGTTTGGAGACTTTGGCAACTGATATGATAAAGAATCTGGGTTAATAAAGCTTGTTCTTATCAAGCTGATACAGTCATATCACTATCCGATTGCATATTGAGAGGAGAATTAAGTTGGGGAACCTTCATAAAAGGAATCGCAGAGTAATATAATACTAATAGAATGTAAAACGCGATGTTGCAGAAAAGTGTATGCTGTATTTTAAGAATCTCTGTTATCGGAGATTAATGGTCTTCGGGGTTAGTTGACCCCTTTTGCGCATCGAATTGACTTAGCTTCCAACCATATTTTCATTGCGATTTAATGTAGATATTCCCGTGATTCTAAGAATTTGACATTTTCAAGCTGTTGCTGAACTGCTGCGGAGAGATGAAGTAATTAGCCAGAACAGAAATTAGAGCAAGACTATCCAAAAATAAATGCAACGCGATAGCTAAAGTTGTTCACTTTTCGACACGAAAAACAACTGTTTTGCGCTGTTCATTTTATGAAACATCCGTTCCATTTTAGGAGCATGGCCCCCCCCCCCCAATGTTAAACTTGCAGTATATTCTCCAGAACAGGCAGTCACTGCGGCAGTCGTTTCTACTAAAATATCATTTTAATCATAATCGCATTTCATAGTCACAGCAGAGTAAAAATAAGCTTTAGTATCAGTGGAATTTATTATTCCAGTAGAAAATTGCTTTAACGATTAAATTTTATACATTTACTTATGTTTACAGTCTAATTTTACATCGCTAATGGATCTTGTGGAATTTTGCGAAAATATTTTGACATAAATAAACTAATATATTTCTTTCACTAGAAAATATCTCTTCGTCATTAAATATTATGTGAGATTCGAGTAACAACACTCAAAAGTGGAGTGAATTTTGTAACATACATCACATTCATATCAGAATCTACATTGTCTTCTACCCATCGTTACTAGATTGGATAGAAATCGGAGGCAAAAGTTATTTGTCATACCAGAACCAAGTATAGCTGTAGATGATAAACGAAGGAAAGATCGTCATGGATAGTGGTATTGTTTAGCGGGGTCTGTATTGTAAGGTCCAGCTACTTAGAAATCGTGACATTTTGTTGTGATAAAATTTCGTGATCAGAGTAAAAGCACTGTTACTCACAATCAGTCTTTTATTGCGTAAATTTCTGTAACGGCCCTTAAAACAGGATAAATACTTTTTAGTCTCTGCAGCAGAAAATACTGATATAGAAATCTAAGTAAAGTTGGACTGCCACAAATCGTGCAAAGGGCACATAGAATCCAAGTTAGAATCAGGCAGTAAAATGTTTTTGTCGTTAGTATAATTGGATAGTAGTGGTTCAGTCTTAACCTGTTTTAATTTTATCGGTTTACTTGCTGAAAGAAATAAGTGAGGCTGATTGTTCGAGGGAATGTAACTGACAAAGGACATATGCTGGATAAACCCAAGAGAAAAGGGATGTGGTAAATCTTCTAGGGCTTATGACATTTGACTTTAACACTAGACTTAAATAACATGCTTGTAATTTTTAAGTACATAAGTTTGTAAATACGGACTCAAAATGCCTTAACAGGCTCACAGAAATACAAAGAAAAACAAAAAATTAAAACGGGACAAATAAAAATATTTGGTTGTATATCAAATTTAAAATCTTTGGCACAATAGCTTAATTAACACCTGAATGCATGAAGAGCAGTAATATGCGAATGGAATTGCAGTAGAAATCTTACTGCGAAAACAAGAGTCTTAACGAATGTGATCTTTTTTTAGGGATTTATGCTTCGCTGAAGTCAGTAAAACCATGATAGAGTTGGCAGCAAGTCATAGGAAGGAATTTGGCCGTAGTAGTTTGAAGAATTCATCCCAAAATTCTTTTTGAATGTTTTTCAAAACCTTGGAAACCGAAATCTAGATGGTCTGTCCAGACATCGAACCCGCCTATTCCCAAATGCCAGGCCAGAGCATTAACTGCTAACACATCAGGCTAGTGAAGAAAACTTGTAATGTTTAGAGATCCGACACGTTACCACGCCGACTCCATTAATGCTAGCTGACGGTTGTCCGTCAAAAGACGTATGAACTTGAATCATTTGGCATTCTCCTTAGTTTAGCTGTTGCATGCTTTCTTTGGACCATGATATCTAGATGCTGTGACAAGTTAAGGCTTTCCATAACGGAACATGCTACTGAGCGCTCTTCAGCTGTCCTGTAACAGTGCTATGCATCTTTCATGCCGCTATTATCTCAACTTGTATCATTGACCCAGTCTAACGGTTGGGTCACTACGTAGCAATGGGACGAACCTATTTAACAAGGAATCCATTTTTTTTTTCTGTTGGCAATAACCCACTCCCGTCGCTTCGAAACTGAAACTGGTAAAAACAACCGTTTGAAAGTCTTTTACAGATAAAACTTTTCACCTACCCTTCTAGTAATGTTCTAGGTGTATGGTACTTCGAGTATTTGGGCTCATTCGCTAGCACAATAAACAGCTTTCTAGAGCAGGTATCCGGCGATCGTGTAATCAAGTGACTGGAATTGAAAAGTCGGCGCACAATTGCAGTCCAGTGGTTCTTTCGTACCCATGCATGACCAGGCCGTCACTTGCCTGAAACGGGGAATGCTGAGTGTGTTATTTGGGAATCTGTTGAATTTCATACAAGCAAAAAAAAAAAATGCATTCAAGATTTAATTTTGAGATGTCGAAACAGTCTACCATTAAGTTGATATGTAATTTACTATTTTGGGTTCACTGGAAGCCGAGATAGAGATATCTAATAAATACGCAACCAAAGGTATATTTTTGGGACCGTAAAATCAAAGAAATAAAAATCTGTAAAGAACAATGATGGAAAGTAAGAACGCAACTAGAGAGGGGGAGTGGTGATATTACATCTCAGTTGAAACGCATTTATAGTTACTAACAAAAGCAGAAGTAATAAACCGAAACTTATGATTACGATGATAAAGAGAAATCTCTCCTTGTTCAGTAAATGCTGCAAGCAAAAATATTTCCCTTGAAATGTAAAATAGATTCGAGTAACATAGTTTCTTCGTTCAAAAAAAAAAAAACCACTGTCTACTTTTTTTACTTAGGCTCTACCCATTTTTAGCATTATTATTTATTTGTTATAAATGTGACAAAAGATGTTACTGTAAACAGCAGAACATATGTAATAATGGAAATTTAATGAAGCTGTACCGGAAAGTTTGTCCGTGCTCAGTGTGTTGCGACACTGGATACAAGGAGATAACAATGGTCCTAGGTTTAAATCTTGGGAATGATGTGTTCTGAACTGCTGACCATGCTTATGCGGTTTCCCGCAGTCTTGTGATGGCCCGTATTTGTCTGAGTAATTACATATTTTACAAACAGTCTATCTCTATCATATAGCTCAAATATACTTAAGTTGAGAATACTTATGCCCCCCCCCCTACTAGCGACTTGCCACAGACGGGATATGACTGGCACAAGTTATGCCGTGAAAAGGATAACGCTGCATTTTTTAAATTAAATGATGGGATAGACAGATCACAAGGCGAGTGTGAAATATTCGTCCTTTTTCATCTTGCTATAAATTGTGAGAAAACCTGAATGCAGAGTCATACACTTCACTGAAGCGAGGCTTGTATGTGGCTATCGAGCTTGGCATTCGGGTGGATGTAGGTTAAAATGCCCGTCCAGCCATCCAGATTTCGGCTTTTGGGAATTTCTCCCCATCACTCTAGCCGTATGCCGGGATAATTCTGTAAAAGACCATGGCTGAATTCCTTGCATTATCCAGGCTTTGATGACATCTACGTAGAAGAGTCGTGTGACCTTAAGCAAAAAAAGATTGTCTTCAAAATGTATTATACCCTCCACAATTAACTAAATTCTTAATTGGCCAGAGACAGTCAACAGCGAATGTCATTGACTTAGCTTGTATGTGGATATGCAAACACTTTTTACTTCACTGGATGTGCTGGCGTAGAGGAGGACACTCTTTTCATGATCGTTCTTGTATACCGTCAAGTACCGACACGGAGAAACAAGTTGATAGTTGCTGCAGGATAGAATGGAAGATTAGTAGAAGTCGACACACTTATTATTTCTAACGTAACTGGTTCAGTTATGAAAATAGGTGGGGATTCTAAAAAGACTTCGTTAGGTGGTTAGATTAGTAAGAAAATGGAGATGATTAGGGAGGAAAAGGCAGTGCCTGAATGTAGAGTTCACAAGAAATAGATGTTGAAATTAAACAAACCTGTTTCTGAATAGATTAATACTAAAATAAAATGTTTGAAGTGTTCATACATAATTGGATAAAATAAGCAAGGCTTCTAAAGAAGACTCGGTCAGAAAAATGTTTTGTTATAAATTAGGTTTAAATGATGCCATGACCTTAAAATAAATTGACTGTATTTTGGGTAGAAAATTTCCCCGTGAGGTACAACGAAATAATAGCCAGGTATTTGGTATAGGAAATGTGTGGTGGGTAGGGAGGTTATGGGGTTATTACTAAGGAAAATCTGCGATCCAAGATAAATAGGATCGATAACGCATTACGAATATACTTTAATCAGAAAGACTGGGCAGTTGCTTCGATCACAAAAGAGATTTTTTTTGGAGGTAATGGTCGCAGTAGATTACCCAAAGATAAAGGGATGCTCCGGATATAATCAGAGAAACGCAAGCAACAAGTAGCCAGAATGAGTTTTACAGTGTTTGCTGATATGCTGGAAACGTATAAAAAAAAAATAAAGTGCGTTAAAACACTGATGCGAAGATTCGTGATGGTCTTTAAAGTCTCTTACGTTTTGATGGCTGTTTGTCTCAAGAACTTCTCGAGATCAATGCTTTCTACTTCAGTCGTTAGAAACCCACGACTCTTTTGATTCATGTATATTTCGTGAGAGACTCCAAAGCGTGGTTCTGTGTTTTTGCGCATGACTGGTGTTACTTCATTTGAAAGCCGGAGGTGGAAAAACATACCGCGATTTTGCAATTACCGTTTAAATGACAAATGTACAGCAGCGCTTGCTTCACTACTCACTGCGATCATTCAGTCCATTGATGAATAGAATGTTTTAGCAATGTGTTCACACTTCGTTTGACTATCTCCTTTTATAACTATACGCGGCACTTGTAAACCGGATGTAACATGCACTGCTCCTGATATCGCTACGTGCTGTTTCCTGGTCGCTTGGTCTTGGCATTCGGGAGGACACTGGTCGATTTCCAGTCCCGACATCCAAATTTTGTTTTCCCGTGATTTCAGGAAGTCAGTCCTGATGAGCTCCGGGATGATTTCTTTATGAATGCCATCGCCGATTTTCGTTCCGACTCTAATAGTCTCTACGTCTATGAGTTGTAAAGCCATTAGCATTTTATTTTCTTGTTTAGCAAGGGTATCTTAATAATTTTGTGCACAACTCCATACATCTTGCAATTTTGCTTCATTTTTAAATATTAAGTTCCCTTAAACGTATGATTTTTATTTTTTCCTCGGAAGCCACGGCTGTGGGTTACTAGATTCCTTAAAGCTTATCCTTTGCCATTAAACTTTGTCTCTGATAGATCCAATAATGTGTTGAACTACGTGCAGCACTTTCTTTGCTGTGCTTCGCTTATATTTTAACATGTTCTTAGTGATGTCTCAAACTTTCTTTTCGATATTGTTTATTATTCTGCCAAATGTACGAGTATTGAGGCATATGCATCAGTCTTGAAATTTTTGTCTCTGTAAATTAGTAATGTCACTGTCAAAATCTGTAGGAATGATACTTGGTTTATCAACCCTGTATTAATTAAAATTTATTTTCAGCCTTTGTTATTTTTAACCATCTGCTTGCCGTGAAACATCCGGAACCTCAGTGGTAGATAGGCTGCTCTCAAAAGTAAACGTTCTTAGCTCGATTATGGGTACAGGCCGGAATTTTTAGAGACATCTATCTCTACCTCTAGCAAAGCTTGATTTATTATTGCTGTGTTTTATCATCGTTCCGAGGTTCTGATCTCACGTTAAAGATCCCAGAAGAAAGGAATTGGCCGTACTGTTTTAAGATTTTTAAAAATTTCCTTCTACCTCGTCGACGTGTGACATTAGAGGCGGGAGAGGATTTTGGAAGGAGATCGTTCATGGTCTTTCGAAGAAACCTTGCGGGAAACCATGGAAAATCGAATTCGTGATGGGTGGGCGGACGGTGATTTGAACCCGCGTAATCTCGAATCACAGTTATGGATTGCAATCCCGCAGTGTTTTCAATCCCGCGGGATCCGCGCGGGATTTGCACCAATCCCGTGGGATCCGTGCGGGATTGGTACAAGCAGCTTTTTAACGCATATATTTAAAACATAGTTACTTAAAACATTGATAAATGAAATAATAATTAAATTAATAAATAATGTTTAATATTAAATGATAAAAATTAACAGTTAACAATATTTTAATTGGAAAATGACATTAAAACTTTTTAGCGTGTCTTAAGTGTATTTCGAGGTTTTACATTTTTGTTTTTTAATCTAAACCAATTTTTAAATAAATAATAAAAATGGAAAATATTGAGTCTTAGGTCATATTATGTGCCTTACAATAATACATCACATAAGATTAAAAATATGGTTTGCTTAATGGCCAAGTTACCAGAGGTTTTTTTTTAAAATCTAAATAAACGTTTCATAACACCGAGAAAAGCATTCCATTTCACAAAGTGAAGTGAATATACTCTGTAAAGTGTAGACTTGGCTCAGAACAAGTTCTCATAACTTTTTGTCACTGCACAAGCACGAGACTTGGCCTTTTTTGCGTGATTGATTATTATATCTCCTAATTCCTTGATTGATATTACAGTTGATTCAATGTTATTAAAAGAAACTACTCACCAACATGTAAACTGTCAAGTATTTCAGATTTACTTATGTGGCGTAACGACATTTTTAGAGTGGAAATTATTATTTTTTAGTAAGAAAGGAGACTTTCTCGGCGAATGATTGCAGTGAAGTCCTCATAGGTTGTATCTCCGGATTTCATTGCAAACACACGAAATTACACACTTGAGGAAGACGGCGGAGGCAGCCGTCGAAGTATGGTGTCCCTACAACACAATTCGTCGATACACCGGTGAAAATTTCATTATAACTTTTTTTTTTACCTTCAGTTGAAGTAATAACAAGGAGAAGAGGGATTAATCGAAAGCCTGAGCGGCACATGTAAGCAGGCGGCTTTCGTCAAAGAAACTCATTGAGACAGCGGCCAAACCAACAATAAGTCAAAGGATATACAATTTCCTTTTGATAGTTGCTAAATAAATAGGTACGCGATCGTTAAAATTAGTTTCATATCAACGAATAATCAAATTTTCAGCCGCAAATTAGGAAATTGTCACTATTTCTTTATTTGCAAATACAGAAAATGGTATTAATGAAACCGAGAATAAAAAGCTGTAACCTGTAGTTCAGATAACGTGTGCGACACTTAAAAAATAATTACATAGTTAGCAAATCGTACTAAATACGCACCATAACTCAAATTACAGAAATGTGTACTCCAAACAAACGTAAGTTTTGATGAATACGTAAAAGTTTATTTATTTACTTACAAATAACGAAGTTTGACAAAACCAAACGCTTGTTCAAATGAGTCAAATGCCAACTGGAAGGGTACAGGCAAACAGTGCAAAATATCCGACAGAGACCGAGTGGGGCAGCGAGTCACGCAGACTGACACGCGTTTTCGTCGGATTTTGCGGATTGCGGATCCGCTTAATTTTGCGCGGGATCCGCCAGACTGTCTAATGATGCGGGATCCCGCTTTGCTGGATTGCAATCCCTAATCACAGTCTCATTGTGGAGGATCCAAACAATCTTCAAGTTGTGGACTAAGTTAATATTATTATTATTATTTTTACAGAATAATAATTTGTATGATATGAATTAAAAATTGATACATTCTTCACTACTGGTGTGACCTGCTTAATATAATGGAGTTTGCCCTCGGTGTAGAACTTTTTATTATATGATACCCTTGTCTGAGGGCTAAATATTCTTCGTAGTAACTGGGTTTTGTATGACGAAATAATTAGTACAGAGCCATTACCATTGCAATGAAAAGCTGCTGTCATATGCTTATATTAATTCACCGGTGATTAAATTCGTTCCTGGCTTAACTCTTTTGCGGTATTTCTATTAGTGACCCAACAGGCTGCTTCTGCTTCCGCAAGTGCGGAAGTTCTGCACGCTTTTTCACATTCGTTTCTGTTTCTTCTTCCGCAACTTTTATAACGGAAATTTAATCTGAAGTTCACAACGGGGCGGAGCGGATGAGACGTGCGCGGGAGGGTGTTCCAAGCAGCGGCGAGGCACCTGTTGCAACGGGTTTAATTTTTTTTTAAGTATGTTCCTTGACGTGAGCGTAAGCGCGTATATCTTTGTTATTTAGTAGTCTTGTACCTAAGCGCAAATCCAGTCACGATGATCTCCCCTCAAGATTGAATGGATGTAGTTCTCAAGCGCTTATTTCATCAATTATACCCTTGATTCAAGTTCTATTACCATATAACTACAAGAAGAGATGAAACCTGATACTTGAGATTAATTCCAAAATTAGACAAGGAGATTACGCAATGAACTGAACATGAGCACAAGATTTTGAGAATTGACCAAACACTGCAAATACACAATTGCAACGTAATTACATCCACGATATAAATATTTTTTCGCGAACATCACTACGGAGAAGGTTGAGTCTAAATTACTAACTACGACGATGAACAGAACTAGAGAATCCAGAGATACAACAAATTCCACTCCAGATGATCGCATACCTTCCCCCAAAAGTAGCCAGACTCAAATTGAGAATAAAGTCCAGCTTATGTTATCAATATAAATTTTGGAATCCATGTTAAATATGAACGAAGACCAGCAAGTCTGTATTACAGCTGACGGTAGTGATAAACTTCTTTTATTGTTAGTCACACCTTCGGGAGTGCAAAAAAGAGACGCAATGAGGATACCCTTATGTGTTGGAAATCAAACATACAAAAATACCATCATCCTTTCACCTTTGCCAAGAGTGTGTCGATGTTTATCAGCTCCCAATAGCAGCGTAGCCAGTGAACAATTATTTAATGGAGCTAGTCTAATACATGAAGTTTGCAGGGTGTAAAAGCGGACAAACTACTATTTATAAAATATAACTTTGAATATTAATTGAATAAAAAATAACGGTTGTTAAAAATTGTGCGTTTTCTTCATAGTGTTTATACTTCTGCTTCCGCATCTGTTTCCGTTTCTTCTTCCCTGTTATTACTCTTCCATAATTTGTATGATTCTACACATTATTATTGTACGACCTGGCCTCTACGTGGCCACTAGAGATGAAGGTTAAAAGAAATTAGACAAACGTTAAGAACTTGGCGTGTTGCGTAATGTTGTGTGGAAAGCATGGCTTGTTTGGGGCCTTGTTTCACTACACTATCCCAGTTCGGTGCAGCGCCCGCCTACACCGTGCATTGCAGGCACCGAGCCTTGAGCAACGCGGAACCAGTTACCAACCGCCGCGGCGGTGTACCGTGCAGTGACTGCAGCTTTCACGTCTCGCTCACATCGAGAACCATGTAGTTTCCAACGCCGTCTTGCTTTGATGTGGTAAGAGGTCGTTGCTTTCTCTATCCTGCCTTCAATGTCAAAGCCACCTTCTACAATTTCCAGCCATTGGTCAAACTTGCCTGAGTAGAAGTCTCTCCAGAATCTTCTTTCCTCCCACCTTGATGCTCTGGTGAACTTACGATGAGCCCAACAAGTCAGTAGTGAACAGAGAACAAACCTGCCGAATAGGACTTTGCTCTAGCAGATTGAAGCAAAAAATAAGTCTACTCCAAGGTTTAGTTTGAACATCACAACTTAAGCAAATGAAGTAAATGAAATAGTGAATCTCTTGCAAAATAGGAAGCTGCATGCGCTTTGACTTGAGTGGGCAAGGCGTTTTTATTACGCATTTCAAGGAATGTAATTTCCAGTGTTACTTTTAACCAACTATAGCCACACTAATTTGTCGTTTTAAATCTATAGATCTAACAAGCACTTTGGTAAGGTCTGTTTACAGTTGAAATCAGTTTATTATATTACTTGTTTTTGATTTAGTATGTCCGAAATCTTATATATAAAAATCAATGTTTGTTTGTTCGTCTTCTATGCATTCCTATACCATTTATCAGATTGCAATGAAACTTTGGAGAGTTTTCGAGTGTGCATCTGCGAAGGTTCCTGGGGAAAAAAAATTCCAAATAGTCACCCCCTATTCCCCATAACACCCCATAATTTAGGCAAAACCACATTTTTTATCAGATTTAGATAGGATTTTGTACACTTATACTTTAAAACAAACAGAAAAATACTGCCTACATAAGGTTTCTGAATATTAATCCCCTCGCCCCCTTTCCACCCCCATAATTTTTTCACCCTATAATTTAGGCAATACCACATTTTTTATCAGATTTAGATGGGAATTTGTACACTTATACTTTAAAACAAACAGAAAAATACTGCCTACGTACGGTTTCCGAATATTAATCCCCTCGCCCCCTTTCCACCCCCATAATTTTTTCACCCCATAATTTAGGCAATACCACATTTTTTATCCGATTTAGATTGGAATTTGTACACTTATACTTTAAAACAAACAGAAAAATACTGCCTGCATACGGTTTCCGAATATTAATCCCCTCGCCCCCTTTCCACTCCCATAATTTTTTCACCCCATAATTTAGGCAATACCACATTTTTTATCAGATTTAGATAAGAATTTGTACACTTATACTTTAAAACAAACAAAAATACTGCCTACGTATGGTTTCCGAATATTCATCCCCTCTCCCCCTTTCCAACCCCATTACGTTTTTACCCTATAATTTAGGCAAACCACATTTTTTATCAGATTTAGATAAGAATTTGTACACTTATACTTTAAAACAAACAAAAATACTGCCTACGTATGGTTTCCGAATATTCATCCCCTCTCCCCCTTTCCAACCCCATTACGTTTTTACCCTATAATTTAGGCAAACCACATTTTTTATCAGATTTAGATAAGAATTTGTACACTTATACTTTAAAACAAACAGAAAAATACTGCCTACGTATGGTTTCCGAATATTCATTCCCTCTCCCCCTTTCCAACCCCATTACGTTTTCACCCCATAATTTAGGCAAAGCACATTTTTTATCCGATTTATATAAGAATTTGTACACTTATACTTTAAAACAAACAGAAAAATACTGTCTCCATATGTTTTCCAAAGCGCATCCCCTCTCACCCTTTCCAACTGAAAATGAATGAAACAGCAAAAATTTATATGTAAATTTTTTTTCATTTAATCTATGTGCCTACTCAAGTCCAGCAATAGTGAAGCATTGCCGGGTCAGCTAGTATTGTATAAATTTAAGTTTCATGGTCTTTTAATTTAATTATATTTTAATTTAATTGTAATCGAATATATGCTCCCATGACAATTTTCCTAGGCACTTATATTAAAATTATATGACTATTTTTTTTAAATTCTTTGAGGGAAATTTCTCTTCCCATCTACTTTTAGCAATTTTAACTTTCAATTCGTTTAGCGTCTCAGGTAAATTGTTCATCGTTTCTCTTGGTGGTATATTCCTGTCCCTGACTACCTTACTTATAAAAGAAAATGTTACCACTTCCTTAGGCTTGAAATCAAGTGCCAGCTTGAGTCATATGTCCTCGCATTTGGAAAAAAACGCGGGTTAAATCCCTTTTTGTTCAGAGTCCATGGACGAAATCCTTCCCGTTTCTTGCTCCTTTCTTTCTCTGACTGACGAATAGAAGTGAGGAAAAAAATAGCTTTTGGTTATAGCCATCTATAGTAAGAACGGAGACTTCCCGGCGTATCTTAGTCACGTACTACTACTAATTCTTCAACCATTATCTAAACCTCATCGTAAATATACGCCCTATACACTCCCAGCGGCCTCTTCACCCACTTTCTATCTTCTAATGACTCACAGTCCAGCTCCATCATCATTTTTCGTTATAGACCATCTCCAGTTTCCTTGGTATGGAAGGTTAGTAATAGTGTTCTACGGTAATATTTACAAACAAATCTGGATGCCTCTCTGTAAATCCCCAACAGCTCCTATGTTATATCCTTAGTATTACTCCACTATCCTTAAGCAGTGACCAAGGTTTTGAACACAATTTCCTCAGTTTCCTAGTACATTCCAAATATTTTTCAAAACAGTTATTTTAATTTTGTATCTCACGTCTTATATCTGCGTTGTTTGATTTACCTTGCATTAATTTGACCAAGTTACAATTGATTTTTATGTGTATTCAGTTTTAATATTAGAGCCATTCCTGAAATATCCTTTCTTTTTGAAATACGATACGAGAGTTTCTGGAAATAATTTTCTTCCTGTGTCTTAGCAGGATGTAAACACTTAAGCATTATCAGAGTAAAATTATCCCCAAAATCCTTAATACATATTGATGTTCCTTAAAGTCAAACCACTGAAAATGTTATATGGTTATTGCTGACACTTTTTTCTACTTGAAGGAGTAAATCAATCAATTCACTTACTAGAACGAACTGGCAGATATGAGAATGACTAATATGACTCCAGATTAGATAACTGGCCATATGGTAATTGTTCTGTAGCAGAATGCGTTCAACCCTAACTCTTCTCATCACTTTGAAACTCCTTGTTTCTCAGGATACTTGGTGAATGTTTTACGTTACTGATGATTCTCTACAAACATGATCCTCGCACTGTCAGATCGAACACATGTGAACCTATTTATAGTAGCAATGTAGTCTTCACGGGTGTGCAGCCGGATGGTGTTTTGAAAACACGACGTTTCGACAACCAGCTCGGTTGTCGGTTGTCTCGGTTGCCTGATGAAGACAACCGAGCTGGTTGTCGAAACGTCGTGTTTTCAAAACACCATCCGGCTGCACACCCGTGAAGACTACATTGCTTCAGTACGCCGGGAAAGTCTCCACGCTCACTATTTATAGTAGTACAGACATCTTCAGCAGTCAATAAATGTTTCCCTGGAAACTAAACGTGACTCTAATCAGTTGCCGAGAATAACTTCATCCCTACATGTTCAGTTTTGTTTAGAGTGGAACGCTTGGCACTTGTAATGATGGAAAGTTTTCTTATCGAAATGTGTGGCGCTAATGACCTAGATGTCGATGTGTCCTAAAACCCCAATAACAATTTACCGAAATGTAATATTGAGGGGTTCGCTACCGGGTGATGAAAGACTAGCTTCGAGGGCGTGCTCTGCCGTCATCCCTGGTTCGAAGCGCGCGCGTGGTATCTGTATCTCGACATCACCCGCAGAGTATGTATCCTTATTATGTATCATTGTTCATCAGCATTCACTCACTGGCACTGGTACAGTTATCTTGGACCCAGTTGCGGTATGCTATTACATAGATTAGAACTATATTTTGGTTTTACGAATGCTCTAAATTGGAAGTATTCGTCATATTTGTCGGGCTGAAATTAAGGCCATTAGAACAGAGTACCGCTTATCGTCGGAAAAAGTAAAGCTAACGGTCATTCCTTATATCTTCATTTTATTCGTCGTCTGGGTGAATGTCGCGTGTGACCATCACAGCGTAACTAACGTCTTCAAACAGCTGGCTAATGTAACCACTCGTCCCGGATGGCGATGCGTCCCATTTTCGTGTGTCGTTAGTTTACTTGCGTACAACCAGTCTACATTAAGCTGCAGTCATAACGGGGCGTCCGTAAATTACGTGAGGTGAAATAGGGGGGGGGGGATCCGGCGAAATCTCACCGAGGGGGTGGAGGGGTCAATAGAAATCTCACGTGCGGTTTTCGAAATTTTTTTTGGACTGTATAGCTAAAAAAAAAAGTCTACGAATGACGTGAAAGTTGATTTTAGGGCGGTTTTTCGTCTAAAAGTGGGGGTGTAACCTGCTTTGGAAGAGTGAGACATAAAAAAAAGTCTACAAAAAGTTGCGAGGGTGACTTGTAGGGGGGGAGGGTCTCCTGGAGCGGATCTCACTAGAAAAGGGGGGGGGGGTGTCGGACCAGATCTCAAGTCTCACCAGAGGGAGGGGGAGGAGGTTCGGAAATCCGGAAAAACACCTCGCGTAATTTATGGATGCCCCATAATGTATGCGTGCTGTGACTGCTCGCTACTCTTGGCGTGTCGTAACTGTGGTCACGTTGAATCGGAATTGCCCATTTCAGTTAGAAAACAGCAGGCGACTAATTTTTTTTTAAACAATTCTGCACAGAGGATTTTCTTGTTGATATATGAAAAGGAATGTTGGATTAATATCATCAGTTGTACCAGGGATAGCCAAGGATAGTACGCGTTAGTTTTTCCTGATTTAATCAAAGTAAAAAATTCTTCAGAATACGGCCAGAAACGTTTGCCTCTGTATGAATAAAAATGAAATGCTGTTTGTTGGTAACCGCATCACTTGAGAACGGCTGGACCGATTTAACTTTTTTTTTTTTTTCAAGTGTCTGAATAAGTTTTTTTAGAGAAAGGAAAATTGAAAAATTCGGGAAAAACTGAAAGTATTATTGAAGTGAAAACTTCTATAGGCGCGTTACGTGATGTTTAGACGGGGGTAAATCTGCGAGTTCGTGACGTCACACTCACCATCACGCCACCTGTTCGCAGAATCCTTTTACAAACAGTTTTTATCCGATTTTGATGGAACTTTGCGTATGTATACTTTAAAACAAATAGAAAAAACACTGTTTACGTTTGATTTACAGAAACCTAAACCCTCTCCTGCCTTTCCCCCTGTCGCCGTTGTTCATTCAAAACCACATGTTTTATACGATTTTGATAGTAGTTAGCACACCTATACTTCCAAACAAGGCAGTCTGGTAGCTCAGTGGTTAAGGCGCTTACTTCAGAAAGTTCCCTCTCCGGTAGCGAGTTCAACTTCCGTGGTGAGTAGGGATTTGTATTTGATTATATGAGTTACGCCTGAACGTTCCGTGGTTTTCATTACACGTTAAACTGCAGGCCCCTGAAGAAAGGAATTAGCCATCTTGCCTCTGATACAGTAGCTTGCTACATCTCCTTCGGGACGATTCGACGACTCGTCGGGTTGTGGACTAAGATTTTTAGTTTTTTAAGTGAAAACTTAATTAGGCGCGTTGGGCGACTTTTGAATGGATAAAATCTTATGAGTTCGCATTACCGACATGCTAATGTTATCAGTCTACGAGGTGGTACCCAAAAAAAACCGTAATTATTTTTTAAAAGCTATATATTTTCAATTTTTTTACAAAACAACCTTATCCCCTTCAAAACACTCTCCATTACAACTAATACATTTGTCCCACCGGTGCTTCCACTGTTCGAAAGATTTTCTGTAGTCATCTTTAGAAATGGTTGACAGCTCCTCCCTCGGTTTTTTTTTCTTGGCCTCAACAATGTTGTCAAATCAGTGTCCTTTCATGCCCCTTTTCATGCGTGGAAATAAGAAAAAGTCGCACGGAGCAAGGTCAGGCGAGTAAGGTAGTAGCGCAGCGGAACCATGCAATTTTTAGCAGCTGTGTGTCCAGGTGCATTGTCGCAATGGAAGAACCAGTCTTCTGTCTGTCACAAATTGGGTCTCTTTTGACGAACACCGTAGCGTAATCTTCTTAAAACTTCCAAATAAAATGTTCGATTGACGGTCTGATGTGGGGGAACAAACTCTGAATGAACTACGCTCTTGGCATTAGAAAAGCAAATGAGCTCTGTTTTGATGTTTGATTTGTCTTGACGACATTTTTTGGGCGGGGTGACAATGACGTCTTCTATTGGCTTGACTGTTGCTTTGTTTCTAATCTTAACCATTGCACCATCGCTCATCACCAGTAATGACCCTTGACAGAAAATCTGGATCAATTTCAAGCTGTTTTTTCAAAGCACGTCATGTTTTAACTCTACGTTCTTTTTGTTTGTCATTCAGAGCAACCCTTTTCATTCCCAAATCTTCGGTTAAAATTCGCTGAACCGAGCTCCAAGATAACCCACTAATCTGACTGTTGATCAATTGTCTGTCGACGGTCTGAGAGCACAAGTTCTTATTTTTTCAACATTTTCGTTAATTCGGGCAGTTGATGCACGTCCAGAATGAGGTTTGTCATCAGTCGACATGTCACCAATTTTAAACCGAGCGAACCACTCTTACACTTGAAATTTTTCAATAGCGTCATCTTTATAAGCTGTTTTCAACATTAAAACGGTTTCAGCGCATTTTTACTGAGTAGAAAACAAAATTTTACAGCTGCACATTGTTCACTTAAACTTGCCGTCATCAAAAACGAAACAATAACAAAACAATGCTAGCAAAAACAATCATTGCAGATTAACAGAACAAGCCAGGTCGACAACATATGCGGCACTGAACTGACAATGAGTTAAGCTATAAACGCCTAGTGGCAGAAACGCGTACTACACAAGCTCCTCCCATTGCAATGCTATTCCTGTTGTTTTTGGGTATCTCCTAGTATCTGTTGTGGTCTGGTGGTTTAGTGTTTCAGGTGTCTGACTGGCGTACGAAAGAACCCTGGTTTGAATCTCTGTCAAGGCCGGGATTTTCATAGACCATTAACCCGACCTTCACCTCTCGCATAGCTTGCTGTAAAGTACGTCAGAACGCTTCCATGGTTCGGATTCCACGTTAAACTGTAGCTCTCTTGTACCTGGTAGCACCACTGGGTTAGGTTAAGGCGGGGGGTGGAAAGCGCAACCAGTAGAAACCCTGTCACCTGGGCATTACGGCAAACGGAATTATTATTTTATCTGTAGCTATAAGGATGACGTGTTTCGCGTACGGCATCAATAGTTTTACGTTTTCACTTCTGTCGGCAGTCCGCAATTACTATCTTTTTTTTCTGTTGACCAATTTGACTAATTTTTAAAATGTTCTTAATAGTGTGAATAAGGTTTTTAGAGAAAGATAAATTTTAAAAAAATTTCCCGGAAAGTTGGAAAAGTTGTCCTGAAAATTTGGGAAAAACTGAAAGTACTTTTTCCACGGACCGGTTTGGCTAATTTTTTAAAAATGTACCTAATAGTACGAATAAGGTATTTGGAGAAAAAAAATGGAAAATTTTCCCAGAAAATTTGAAAATTCAGGAAAAACAAAGTCCTTTTCTCGATAGACCGATTTTGTTATTTTTTTTTAAAGATGTTCATAATGTTTTGAATAAGGTTTTTAGAAAAGAAAAATTTCTGAAGTTGTCCGGAAAATTGTAAATACGGGAAAAACTGAAAATACTTTTTTCTATTGGTTTTTAGTACTATATCTCATGATTCGAACGCTGGCTATGCGTAATGCTTTTTCTGTTTTGTTCCTTATGCTTCAGGGATGAAAATAGCTTAAATGTTTTCTATTAAGAAAAGACTGGAAGATCTGGAGCTAAATCTGGAAAAACGTATTCGAGCCTAAATTGAAAATAAAATTACCTTTGTTCTTATTTTTGTGTTTTTTTTTTTCGCCCAAGAAATGTAGTTATTTTATTTCTATTACATTAATATTAATTGGAGAGATGTGCTTGATGATATCGAACAGGGTATTGCCTCAATTAGTCATGACATCGCTCAATCTTCCGATGCACGCCACATTTAATCAAGAGTTGAATTGAATTGAGAAAATCAGTTGGAACGAATGTTCTTCGGATGAATCTGTGACAAAAACACGCTTTTGAAAGTTGTGAATGATGGAACTAGAGGTATGTTCTTGGACACTCTTGGTGGTACAGAAAAAGCTTTCTTGATCTCATAGATTTTGGCAACAATTCGCTCGCAGAATGAAATTGCACTTGCTCTTGATTCATCAGGAATTACAGCTTCGTTGTTGGAAAGCGGTGAAACATCTCATTCAGCATTCAAGTTGTCGTTGAATGTGCAAATCAATTAAACTCCAACATGCAACCTTTCTGAGAACTGTGCGATGGCCAAAGTTCTGCAGCTTTGCTAAATGATCATTTGGGATGAATGTACGATGGCACATAAAAAGTCACTCTAGGCATTAGACCGAACGATACAAGATCTACGAAACAGCAAAACATGTTTGGTGGTGTGATGATCGAAATGTAAGTAAAACACCTTGAGATTCAATGATTTTCAAATTTAATGGAAGGAAATAAATCATTTGATTAATATGAAATTTTGACTTCATTTGACTTAAATTTTGGAACAAAACCGTATGATTCCAAGTCTATCACATTCCAGGCACATTACACACTTCCAGCATTTCAGTGGTATACTGCCGATAGAATAAATCTCGCGTGTAAAATTTCCCATTGGCGTACTTCTGAATGTACTCCTCCTCAGTTTGGATAACAATGGACACAATCATTGATAAATACAATCATCACTCAGAAATGTTTTTCCTCATTTTTAATTTGTTTACATATTTTCAACAGCTATTCGCAAATTCACAAAACGATCACGAACAATTATTGAAATTTGAACAGGGCAATGCCTGTCGGATCAACTAATTTTACGTAGACATCTATTTGAAAATTCAGAAACTGCGTAATTTCCAGAATTGCATACCACCTTCGGAGAAGTTAGCAGTTACGTTAAGAAAAATCAACAAACATTTTTAGTACTGATAGGTTTAAAGTCTGTTAAAAATTAATATTTATTTTATAATCAGATTATTCAACACATAAAGTAATTTGTGAGACTAAGTGAAAATTGCAGTAAATTATCGGTTTAATAGAATCAACAATTTGTTCTAGTAATTACAGTTAATTATATTTATTCTTGGAAACAAAGAGTAAAACTAAGAAAATTCTACAAAAATTTACTTATGGTAGTGTTTTGGGCTCTGGTCCCCCAAAGATTTTCTGATACAAACTAAATAAATTAACTTCTTTTTTATCAATTTCATTACGGAGAAAAATCAGACTTGCTTCAGATTCTGCTCCAAGGTAAACCCGTGGCTACGTAAGACTGATTCTGTTCCACTAAGACTGTAGTAACCCATTTTGCAGTTATTCACTCTGATCAGCATGCACAAACACTGGCTCTTCAGAGTATGCTTCCACTCCGATCGCGGCCTTAGTAATCAGATCCCTTACCAGTAAATATGGTAACATTTGCGGGAATCAAACGTAATGGAAAAATCGGTGTTCGCTTGGAAACAAGGAACCCGCAGGGAGCGTTCATAAACTACGTGGCTCTCTCTGTGGAAAAGGGTGGGGTGTTGGTTGGAAAGCTACGCTTGGTTACTTTGGGGGGGGGGGAGGGTTCCGAGCCAAGCCATGTAGCTTTTCATTCATATTATTTGTGACAGTTACGTAAAATAAGGCGCAGAACGCACAACAGCATCTGAATATTTATTTCCGTCATTTATCTATCGCCGTATGTAATTTACGATAGTCTGAAAAGAGAAAACTGTACAAAATGTCTTCTGCAATCAGTGTGGAAAAAACTGTTACTGACTGTTGAAATTTGGATTAACTGCTTCCTTATAGTGTCCTCTTCACGTTAAGCACTTTCCTTTTCCGGTAAAGTAGCCACGAATTAAATTAAAAATGCCGAAATATTGCCGAAATATGGGATGCTCCGCAACCGCCAAATGTTAGCAGCACTGTAAAAATGACACAAAAATTATCGGTACAGGGATCATATCAACCTAAATAGGTTCGTTTTGTCATAGTGATCATGGATGGTTAGGTTGAAATTTGGCCGGGACCAAGAGTAAAAAGTTTACGGGAAATTCGTTCTGCGGCAGCCCACAACTGAAGCAATCAACTATCTCTGACTGCTTACATCGATTCCAAGATGGTGAGCCTTATAGTACTGCATTTCGGATACAAATTTTGTATCTGTTAATTTTGTGTGACGTTTTGCAACGGAGTGAAGCTAAAGCGGCAAGAAAATATTACAACAAAGAATTAAACCAACATTTCAAGAGATTATCATTGATTTCGAAGCGACGGCGGCAACTAATAGCAACGCTGCAGTGTCATATTTAGACATTTTTAATTTAATTCGTGGCGACTTTTCCGGAAAAGGAGAGTGTACAGCGTGAAGAGGACATTATAAGGAAGCAGTTAATCCAAATTTCAAAAGGTCAGTACCAGTATTTCGCTGGTGGAGAATGTCCCACCCCACCCAAAGATTTGAATGTTAGACTGAACTGTCCTTGATATCGGAATCTTGTCTTCGCAGGCTTGGAATAAAACTGAGAATAGTTATTTTAATTACAATGGTGCGCATAATCCGATGGCCATTTCCCTTCACACTCATTTTTCCCTTTTCCTGCACTAGCCTGCTTTTGCGCTCTACGAATTTTATTTTTAAATTCTTTCAAAGTTTTTAGTAAATTATTCATCATTTCGCTTGATAATTTATTCCACTCCCTGATTCCCTT
Source organism: Vandiemenella viatica (assembly GCA_031002005.1). Taxonomy (NCBI): domain Eukaryota; kingdom Metazoa; phylum Arthropoda; class Insecta; order Orthoptera; family Morabidae; genus Vandiemenella; species Vandiemenella viatica. The sequence goes on from CM061920.1 coordinate 376,344,757, forward strand.
ACCTGCAGAAGAAAATTTTCACACACCCTTATGCCTGAAATTGATTGCCAACTAGTGGTCAAGGTCATCTTTTTCCTTACAGCACCACTCTTAGTCCTTCCACAAATATCTTTCCACGTCTCGTCAACAATATACGTCTTAGACACCAAGCACTCTCGTCACCCTCCTTCTGTCTTCCAATGAATCCCATTCCAGCTCCTTTATCGTATCAGTTACTGATAGTGTTCTGCAATAATTTCCAGAGACAAATCTAGCATCCCTTCTCCGCTCGTCCTCCAACTCCTGTATTTGATATCGAAAATATGGGTCCTATACTACACCACCGTATTTAAGCAACGGTCTGTCTAAAATTTAGCAACCCAGTACCTTCATTTCTCTGGTACGTCCCCTCATCAGTCACGTTCGAAACCTTTTCCTACCATCTGTCTAAGGTGTCCTCCCCAGTTGAGTTTATTATCAAATTTTATGCCAAGATATTTCAAGTATTAGACAAACATTTTCTTCCCCACCCTTTAATCATAATCAACTTTTTTTTTTATTTTTTTTTTTATCTGTGTACCTCTTTGCATTTTCATTCCATGTTGACATACCCAGCTAGATATCCCGTCCAGATCACTCTGCAGCTGTTGTCTTCTCCAATTTTGATACTGTTGTATATCATTTTCTGCAGACAGCCTAACTTCTGACTGTAAACCATTAACACAATCATTCATTAAAACAATATCAATGGTCCCATTACACAACCCTGCTGCATACCCATTTTTCATTTCCACTTTTTATATGTTATATTTCCTACCCTAACTTTCTGCCTTCTATCTTTTAAATTAAGGATTCTTCTACTCAACATCTTTTTATCCGCTGAAGTGTTTTTTTTATTAACATATTTACCATCATTTTATAGCTCACCCTGTCAATTGCATTAGAAATATCTATTGCTATACCATCAATTTAGCTTCTCCTGCCCATTTCATCCGAAATATCTTGTATATAAAGCATTGAGATTCACGTAAATATCCTTGCTTAAAGCCAGTTTATCAATTTTAAAACCAGTTTCTTTCCTTATAGCATTTCGGATGTGCTTGGCTATGTCTTTCCATAATTTACCTACCTCTGATTTCAAACCGATCGGCCTGTAATTTTCGACCCTTTTGTTTTTTTCGCCCCTCCTTACCAGTCCTCTGTTAAGCAGCAGGAATCCATATTCAATCTAAATAATATTTTAAGATAAGGTACACTATCTTATCCTGCTATCTTTAAAATATTAGTAATAATATTATGAAAAACAACTCTATGCTTTTTTTAGCTTTCTTAGATCCTGCACAATATCCTAAGGAAGAATTTCAATTATTTTGACAGAACAGGTACTCCTTGATAAAAAAAAAAAACAAAAAATGAAGTTGTAATGAAATCTTATTGCTATTTTTTCATACATAATTGGTACACACTTTGACAATAAATTTGGCGGCCAAATTTATTGTCAAAGTGTGTACCTTGGCCACCACATTTTCAGAGAGTCGGTTTTGACGCTGTTGGTATTGCGCGAGACATGAAAACGGTAGTCCAGTGTTGCCCAGCAACATCGTATTGACTGATATCGATCTCTTTGTCTCGGGAATCATTGTTTCAGCTCGTGGGGCGGTGACCCCTTGTGAGCAGATGTACTGCGTTCTTAACGTGTTCATCTAACGGCGGTTGCGTAGTGGTCCTTACACTGACAGTACCCTGCAACCTTTCTCTTACAACTCTATCGGCTGTTGACAGGAACATAGAAAATATGCCAACAAGCCTAGCACGCTGGGGTGAAGAACATTATAGCTGGCCTTTGGTGACTACTTGCAGCATAGGACAATACACTGCAAATTCCAAGGAAGATTCTTCCCTGAGCACCCAGTCCAGCTCAGCCCTTAGCGATGTGGTTTTGTATGTGGTTCTACCGCTGAAGTTGTTGTGATGTGTAGTCATGGAAGTGTTGACAGATAATAGAAGTAAGTCTACAGTACGTTATAAAGACAATGATTATCGAAAATATGGAAGAAATGATTATAGGCTAACGGTGTGGCGGTGTCAGAATGGAAGGTCGAAAAGGTGTGGAATTCTTGAGACGAAAAATTGCGAAGTTGTTGATACGACTGGACATTCATTTGAAGCAGTAAACTCAACCCGCTGTGAAGTTGCGAAGAGAAGTAATCACGCCAAAAAGAGAACCCACCAAGTTGCTTACATTTCTAAAATTTAGTATTCAGGAGGGCGGGGGTTCAAATTCCTGTCCGGCCATTTGGCAATCCAGATTTGGCTTTACAATGTTTCCCGAAATCACTCTAGGCAAATGCCGCGAATGTTCCTCCAAGAGAATGGCCTAATTTCTTCCTGTTCCTTTCACCAGTAGTTTCCCCCTGTAATGACTTCAGTGTAGACGTTAACGAGGCGCAAAACCCGAGACAAAAAAAAAAAAAAAAAAAATGCTTATACTGGAAAACCTACACATTAAATGCTCCGAATTTCTCGTGGAAATACCTTTGACGTTTGCGTCAGCCGCTATGGACTGCTTTACAACTGAATTTAAACTGCCCGCTTCCTATGACGCGTCAGCGACCTGTGTTCGTCGTAAATGCTGTGCGGACATACCGGTTCCTAAGCAATAGAAAAACAGCCACAAGTAACGGTCGAAATATGTCTTGAGGAAACTTGTCATTTACTTCGGGGAGGTTGAAAGTTAGGCGGAAATGGTGTGAAAATTTGTTTGCATTTACGACGTTTCTTTTCCGCTGTACAAGAACCAATCTGTGACGGACAGACAATGTTTGGAGAGAAATAGCTGATTCCTTCGAGACATTAGATAAAAATTATAACATAAGCTACCATAAGGTTATTCATATCGTTTATTACCTATGTGTTATTTGTTTTTATGTATAATTATACAAGCCTTCAAAAAGTGCAAGGACTTCGCATCATCGAATAACAATATAACTTGTGATTAATTGTATACTGTTGTATTACTGAGTCTAAGGTATATAATAAAACTGAAAATACGATGACAGTTGACATTATTATTATTAATATTACCTTCATAAAAATTGAAGTTTTGTTTTTACGTATAAATTTATAATTAGTTAACCGTGAAGAAGGCTTGAAATAAAAGCCAAATTTTCTCCCAATCTAATTCTGATATTCGTAGACTTATATATAAAAATTTTCTTTCATTGACTCTTCTATCTCATATTTACCTGTAGGCTATAGTTAAAATTCATTATTAATAATTTCCATTATTAGTTTATCAGATAACCCAAATTAGTGAGTGCATTAAGTGAATATTACATATCAAGTACAAATTATAAATCCTACTGTATTATAATAACGTGATTACCTTGGTAGTGTTAAAACTGCACCTGTACGGTTGTTGAAGTAATTTGTGAATGAATGGCACGCAGAAAACCAATCCATTGCTAATGGTCCAATATTTTCCCTTGGTAGGGGTTCATTTCTGTTTAGTACAGGGTCCTTATATTTTTCTCTAGGAATGGATGGATCTCTTGGTAAATTGTGCAAACACTAAATAGTAACCAACAATAACCAAATCATCAATCAGTCAATCAGTCGATTCTTGCTTAGTGCCATTCGCCAAATATACGATATGTGTGTGTGTGTGTGTGTGTGTGTGTGTGTGTGTGTGTGTGTGTGTGTGTGTTACCTAAATAGTTGTCTTCCCTACAAAAGAGCTAGTTTACAAAATACGAACAATTTTTCACTCGGTATCTCGAAAACGGCAATAACGCCATCTCGTAGACAATTCAGGTACCAGAAAACCTACAATTAGTCTCTTTGATTTCAAAGAATATTTAAACGAACAGTTCTTGTATACTGGCTGACCCGTGGAAATATTAGCACTGCAAGTTTAAGAGTAAAACATTTAAACAGGAAGATAATTAAAAATGTATCATTGGTTTTGTCAGAGGTGATACTTTACAGAAATAATAGTACCGGTACCAGTTATAAATTAATCATCGTTTACTTTTTGACCGTAAAAAGTGGAAGTGAATAAATTTATCACTGATGATGTTCTATCATTACCGTGACGTTACAATCTGATGAATTCTTATAGAACTCGACGAAACATATCGAAAATAAAGAATAAATGTTCTTGATATCTCGCTTTGTTTTCGAGATATAGCATGTCAGAAATCAGTTGTAAGTGTAGTTCCTTTTGCTTTAGGCAGCGTTTCTTCTGGTAGAGGTCGCATTTCAACCTAACAACCACTAGGAACAAAATAATGCATTGAAAGTACATTTCCACCGTATCAACATAGTGATGTTCTGGATTTTTTTTTTCTGGTCCAGGCCGGATCTAATCCTAACCTCATCACTTTTGAAATATAATATCTCGAGAACTAAGCGATATATCAGAAAAATAAATTCTTTATTTTCGATTTGTCTCGACGAGTTTGATACGAATTCATCATCAAACTTGGCTATGGCGAAATTTATCTTCTGGTCCAGGTCGCATTTCAACCAACCACGTCAATTTTGAGATACATATCTCGAGAACTAAGCAAGATATATATATATAAAATAATTACTTTCAATTTTTCTCGTCGAGTTGCATAAGAATCCATCATCAAGGGTTATCGTAGAACCCCCTGATTTACCACAAATCTGACACCATTAATTAATTCATGACTGGCATTAAGATTTCTATTTAACATAATAATAGCATTTTTCTTTTAAAGCAATTTATGATTCTCGCAAATAGATCTAGCGATTTGGATGAAATTTCATATGTAGATAACGTTTTGATTTAAAGTTTTTAACACGATTTTAAAAAAAAAAAAAGAGCAATTTTTGTATTTAGTTTCTCGAAAATGGCTCTAACCTCATTACGTAGAATTTTCAGGTACCAGTAAGCCTACTGATGTTAGTTAAGCTTCTCTTTGGTTAACTGTGTACCTCAAAACGCCTAGGAAGCCTTCAAACCTTTTACTTTAATCAAACTTTACTCGAAATCTTGTACATTGAACAGGAATCTAAAGATGCCGAGGGAAGATCGGTCACCCAGGTACTTTGACTTAATACAGCGAAGGAATTTGTTCAGAAGCTATACGATCTCTTAAAGAGGCGTTGGTTTAAAATTGTTTTGTTGTTTTTTACTGCAAGTACAACTCGACGAGAAAGAGTTTAATCATGTCTAAATGAAATAGAAATGCATCGTCTCCTAAAAAAGAATTTGCTATATTATTATAACTGAATTCTTGCTAATAATTTTCCGATAATACTCTTGTAGGAAATTTCACTGTCACCTGCTTTCTGGTATGAGCCGACATCAATGAAAATGAATTTATAATTTGCGTCGACTACAACCAGAACTTGTAAACTTTTAACAAACGCCGATTGATTAGTGTCTTGAAACCACTTCCCTCACCCCTTGTTTGAAAAACAGAATGTGTTTCAGCATTTCTCTCGCATAAGTGCAAAATGTCTTCAACTTCTTCCAACATTAAATAAAACAACAAATCGAGGTCGCACATGATGTTTCATTATCTGGAACACTGGGCAATAGACGCTCTAAAGGAAGCGCCAACTGCAATAGGAAGTACCGAGCGTGGTGGATGAGCGTTAACTCTCTGCCTCTTTTAATTACAATTTGTTCAAATTTATACTATTCACGCTGGTTGTGCAGTTGCGTGTCTCCTGTTATTAAACAAGAAAAAAAGTAACGTTTACTCTACCTTCTCGTCAAATCCTACATATAATTAAAAAAAAAAAAACCAAGAAATAGACATTGATTTTGAGGGAACTGCAATATGCACTTAGTTTTTGCATCGGTGGAAATTAATAGGTTCCAATGCCACATGAAAAATTGCAAGAAATTGAACGGTGTCTAGAAAACTGGATCAAAATAACATTCATAGGCCCCCGAAGTTTTCTCAATTCTTTGATTCATAGAACAGTGGCTCCTGACCTGTTGTTACAGTAGGCGACACCGCACTACCATACTAGTAAAATAACTCCTAATCCACTATTAAATACTCGTTGCAAGATGTATTGCTAAGATTAAATAATAATTTAAAAAATCCAGCCGAAATCGTGGTTCGAAGGGGGGTGGGTATTTGATTCTCCCCCCCCCCCCTCCAGGAACCTTTCCATGCTCGCAAGCAATAAGTCACCAAAGTTTCGTCGCAATTGGACGAATTGTATAGAAACGCATAGAAGACGAACAAACCAACAAACAAACAAACATTCATTTTTATGTATTAGAAGATACAAGTATAATCTATACTTTCACTGCTGTCCAAGAACAACATGTCGAACTTATTGCTGTAGATATACTGCTATTACAGCATGTTGGTGACGCGAACTCATAGATTCAAAAAAATCGCCCAACGCGCCTATAGCAGTTTTCACATCAAAAACCTGTATTGCTGTAATTTGTAGGTTCTTTTTCTCACAGCCTGTTGAGTCAGAGAGAAGTCTTTGTATCCCTTTTTTATGATCACTTGGTTTAAGATTAGCGGAACATGCACAGTCAATATCTGGAGCTGTGCCTATTGAAGTTGGCAGTCCGTGGATAAACCAGAGCGTGCAGGATGCTACGCACGAGCTCCCACGCTGAAGACTGCCTATTGTGCCCACCGGCCATTATTGTCAGGTCGCTTTGTTCGTGGAATATTTACCGTGGGAATCTTTGGCGTATAGTAGACTGCGAGCGCGCGCCTGGTGATAGGAGGGCTGGAACAGGTCGCAGACCGCACACACGGAGGCGTGGCGCAAGGTCTGGGGGCGACCTCGCCTCGTTTGCACAGCTGTGGGCAGGCGGCACGTGGGTGCAGTGTGCAGGCGAACACGTCTGCCAGCATTTACTATAAAAATATACCCACCTACAACATAACACGGGTTCATCTCATAAGAAAAACTAACCACGAACATGATTTGAAAATTATCTGCAATATAATTATGTAGAAACTTATTAAAAATGCGTATACCATTTTTGGCCGGGAGTTTGGCCTCTTTCGTGACTGGACCTACAGCTTAATGAGTTATCCGAACCACAAAACGTCCTGACTTACTAGTATGATCAAAGCCCGGAGAAATTATTGTCGGCACCGGGATCTGAACACGGAACCTTGAGTTTTGGTAGCGAAAGCCTTAACAAGACTACACTGTATACGTACTCTGTTTATGTTTTGCCCAAAGTTCGCAAAGAGATGGAAGTTTATACATTAAAAAAAAATAATAATAAAAAAAGATTGCGGGATGTTCTGCTTACGTTCTTAGCCCGGGGCTTGAAGCCAAGAGTTTAACGCTAGCACGTCCTTTCCACGGGAAATTTTTTAGCAATAAAGGTTGTAAGTGAAGTCCTCACTTACGATCTGAAGCTTAAACTTTAGACTGAATGCAATGTAGGGTACTTCCATCAAACGGCGTTGTGATGTAGCTTAACAATGCCCCTCATCTATCGAAGATTCACCTGACGAATAATTGGACACAACGATTCATTCCTGGCGCCCAGCTGAACCTGAAACATATAATTAGGGAATACAAAACCTTGTTCGCAGATGTAGTGTGACTGGAAACAACTAACATGTCGGAAAACGTGTTTTTGTCTTTTTCGGAAGTTGATTATCATAGTACAGGCACAGTGCGCACAATTTTTGGATCATCGTCGTATGTCGAAGATAAAAGCTTATAGTGCATAAACAAAACAAGATAGTGAAGTAACAGAAAAATTGATTTGTTTTACACAATGTTTCTAAATGGCGATAAAGCAGGAAGATATTCTTTATAAGTTAACAATCTCATAAACATTGAAATCCGAGAGGGGAAATCATAAGCCGTAGAACAAACTGAAATTTTTTTTTTCTTCTGATGCATCATTCCCCTCTGTTTTTAAAGCAGAACGAGTTTCACAAAGTGTATTGCATTTTGTAAGATAGCAGGGGGTGCAAAGTATTTCAGTGTTTAATTGATGTGGAAAAAAATTCTTCACTTTGCTGTTAATGAATTACTGGGTGGTTTAAAGAAGACGCGTCTTTTAATCAGACGTGATTTATAATCTCTGTATTATAAACACTTCTCTTCTAGAATTTGATTTTTTTCATTTAGCATCAACGTTTGTAGCTGTAATTGGGCATATTTCGGATTTTGTTTTATTTACTAATTGAACCACGATTGAATATTTATGGAAATTATAAAGATATACGTACAAACTTCCGCTTACTAATTTATTCTTTTGTAGATTGTTGTGATCTTACTACCATGTGACAGTGTTTCGATTTGCCACGCATCTGCCTCGGTGGTGACTGGACCTACAGTTTATCGTGGCATCTGTCCTGGCGTAGCTCACATTATCAACCAAATTTTCAATAATTCCTCGAGCCACCGGAATTTGAACCCGGGACACAGAACTTTGAAAACGCGTGCGTTAGCCATTGAACCCCCCTCCCTTATCATGTCTGGTGAAAGCCGGAGATATACAGTAGTCAAAATGATTGTTGAAAAAGAAGATAACTGATTCAGGAATGAACTCTGTCTGCTCGAGAGTAGAATTGCTAATCGAGAAAAAAGGAGGCAAATTATTAACAGCCTAAGGAAAGGTATTTACGCGCAGTTTGGCATGTTTTAATAAACTTCAAGATCTTAGAAACTGCGAGGGGGGGGGGGGGATCTGTTATGAAGAACACTCGTTGGTCGGTTAAAACACGGTACGTCGAAACAATTGAGTGTTGATGTTAGCAATGCATCCTACGATTTCAGCACTTTCAAACTAGGTGACAGCGCTGCAATCATTCTTTCGCTTTGTCAATTGTTTTCTTCTGCCCCTGCCTTATTGTGCATTATCTCAAAACCTGTCCTAAAGATGTCTCTTCATACCGCAATAACTTCAAGTGGTTAGGTCCAATCTTATTAAATATACAAGCACATTTATTTTACCTTGTGAATTCCCCTACCGGTTAAGGAAGGTACGCGGTAACGCTCAGGCTTGGCGTTCGGAAGGACGCGGACTCAAATCGCTATCCAGGTTTCGATTTTCCATGGTTTTCCGGAATCACTCTCGGAGAATGCTAGAATGATTCCCACAAAAGACCATGGCCGAATTCCTACTCAGTCCTTGCCCCCAATCCTCTCTCGCCTCTAATTATCTTGACATCGGTGAGACAAAGTCCTAAACAAACAAACGAAAAAAATCATCACTACGAATTTTTAGTCTGTTATCTGTGATCGCATAAGCGAATGCTTTGGTGATCCTTATTTTACGCCTCGAAAATTCACACAAACAGAATAACATAGTAAACACTCGTACAATGCTTACACTGTTCAACAGATGTCAACGCTAACCAATCTCACTGAGCTTAGATTTACTCGTATTTATCTTAATGACCCCGACAGCGAGAAAGCTAAATACAAATGTTCCATGGATTAATTTGATAAATAAATGAACTTGACTAAGAAGCTAATATTTAGACTACTTTCGTTTAGCACTGTAATGACGGAAGAGGTAAAGATCAGATCAATAGTGCCTATTCTTTCCTTGCTCTTGCCTCCAGTGAGTGAAATGTACAGAAGTGATAAGTTTTGAGCAACACTTTCTGTAACACTTGCGTTTAATTGCAGAGTAGAAATGCAGACGTAACTCTCGAGCAGAAATAAGACTACTCCTAATGCTTTCAGATTCTCAATCTGCATCAAGTTCTTTTTGTAAGAAAATTTTGTATATGTAATTGGAGGAAGTTATAAGCTACGGTGTATGTTCCTTGGGAAGGTAATTTAGAAATGTTTGTACAAGATTGATTTATTTCAAGCGGCGCAACCACTAGTAAGTCCTCGAACGAACGAATTGTTTTAGTACTGTTCACTTCCACTCTTATCATTCTGCCAAAGGCACATGACCAACTATATAGAAGTAATTTTATCGAGTTAATATTTGGTGCCGCAACACTGTTTATTCTATATACGTTATTGGAATTTTCAAACTTCGCAACTGCTTCGGGAGAAACTTTTTCAACTGGTTACTCCATGTTTTTAGCATTTTAATTTATTTTTTTAGTATCTAAATCTTGATCTCCAACGTCATCCATCTTCCGTTTAGTGAATAACTACGTTCTCAAACGTCTGTTTTGTGATGCTCTTGGTCAGTAAGCGGTAGGTTTCTGACGTCTCATTCGATACGGTCCTGGTTCGAGCCCAGCTCCAATAATCCATAATTTTCTTTTTTGGCATTGTTTCCCGGACACAATATAAACGATTAATTAACACCATGACTCCTGTCCTGGCGAACAGTGTTCTCTGGCCTCCTAATGTTGACAACCAGTTAAACCTAGGTGCAAATAATAATGATGATAATTGATGTATGCGTACCATATGAATGTGCTGATTGAAGTAACAAACATCGTAACTAAATCCAAGCATGCTGTTAAGCAAACTACAATTTAGAGTTGTTTGTCAGTAATGAAAGTGATGCAGATGTTAAATCATTTTGGGTAAGTACTTCAGTTACTTCTAATATTAAACAATTATTTCCAACAGTCGTAAAAATTCCAATAAAACCAAGTAAGAATCTGAGTATACTGTTAATAAGAGATGTCATGATTGCACCCTCATGATTCTGTCCACATTTTGTCATTAGTTCTCACTATCACGAATAGGAATCAAGTTGTGATTAGAAATTACTGCAAATTTCATTGCAGTTGTATAATTTCCGCTGAAGACGTAGTGGAATATGAGAGCTTAGCTGTTAATATGAAAAAAAAAAAACCTGTTGAAACTCATTCGCAAATATGAATCGTAGTCCCAAGTAGAGGCTTCAGAAAAATTTAATGCACAAGCACAATGTCTTCCTTCCGCCTATAGTAATGAAAATGGCTTTGTGGATCTTAGACCCTTAAGAACCGTCGAAATTTAGAAAATTATATTATGGAGGGTTTTAGAACTTTACATGCCCTAAGTTATTGATCTTAAACATTTTTTGGGTGGTTGAAAATAGCATAAAAAAATAGACTTCTTGTTACAATCTTTTTATTCAGTTTTAGCCTAGTCCCTTTACGTATTTCCTCAGATTGGTTTCCTAGGCACTTTGGGGGGGGGAAAGGGAAATCAGGATTAATCAAAAGAGAAATAAAGTACAACTGAGCAAAGAAAGAAATTTCTAAAACCTTACGAACGAGGACGTTTCACGAAATTGAAGACTGGATTGTGTTGAGGCCGGAAATGAAGAAAATTGGTTTTGGAAATGGTGAGGAATGTGTGACAAGTATACTAAAAAGGTACGATATTAACGTATTCCAGTAATATTTGCAGAAAAATGTAGCGTGGTAAAATCTTTTGAGTAAGAAGAGAGTGGACGTAGTCGAGATTTAACAGTGTTCAATTTTGTTAATAGATGGCAGAGTGAGAGGGAAGAAGAGTGGAAACCCGAAGTTTACAGTACGTGAGTTACTTATGAGGAAGAAGTGAACCAAGAGACTGGTAGCATATCTACTAATATATTGCGGCAGCAGGCGAAATAAACATTTCTTGAAATTCGTACGAGATGAATTAGCTTTACAAACATCCGAATAATGGGGATGCTCTTGAAAATTGTAGATAAGTATCTGCTGTCACAACAAATGGGTAAAAGTATGGGGAAAATAGTAAGAATTTAAGGATCGGCATTACGATCATCTGCGGCTCTCCTTATCAAGGAAACTGTGACACCGAAGTTGATTAATTACAAGAAAAGCAATGACTGTTACAGTGTGACTAAAATTCAATTATGGTAGCTTTCATAAACGTCTTTATAGTTCGCATTTACGACCATCCCCTAGGCGAGAGAGATAAAAACCACTTGATATTCTCTTGCAGACAGCACTGGCAACGGTCTTCCAGACCGTTGTAGGATCTACAGTAATCGGACATAAGCTTTTACTAACAAATGTTGCGAACTAAGCTGCGGAGGATCAGGGCACCTGACTACACACTAATAGTAAACTTTCTGTTAGTCAGCCCGCGGCGGCCCGCCTTGAACATTTTTCCGGCCCGCGAGGTTCATCACACTTTTACAAAATATTTTTTATATTTCATTTCTAGTGTAATATATTTCTTTACAATGTGCATTTAGTATCATTATTATTATATTATCTATGTTTACATGTAAGAATAAAAGTAAACACAATAATAATTCATTATGCTTCAACTTTTCACTCCAAAAAAATGTTTATAATGGGTCTAAATCTAATATGGGGATATATAAATTTTATATGCGGCCCGCACAGTTATCATGCACTTCCATAGTGGCCCACAAGATCATGTGTGTTGGCCACCCCTGTATTGGACTATCACATACAAATCTAAACCAGTCTCAAATGGCCTATAATCAGGGATAATAGTTAAGAAGCCCAAATACTTAAGGATTAAAATAATGAGAAATGTTAAAACACTTCTGTTATAATATTAACTTCTTAAATTTTCAGCCTGACAAAATATGTACCCCATTTTTGTAATGGAAAACAATTTATATGTTTAAAAATGATGATTCTATAGGGATTGTATTAAATGTTTAATGGTTGTTCGCTGTTTAACTGATATAATTTTCATTTTTGTTCTGGTTGTGAGATCTCGGAACCAAATACCAGTTATAAATAAGCGAAAAAACTTGAGGTTATTCTCACGGTATTTTATTAGACAGAAGATTTAATGGGAGCATGGTAGGTAGCAAGAGTTTGTGATATCCGTTGTCACAGTTCTATGAAGTAATGCATGATAAATTACATGTTAGGCAGGTAATTCTTACAGGTGTGTATGTTCAGGAACGGTAATCCGATTTAAGAAATTTAGACTGACTATATCACAACAATGCGGTTTATGTAGCACATAATTTTAAAATAGTTACTAGCTGTTACCCGCGACTTCGTACTCGTGGACTTGGAGTTAGTTTCATTGCCAGAATTGGATATAGAAAACTATTAGTAACGTAAGATTTGTCCCAAACAACACCTAGTCGGCATAATATGATGGAAAGCCATCATTATATCATCCTATCGTCTAATCTGTCTCATGAAGAGAATCAATTTACAACATATTTAAAAACGGAAAAGTAAGCGAAGGTGCAGGGATGTGTGTGTGTGGGCGGGGGGCGGGGGGGGGGGGTTAACTGATGGCAGCTTTATTTCAGCTTGGTTTTTTCTTCTTTCTTCAACATGAGCATCTGAATCTTATAATCTAATAGCAGCACATTGTCTTCTAGACCTGCACCTTAGGCCAGGTTTACGTTCGTAAGGCATGTCAAAAAGGAAGACAAATTGGTGCCAGAAACTTTTATACAGACACAAATGAATAGTACAGTGCAGAGCAAATTGACTTCTATACTAAATAATAAGTTTTGTTTCTTATCGAAATTTATTAACAAATCAAACACTAACAGACTGCGCGACTGAGCAACCAACGTAACATTACAGACTAACACACGAATGTGTCTGTCTTTCATCATTCGATAAGTTCTTAAAATTTAGTGACTAAAACTGTTATTCATACCGAAAAAATGTCCTGTGTCCTTCCTACACTATTTCATTGTTAAATTCCATCAATATTCATATAGCCATTTAGTCGTCAAAACGTAACAAAAAGACAGAGACTTACTTCCACATTTATAATATGATAGCTGGTACCCACGACTTCGTTCGTGATTGTAAAGAATTCATATTGACAGCTGTAGACATCTAACCACCATAGTGCACGATGGGAGACTCGATACTATTACCACACACAAATACCAGTCTTCTGCGCTATGTAGTTCCGGCAGCAAAGTAAAATTTACGGATACACACAAGTCTTTGGATGAAATACGAAAATATTCATGATCGACCAATTTCAAACACCATATCTCACACACTCCCACAGTTACCGAATTTCAGCCAACGTTGTGATCGATGGGAGACTCTGTGTTACTACCACACACAAACGCCAATGATCTTCGATTGATAGTTTTCACTTAAGAGATACACCATGACACATGCGTCTTTGGCAGAAATATGAAACTGCCGCAGGACGACCACTTTCAACCCCCATTTCTCCCACACCCCCATAGCTACCGACATCTAACAACCATAGTGCACTACATGAGATACGATTCTACTACCAAACACAAAGACCAATGCTCTATGCTATGTAGTTGTGGCAGAAAAGTGACATATGCGGAGACAGTCGAAATACGAAAATATCCTTGGTTGGCCACTTACAACCACCATATCTACCACAGTACCACAGTTTGTGAAATTTGGCCGCTGTTGTGATCGAAAGGTGACTCTGTGCTACTACTACACACAAACGCCAGTTATCTGTGATCTATAGTTTTCGCTGAAAATTGATACACCATGACACTTTTGTCTTTGGCAGAAGTATGAAATTGCCACAGGTCGACCACTTTCAACCCCCATTTCTCCCACACCCCCATAGCTACCGACATCTAACAACCATAGTGCACTACATGAGATACGATTCTACTACCAAACACAAAGACCAATGCTCTATGCTATGTAGTTGTGGCAGAAAAGTGACATATGCGGAGACAGTCGAAATACGAAAATATCCTTGGTCGGCCACTTACAACCATCATATCTACCACAGTACCACAGTTTGTGAAATTTGGCCGCTGTTGTGATCGAAAGGTGACTCTGTGCTACTACTACACACAAACGCCAGTTATCTGTGATCTATAGTTTTCGCTGAAAAGTGATACACCATGACACTTTTGTCTTTGGCAGAAGTATGAAATTGCCACAGGTTGACCACTTTCAACCCCCATATCTCCCACACCCCCATAGCTACCGACATCTAACAACCATAGTGCACTACATGAGATACGATTCTACTACCAAACACAAAGACCAATGCTCTATGCTATGTAGTTGTGGCAGAAAAGTGACATATGCGGAGACAGTCGAAATACGAAAATATCCTTGGTCGGCCACTTACAACCACCATATCTACCACAGTACCACAGTGTCTGAAATTCCGCCGCTGTTGTGATCGAAAGGTGACTCTGTGCTACTACTACACACAAACGCCAGTTATCTGTGATCTATAGTTTTCGCTGAAAAGTGATACACCATGACACTTTTGTCTTTGGCAGAAGTATGAAATTGCCACAGGTCGACCACTTTCAACCCCCATATCTCCCACACCCCCATAGCTACCGACATCTAACAACCATAGTGCACGACAGGCAAAACGATTCTACTACCACACACAAACACCAAAGGTCTATGTTATGTAGTTGTGGCAGGAAAGAGAAGTATACGGAGATACGAATTTTTGGTCGAAATATGAAAACGCCTCGCACTGACCAACTTTAATAATTATATCTCCCACATCCCCACAGCTATCGGCATTCGGCCAACGTTGTGCTCGACAGGAAACTCCATGCTACTTCCACCCACAAACATCAGTGATCTGTGCTAGGTAGTGGTGGCTGAAAAGTGAAATATAGGAAAAAACACGTCTATTTTTATATATATATAAGATTACAATAATTTCATATCGTGTAACAAGTAATTCCTGCTCTATGTAGTTATTAGAATGATTAACTCGTTTAGTTTTTCATTTACTTATTAAAAGAAAACAGGATTCTAAATCAGATCAGTACGTAATAAGCTTCAAAGCTAAAGCATGCACGAGATTTGAATTTGTGAAATGTGAAGCGGGTTCCACAATATGATTTGACCATTATTATTTTCGAGTCGCAAACATCAAATACAGTTAAAACATTGTGCAAATTAATAACTTCAAACACTTTACGCCCAGTACTTCACAACCTCAAGTACATTCGGTGTTGCTCGAATTGGATCATCTTCATTTCAGGAAGATAGGCACATAGGGCACTCGAGCATACAGTTCATGGTTTGGCCCTCACTACATTAGCACTTAATGCAAGTAGCATCAGTATAACACCATTTAACCTGCCCACACCTAAGGACCGCCAGACGTTCCAGTCCTCTGCGTGATATGATTGCTGCAATTCGAAACAGCGGTTAAGCGAGCAGTTTTCACCGTTTGTTGTAAAGGTATTTCTGATAGAGGCGCATAATGCCCGCCTGGCTGTCTGATTCTGACTTTAGATGATATATTGTGTGTTTATCAGCTTGCTAATGCACCTGGTTTTATTGATAACCGAATCACCTTTAGCCTCTGCAAAAGGTATCTGAGTTTCCGGCTGGTAAGCTGCTCACATAAGTTTATCCGAATGCGGATTAAATTGCAAAAACTATTTTTTGCAGGGATGTAAACTTTATAGGAAGTGATGCTCAACATGTTGGTATCATAAAAAAAAATAATAAAATTCTGATTCATCTTTCCGCAATGTCTTGATTTCCATCTGAGCTAAGCGAGGTCCTCAACTGGAAGGTTGATTAGATCCTGCAGCAAGATGCATACTAAGCCTGGTATCACAAGTAGGAAGGCCAGTTCCTTTCCTCATGGCAATAATTTGTTTTGATTAATGATAATTTCACTAACTATAATTGGTCAATTTCTTGCGTTACTGAAAAAGTACAAGTGACAAAACGGCACCAGTTACCAGAAGTTTGTCAAGGAATTTTGGAAAAGCGTTGCCAAACTTATCGATTTCTCCTTTACTTTATATTGGCTTTTATTTTTATTAAAATGCGTGTTCGTTAGTGCAACTTTATAATCAATGAAAATGTTCTTATTTTATTCCTGCCCTCATTTTTCTTTCTTTCTTTCTTTCTTTCTTCAGTCTTTCCACTAGTTTGATGCAATCCTCCATCCCTTCCTATCCTGTGCTAACCTCTTCATCTCTACATATCCCTTACAACCTACGTCCTCAATTTTTCTAATCTGTCTTCCTCTACCAGTTCTTACCTTCGACTGTTCCCTCCACCAGCAAATTAACCAATCCAGCATGTCACAGAATATGACCTACCAGCCTGTCTCTTCTTTCCGTAAGCTTCTTCCACAAATTTCTTTCCTCACCATCATTTACAAAACTCGTTCATTTTTTACTTTGTTAGTCCACTTAATTTTCAGCATTCTTCTGTAGCACCACATTTCAAATGCTTCAATTTTCTTTCTTTCCGATATTTCTAAAGTCCATGTTTCACTACCATAAAGTGCTGTGCACCACACATAGAGTTTTAAAAAGTTCTTTTTAATTCCTAGATCAATATTTGAATCTAAAAGATTCCTCTTTTTCATGAAGGCTCTTTCCTCAACCATCATTTCCAAAACTTTCATTTTTTACTTACTTTGTTAGTCCACTTAATTTTCAGCATTCAGTATTTTGTTCATGCCATTCAGTAACTTCTCAATATCCTCAGCCCTTTCTGCTAACAAGCCAATGTCATCAGCAAATCGTAGCAAACTGATTTTTTTCTCCCTCAACACTTATGCCACATGAAAATTTTTCTTTTACTTTCTTTATTGCTTCTTCTACATACAAGTAGAATATTAACGGGGATAGACTACAACCTTGTCTCACACCCTTTTTATCTGATGCATGTCTCTCGTGATTCTCTACTTTTATTATAGCCACTTGATTCTTATTAGTTCATAGAGTATTCTTCTATCTCAATACTTTAGACCTGACTTCTTTAAAATTTTGAACATCTTGTCCCACTTAACATTATCAAAAACTTTTTGTAAATCAACAAACGCCATAAAATTAGCTTTGTTTTTCTTGATCCGCCCTTCAAGTATTAATCTTAAAGACAGATTGCTTCCCTTGTACTGTGATTTTTCCTAAACCCAAACTGATCTTCACCTACTATCTCTTCTACTACCCTTTCCATCCTTCTGTATATTATACTGGTCAGTAATATTTTGAAGTTATTGATATGAAAAAGTAAATAGAATTTACATGGTCAGTGAATGATTCATAACTAAAGTACTACCCCGACTCCTGAAACTATATAATTTTGTAGACAGATAAGGTTTTACTCTCTAATGATTCTAATATTTACTCCACGTTACCCCCAAACATAAGTGATCTTAATCTAGATGACGTTATGACACAAAAGTTCCTTGATCTTGGCTATTTAGTTATATAAAAAATTAGATCTTGTTCTGAGCTGCGTTTGCATTACACAGTCTGTATTATTTTTCTGAAACATCTGATTATGCTTTCTCGTGATATATCTTATATATAAAAAAAATGAATGAATGTTTATTTGTTTGTTTGTCTTCTCAGCGTTTCTATACCATTCATCCTATTACTATGAAACTTTTATGAATTATTTTGTGCACCAGTGTGAAGGTTTCTGACAAAAAAAAAAAAAAAAAAAAAATCACCCTCTGTCCCCCCTTTACAACCCTTAATTTTATACGAACCCACATTTTTCATCCGATTTCGATGTAAATTTGTACACGCATACTTCAAAACCAACAGAAAAATACTGTTTACATTTGGTTTTCAGAAACCCTACCTTTCTCCCCCTTTCCACCCTTTTAATTTTTTGTAAACGTTCTTTATACATTTAATGGTTAAAAATCATTGTCTTTCAGTTATTTGGTACATATTAATGAATCTGTTTTCTACATGCGTAGCCACTTAAGAAATAAAAACAGGCATGGCAACGCATACCGGGAAAAGCTATATTAGATATTATTCTGTGACATCTCATTCGGGAGGGTGAGGGTTTTATTTTGCCCTCTAGCCATCCTGATTTAGATTTTCTATGGTTTCCCGAAATCACTCCAGGCAAATGCAGCTATTGTTGCTACAGAAAGAACATGGCCGAATTCCTTGTACCCAATCCTTTCCCAGCTTTAAAGACGTCGATGTGGAGAACCCGTGAAGTGCCAACAAAAATATACTTGTCTGGTAGAATTAAAACTTAGTTTTTCTGTTTGCTGAGTATCTATTTCGCCATGAATATTTTTTTTATGCTAGTGGTACTTAATTTCAACCATACTTCTTTCTTAATATA
The DNA here is from genome assembly GCA_031002005.1 of Vandiemenella viatica. NCBI lineage: Eukaryota > Metazoa > Arthropoda > Insecta > Orthoptera > Morabidae > Vandiemenella > Vandiemenella viatica. The sequence goes on from CM061920.1 coordinate 376,363,662, forward strand.
CTTCATACAGTACTGAGAGTGGAAACGTAGTTACTAATTCCATTTGAGTAGCGTCAAGAAACAAATCGCTTACCAGTTTCGAGACGAAATATTCACTGGCAGGAGTAGTGACTAATTTTGTAGTTTATCGTGAGTCTTAATGAAACCATAAACTAGTTCTCATCTAGTGCCTTCTCCTTGGAGTTGTTTATAGCACTCAACAAGATGTGTAGCAGCAGATTCTGTAAGCTCATGTGAGGTCTTAATATAATAGTCGCTCATATTCTGTGAAGCTTGTTAACACGCCGCGACGTAACTTTCTCATGTAGAATCTTATCGTATGAATGTCTACGGCACGTCTCAAGTTATGGCGTCACTGTAGATAAGATACGCTGTCTCGCTGCTGTAATTGCCTTCAGCTGGGACTAGTGTATGGCTTTTGTACGCATGGTAGGCAGGCATGTTATGCAATTCCAAAGTGTCTTATGTAACGAGAAATAAATTGTCGGATGGCAACCGTTGCCAGTAGCTAATACAAATTAGTAGTGCATAGTGTTGCAAACTGAAAAAAAACAAAAGTTTTTTTTTCAGCTTTGTGAAAAAAAACATGAAAAAAACCTAGCACCCGTGTTTTTTTTTTTTCTAAAATTTTTTTTTTTTTTCAGAAAATAATATATTTGATAAATTATAGTTTTATTTAAGGAACTTCCATTTTACAAGTGTGTTTTAAGTCTTACTGAATCATATAATGTCTCACATAATGATTCATAAGTGTATCTATATAGGTAACATAATTTTATTCATCCTCTATGTCAGTACCACATTCACTAGTATCAGCACTAGCAACACTAGTTCGGTCGGTGTCGGAATTTTCTGTCTCTTCTTCTGTCTCCTCTAACTTCAGAAATAGTTAAATTTTCTTTTACTGGTTGTTCTTGTATTGTACGCAAAAGATTTTGAGATTGCAATTTTAAATTGTGAGCAAAGTACACACTGTGCATAAAGACTGCGCCGATAGTTCTGTATTACGGTCTTTTAAGTTTGAATTAAAATCTATTATCATACAAAATAGGACCTTTATTTCTATTCAATCGTTTGTTTACACCAACGGTTGCAAGGAAACAATTCATAATTAGGGACCGTGCACAAACTACGTGGCTCGGTCCAGAAGGAGGAGGGGTTAGCTGGAAGGCTACGCTGGGCTACGTGGGGAGAGGGGGGGGGGGTAGGCAAAAGCCACGTAGGGCTACGTGGGGGTTCACAGGAGGCCAAAATGGAGCTATGTGGTTTAAGCACGCTCCCTTACTGACAATTTAATGAGTCAGTACCACTATACTATGAGAGTTAACAAGTATACGAATATAAGGAAAGCCCAATAAGGCAAAAAACCGTGGATAAATTTTAAATTCCTAATTTTTTTAAAAGATCTGTAGGTAATTTTCAAATAGCAAGTATCAATCCAAACAATGGGGATTCCTTCTCGCGCAACCTAGTCTCTTCGGGAAATCCCCGTTCATAAAGAAAATTTCAGTCAATTTTGCCAATATTTTCGTGATTTTTTTTCCTACTGAACCAGAAAAATATAGAAGATTTTAAACTAAGATAAGTACTTAGAATAAACTCTAAACAGTCATTTTTAACGATAACTGCCTTACAAATTTGAGATTTAGTAGTTGTGAAAAAAAAACGTGTTCCAGAAAAAAAAACATGTTTTTTTTTTCAAAGTTTTTTTTCATGTTTTTTTTTTTCAAGCCAGAAAAAAAACCGTTTTTTTACAACACTAGTAGTGCACCATGTTTAGTAGCTTTTTTTCTATTGCAACAGGATTTAGTAGAAGTAATCGAATTGGACGAACATTGCTTGCAGGTTTTTGGTTGCACTTACCCTGCCGTTGCATCGCTAATTCTTCTCCATATCCCTCTCTTTCGGTGCACTTATCCTGTTTAGCTAAAAACGTACAAGGAAAAATTATTATAAATACTATTTCCCAGTTAATATTAAATTTGTTATTCACTTATTTTCCATTTTTGTGTGTAACCAATAAGTAGCTCTTGCGATTTCATATACTATCTTTTGTACAGTTTAACTTTCCGATTCATATGTATGGCATGGATGCTTTCACAATTCTCAAACGATGCAGTGATTAATAAATTTTCAACTAGTTTGTATTTTCACACTTAGTCCTAAAAAAAAAAATAAATAAAAAAAAAAAAATGCTTTTTCAAAACATCCGTCCAGCAATTGCACGAAACGCGCGCAACCATCCTGTCGCCAATAATTAATTCTCTTCTTCACGTTTGACTTCACCAGAAGTATTCTTCATCAGTACTTTGATTCAATAACCAAGATGTTTGCAACACTCAAATATTATCACTCATCATTGTGATTAACATATCAGTTAAGGCTATTTTCACTTTCGCCGCCTCTGTATTAAACATATCAAGATAACAATTTCAACATGAATTGGGCACATTGATCGCAATGGGGATTATTACGTGAACATATTCACAGCACTATCTACTTTTCACAGTGCATATAAACGCCAAAAATCATTATGGTATGTAGTCAGTCATCACTGATTTCTGAAGGTTGAGTTCACTTCAAAGAAATCGTATACTAACTATAAACTTGGTACTTAACACCTTTCAACGTGTTTTGATTGTGTTGGAAACAATACGTAACGCATTTATTTTCCAAAATAAATGCCGTTGCACTCAGGAAAACCATTTGATTGGCATCGTAGCATTCGGGTTTGGGAGACTGGGTGGGAGTTCCAGAGAGTAGACTTGCATAAGCAGGCGTGTGATGAAATTGTCATCGGGAATAAACTCCGTCGCTATCAATAAAAATCTTGGCGATCCAGTCTTCCATGGCCTTATTCCTTCACAACTCCCCTTTCCTAATACTGAATCCGATGTCTACCTTTTTTCAATCATCTAGGGTCCGATCGATATATTCACGAGTAACTTACAGCAGAGGCGCTGCAGACGTTGGCGTTTTTTCAGTAGAGGCACTCGCGTCGGTCTTCTGCTGCCATATCCCATCTGCCCAAAATTTCGCTGTATTGTCCGCACGGTCACGTCCGTCGTACATCCTAGTGTTGCTGTACTTTGTTGACAGTGGCACCTCGACGCAGACGTCGCTGGTCTCGGTCATCCGGTAGACTGCGTTGTCCATGGCGGGAGATGATGCCGGAATTAACATATTCACGGCGCACTCTTTGACCCTGTGGATCGAGGAATGTTGAATTCACGAACAATTTCCGGAAGGGAACGCGTCATGCCGCAAGCGTTCAAAGTCTGTCAATTCATGTCGTACGACCGTTATTACATCAGAAAACCTTTTTCAGGATTTACGAGGTTACAAATGAAAACCCCGACACTGCACCACAGTATTATACTTTTCTTCTGCGCTGCTGACATCATCTGGATACTTGCATCTTCCTATCCCATATCCTTTTGGCACTTCAGTGTAAATATAGAACATTAACGAAGCCCTCAATTGGTTGATTTCGATGACAGTTCCATTTTATACGACAAGAAATCGGCAATATGATCTCACCCGAGGTCCGAATATGTTGTGCTGCCAGCTCTTGTGCTGTGTCAATTAGGTAATTACGAGAAATGTTTTACATACTGTTCGTTAGTGAAGTCTGCTGTGTATGTTCTGTATCACATTGCTCATTTGGTATTTTCGTATTCATTAGCTAGCTGGCTTGTCTCGGGAGAGTGAAACTAATTGCTCGTATGTTTTGTGAAGTCTGCCGAGTCTGATAAGTGATGCAGCGTTGCAGCTGTATTGTGCTTATTTCTGTACTAACACATCATTTAGTGAGTGGCGTGACAGGTGGAACGAATGATCTCTTGGGCTGCGTGAGTGAATTCCTAGAATAGCTTGTCATGCTCCACAGCTTGCTTGCCACTCTCTCTGGCGCACACTGCAAGTGTGCGATCCGGCTGCAGCATTTCTCTTAGCCTTTAAATTCTTATCATGGGACCAATCAACACGATAATATTTACAACTCATAATCTCTCTACTAAAATGTTAAATAATGCAAAAATGAAAGTTTGCGAAGTATTGGGCACTTTATTACCGTCGTCAACGTTTATTAACTGAAAAGTTTTTAAATAATCAAGCAGCAACAAAGTTTGTAGCTTATTACTGATGTTAATAATTACTGATGAGTCGTCACCATCGATTACAAATAAAAATGATCCAAAGGCTGCAAATTTCCCACATAAATTGAATTAGTAGTTATGATAAACTAAAGGAAAGTTGTTCTACATAATCCAGTTTAGATAAACTTAACATTTCGATCTAGCCTTTCACTTGTAATGCTTAATTATCGCAAACTTACAGCAGAAATAATTCGATATACGGTTCAGTCGTTGCTCAGCCGATATACTAATCCGTTCTTCGCGAAGCAGCACGATCAAAAATCTCTCTCGCTATTTAATTACTCTTAGTATTCTTTAATATGACCTATAATGTGATTTTAATGTCGAATTCTTAATATGTACTGCACATCAGAAAACAAAAACAAATTGACTACTTTGTTGAGCCCGATTGTCACCTTCCTTGAAAGTAATGACAAGTTTACCATGTCATAACTAATCAACTATGGTTTCACTAGATTGAATCATTAATGTAAACATAGAATAAAATTGGACAAAAATTGATTAAACAATCAGAATATTGTAATCTTGGCTGTAATTTGTTACGTTATAACCATCTAATAAACTGATTTTAAGGAAGTGACCAGTAAGGCTTAGGCATGGAAAATTAAGCGCTAGAAACAAAAGGAAAAATTGGAAATAACACGGTCTTGCTCCTTGAGCCGATTCAGCCGTCTTTGTACATTGGCGTTAAGCCAAAGTAAATCAAAAGAACTTGGTACCAAAACGAAACGGAAATGACATAACTAAAAGTAACTGTAGCTCACTTTCAAAAATAAAAAAGGAAGTTTCTGTAGATTGGCTTAAACATAATTTAATGGTTTTTACACGATCGTAGCGTCCCACTGTGACGAGGAAACCAGATAGTTACTTTTAACGCTACACTTCTTTCGGGATTCGCTTCTATCATACTGTTTATGAGACTCGTATTTTTTCCTAACTTCAGTACTCTTACCAGCCTTTCGACTGTTATTTATTTTGATTTTATCCCATGATTTGGTCAGCAATCACAGTTGATTTGAGAGCTATCTTCGTTCTTTGAACGATCGGTACTTGGATGTTCCATTCAAGGCATTTACTCGTTGCGAGTATGCAATGTCTTTCTACTTCTCTAAGAGTCTTCAAGTGGCTGAAAAGTCCCAATTCTTGAATATCAGGGTCTTCCACAATGATGGCACACATCAGCACAAGATCGTGGCGAACGTCTCATCTTCCTTCCTACGATTTCCTTTGTCGAATTCTAGTTGTCGTTTCTCTTCATAAAGCTGTGATCCCTCTTCAACCATTTGTCGTCATGCAGATCGATTACAGGTTTCATCCTCCCAACTGTTTTTATTTATCAGACATTTTTAAGATTGGCTTTAAGTCCAAAGCCGATGCGGCTTTGGACTTGCCATCCTCGATTTTGCTGGCCGTTCTTTAGTTTCGAATGCATTATTTGTTTCGGGAGGCGACTTTTCGAAATGTCCAACCCATCGAAGTTAATTAATTAATTATCCAAATATGCAACTGACACATTAAAAAATGCAGCGAATGGATTGATTATATCCAGAGATCTTCAGCGGTTAGATCTGCTAGTTGATTGGCAAATATGTGCAGAAGACTTGAGTGTTGGCAGTCTATTGGCCCTGATCGCGGAATGTGATGAAAGCTTTGACAACACTTCACCAATCCTTTATACTTGTTTCTGCGCTAACGGTGTAACTGGTGAGGAATAACGGTGAAAAGAAAAGTGTTCCATGTTGTGATTTGACGGATAGTTGTCAACAGGATGGCTCGCTTCCTGTTCGCGTTTGCAGGGCCCGCTACACCTCTGCCTGGCTGGTCATCTTGTTGCAGTTGACGACGTTGTAAGAAAACATACACTTCTTGATTGACTCTTTCTACCTCCCTCTCCCGTACTTCTTCCTCTCTCTTCCCCCATTCCTTTTTGTCTTTTTCCACACTCTCTTTTTCAACGTACGTCTCTTTTACAACCTGTACCTCTCTCTTTTTCACTTAATACCTTTCACCTCTCAAGTGTGCTCAGTGCTCTGAGGCGCTGCACACGGGACCGGGGAGATACAACGGACCGGCCACGAACCCAGGTCCCGGCCTTCCTGACTGTGGCTTTTTTGATGGGTTTCCGCAGTCATCAAAGCAGATTGTGGGACAGTACCCAATCTCCGCCTCATAAACTACATATTTCACAAACAAAAATACACTTATCCCATGGCGATATAGTTACATGTTACACACACAGATAGTACCCATTAGTACTTAGTACGACCTGGAATTGGATATAAAATGTTATGCGCAATCAAGGGCATTCGATCATACAACCATAACTACGAATTTGACCAAGCGAATGATGTGTAAAACGCATCGAAGGCTGCTGAGCTTTAAATGACGGGAAAAGATGGTGAAAAAGGAGGACGACCTCATTCTTCCCTTCCCCGTACCTCTTTCTCCTCCTCCCGAAACCTCTGTCTCTTTCTCTCTGCGTATGTTTGTTTGTGATAGAAACACAGGCAGATGGCTTTATACAAACGTTTTTTCATGTCGCTCTCGAGTTCCTCTTAAATGTTTCTTGCTATCATTCTCTGTTACCAGAAACCTGAAGGTTATCATCTGAACAGAATGAAATGTTACCAACACTTTGGTGCAGCCACAGATACGCATGTAGTCACTAGTCAGTCGTTCACCACTTTGTTTGAGATCAGTAATCCCACCGAGCGTTATGGTAACGTTCTCGCCTCGCATTCGGGAGGATGTGGGTTCAAATCACTCCAGACGAATGCCAGTATTTCTTATTGAAAAGACCATGACCGAATTCCTTCCCGTTCCTTACCTCCAGTCCTTTCCCGCCTCTAATGGTCTCGGCGATATGTAAAGGTCCCAAAAGAAAAAAAAATCCAGTAATTCCTAAGAGATGTTATGCAAATGTTTGGTACGCTCTCAAATTGCAGTTTGTTCCTATAAACACATTCATGAAAGTTATAACTGCAATTAGGACTCGTCTCGTGGATTTCTAGTTGTTATTTCTATCGAATATCCAGTTATGGTCGTACCAAAAGAAACTCGGTTCTGAGTGTACAGGTTGGTTGAATGCTAACACAGTAGGCATAATACGCTAGTGGTATGACATGTATTTGCTTTTGTTTTATTTTCATTTGCTTATGTCATTCATCCAGGTTCAGTATTGTAATTCCTTCGATGGATATGTGATTGAATTTCTGTATTATATTGCTTCAACTAGATACATTCAACATAGAACATACTCGTCGTTTAATTATACCACCCAGGTCAGAGGCCAGACTTGAAATGTCCATCTATGATAACAGTATTCTAGCCACTACACTAAGCTCCAGTTTCTTTAACGTGGAATTTTATCACAGAATACTTGGCATACATAAAGCGGCCTTTGTTAGGTATGTACAGGTTGACGACTTGTAATAATACCTGCCGAATTCATAACGTGAAAGTACTGATTTCAGACGCTCTACAACTCATCTACCGATCCGTTTTCTAGAAACTATTAAATCTCAAATAATGTTAGTGTGCTTTATTTGCCTGTATTTTGATCTAAAGATTGATGAAGAGCACGAATAATTGTTTTACAGATTCTGAAATTTTCGAAACCAGTAATCGAAGTCTTTGCTTCGATTTGAATCGTACTGCTTGGGTTCTGCCAAAAATGGGTGGGTGGAGTGGCGGCAGGTGTGCCGTATTCTGGGAAATAGGATCTAACAAAGCCGAGGCTGGGTGGCTGCGAGCACCGACAAAGGGCCGGATGGAGCCGAGCCGCACGTGCCTCTGGCTCACGCGCAATTGATGGCCACCGCACGCAACAGGCGGCGCGGTGTCTTCCGACGACACCAGAGACGCAGGGAAACTTTCTCGCTCTTCATTTCATATAGAAAATTGTTTCGGTAAGTAGTTCTGCTCGCCCATTTTCCATTTGTTCCAGCTTGAGTTTTTATTTAGTCCAAGACCAAATGTAGCGTCGAATATAAAGCGCAGGTAGTGGTGGTGGTAACGCGGTTGACGTGTTCGCTCACCAGTTGTTTCCCCTCCTACCTTAGGGGAGAGGTTGTTGAAAACCAGGGGTGAATGTCTCTCATATCGATCGATCAGCACCGGGTCCAGACGCCTTTTTAACTGCGCTCTCCTGATTCTGTCTACTCTCTCAGTAATAAATTATAGACTTCGTTGACGGCGGTGTGTGTGTGTGTGTGTGTGTGTGTGTGTGTGTGTGTGTGTGTGTGTGTGTGTGTGTGTGTGTGTGTGTGTGTGTGTTTCAATACTAATAGAAGGTTGAGTCATCATGTTTATAACGTTTAAATAAGCATATTAATTATTAGTTTATTTGTATTTGATATTCATTCAATGTAGATTTTTCTTTAGGGACAGAGATGGCTATATAGCAAAGAATTTAGGTTACCTATTTGTTTCTGTAGTGATTCAAGATGTGAATTAAATGTTGAATCCAACCATAAAGAAAGATATATATTTTATTTAAATCTGCTTTTATTTATGAAGAAAATTGTGCAAACGAACCAGGCGAAACAGCTTAGAAACCATTACAAAATCTTTGTTATCAGCGTTATTAAGGAACAATTCTATTTACTTAAGGAACTTCGAAGAAATGACTTACCAGAATATTACATTCAACCAGTCATTTTCTACCGAATATATATATATATATATATATGTGTGTGTGTGTGTGTGTGTGTGTGTGTGTGTGTGTGTGTGTGTGTTTCAATGCGTGGAATTCGTTTACCACTTTTTAAACTAATTAACGACATACCATAGACGATTATATTGTTGCACTGTCTTAACTACCGTCATTATTCGCAGAAACGATACAGCAAGACACCGGTCATATATTTTAGTCATCAGTTTGACTAGACATTTGAAGAATAGTCTTCCTTGTTTGCAAGTACTTTGCCATGACACGTGCGCGTTAGTTTTCAGTAAGGACGCGTCATCCACTTCCTGAATACCCGTAGCCTTGGTTTTCATATAAGTTTTATGCATTGCGCTTTTTGCATCGTTGACCTCGAAAATAATACGGATGCATATTTTTTAAATATACAGCTTCCATATAAGAAGCCCACTACATCTTTATGCTTACACGTTGCACTCACTAGTGCAGAACATTAAATAGCGAAAAAGCAACTGCGATTTATTGTGGATTTAAGTGTTTGTAGGTATAAAATTTCAATTAGTGATTTGAACGTTCAGTGTTCAATTCATAACCTAAATTCTGCACCACTGTATACATAATTTTTTTCCTCGCTACTTCGCGACGTTTGTTGCAGGGGACGCATAGTTAGGATGAAATAGGCAAACTAGGTAGGCTTCAGTCATCTCCAGTTTGTTAGTTGTGTTAGTGTCTACTAATCGTTTGTATAATTGAAAATGTTCAATGTTTATAAGCCGAAAAACACATTTATTACTAACTGCTTCACTTTATCGGACTCGAACCAGCGATTCACAGCATGTAAAGCCAGTGAGCTTCCCTCTCCATTGCAAGGAACCTTTATATTGTGTGAAGCTGATAATGGTTGAAATCTTTGATGTTATAGATGAAACAAGCTAGTACGATCTGGTTTATTACATATATACCTGCTGAGTTTTATCCTCCGGTTTGTCACACCTGTTTCTTTGTGTTGCAGGTGGGGCTGCCCAGCTGCTTTGCCTGACAGCTGGTAGTGGTGAGTACGGCTCGCTTTCTGCACCTGCACAGTAGAGGACATTTCGGTTTATTGCCGCTTGGTGACTCTGGCTAGCCGCCGCGGCGCCCGCATATATTTGGTATCTACATCATTACAAACCACTGATGACGATTGCAGTGTGGGTGCTGGCGTAGGCGAGGAAAAAACGAGTATCTTTCTGCGCCGTCACAACTACCAACAGAGAAATTAGCTCCCTACACAGTAGTATTCAATCGTTTTAGAAATGTTTCAACGAGGCACATACTCCTTGTATGCCTTGCTTTGCGAATTTGTGTCCATTACGAACGTTTGGTGACGATTTTATTTCTGGAAGATAACTTCTCCTGCGGCTACTTTGAAAAGTGATCTGTGAGCGGTAACATTTAACCTTTCAAGATTTCAGTTTTTCATAAATTTCCGAAATCAGTCCTGGAAAATTGCGGAATAATTTAATCATTAAGACCTTTGCCAATTTCCTATTCGTTCGTTGGATTTCTTTAATTTCTTCAACAAGATTTAAAACTCCAATAAGAAAAAATTGGCTAACTCTTGATATCGTCAGTTTCTAAACTGGAATTTTTTGTTTTGTTTACTCAAAGAAAATGTTAATTTTGGTTTGCTGCTACATTTTGATGTCTAAAGTGACAAAGAGTATTTCAGAACTCCATGCTACATGGTATTTTGGAGAATAGGGTACCGCTACTGATAATTCTTTTTATAGTGTTACATTCTTGAAAATAATTTAGTTTCTATATCTCATGTATTTAGTAACCAAACCAGGAAACAGTTACGCGAACTCAGAGCGATTGTTTTGCCAGTTTGTTTGGTTTATCCTGTTTCGATTTTTTTTTTTTTTTTTTTTAGAAAAGTGTTAAATTTACTTTGAGGGTAAACAAATGAAAATCTGCGACACAGTTACTTTTGTTGCTTTAATTTATTTTGTGCATGACGCGTTTCGGGAATTTATTCCCATTTTCAAACGCACTATAAGTAGGTTTACATGTTTTTAGTTATAGAAATATGAGGAGTCGTTGTGTTTGTTTCTGCTGGACGTTTGTACAGTTTTCATGTGATTTCTGGAAAAGAATTTTGGGATGCTGTACTATGGTATAAAGACTATGTAATAAAACATGAATGGAAACATTTTTCTTATCACTTACGTTTTTGAAGGTTTCTGACGAAAATGGCAACACAGAAACACACACAAATACATCCTTAAATTACACAAACGTTATGGATGATGAACACAGATTGAAAGTTTGTGTATTGTACACAAAGCAAAGATGATTTAAAGAATTAACAATTTATACAATTCAAAGATGATATGCTTGAAGCCTAGACATAATAAAGGATATTATTATTACATAAAAGAGTTGTTTTTTTTATATGATTTAGAAATGTGCTTAATATTAATAATTACATAAGAGTTAGGATTTAGCGGATGATACATAATTTATAATAAGGCGTCAAAACATTTAAAAAAGGTTACAGATTCACTATCTAACTTTTCATTTAATATTGTATCCTTAGATGATTTATGATTTAAATAAATTTCGAATTCTTCCATTAAGTCCATATGGTGGCTTTTATTTATGTGGTGGAGTACCTTCAAATCTTTGTTAATATCATTGAAGGGGTGGCTGGTGTTGTGTATATGTGTGGCTATTGCTGATTTTGTGTGTTGTCCCATTTTGAAGGCATTGATGTGCTCTAAGTATCTTGTATGGAAATTTCTGCCAGTTTGACCTATATAGAATTTTGAGCATTGGTTACATGTTATTTTGTAAATGCCTGATTCTAGCATTGGGTCTGCGTTAGTGTTAATATTGTGTCTTAATTTTTGTTGTAATTTGTTTTTGGTTCTGAAACCTATTTTAATTTTGTGCGATTTAAGCACATTAGCAATTGTTTGGGATATTTTTCCTACATAAGGGATGCTGGAAACAAATTTTTCTGGTTGTTTTGCATCTTTAATGAAATTGGTATTCTTATTTTTGTTTATTTTCATTTCAATTTTGTCTATCATCTGGCTGGGGTATTGATTAGCTACAGCAATTTGTTTTATTATATCAAGCTCGTAATCATGGTTGGCTTTGTTTAAGGGGATATTATTGGCCCTGTGCACCATGGACCTGTAGGCTGCCTGTTTATGTGCATTGGGGTGGCAAGATGCTGATGGTATGGTGCAATCAGTCATTGTATTTTTTCTATAGATAGTGAAGTTGTGTTTATTGTTGAAGTTTGAGATGCATAGGTCCAGGAAATTTATACTTTTTTCTTTTTCAAATTCTGCTGTGAATTTTATTTTTGGGTGTATGTTATTGAATATATTGAGAATATCTTCTATATCATTTGTGTTACCATGGATAAGCATTAGTGTGTCATCTACGTAACGTTTATAATATATGATGTTTTTGATACATGGGTCAGGGTTGCTTAGAATTTTTTGTTCAATGTGGTTGATGTAGATGTCAGCTATTGTGCCAGAGATACTGGAGCCCATTGCAAGGCCATCAGGTTGCTGGAAGATTTTGTTATTGAAAGTTAAATAGTTGTACTTTAGAACTAACTGGAGCAAATCAATGAGTTCAACCATTTCTGTTTGTGAGCATTTCTTGTGAATTATTAAATTATTTCTTATAACTTCTAGGGCTTCCTGTATGGGGACATTGGTATACAAGTTAGTTATGTCAAAGGAAGCAAGCTGAGCCCCTATTGGGATATTTGTGTCTTTAAGTGTATTAACCAGTTCAGAGCTGTTTTTGATTGAATGTACAGTTTCAAATGTGAAACATTTTTTCAATAAATCATCTAGCTTTTTTGTTAGTCTGTATGCAGGGCTGTTCATTGAATTAACTATTGGTCTAATTGGGTTCCCTTCTTTATGCATTTTAGGCTGTGCTCGTAGTTGGGGGGGCTTTGGGGGTTCATGCAGAGGAGGGATTTCTTTTCAGTCTCTGTTAATAGGAAATAGGTTCTTTTTAACTGCTCTTTGATTTTGTTATGGAATTGTTTTGTGGGGTCTTTCTGTATCTGCTTTATGTAGTTTTCATTGAAAAATTTTAGTGTTTTCTCTATGTATTCATTTTCTTTCATTATTACAATTGTATTACCTTTATCTGCTTTGGTTATTATTGCTTCATTATTTTTGAGTTTTCTGTTGATGCTGTGCATTGTATTTTGGTCATTGAGTGTGTTTTTGGGTTTGTGTTTCTGTTTTTCCAATTCTCTTTCAAGTAGCTTATTGATTTTGTGCCCTATTGCAATTTTAGTATTGTTTTCTACTTTAGCAATATCAACAGCATTTTTTGTGTTAACTATTAATTCTTTAAGTGAGTTAGTGTTGAGGTCTTGCTTTAAGTTGTATTTCATCCCCATGTTCAGCAATGCAGTTTCTTTATTATTGAAATTAATATCTGTAGTATTTATAACTCTATTAAAGAAAGTGTGTGAGGGTTTGTTATCATTATTTTTTGTTTTATCTTGTATTTGTTTTGATTTTAGTGTGTGTAGTTTTTTGTTGTGAGTGTTAGTGATTTTTAGGTACTCCTTACAAATAATATCATGGATGTGGTTCCAGATGAAATCCCAGGTTGTGGCTTGTATGCTGTTAGCTATTTCTAGATGTAAACTCAGTAGTTGTCTATTTAGGATGTCTTTCTTCTTGTGCAGTTGCCTAATTTCTGTATTAAGCCATAGTTTTTCAGCTTTTTGTTTGGCTGCATGACTATTTCCTCCTGTTTTGACTTTGATGTAGTTCGGGGACAGTTCCAAGCTCCTACATTGTTTGTTGAATTTCAAATGTGCGATAGTTTTGAAGATTTTCAGTTTAGTGTTTTTGTATCTATTAACATAAAACCTATTATAGCAGTAGGGCAAAAGGAAGTAGATTTAATATTGTAGATTGATGGTTGATGAATTGCTATTTCTCGTATACACTATGGGCCTTATTACACTAGGCGACTTGGCGGCGCAACCAGCCGGGCCACTGGCGGCTCTGCTCGTCGCTGGGCACAGGGTCTTATGGAGCTTATTACACTAGGGCAGCCAGTGGCGCCGCCAGAAACTGGCGGCCGGCTGGCTGCCCTGCCCGGCGACCAGGCGGGCAACCACTGGTGGCCGAGAGTCGTGGCGGGGCATTGTATCTTACGTAGCTTATTACACTAGGCCACCTGGCGGCGCCGCCAGACTCGCCACCACGCGTTCAGTCTACTGTTCATATGCCCCTTCCTACTTTACAATTTTAAAATTGCAGAGATACTGAGTGTCAGGTTTGGTGAGACAACTGGGGACAGTCATCCTGTGATGGGAGGGAATGAATCAGAGGAGATTATAAATGACGAACCCACAAAATTTGAAATAAATTTTCAGGAAATTGCGAAGTAACTCAGAAAGCTAAAACTGGTGTAACTGGTGTAGGTAATATTACTACATATTTATTAAAGATTGTGGGATAGGATATTGTACCTTACCTTAAAATTTTGTTTAAAATGAGTTTGGAGACTTGCTGCTTACCAAAGGATTGGAAAAGACCGATAGTAGTACCAGTTCATAAAGGAAGGGTTAAAAATATGGTGAAAATTCCTGGCCAATTAGTTTGTCATCAGTGATGGGCAGAATGATTGAGAGATTGATATGCAACTATATAAGAAATGTATGTGAAGAACGAAACTAGTTTTCAGATCGACAACATAGCTTTAGGCAAGGATACTCATTTGAATCTCAGATAGTGGGCTATATGCAAGATATTTCAAATGAATTTGAAATGGGAGGCCAAGTTGATAGTGTGGCACTAGATCTTTCTAAGGCATTTGACAGAGTGAGCCATAAAATGGTTTTAAATAAACTGAAATGTATTGAATTGAATGAAAAAGTTGCTTGCTGGGCACAGGAATTCTTAAAAGTCAGAAAGCAAAGGGTTAGAGTAGGAAATACATTATCAAGAGAAGTGGAAGTAAATATGGGAGTTGCTGTTCATTATTCTAATGAATGACTGTGTTACGGTCAGAATTTAGGCGTTTTTCAAATGATACAATGGTATACAATAGGATAAAAACAGGTGAAGACTGAACATTTGCAGGATGATCTGGATAGAATATCTAAATGGGTAGGTCAGCATGGAATGAAGATAAATGCCAAGAAGAGTGGGGTCAGATTTGCTTGATGAAGTGTAAATTCTTTGCATAACGTTTGATAAACTCAATTGGGCAGGTGGTAGAAAAAGGTTACAAAATCCTTCATTTGCTGAAGAGGGTGATGAGAGGATGTAACAGAGAAGTTAGGGAGTTGGGTTACAAAACTTTGGTCAGATCATTTGTTGAATATGGTGGTGTAGTTTGGGACCACATTTTGGAGATCAAATACAGGAGTTGGAAGGTGTGCAAAGAAGAGCTGCTAGATTTGTTTGTGGAAATTATCGCAGGACCCAGTCAGTAACTGATATGATACAGGAGCTGGATTGGGACTCATTGGAGGAAAGGAGGAGGGTGAAGAGAGTGCTGTAAATGTGCAAATTGCTATCGGAGTGTTAGCTCCATCGCAATTAAACTGTATTCACACGACAACAAGTTTTTTAATTACTTAAGAATGTCTAAATCGTCTTTCTTTTAATCATTGTACTTAGTAAAGGTTGATATTACCGGGAAAGATACGAAAATGAGAAATTCTTCTTGCTTTACCCCTTTGTCTTCTCTACACTTTCACTTCCCGTCATTTCCAAGGTGACATTCTGTAGTTCACTGGACAGATTCAGCAACACAATTCGCGTACAATGCGAGGATAACAGCAAAGTTACTGCTCGGTTGTGCGAGTGGCTGGCTGGCTGGTGGCGCCACCAGAATCCTGGTTGCGTCGCCAACAGAGACACCAGTGCCGCGGCTGGTTGCGCCGCCAAGTCGCCTAGTGTAATAGGGCCCTATGACACTAAGCATTTTCACGTGAAATTTCGTATTGCCTTTTTATGTCAGGTTTCCCATTAAAAAATGCACATTGCCATTTATTGGTGTCTTAATAGATGTTCTGAACCTACGCCACAGCAGGCGTTACTATCGGAAAACAACTAATCCTGATATATCGCAAAAAATTTGACTATTGGTTTTATAGCAAACAAGCGTTTCTTGCGGTTTTATATGCATTTATTTCTTCTTCCATAGTTCTGTCCAACTAAGGAGCGCGAATGAACTTATCTAGCAGACGTGTTTTTCCTCTGTTCTAAAATCTCTTCATCCTTTCGCTGTGCTCTTTCCTACATTCTTCCGTCCAAGCGTTCCTTCTTCTAATATACTGGCCGTTGGCACTCTGGTGGTTATTAACCATGCTACTAAATCTGCGTCTGTCCTGTATGATATCGTTTGTTATTCCAATTTCTTGGAGATCCTTTTCGATTTCAGTTAGCCAATTGTTTTTTATTTTCATTGAAATGGCCAGGTTTAGAATTCTTTTTGTTAGTCTGTTGTAACTCATTCTGATAATGTGGCCGTAGAATTTAATTCTTCTTTTCCTAAATGTGTCTGAAATTCTTTCCGAATGTTGGTATAGTTTGTGCGATTTCCTTTTCATCCAAATTCCTCCGGCCAAAGATTTTCCTTAATTTTCCTTTCTTGCTTTTCAATGTCTTTAATCAATGATCTGCCCCCAATGATCAAAGTTTCCGATACGTATAATGCCTCCGGTTTGATTACAGTGTTATAGAGTCTTAACTTGGCATTTCGGCAATTTGACTTTTTGTTGTATCTGTTCCAGGTGATTCTGTAGGCTTTTTTAAATTTAGTTATTGTCTCCTTGTTAGCTTCACTATTTAATCCTGCAGTTGAATAATTTCTCCTAGATATCTGAATTTAGTTACGTGAATGATATTGCCAATTTATTTATCATTACAATCTACGTTATTCTGAGATAGAGACAGAGAAAATGGCAAACCATTTTCTTAGGATGTATATTTATTTACAAAAACAATTTTTTAAAGCGAAACTCAGCTATCAATATTTTGTAAAATGCCATTTCATTCATTTAACTTTAAGAAATGTCTCATCTAGTTTTTAGAATTATATTTCGTCTGACATTGTTACTCCGTCGTTATTTTGCAATTGAGGGTCGAAATCTTTGTCTGATGCAATATCGACGAGCCTGGTAATGCTTTTAGATAGTGATGCCTTTCTCATTTAAGAGCTACGGTATGCATTCATAATTACCGCTTGCTCACGGTTTGCTCATTCTCAGATTTCGTAAAGTTCCACTTTCAGTGTGTCCTGATAGTCAGAAATAGTTTTAATCGTGTGCGTAGATGTATAGTTGACACTACTGAAACCTGCATCGTAATAACACTAGTTGATTCCAGCAGAGGGGCCAATTTCCCTGAAGATGATTACAGACGGGGGTCGAAGTGACTGAAAGAAGAATAATTAACATAGCAAAACTAGCCACAATGTGTTTTAACTAACGTGAGTATCAAAAGCCGGAATTACACAACATGGTCTAGATGTTTATTATGCGTTGCACGTCCTGAGTTGATTGATATCATTAATCTTTCGACCGTTTCGAAGCAGTTCTTCCTTCATTATCCAGTTTCTCCATCTACACATACAAAGTGCTATTTACGGTTTCGGTTATCACCATTTTTCATCTTAAACTCTTCCTCTACAGTTTCCACGTTCATCTGTTCATGTCTACATGACGTTGCTGGGTGCGCGGATAACTTTCGGTCTTGCGATTCACGTTTTCTATTCTCGTCCTCACCATCTAGATCAAAGTTTTCCATACTTATCCTAAAGCTCCTGCCCACAGTCCTCTTCTGGCTCTAGTGACCTTGACGTTGACGAGGCGATAAGTGTTTTCTGCCGATTAATGCCGTTTTTCTCGAAGTTTGGTGCACAACTCGCTCTTCTTCCAATGTCAAATCAAAATATATAATTCTAGCACATTAGCACAATGCGTTCATTTCGTAATGGACCAGTCGATCTTTTTCCAATATCGCTCTGTAATATCATTTCTAAGATGATCCATTTCTCCTTGTTCTGACCGAGAGTGGTGGTGTAACGTTTAGCGTTCTCGCCTCGCATTCGGGAGGGCGCCGGTTCGAACCCCCGTCCGGGCATCCAGATTTGGGTTTTCCATGGTTTCCCAAATCACTCCAGACAAATGCCGGGATGCTTACTTCAAAAAGGCCATTGCCGAATTCCTTCCCATTCCTTGCCCCCCCCCCATCCTTTCCCGTCTCCAAAGACCTCGCTGTTAAAACACATTAATCAGTTAAAAAATCCTTGTTCTGGTATTGCAAAGTCCGAGCTTCTCTTTCACTAAGTGCAGTCTCCAAACAGTCAGTTTTTGACAGATTTTTTCGGAGACCTCAGTATTTTTGTGCCTAGAAAGGAACTGTTTCTGCTTATATAGTTTGGATGGTAGGATTATACAAATGTTGTATTCTAATTTAAAAGTTCGCGGTCTGTTTGGTATGATGAAAGCTGCAGACAACAACGCTTGGAGGGTGGCCGAGTGTCAGTGTTCGTCACGGTCGTAACACGCAACCGGTCTGTACTGCGCACATTTCGGTCAGACGACCAGCTCGCCTTCCAACAGCGAGAAACTTCTTCCCGGCAGAGGGAGGGAAACCGTGCCTAGAATGCGCACAGTCCAATAAATTGGTGAAATCCTACCTACATGAGGCGGTGGCGAGCTCAGTGCTTGAGTGGAGACGCGGGCGCGAATCCCCGCCCGATAATCCAGATTTTGGTTTTCAATTGTTTCATTACTCTAGGCAATTCCTGGATAGTTCCTTCAATAGGCCGTGCCCGAATTCCTTTCCCTTTCCTTACCTCCATTCCTTTCCTTCCTCTAATAATGCCGACGTGACCAAGAAAAATACAATAGTTTGAATGCAAAGACGCGAGGACTCTGGGATTAGAGTTTTTTCATGTGTTTGGAGAATGCTTTTGGTAAGAGACTTGGTCTACTGAGAAGAGACACTACGTTTCTGCGGCAAGCCCAAAAACAGATGGGTTTTATTGACTTGTTTTGCTCGCCGGTTAAGGCAAGAAGAGAGCAACCGAACGATATGGCATGCCGTATTCAGATCCCGTCTGACCTGCTTGTCCAGAATGACAAGAAAAGATTGTCACAGTCTTAATATGACGTTAATAGATTTCTACGTTTCTTCTTATCATACAATTTGCTATGTTAGAAAATTAGTAACATATATTCTCTTGCAGTAACAGCCTAAAAATGATGGTACTCTGGCGGTTTCTCCCTGTTGTGTTTATAAGAGATGGTCGTGTCATGGTGTGAAGATGATAAAGAGGCTGGAATGATGTAACAGTGCTCTTGTCCTACTCTTGTTTAGGTGGTCCAGTGAACAGCGTGGTATACTTAAAAACATCTGTTAGTTTAACGGTCTTCAATGCGCTTATCCTCATCTGTACCTATTTCTTGCAAAGCTCTGTATACGACCTGCGGCCCACAGCTTTTTCGGGTATTTACTAAAGTCTTGCATTAAACTTAATCTGTCGCTTAAACACTTTCGCCATACAGATTTAATTGTTAGAATTTAAATTGCTCTCTTCCCTCGTATATATTACACTTCTATCTACTAGCTCTTTCAATGCTAGTAATTACAACCTGTTCTCCAATTATTCTTTCACTGTGATGTTGCATCTTACACGACTTCACACACAATATTAGCTATCTTATTTTCAAATCTTATTAGTAGTTTGTTGTTATAACTTCACTTTCCGTTTTTAAGCTTCATGTTATGCTATGGATACGGATGTAAATACCGAGCCTAGTAGTGCCACAAACTGTCGTTTCCCATTCTGTTACTTTACCCATTTCATTCTCTGTTGACCTCATACGGTCGCTTTTAAGTATCTGAAGTCTGGTCTGTTGCAAGATTTGTTTGGTCTGTTTCATCTCAACCTCCTACTGAGTTGCGTCTTTCCTGTGTCACTTTCCTTGTTCTGTTTTTTGTAAGTTTAGTTGTCTTTCAAGACTGCTTCTTATTATTAGGTATTAGATTTACTATTTCGTCTGCATGTACAGTAATGTTAACTCCATCGTCATAATTTCCATAGATGTTAAAAGAGTAGGTATGATAAAGCATCCTCTTGCTTTTTTTTTAGGTTGGGTTATTCTGAAATAGATAACCCAAACCTATCCTACCTCTTAAAAATTTAAAGATTTCGCTCATTATATTTATAAGTATTTTGAGAATTCTGAATTCTTTCCGTACTCTCTTCTAACATAAAACAATGGAAAGCTAACAAAAATAATATTCCCAGCATCTGACGAATACACAATTGCGTCGATTGTCAATCTTCCTTTCCTGGATCGTTTTTAATAATTTCTTACGATTTCTTCTGGCTTTGTTGAAGATTATATTCTAGTATTTTAAATACGGTGGGCAACTTAAAGTTGGTTTATAATTTTGATTCCCATTTCTGTTTCACCAACAATTTATTAATCAGGAGTAAACGAGTGATGCAGGTCAGTTTGATGTAATAGACTGACCATTCCTTTGGGAGCTATTTTTTCTCAGCTGTTACAGATAACTTGTACATACGTTCCTTTGAGACAGGAAACCCCATCTGTGTAATTCAGAATGAATTCTGTCTAGTTCCGAATACTGATCCTCTTTGCCATTTCCTCCAATGACGCAGGTTCCCTGTTGTCCATTAATTCAGACAGTTAACTTTTCCTTCTTGTTTCCCCGTACTCTTTCAACAGTGGCTAAGGTTTTCTTTGCCCCTTCATCTTCTATGACATTCAAGTAGACCCCAGTACCTGTTTTCATATATTTCATCACAACCACCTCCCTCCCCCTTTCATATATATTTCATTCCATAAACTTTTTTAAAATCGATGATTCCTATTAGTAATTAAGCTGCATATTATACTTATCTGTTCGCTTATTCCAGAAACGTTTTAAACTTTTCTATTAATATCGTCTTCTGATAGTTAAAACATTATTTCTATTTCATTAGTTGTATTTGTGCTGCGTTTCAGATCGATTTGGCGAGTTCAATTTTAAGGGTTCCGCAGCTTCAGAATGAAAAACAAAACCCTTATTGAGTCACTCGTTTCTCCATTTTTCCGCCTGTCTCTCATAATTTCAAAACTCTTTAAATTAGAAATAATGTTGAATTTCTTCAGGATTTTTTTAAATGAAGCTTACGATTTCTCGCAGTCACTAGAGGCGGAAAGGACTGGGGGACAATAAATGGGAAGGAATTTGGTCACGGCCATATTTGTGTCATTCACCTTTAATGATTTCGGGAAACTATGTAAAACCGAAATCTGAACGGTCGGACGGAGATTCTCACACCAAGCTCGGTATTATGTTGGTAGTTACTAACGTTGACATTGTTATAACAAAATTTCAAGAAATTGTGCGGGAGGAGTATATGGGGAAGGGGGGGGGGGAGAAGTTGCTTACATTTACTTCATGGAAATAAAATTAAATCTGACACCCCGCTGACTCTCAGAGAACTTGGATTTTTCTTTTCACTTCGCGATTTGTGCAAATTTTACAAAAAACTATTAAAAGATAGTGTCGCCTTTTATTTGTGAAACTACTAATCAGAAAAATATTTCATAATTTACAATGGTTTAAATATGGTTTATACGAAACATCAGCGATATTTCTGAGGTGAATGGTTTTTCGTTCAATGTGTTAAATAAATGATTCTGGCAAATTTATCATTAGATGGAGAATTTCAGGTATATCGTGATTTTTGTTGTTGAAAACTTTCACAAGTTTTCCTATACCATTTAGTTTTATATATATACCCTTTCCACAAAACGTACCACGAACTTCGTTAAAATAATAACTTCTTTATTAACTTTTTTATATTACTCTAAAATCTTTTTTACGTTTTTTTAGTGTATTCAATTTAATGCACAACGTGTGTATGGAACCCTCACTGTGTGAACTAAGACCTACTTGCCTGCTTGTTTAGTTTGGGAATAATACGTTCTGGTTGTTCCTTTATATACAACGGACCTGATGATGGCGGCAGTGCAAGTCGCCGAAAGTTCGTCGTCAGTAGAAAATGTAATCCGGCAGCAAACCCGTGAAGAATTTATTTCAAAGATACGCCGGGAAAGACTTATCTCTCATATATAATACACCCGTCAAAACCGGCCTGTACTGTAGGAGAGCTGCTATTTCTAAGTCAGCTTTGAATTATATTTTCATGTCTATAATTCGTTTTCTGGTGGCGTATTTCGTTTACATGAAAACTGTTTTCGTTTCTTGTGTCATGGAGCCTTTTCCTGTTACCGAGCCTAGCAGGTGGGCGGTTAACGTTTGGGCCAGTCATTAGAGACGACGCGACGGGAGTTAGAATCTACGGTCCGGCCATCCAGACTTCGGTTTCCGATGATTTCCCGAAATCATTCCAGACGAATGGCCTGACAGGTCCTTGGAAAAGGCGATGACCTAATTGCTTCCACTTCCTAGTCTCCAATCTCTCCCGGCTCCACTGATTTCAGTGTCGACGAGCCCTAAAAGTGAGAAAAAGGGATAACATGTACAATAATGGTGGGGTGGGTGAGGGCTGACGCTCTGGCCTCGCATTCGACCAACCAGATTTCGATTATTTTTTTCTCGTTTCCAGAAATCATTCCAGGCTAATTCCGGGATGTTTCATTCGAATGGTCACGACCGAATTCCTTCCCGTTCCTTGCTCCCAGCCTTTCCCGCCTGTAGCGACCGACGAAGAAAACGTTTAGAAGACAATCTGCTGTTGAAAGAAGCAGATCTGGCATTAAAATGTGATTTCATCGGGAACTGAAACATAGAAACGTTACCAAGGCAGAAGAATTTCTATAGATTTGAGGAAGAATAGAAATTGAGTTTTATTAATTCGATTTAGAAAAGCCATTAAACATTAAATACACCAAGGGACTGTTTATAAAAACATTGTATCCACGCTTCTGAATTAGGGAAAAAAGTTCATTTAACAAAGTACGATGTAGCATCAAGTACAGAGTTAAGGTGGTTACAGAAGGTGGAAAAGATAATTGATTGAAACAAATTATGGTTTTGAAAAACTATGGCTTAAAAAAGACCGACTATTAGAACCTATAACAGTAAGGTTTATGCATTTGGAAAAATCTTTATTTTTGTTAACAAGAAGTTCGAAGTTTTATAGAAGGCGAATAACAATTTGTAACCATATAAGAATCGTAATCTGTAGTAAATGTTATAAACTTCATACAATTATTAGTGGAAAGGTTTGTGATTGTTACCGCTGTTACTTTTATGTTTGGTTCGTGATGTGTTTACACATTTATTGTGTTGTGTGTATTTATTGTATGCGCGCTTCCCAGTGGGATTCTAAGAATAATTGCTGTGGTGGGAAAATTCATGTCTCCACCAGTAAAGGCTGCTGTCGTTTTATGCTCGGCCTTTATTGTAGAAACTTGGCTTGATGAATCACGACGCCAACCAGACACAAAGCACATGAGATTTTAATGCGAGTTACTCTGGTACGAAGTTAGATTTCCTGAAAAAATCATGGCAGCGTGTCTCAGGTGAGAGTAAATTTTTAAAATTGCGTTAAATATTCGGTACCGTTTTATCTCTGCAGCAGTTAACTAATTTTTCAAGTTAAATTTTAGTACACTGGAAATACTATGTTAAGACTATTTAGAGGAAAATTAAAAGTGAAAATTTTGTTCCGTAAACACGAATTTCTTTGTGGCCCACGTTTAAGCAGACAGACACCATTCGATAAGGTAACAGTAATATGTTTAAGGAGGTTAGAGCCATGCAAATCAAATCTAGTTTCCATTCAAAGAAATGGTTTCCATGGTTAGAACTAAAGGTTCAGTAGCGATCTGTAATGTACTGTTGATTTTTTTAAACTTACTGTGATCACAATTACCGGATTGTTAGTTGGAATAAAAAAGATTATATGTGATGGTGATTTATACGATTTTTGATCTATGTACTTAGCATTCGCCGCTTAAGTGGATTCGTAACGTGATAATTTGAATGTGAATTTCGCAGTTGTTAGCTCCTTGCTATGGAATAATAGTAATTTGTTGGTTGCGATGCCGTACGAGTTGGCCGTGAAATCAGGTTGCGTGCAGTGACACGGGATCCTCTGTTTCCGCCAGGGTCTGCCAAGGCCAACGCGTCTCAACCGCAGTGCACGCTGTTCACACTTGCAAAGTTGATAAACCTCATAAGATAGAAGCGTTCATGCAGTTACTGTTTAAAGCCGCCGGAGATTCACACGACACCTCTGATTTCTGCCTCCTATAGCTCATACTAAGGGAGCGACCATAAACCACGTAACACCATTTTGGTCTCCTGTGAAACCCCCCCCCCCAAAATCCATCCACGGAGCTCGACGTAATTTCTGTAGCTACCCCCCCCCCTCCCCTACTCTCACGTAGCACGTAGATTTTTTCCCATATTGATTCCAGAAGACATTTTCTACTGTTTTCTGTTATCAGTCTATCGTAAATTACATACGGGGATAATTAAATGGCGGAAATAAATATTTATTTGCTGTTGTGTGTTCTGTACCTCATTTTAACTGTGACAAATAATATGAATGAAAAAGTACGTGGCCTGGCTCGTAATTCCCCCCTTCCCCACGTAACCCAACTAACTTCCCCCCCTCCCCCTAGACCGAGCCATTTAGTTTATGGACGCTCCCTAGCGGCTTCAGACGTTAATATTGAGGGACCACATTTTTTTGTTTTTGTTTATACAGTTTCGATTTGCCCGAGCCTGTTGAAAGTGATTACATTAATGTAAATTAAATCCTTTACATGCATACCGAATCCAGCGTTAGTATTTAGGTTACGAACGTAGTGATTAAAATATAAAAAAATGTCACTAACACTATACCTTAAGGTACAACGAAAACACGCGTGTGAGGAGAGAGAGCGTAAGAAAATTAATTTATTAGCTCCGGGAAACTGCAGATCGTGTTAGCCATTCGGGCCTGGCAATATACCAGTAGTTATTCTATTAGGCCAGTGAAGGAATTGATGACAAAAAAAACTGTCTTTGGCACTCCACTACTTAGCGGAAAATTTTATGAAAGATAGAGCATCAATAATTCCTTTCCATGTGTGAAGTGCGCCATTGTCTTCATCGAGCATACCATTTGAAGCTGGGTAAGGACTATTTTCGCTTTTACCTCGTCTCTGTTGGTTCATGCTTCTTAACAAGCACACAGTAGGATTATCATATATTTGAAAAGAGAAGGAAGAGCAAGAAAACAGATTACTAGCAGCAAGTTGCAACGAGGAAACTCTTCCGTGTTTTCCGTTCTAGGAGAGTGAAAGCTCAGCTGGAAGTGATTCACCCGTCGAGGCGAACGCAGCAGCCGTGACTTCGCGCAGTACAGATTTCAGACTTCACTTGTTGACACTTGCGAAACGAAAGTGAATATTTGTGGGTGTGTGGTGTTTTGTTTTTTTTTGGGGGGGGGGGGGGGGAGGGCATGCAGTGGCATCCCGGAGGACCGGTTCGGGAAGTTGTTATACTGTTGGCCTTCGAGGTGACCCTTCCTTTGGCCGCACAGTGACATTCTACTTTCCCTTTTTCGAGAATCTATTCAAGTTAACACTATTTACGATACGTTACGAAAATATTGCATGCGTGTACAACGCGTTTTACAATTATTTTTCCGTTGATGTAAAGTACATGAAAATGGTGTTTTGTTAATATTGGTTTCTCATTTGCTCTTCAGTATTTCGAGGTTCTTATTTTTTTTCCTTGCTAGCCATCATGAGAGATCTTTTTATCGTAGTAGAATGTAACAATCTCTATATTTAATAATGTTTAGCAACTGTAGAAACCGTACCTGAAATCTCATCTGCGTTACATGAGCCTTTGTCAGGCCACGGAACTGTTTGGCCATTGCGTCAATAGTTTTGTTCACGAATCGCTTACTCGGTTTATCGGTAGTAGATCTTCTTTCAACTATTAAGAAGGTGATTTGATTCAGAAAGCTTGATTTGTCAATGTTCGATGATGGTATGTTCTTTTGGAATTCCCCTCCTTTCACTGCGATTGAACCGTGATACATCTTGCCTGTTTGCACTCTCTCTAGAAATAGTATTTGCTGTTAGTTCTGCAGCAATTTTTTGCTAAGAAAGCCGTCTCAGTGGTTCAGGGTCTAAAGTCTATTTTAGGTAATCTCTTAAGACAGAACTTGGTTGCTGTTATTGCATGTTGAACCCTTCTGCAGACTATATTTGTTAAAGGCTCGTTGCTGCTCTCCTTTCGCATTCCATATTTGTTGCTTATTCGATTAGTTCGTCTGCTTAAGGAGGCTTTTATCTTTTTATCCGCACTGCTGTTAGTACCATACAATCTTTTTCTATCCATTACATTCTGTCTGAGAACAGGCAACCACTGATTTATTATGGCCATACCCATTGCATTAGACGGTGAGTTCTCTATAATTAAGAAAGACAAAGTAATAACATGGTTTTAGAACAGACCGAATCATGGCACAAAGCTGAGAGGAGGGCAATTGATTCTAATGTTTCAAGCACTTCAAAAGATGTTTAAAATGAACTAAAAAGTATGCAAGAAAAATGAAAGATGTGCTGATGGATTTTTTGAGAGTATTCTGTGGAGGAGGAACGGAACTGAACAAATAACATTGAAAGGATTATCAATAGGACAAATGTAGTTTCAGAGGAGTTCTAGTAAAGAAGTATATCTATGCCAGGTTGCTGACAGTAAGGAGACAGAAAAATGAAAGTTACAATTGTCTGTTCACATCACAAAGTGTCCGAGTGAGAGATCTTAAATATAGATTTGAAACGACAGAGTCGCAGTTAGTAACCGAGGTACAGACTGTCTCAACTAGGGGTTACCAAAATTTTTCTTACAATACCTCCCCCCACCCCTGTGCAACTTTTATTATTAAAAAGGTAAATGCCTACTGATCAGTACTGACAATGACCTCTCAGTGGAAACTTACCAGATATATGTTTGAATAAAGGCTTTCGACTATAAGAGGAGGTGAAGGAGACATAGTATGTTAGACGGTGTGGAGCTAGGGTAACGTCCATAGGGGGCGCAATTCCACATCTCGCCCCCCCCTCCCTCCCCCTCCCCTTTCCGTTCATGTCTGAACCCCAGATTAGGAACCTATAGTTTAGTCGGGACGTGAAAAGGAGCGAAGAGACAGGAAACTTTGGAGAATTTAATGTTCCAAACAATCGTGTCTAGGAGAGTAACTACGATTGGAGAGCTGTTAAATTATTTGTTTGTAGAAATTGAAACCATCATTACATTGTGGTGGGGTCCATCCATTTTCTGTGTCGTGTATACCTGTCGTTATTGTTCAGTGTCGAATCCTCATCTTGTTCGCGAGAAGAGGCAGCAGCCGACAGTCTGGCTGGGTAACCTCTGTGACCGGCGCTGTTGTTTATTTGGCTTATCGGTTGCGTCATCGGACCTCGTTAATCTCTGTTCCGGATAGTGTTCTCAGATCAAATTCTTTTGTGCCCATAACTGTCGGAAGAAGCGTTACTCGTGGCAAAACTTTAGAATTGGTTTATTTATACATTTGTCTTCAAATATTAAATAGTGCGAAAGAAAAAGATCAGCATGAGGAAATTGGAGCATGGTTACGGGTCACTAATACTAGAAAATAGTGTTGATGGCTTTATCTGTCTGGTCATTCGTCTGATTAATAGGTCCTTGATTCGTTGATCGTGAGTGATGTTCACAATAGTTGCATCTGCCATTTCTGCAATCCAAATAAACCATGAGAACTTTTGTAACAGTTTATAGTTGATGATACAGGATCGCTGGGAAATTGTTAGTTTGGTATGTTTCATCAAAATATAATCGAAAGGTCCCGGTTCGAATCCTGGTTTCGATAACACTTTCTTTTTCATATTCTACTTAATGTATGGCTCTCTGTTACCGGGTTGGATTACTGACAAAAATAAAAAAGGCCTTTTCAGAGACGGCCGAACTCTCTTTCTGGATCTCCTCGAATTATCCGTTGCCAGATACGTCGGATTGGATACGATTGAGGATGTTCTAGTAATGATTACCTCTACGGAACATTGCCGGACGCAGTCTTTGAACAACCTGAAATCACTTTATACGATGATGGTTTGTAACGGTAGGACATCATAGGTTGGTTTCTTTTTGCTTGTGGCATTCGTCTGGAATGATTTCGGGAAACCATGGAAACCCAAATCTGGATGACCGGACG
The DNA here is from genome assembly GCA_031002005.1 of Vandiemenella viatica. Taxonomy (NCBI): domain Eukaryota; kingdom Metazoa; phylum Arthropoda; class Insecta; order Orthoptera; family Morabidae; genus Vandiemenella; species Vandiemenella viatica. The sequence goes on from CM061920.1 coordinate 376,391,715, forward strand.
GGGATTCGAAACGGCATCCACCCAAATGCAAGGCCAGACCTTTACCGCTCGCTTATCACGCTTGATATATTTTTTTTCCTTTGCTTCCGACGGAACATGGACTTATTGATAGACGAGCCATACAGCAAGCTTTGAAAGTCGAAAAGGCGATTTCGAACCTAGTAAATATTGAAATGCCAAAAGTCGTTTGATACCTCCTGTTAATGTCGTTTGAAATCTCCTTCTGGCCGGTGAAGTGCAGCAACCCGACGTAGCATTACCTCAAGTCACATAAGGAAATATTTAGTCATGCTCCTCTATAACTGTCCATAATTGCGAAAATGTTGCCGGTGCAGGATATTGTGCACGAATTTGCATATCGATCATGTTGCAGATATTATGTTTGATTGGATTTTTGTATGGTGATCTAGGTGGCGAAATCATTTCGCTGAAACTGTCCAGAATATTCCTCAAACCGATCATGAGTGATTTTGATCCGTTGACATGACACATTGTTGTCCTGCAAAAGTCTATTGTCATTTGGGAACATAAATGCCATGAATGGCAGTATACGGTCTCCAAGTAGCTGAATTTAACCATTTCCAATGAATGTTTGGCTTGATGTTCACGAGCCCAGGTGAGGCGTTGCAGCCGATGGCGTTTTGTTAACAGACACACTCGCGTCGGTCATAAGGTGGCTTCCCACGGCCCGTGCATTCTCCGGCCGCGACGGTCTAGCTATCAACAGCGGGAGACGTCTCTGCTGACAGGAATGTCGCACTTCTATCCGTCACCCAGTCGGTAAAAATCAAACGCCCGGGTAGCTGAAACGACACTAAGGAACGTGGTGGCGTGTGTTGATCCGTACAATTCTGCTGCAAGACGCGGCCTACAAAACCAGGAGCCATGGGAAGCCGCCATTATGTTGCCTGCCATATTCCATCAACGCCAAATTTCGCTGCACTTGTCCGCACGGAGACGGCTGTTACCCACCTTAAGTGTCGCTGTTCTTTGAGGCAGTGTTGCCTGTCAAGACTGACACATCGATGCCGATTGCCGACCTCGCTGGTTTCTGTTATTAAGTGCGCGTGTTCAACCACTGCGTTGTCCATGGCGGGAGATAATGCCGGAAATTACACAATTACTGCATACTCTTCACACTGTGGATCAAGGATTGTTGAATTCACGAATAATTTCCGAAATGGAATGTCCCATGCATCTAGCGTAAACTACCATTCGCGTTTCAAATCCATCAAGTTTTGTGCTGTCATAATCACGTCAGAAAACCTTTAAAACGACGCAGGAGTGTAAATAAAAGAGTTACAGACTAGTATAAATTTCGAAATAAACTGCTTTATTTGTGAGATGTCTGTGATTGAACTACGTCACTAGAAGAAAGTTTGGTCTGGGATTAAGTTGATATAGATGGGAGCGTATCAAAATAACCGCTTCATCTGGTTGCAGACATTGGCACAGACCGCTAACTGCAGTGGGGGTGATTTATTTTGGCTTTAAATTTGGAACTTTTTGCGTGTGTGTAGCAGATTGCCAGGGAGAGAGAGAGAGAGAGAGAGAGAGAGAGAGAGAGAGAGAGAGAGAGAGAGAGAGCGGTCATGTCTGCAGGCGACTCGCTTAACGCGCTTAGTTTTTGCTTTGTTTAATCATGTGCGGCGCACCTGCGTTGAAGTTTCCCCCGCAGCTGGTCATTTAGGGTAGACCTGGTGGCCCACTTCCGTTACTTCCTGACCCGGTCACTGCTTGTTTCTCCCGGCCATCGACAGGTTCTCTCTTCCCCGCCGAACAACACTGTACTGTGCCTATCTCTCAGACCTTCACAGTTTCAGCTGTAGTTTCTCTCCGAAACAGTACCAGCAACTTAACTGTTAACTCTATTGTCTACTTGTCTTCAGTTCGTCTTTGTTTACTCACCATCGATGAAATGTTTTAAAATTACATTAAGACAAAAGGGTATGTATATTTTTTTCTTGAGAAGTTGTGAACAAAGTATACAAACATAAGTACAATGTTAGATGAATCGCGTACAGGCGAAAAAGCGCAACACATCGTTTGGTAACAGCCATTTCAAGAATGGGAAGAACTGGAAGTATTGGCAGCTGGCAGCATTATAGTATACAGCTGAAATAGTGGTTTAGATATCCGCCACATTTGGTACCTTACTGTCGCATTCCAAAGACATTGGCTTACATCACACGTTTCATATTTAACTAATTCGATGAAAGAAACTGCAACGATTCTTATCAAGGTACCCGTATCGCATATTGCTAATTTCTTTCCCATTATTTTGTAATGAAGATTGTAGCTGTCAACGTATGTATGACCTAGGTTTCGAAAGAGATTTAAGTTGCTAATAAAATGTCAAAAGAATTTCTTAATCTGTTGCGATATTGTTAGGTACTTGTTAGAGCTTAACAAGAGCCATGTTACTGTTGTTACGGATTAACGTCGATCGTAGGTTATTCTTTTCGAAGATTACGGGTCAACGAGCGTGTAATGTTTGGCCCCCTCACCTGAGGAATTCTGGTACCATTTGCGGCTCGCCCATACAGATTAAGTTTTTCCTTTTTTGGGTTTTCCTAATTATGAAAATGTTTGAAATATTTAATCTAAAAATGAGTTTTTTAATCATGTCTTAGGAATAGAAGATATGTTGTTGGCATAACAACTTTATACTTATTCATGGTTGAAGTGTTACATTACGTTTACAAACGGTACGTCTTGATGATATTTCAACACGAAATTACGAATTTCTTCTGCTGTGATGTCGAGTTACTATTTTGTTGGAGATCGGGTGAGGCCGTTTAACGTATAGGCAAAAGGATGATGAAGCTTTGCGTTACGACAAATAATCATTCCAATTAATTTCTCGGGTATGCACTTCCCAATCCTGTGTCGTGCAAGCAAATTCTAGTATAATAGTGTATATACATACATTTTACACTCGGAATTAGTAAAGGCTTGAAAATGTGTACTTGGAGCATGAAAATATATATTGTAAAGCTGGCTGCAAACACCGGAAACCGTATTTTAAATTTAGAGCAAAATAGAGGGGCTGCAACGGAAGGCAGTCTGATTTGTTCGAGGAAATTACCATAGAAAATAAGTGAAAGATAACACATATAAAGGAAACTGGTTGGCAACCATTGGAAGCTAGAAGCGCGTACAGTTCTGGTTGTACTTTGGTAATGAGGCTTGCAGGTATAGTCGAACAACATAGTAGAACGTGGAGTCCAATCAAAATCTAGCTCTTTATTTTATGCATAAGGGAGTGCAATAAATTATGGAGGAAGGTGTCAAACAATTTGCCTTATGCAATGAACAAAATTTAATAAAAAAAATCACATAATGCAAAGAACCGGATAGTAATCTCCATAGATCTCAGAATGTAATGTTCTGACAATGATAGGAAACACTCTTTCGCCACATCAGATTCACGAATTCCTACCATTTATCTCTCTGGTCCGAACTACAAGTGAGAACAATGTCACTTCTCCTTTATTGCTGTGATGAATCAGTCTTGTGTTCGTTTGACATAAGTCGCGACAGAAGAAAACGACCAGCACAGAACCCACGCAGTTATAAACGACCACGTGCACTCTGCAGTTCCCAACTTCGCTTATTAGTTCAGCGTCCTTATGGATGCTTTGGATTTTGCTCTATTAAACACGTGCATCGTCCGTTAAAGACCACTTTGCTATGGAGGAATTCATACTTTCGTAACGTCTTGTTTTGAACAGAAAGTTCATTGCGAATCTCATCAGAACAGAGTGGTGTTGTTATCCTCTCGTCCAGAAAGTGAGAATCGATTAGATAAAAAAAAAAAATTAAAATTTTCTTCAGTGCTGAATGTTACTACACACATTTTTTTGTTCCCTCTTCGATGAAATTCGCTGCCAATCCTGCGCAGTAACTTTGTTGATCACTGCAGCCTTCGTCCGCCTAAGAATCTATTTTAGTGGAGAAACAAATGACAATCCTTCGGAGCTGGGTCGGACTGTATGGCGGATGTTCAGAAATTTCTTCAGTCAAACTGTAGAGACGAACTCCAGCTAGTAAACTACGCCGTCGGTTCTGAATTGCGAGTCCCAGCTTCTACAGAGTTTGACAGTAAATTTGTCTTATTGATCTACATTACAAAATTAGTTTTCGGTTTCCTATAGCGTGATAGTATGGAAAAAGCATTACATTTAGCTTTCAAATAATAGAAACGGTCTGGGATTCGGTTAGACGTTTGATAGTTTCGACAGTATCACGATGATGACATATGTTTACCATTGAAACTTATTGTTCCTGTACAAATTACTTTTCTGAAACAAAATTTATGTATTTTAGGCCCTCTACTAGATTTCTACTGTTACATCGAATTTCTGTAGTTCTGTTAAAGCTTGCAGAAATAGTTGATATTTTTACGATCCCTGTTTTGGTCCCTTGTGCATCATTATATCTGCGTTCCTGCGGAAATTGGTTTCCGCAGAAAGAAAGATGTTTGATTTTTGTATCGTATACTAGCTGATGTACACGTCTTCGTAATTGTAAAGAATTATGATACACATGTAACCACCATAGTGCACACAAACACCAGTGATCCGCTCTGGATCGGTTTGGCTGAAAAGTGATGCATAGGGACACATACGCCTTTGGTCGAAATATGAAAGTGACACAGTTCGACCTCTTTCATCCACCATATTTGCCACACCCCATAGCTATCGACATCTAATGACAATTGTGCGCGATGGAAGACTCGGGGCCACTACCACACTTACCAGCCATGGACGATTTCTTTTCACTTCTTCGTCCTCTATCCTTCGCGGTTCTAATTACCTCTTCGGGTACGAGACTTAGTCACACTGTGGAAAGGGAGGAAATACCACTCTATCTCCATTCTTCTGAATTTTTCAGTAATCGTTGCAATCTCTATCGAGTTTCTTGCTTTGATCGCCTTCCTCGGCATGATTTGCTTTCTGCTTTCAGTAGTGTATTGTTTTCTGAACGCTTCCCTTATCACAGCAGTGACATAGCTTAGTGATGTCGTCGTTCGTAGACTAGTATTTCTGTAAGGTGAGTCAGTTTAGATAAAGTCGTTAAACGTGGCTGACGCATCAGGTGGGGAGAGTCCTACTTTAGAGCGGAATCTCCCCCAATTAGAGGGCCGATAGCGCAGCGATTACAGCTGTTAATCATCACATCCTATTTAGACTGCACATGATGACCACCACGCCGTTAAAACTTTGTGTGGACTGTTAACTCGTAGTTTGTGACATACCGTGATCTTGTGTTCTGAATGGGATTCAACACGTTCATGTAAGTAATTGATGTTCATTATTATTATTTGGTTGTTGTTCCGTGAGGCAGATTCCACCTTGGTGCAATCCTGTTTTTTATACCTCTGTCTTCTTATCATTACTCACTTCATTCATGTCCTACCCTTCACCATTCCATCTATATTTTCTTTTAATTTTTTTTCTTTTTTCGAGTATTCCTCCCATCATCTCTTCACTTCGTATCCTATAGTCCGATTTATTGCAAAATAATGATTTTAGTATCGTGAAGAGTGTCGAATTTTACAGTATTCGTGATGTAAATTCATTTTTTAAGGATGGACGGGTCATATATACCGATATTGTTGAGAGCAGAATGGACGTACAAAATTAAACAAATTAACTAAGTTTGTGCTAATTATCTGCATTGTCTGATTGACTAGAATTCTCTGCATGTAATTCCCTATCATATTTGCATTACGATTTGTACAGTAATGACTTAGCGTAAGTCATTTTAGGAAATAGGGACGCTGTATATTTATGCATATGCTACCGCCCTGAACTATGACAATCTCCCAAATATTATTTTTAACACCACGATAAAGCATTTGTGTTACATGTAATTCAGTGATTGTCAGACTATCGTGAATTACATACGGAGATAATTAATTGTCGGAAATAAGTATTCACATGCTGCTGAGTGTTCTGTACCTGATTTTAACTTTGACAAATAATGTAAATGAAAAGCTACGTGGCTTGGCTCGGTAACCTTCAGGAGCAAGTGTACCCCTAGTGGAGTTGGAAAATAGTGGTAATGCTCGGTGTGGCATGTTTCTTTTGCGTAATGCAGAGACTCACTAATAGGAGCTTGCAGAACGATATGATATTTTACCATTTTTGGGTTTATGTATTATTTTTTGGAATCACTCAACTTCTTTTCAGTGTAAAAAGTTATGTCCGAACTTCTTTTTGAAACATTATCGTGTTTAAAAAGAAAATATAATGTATTTAGGTAGAACACAATTATATTTTTCACTGTTGTACAGTAAATTTCAGCAATATACCTACCAGAAATTCCAGTATGCAATCTTGAAAAATGTTTTTCGTAGGATTGGTGAAGGGAAGTAGTAGTGCTGGGATGATGATGGATTCGTATTGTTCAGGAGAGGCAGGACCTCTGCCACTGTCAACAGCACGTGTGAACCAGCCTTCCGGCTTGGGCAACCGTGTCACGAGGACTCCACGCACGTGGCCTGGCCAAACACAACGGAAATGGAGATCGTTACAGTCGCAGTGCTTAAAGGCTGTTGATCCAGTTACAGTAACAAGCTTTATTTTGCTCTTTCGCAGGTGAAACACCAGGGGATGGAGATCATTAATCCGTTGGTACTCCATGATAATATTTTCGTAGTTTACGTACGTAAATTCAGAAAAACTGCGAGGTTTTAGTGAATACTGGTAACGACTTTTCTGCTGTTATTGTCATACACATTTATGGGATGTGAATCTTTTTTTTGTGTAAATCTGTTACTTAATTCTAAGAGAGCAAAAAAATTGTTGATATTTTAAAATTTATTTTGCAGTCCTTATCGTGGGTACTTGCAAGTCATCACCCATCAGTTCTACATCCAAACCTCCGTTGAACTATCTTGCACCACCCACCCATACCCGTGTCAGCACCCCAACAACTAACTCCCCCTATTATGAATACTGTTTTTTATATTTACCAATAGTCTCGATCTATTTTGCAGTTCGCTCAGTAACATTTTTGACTTGATTGTTGCTTGGAGATAGTTTCATTGGAAACATTTAATTTCATTGCATTAACCACGGAAGATGGCTTTAGCACAGATTTTTCCCCGACTCTTTTCGTTCGTATTGGTATGTTCAATATTTATGTGTAACTATCAGTTCACAGCAGATTTTAAGCTAGTAGTGTGATTTTGATCTAGGATCATTTCCTCTAAGTTTCGCAGAGGCTCGAAACGAGGCTCAGCGACACTGAGAGCTCTGCCGTTTACACTCCGATTGTCGAAGAATGGATTCCAAACGAAATGCGACGATCTCACTGTGGGTCGCGCTGTTCACGGTATTTGGTTTCTTTTACTGGGGCCACTGGAAACCAGAGATGGGTCTGTGCGGGAAATTCTCATTGGCTACGGTAGATAAACCGCTTCTGGAGCGAGTAGTCGTGCGGAACGAATGGAGTTAACGGTATCGGGTGCTCAGTGCGAGGACAGTGATTAGCATCTGCGGCCAGCGGATAACAGCTTTTGTTCTGCAGTCCAGCTATCTACATCGTATCCGCTAAGAACCTCTGCATTTGGCTGAAAATGTTAAGATTATTAAGACAGGAATCTTACTTTTGAAAATCCTCCTTTCATTGGGTTCAACTCCCCGGTGGCTTCCTTGAGAAAAATTTGTTTTCTTGGCTGTAGTTGTTAGCGAACATAGATAATGCCGTTCATTGTCTTTAAGTTCTATTTTTTTTTTAAAGCTTTGCTTTAATTCTGATGTCTTATGTCCCGAAGTTGTTCATCTGTAAAGTCTTTTAAAACTCTTGGCAAATTTATGATCTGTAGATTTAAGTTATGCGAAATTTTGAAGTAAAGCGTTGTTCGACGCTCGTTTTTATATATTGAAATAGGTTGGCATTTAACGTCCTCTATCATGCACTTAATTAGACGCTAAATTCAGGAAAAAACAACTACAACTATCGTAATATCCCAAAATTCTAAATTCGACATCTCATTCGTGTAAGCGTTTTGCTGGCGAATAAAATTGATGTTTTGATAGCATTTTTATTAGTGTATTTTCAAATTTGAAATTTAGGAAATATGTTGGCTTTAAATTATGTTATGAAACGATTTTATGTTCTTGAAAACTATTTTTTTTTACACAAGGCGGCAGTGTTTGCGCCTTACTTTATTAGCTAACAAAGGCAGCCTGTTTCGTTTACGACTTCAAAGAAATACTTTTCCAACGAACTCAGTGACGAGATAGATGAAAATCAGGAAAATGCGGTGCCCTACTGATGCCTGTGTTTCTTTTTTCCTTGTGCGGTTAGCTATTAGAATGCCCTGAGAGCAAAGCCGCGAAGACTAGATGTAACTGACACGTCGGATAAATCACTGATAGTTACAGATTAACTTCAGTGCGAGTCGGTTCAGCAGAAAAAAGGCAGAATAATAGAGAATTAATGTAGTATCCAACCATCGTCTGAATTTTCCTTATGGTTTGGTGTTTACATCTTGTATTTGTATAAGGTAGCTTGGTTTTGTATGGGTGCAATTATTATTGATAGTGAATTTGCTGATGAGCTGCGTTGTGCGTGTCTCCTTGCGGGAGGGCCGGTAATTGAAGGAAGTGCGCCGGCAGGACGTGGCTGTTAAGTCCCAGGAGAGAAGCGGGGCGCAGGAACGAGCAACAGGTTCGCAGGAGCCGCATTCTGTCTGCGGCGAGGCGCTCGCGAGGATGTGAACTGCCCGCGGTAAGTAAAAACGCTGTAGTACTCACCTCATAGGTCACGCAGACTGCTTTTGTTCTGTATATGAAATTGATTATCGCTACTGTGGTTACGCGTAGACTGTTTCTTAACCGATTTTTATAAACGCTGAGTATTGTTCTGGGATTTATTCAGAAGCATGTTGACGGGTGTAGTGAACTCGGATAGCTCGAAGGTAGCCAGTTTTGCTTCGGCTAGTGGCGAGTGAGTGGTCACTTTCATCAAAATAGTGAATTCTGTCATATTTGATGGTAGCAACGGAACATAACAAAGTTTAATCTGCAAATGCAGTGTCGGCTAGTGATTTTAATGCTATACTGCGCAAAATATAATAAAATTAACAAAGCAACCAGCATAAATTTATGTCCGAACTATCCTGAAGTAGAGGTTTTGTTTGATAAAAGATTGGTTCTCACAGAAATGCATTAAAATGTATACATGTTGTTGACAATTGCAAATTGTAACAGTGAACGTTGCTACCGAGCGCCAGAGCAACAACGTGTGCAGACTTAGTGATAGTGTATTGACAAACTTCAGGTGGTATCTAGACAGTTGTAGCCTTCTGTTACAATGTGTTTTCAACTCTGTCCAATGCCAGTGTTCGCGAACAATGCATTAACATGAAAGTTTGTTTCATACTGCAAAGAAATGATAAAGAAACACATGAAATTTTATTATTAGTGTATGGTGATGCTGTAGAGACATTGAAACGATTTCGTAATAATTATGAACCAGCTGAAGACAGCTGAGATGCGTTTTCCCATCAACATCGAAAACCAAGCGGAATTTTTAGCTAGTGATTGACAGAAACATTTCAAATAGTATATTGGCGTAATCAGAGAATCTCAACACGTTTCCGCCCAAAGCATTTAACAACAGGTCATTAATCGTGGCACGCTTCGCTTCTAGTAAGGCAGTTTATCTGATAAAACCATTATGCCCCCTTGTCCATATCCACTTTATTGGCCGGATCTGGTGACATCCGATTTATGGCTTGTCCCGAAACACAAATGATACCAAGGTAGCCATGAGAGCTCAACTGAAGACACAAGTGAAAGACTGTTTCAAAAACAGTCAACAACGATGTGTGTTGCTTTTGAGGAGGCTGACAGTAATGTATTTACTGATTTAGTAAATGTTTGTTTATTGAAACACCCAAATTATTTTGTATCTCATCTTGTAGTTTCGACATACTGAAATAAGGTACTTTTTTTTAAGGAGTGTTCCAATACAAAACAAGGAGCAATTCTGCTAATGAACACACCTTCCCCGTGCAGCTTCCATACCGTATTGGACAAACCTATGAATATACGCAGACGGTGCTGCTAGAATACTACGCAATAATAATATGAGCCCGTTTCATCTTGTAGTTCCGGAAATTATCTAGTATTACATTTTAGATTTGTCAAATTTGGCTCTTCTGAAGTAGTCCAAAAACTCCCGTGTCATTCTAAAATCTAATTGTACTTGTAAATGCTACCGGATTAGCTGTAATGAAGAACGATGGACTTATTAATAATTTAGGTCTGTGAAAGGAAGTGGACACCATTAGAAATATTAGTAGTTATAACTGATATTTGTGTATTGTTCTTTGTCAAAATGTGTGTTTGGTAAAGAAAATTCAGACAGATCTGTTATGAACCATGGCTGTTGACCTCTCTTGTGCTTCACAAATGTTTTGTGTCTAGGAGAGTTTTTTCTAGAGATACCACGTAGTCTCACACGGCTTGAACGTCTTCCACTGTTATTGATTTACCCCCACTATTAATCTGTTATTCGGTACTCTGTTCGCAGTTTCGTCTATATAAGAATAGTCGGCACCTTATTATATGACCACCAGATGTTTATTGAAATTAATAAACAGTTAATTTAAAAAATTTGTGCTGGACGCCTAGAAAGGGTTTTGCGGCAACCATAAATAGAAGCTCTTTAAACGCAATTCGGATCTTTAGACCACATTTACCTTTGAACCAACGAAAGTAATGTGTTTCAGCTATGGACACTTTTATAACAATTATTTTTAAGCTATCTTTAAGAGATATAGTATTTCCGAAATATAATGTTAGTTATTATAAGGTTTTATTTGCTTATAAATTGTAGAAGAAAGTAACCAAACCCGCACCCGGGTCTCTAAGACTGACCACCACTTTATTTCGCTTTGATGGTGCTGCATTTTGGCATCATATATTTAAACATGTAGAAATCGAAAGAAATGAGGTATTTTGAAGTTTGCAGTGTTTGGAAGAAACAAGTATCCTGCCAGTTACGCTATTAGTGCTTTCACTAAGAGTGAACATTTTTAGAGAGGTGCATTAGCGCTTTTATAGATGGTCAAAACAAATAGAAACCTTTGTGAGGAAAAGTGGTGATTTTTATTGTTAGTGGAAGAACATATAAGGGTATAAACTTATCTTTTTTTTTCTTAGGTTGTAAATAATCAAATATTATGAATGTCAAATATGCTAAATTGTTTATACCGCATGGTCAAATGTTAAAATAAATTTCATATTATTTTTAATTTTGACTTTTCTGGTAATTTTGTGTATGTTCTTAACAGGGGTCAGACTTGGGCTAACCTACTGTTGTTACAAATTTTTATTAAAAACTGTATTTGTAGGATTAGATATTTACTAACTTCTGTCATGCAAACTATTTGAAAATATACCAAACAAAATATACCGTTAAAAGTAAACTTGTATCAAAGACTAGACAGGTAATGAAAAAAATGGGGGTCTATCAGTATTTTAATGAAACGAAATTAAGGGAATAAACTGCTGTTACTGAATAACATTTAACTAAGAAAAGAGGTGTTGTCACAGTACTTGCTTTTGAGCTGTCAAAACACCTGTGCGTGAGATAGGCTTTTATCGGCTGCGATGTCCTCTTTCAAACACTCTGTGCCAGGTTCCGTTGCTTCCACTCCTGTCTTCACGACCACTTAATGGTTTCTGTAACCGCATAGATAGCTTTCTCACAGCCACCTGTCGTTATGGTCTACGTGACCACTGGGCAGCGGAATTTGGAAGTGATTTGTTTGGTACAGTAATTCCATGTCTCGACAAAAAAGGTGTAGATATTTCCTGTACTGCAGGGCTCTAAAGGAAAATGGTTTTTTTCCGTGCCCCGCGGCGTTTCTTGCTACTTGGTGTACAGTGTTTTTGCACTCTGAAATTAGAAATGTTAGCTTTTACGAAAATAGAAGAATGGTCTACTAATGTAGTTTGAGCCTCAGCCCTACCCAGACGTCTGTGGCTCATATTAACATTGTAGTTTGAATTTTGCTCGTGATACAACACATTTGTCGAAGTTGGTTGACCATGTACTACATGGTTCCGACAGTTTAGCAACGTGGTTGAGAAGAAATAACTGTAAAGTTTAAAGGTTGGAGCAAAGAATTGTTATTTAATTTCAGGCAGAAGAAATTTACGCAAGATTTTCTGCCAAGGTTCAATAAATGGGGTAAAGTTCTCCAAGTGTTTAGAGTGTACACCCTTCTCGATGTCCGAAAACATCTGCAACAGAAAGAAAGAGAACAGAATGAATGTACAACATACTGGTAAATTGGTGACAACATATTGAAAATGAGGACGACTATTTAAAAAAGAAACAGTGGTATGTAAATTATGTTTTGTTGCTACTAAAATAAATAACTAATTATATCTTTGAATTGCGTGTTCATACTTTTATGACTTTGTAAGCGACTTGCGTTTGTCTGTGCCTTTTTCCAGGCATTATTTAAAAACTACCTAACCAATACTCGAGTTTTCACAGTTTAAAAACTTACGTCTATCTTAAAATCTATACTGTATCTTATGACTACGGCAAACGGAGCAAAAAGTGATAATTCGTTTTTTACCGATAACACAGTCTTCACAGATATTGCATTTCGGATAAACATTCCTTTACGAAATAGCCGCCAAAGATCAAAGTAAAACACATTTAAGCACGCCACCCTTTGACCGAGCGTGGTGGGTGAGCGGTAAAGCTCTGGCAATCTCCATCCGGTAATCCAAATTTGTTTTCCATGGTTTCCCGAAATCGCTCCATGTGAATGCAAGAATGGTTCCATCAAAATAACATGCGAATTCCTTCCTGTTCCGTGTCTCCAATCCTTTCGCGACACTGATAACCTCGACGTCGATGAAGCGTAAAACAATAAGAAATCCTCCCCTTGAATTTTCTTAATTTTTTTTTTATTTGGCTACTTCGATTAGATCTTTAGTACTTAAGAATACATGGTGAAATACGAATCAAACCACTACATCAAGAATAAGCGTAATAAAAATATGGAATTTAATTTACGGTAAAGGTTATTAAGACACTAGATGATAAAGTTTATGCTTTGGTAGTAGAAGGGAAAAAATGTCCACGTGGGTTAAGCAACGGAAAAAGTTTAGTAATTTATCACGCCTGTTAAGAAATAGGCAATTACCTAACCGTACAGTTAATTCCCTTCTGTTGTTTATTTTGCTTCTGTTGGAACTTGTTGAATATATTTAATTTTAAACATAGACTTGAGTTGCGATGAAATTTGTACATTCATGTGAGCGATAGTTTTTAGTCCTTGCCTGTTGTAAGTTCCCTAGGCTTGTGAAACGCCAATGACGTTATTCAGTTTCTAATATACAGCCAAAGGGGTCGGTGCCAAGTGAAATGCGCGAGCAGTTCCGGATTACTGGAGAAGGCACTTGTTGACGTCTTGGACACGACGTTTTACATAAGGTGTGCTGTAAGTGGTGTAAATATAACGCGTGTAATGAGCGTGGTGGTCCCGCCAGAGGCTCTCGAAATAGCAGGTTTATTTTTGATCCCTCCCGGCTAGCGGCGGCCCTCCATTGAGTGGAGTGAGTGTCCCACCTAGTCGTCGCCTCGCTGCGCCGGCTACCTTGTATTATGTTTCTCACCCCACGGACGACAGTTCAATGAACCAAATTTGTATGTGTTTATGTTATGCATCTTTAAAGACATAATTCGTGTTTGATAAGTGCCAGTTGCCCTCTGTTGATCTGCTATTTGTGTGGAACTGAAAGCAAGTTGGTGACCTTATTACAGTATTGTTACTTTGCTGGCGTTTGTTCGTGGCTTCGTCCACCTGTACCAGAGAACTTCTCAATAATTTTTTCTTTCGGCTTGTAATAAATTATCACTAATTTGCTACCCTTGGTTAATCAAAATCAGGAATAAGATCAATAATAAAAAATGAAGCAGAAGTAATCTACATTTGTGTATTTTCATTTTAAACTTATTAACATTTAAATAAATTTGATCCAAATGAGCCAGCTGTACGCGCATTGATTTGGACTTCCTTATATTCTTACATTAATTCCTGGTTAATATTTCGACTGCGATAAGTGTAGCGCCAGGCAGTGTTCGATGTATTGGCGCTGTTATGGAACAATTAAATTTATGGATCATCTTTTTACTTCTCAGCTTACCGACATCACTTCAAGGTATCGCTATGTGCAGTTTAGTTGGAATGAGTATGAGTACGTTGGTATTTGCGTGATCCGTGCACAGACAAAGTTAATAGTTTTGGCCGCTTTATCATCGAGAACTATGTTACTAATTCGGATAAAAATTATCCTATATGTTAACCAGTCAAAAAAACTATCGCTATATACAAAATCCTTTCACCATTTTTGGCGTGAAACGCGTGCGGATAAAAATTAAAAATATTACGGTTTTTGCTTCTCTCTTTAACCAGTACCGTACATTTGTCACCCATTTTTAAATAAATTTCGTTTACAGATACAAATTTTTCACAATTTTATTATATATGACGATAAAGAGCAATTGCAGGTTGACTACAGTGATAATGGTTCTGTCGAGAAAAAAAATTCATTCCATTATGTGATGCGAGAGATATATCTTTTTATACGTCTTATAGTTACATGTGAATAATAGAACAGTAAGCATCATTTTGCCTTATTTCTGTGGGGAAGGTTTATTTTTGCGACTGAAGTCTCTTATTTCTGCCAGCTTCTTCGGATGATGCTGCGTGTAACTGTCAGACTATGCGCAAGTAGCTTATTAGGCTAACGGGATTGTTGCGTGGCTGCGTGATGTTAGTGCGACTGCTTGTTATAGTACGTTGTTCTCCGAGAAATACAGGTACCAGGCATACTGTTAATTTAACAGCTTCTCTTTTCTTACATTCAGCAACAACGCATATTAATAAGTAAATTATATTCCATTGTATATTCACTTCATAACCTTTATCCCTCCTGGATTTCTGGGAAAGCGAGATAATTTTCTTTGCAGGATATGGAGTTGCGGTATCAAAATTTAGCTATAGAAAACGGTTAGTTCCTCGATTTACGTTGTACAAACAATCATAGTTGCACCATTTCCCTTATATAGTACACTTTTAATTTGTTAGATTTTTACCCGGATATTATCAATTCGTATGTTTTTATTGCATTCTGCTGGTACGATCATACAATCAGTTATCCTGGCGAGGTAAACATAACCGTTTCTTCTGAATCAGGCCCTCCGTTGATGGACTCGAATCTTCACCGTCCCTCTCCATCCATTCTATCTGCCTTGCAATCTCTTCATGCTATACACCCACGACACTCCAGTCTTGGCTCTGTGAGGTACATACATATTTTTAAGTGTTACCTATCTCGAGAGTGTGAAATGGAAATAGAAAATTGTCTGGACTGAGCTGTAGAAGTTTCTGACCGTGTAATGTAGTGCCCCATGCATCAAATAATCACTGATTGTAGTAGTAAATGAGATTGGTTCTATAACTGGTCGAAGATACAGACATTCTGTCTTTAGGGCCAAGGGTCTTCTGCAAGTATGTGGTCAAAAAATACACCCAATCTGCTGTTCCCTTGCTGTAAACTGCGACCCCGAAAGATAACTGAAACTAGGGTTTCTGACAGCAAACTCAACCTTCTATAATCATCTAGTGACCTTGCTAGAAAGTTTTTGAAAAGAGGATTGGCGTGGTCGGTGTTGTGAATTACTGCATAACTGTAACACATTGGACCTTGGGGAACCTAGGCAAATATTGGATCATTTTACTTCTTGCCCGTTATGCATTTTAAAGGGATTTTAGGAGCTTAACAAGGTCTCTGTGATTGCTCAAAAGTTTAGGTTTCAACATCTGCCATATGTTTTATCTGTTATGAATATCTTTATCAGTGATCTGCTTTGTGCTTTAATTTATGGTCTATCTTTTATTAGTACGGATTTGTCGTGTTACTCCTTATACCAAATAAATTATAAAGATGGTCTTAGGTGTGATAAGATGCCAAACTTTATTGTTAGCATTACATCATTTGTGTGAATTTAATGTATAGTGGCCAGCTGACTTGATCAAATACTCAAATATGGATGATCCAATTATCACATAGCCGGCTACAGTACCTGCACAAGCAGCTAGCGCATAATTGGTACGTTGATCTGGTTCATTGCTACAAGTCCTCTTGTCACCGCGATTTTGACTTGAGCAACAATGATTGTAATATATATGTCCCGATCCAATACAACGATTCGCACCACAAGAACCTAAAGAACAAAATCCAAATTCATTACCACCTGATGAAAATGAAATTGTTAGGCAAATCAAAAGACTCAAAAACAACAAAGCAGCTGGTGAAGATGGAATCACTGCAGAGCTTGTAAAAGCAGCAGGATCAAAAACTATAAAAGAGATCACAAAAATTATCCAAGACATTTGGAAAACAGAAAAAATTCCAGAAGATTGGAAAAATGCGTTAATCCACCCTTTATACAAAAATGGAGCAAGTGTTAATAATTACAGGGGCATCTCACTGCAGTCAGTACCATACAAAATTTTCTCCCAGTGTCTCCTCGATAGGGCTCAACAACAACTAGAACCAAGGATCGGAGAATATCAAGCAGGATTTAGACCAGGTAGATCTTGCACAGAACAAATACTCAACCTAAAACTTATCCTCAAACATCAAAGAATTTGTAGCAACCGTTTAGTATGCACATTTGTAGATTTTAAAAAAAGCATATGATTCAGTTGATCGAGAGTCATTATTCCAAATATTGAAAGAACAAGGCTTAGACCCCAAAACTCTTGATTTAATACAAAAAACACTAACAGATACAAAGTTCAAAATAAAATTTTTAGGGGAGATATCAGAACCCTTCATTATTAAAACAGGAGTAAGACAAGGAGACGGACTTTCTCCGTTACTGTTCAACTTTGTCCTTGAAAAAGTGTTACAGGAATGGCGGAAACAAAAATCAATCCTTGGAATTGACCAGCCAATTATATTAGGCAGAGGAAAATTAAATATTGATTGCCTAGCATTTGCAGACGACTTAGCAATCTTAACCCGTGACATTGCAATAGCCCAAAAACAGATCGAACTCTTGAAAGAAGTAGCGGAGAAAGTGGGTTTACAGATTTCATTCGAGAAAACAGAATTTATGACCTGCAATAAAGAAACACCAAAATACATGGAGACAAAATATGGAAAAATTAAACTAGTCTCATACTTCAAGTATCTCGGTGAAACAATCCGAGAGAATGTAATTGAAGCAAAAGCTAATTAAATTAGATGCCAAAAGATGGAAACAGCTTATCGTCTAACACAAAATGTCTACAACAAAAAATGCATCTCCAAGCACACAACAATACAGTTATTAAACCAGAATATCTTTACGGATCAGAAACACTTATTTTTAACAGAAAAAAAGATATAGAAAACATTGAGAAAAAAGAACGCAAAATTATAAGGAAAATTTTGGGCCCAAGACTCATAGGAGATCAGTACAGACTCAAAAGTAATCAGGAAATACTACAATATGCAGACATTCACAGTGATATTAGAAAATTCCGACTAAAATTTTATGGACACATCAAAAGAATGAACCCTAACAGACTTACAAGACAAATAGTTGAATTCTATGAAAACCGAAGTAAATCAATATCGGATACAATGAAATGGATTGGAGAAATCAAGAAAGAACTCAAATTATCAGGAATTGTTCCAGAAGATTTCGAAAACAGACACACATTTAAATCAAAAATTCACAAGTGGCAAGTTGACCGGGAGGAAAGATTAAAGAAAAGATCAGGAACATGGTCAGTTGAGAGAAAAGAAGCCCATAGCAAGCGTATGAAGGAAATATGGGCACAAAGGAAAGCGAACAAACGCTTCTGAGTACTTTGCATAGTCCTAATGGGCTTATCCGCAAATAATAATAAATAAATATATATAAAACAGACAGATTATTCAGTTTTTTAAGATGGGTAGTGAAGTACTAAGAACTGTTGCAATTCTAATTTCATTGTATGTTGACAATGACGTTCCCTGAGACGCTCTCGTGCGCATTGAGCCAGTTACTAGATATCAGTAGTCGATTGGCGTGCACCACGGAGCGCTTAAGGCGAGCTAGCGGCGTGTCTGCTTCCGGTAGGCAGAGCGACAGAGACCTTGCCTATGTGGGTCACAACCCCGCCCCCGCCATCATAGTAAGCGACGACTACAGGCAAGGAACACATCAGTACAGGTAGAGGAAAAACTTGCTACAAGTATATTTTAGGCGATAGTTCTTCAGTTATACAGCGCAGTACACCTTTTCAACAAGGTCACTGTCTCTTTAGGTGACGTCCATTAATGACGTGAGGTATTTCTCCGGAATTCCGGAAGCCCGGACCCCCTCTCGTGAGTCCTCGTGATATTTGGTCGGAGACACCCCCTCCCTTCTCCCTACTACTTTTTTTTTAGCTCTACAGTCCTACAAGAATTTCAAAACCTCACGTGAGATTTCTGTTGACCTCCCCTCCCCCGTGGTGAGGTTTCGTGAATATCGGCTCCCCCCTTATTTCACCTCACGTAATTAATGGACGTCCCCTTAGAGAAGATAGGAGTCGAGAGATAGAATGTCGCATATTTGTGGGTGAGTGTGCATTCCTGAGCCTTGGTAGAGCGCCCAAGGTCGGTGTAGGCCGTTGCCTCTCACAAAGACTTTTAGGAAACAAGAACCGCGCGCTTGTGTGTGTGTGTGTGTGTGTGTGTTTTTATAACATATCTTGCAATTAATCGGTATCTCCAATTTTTTTGTGTTGAATGGAGCGTCACCTAAATCAGTATGCAACAAGTTGCAGAAGTGTCTTACGTGAAGCGACTGCGTGTCGTTTTTTTAGCCTTGCTCAAGAAAATGAAAAGGAACATTTTAAATAGTGAAAGATGTTTCTAGTTTTAAAAGGTTGTCATTATAAAGACCCCCGCAAGCTCTCTAAGTGTGGATGACTTTGCGAATAACAGGATGATGTCTGGAAAAGCCGATGATTCTGAAAATTTTCGCGCACCTTATGGCTTATGGCTTAATCTCAGTTGTAAAGATGTTGCAGACTCGCAAAATCCGTGCATATTAACTCACCGCCCACTTCTGTGTGACTCTGTACTGGCATAACCTTAACTATGAGATTTCAATGGCATCTTGCGCATCTGTTTGAAGCTTACCTTCAGTTTTGTGTAAGTATCGAGGTCATTATGCATTAAGCAAAAAACTTAACATGATAGTGACAATTGCAGTCTATTGTGAACTACGTAAGACTTTTTATAACATATTTTGTGTTTGCGTAAGAAGTAGTTTTTAGGGGAAATGTGACAGTAATAAATCACTTTAAACTATAGTGGGAATGACAGTAGCAAATCATACCTACCTACACATTAGAAATCGTGCATTATTTCTGCGTTAAAAGGTGGCATAATTTTATCGTCTTGTTTTAATGATCACTCGCACAGTACCAAACACACACACACACACACCACATCGAATTGGTCATAACGTTTCATATAAACAGCTGGACATTTATCAGTATATTGCATTACATTTGATAACAAACTTAACTGGGCAGAACACATTGGACAGGTAGTAGGAAAAGGTTTCAAAATTCTGCATTTGTTGGAGATAGTGATGAGCGGATATACGAGAGAAATAAAGGAATTGGGTTACAAAACTTTGGACAGACCATTGCTTGAATATGGTAGTGTAGTATGGGACCCACATTTCGACCATCAAATACAGGAGTTAGAGAAGGTGCAAAGAAGGGATGCTATATTTGGTTCTGGAAATTATCGCAGAACGCAATCAGTAACAGCTATGATAAAAGAGCTGAAATGGGACTCATTGAAAGACAGAAGGAGGGTGAAGAGGTTCATGGGAGTGTACAAGGCGTATATTGATGATGAGGCACGGAAAGATATTGGTGTAAGAATTGAAAGTAATGCATGGAAGGGAAAAGATGACCAAGATCACAAGCTGGCACTCGATTTCAGGCACAAGGATATCGGAAGATTCTCTTTTTTACGTAAGGGTGTCAGGGATTGGAATATGTTACCAGGAGAAATGATGAATAATTTACCAAAAACGTTGAAAGAATTTGAAGTTAAAATTTGCAGAGGGCAAATGTAGGAGGGTGCAAAAAACGGTGAAGATGGGTGTGTAGGGAAATTGCCATCGGAGCATGCGTTGCAATTTAATTAAATATTATTAAATTTCTCTTGCTGAATTAAACTTGGCGTTCAGATACAGTTTGTATACAATTGTATGGTATAGATATTGCCACTTACAGACCGCTTGGAACGAACTTCAAACCACTTTGTTGGCTTGTAGTTTTAATTGAACAACCGGAAAATTTGCAGCGTCAGTTTGTCCTGAAATATTTTGTACTGCTAATCATGTCTTCCGTCTCTTTTGAATCAGCACTTGTTTCTTTTTTTAATTTAGTGACCGATCTGTTTGGACGTTGTTAGTGGGCAGTTTGTTAGCTTAGTATTTTTGCTTTTTCTGTCGCTTGTCTGTATTTTTTATGTAACTTGGGCTGAATCATCTGGCAAAACTGCTTTACTCCATCATCGTAGATAGTTGTGACAATTAACTTTTACAGTACAAAGGCATATTTGTACACATCAATGGTAACTGATGTAAGCGAGCGTCAATCCTTTGTTGATTGTCCTCGTTTTTGGGTGCCTCGTATTAAATAATGCATCCGGGTTGCCAGTTTTTCCGTAGAATTGTGCTGAAAGTAGTTCTATTCCTGCTTTGAGAGTCGGTGCAGTGTCGTAGTGATGGGCAGGCAGGACAGGAAGCTGCTACCGTGTGCGTACGTGCGTGACATGCATGCTGGCGTTGGTTCGGTATGTCTGCCAGCAGTCGCCCGATCCTGCTCCACGCCATTCATTTGTGTTTAAAGGGAAAGATTTCGAAGGGATGCGGTTATATCAGTAACACCGTGCAAATTATTTCGCAGAACAATCAAAGAAACCAAAGATACACTGTTGAGGAATGCAGTAGTCTGCGTCTGAATTAAAGTGTAGTAAAGTTACATGTTTGACACCAAACATTCGAAAACTAATGGACGTGAGCAAGGCTGCTATCACATTGTATTATTTCGCCTTTGTAAAAATTATCTTTGTACTTTCATTGTTCTTGAGGAACTGTCCTAATTTTTTAGCGTTAGTTTCATTTCATTTTATTTAACTTTCGCATGTGCTGGTAAACATATGCCTCGCTTAATTATTTACACAGTGGAGTAATATTATAAGTTTTTAAGAGAGTAAGAATGTTCTATATCCTAAATTGTTGCTTTTGATAAGTGCAAATAGAGGAACAATTTCATTGGTCGAGAGATCGCTACAAGGCTTTTTGTTCCGTAAAACTTTCAACCACCAGCCAGCGGTTAGTTTTGATTTCGGGTTGACACTTACCTGACGAGAGGAAGCCATGACCTCCGTCCAGCCTGAACATAGTAGTCGAGAGAACCACTCTAAGCCAAAACTCGTAAAGCGATTTATACCAGTACTTCGTAGTAGTCGAAAAAATCGAAATACCCAAAAATGGCTACACGTAAATACTCTGCAGTAGGGACCTTCGAACCACCGCAACAGACTTGCTACAGTCGGACAACGGTCTTCGGTACAAGATGATAAACGTTATTGGAATATAAACCTAGGCCGAAAATATTTTTTTCTGCTATTTCTAAAAACTGTTATTTATGAAAATGTCATTTTTTATTATTATTTTTCGATTCACTCTAGTATGAAAGTGATCCATGCCATGAACAGTGACTTCGATTTTTTTCGAAAACTAAGGAATGTAACAAAGGAGTGTTGTCCTATTTCCATTTTTTCGGTTTTTCGTGGTTCTCAACCACTACGCCGAAGCTGGCTGAAATCGGTAAGGACGTCGCCTCCTCTTGTAAGGCGCGCGCGCGCACACAGCTTCTTCAGCGGTGATTTGTATTGTTATCGCTTTGCCTGCGGTAGGTTATCTGTGATTCTTACTGATCGAAAGCTATTTAGAAAATCATGTTAACCTTTACTAAATCTTTTCCCTTACCCTCACCAGAATAATGAATTAAATAGTACATACAATCATCTAATCTCACTTCGATTTAACCTTCACAATTCAGCAAGTAGGATAAATTGAAGGTCCATTAAAAGAAGCAGAATGCAAATAATTTAGGAGACAAGTTCGTGATGATCAAATAATTCAACGCCGCACGCATGCCACGGCTAGTAATCAATAATTAATCTCATTCGCTGTATTGCTGAAAGGCACTGGAATAAAAGTATTGAATGTATATTAAAGGATGAACAGTCTGTAAGTGTGGAAAGTCTGTTTCTCTATTATTCTTCATATGATGATTAATAAGAATGTGAACGGTGAAACCTTGTCTCATTTTAATGTCTCGCCTTTCTTCTGTATCAACGCTGTCTTTCCTCTTCAGTCCTGAGCTCATAATAAAAGTGCAAGTGAACTACTATTGTGTTATTTACTTTGTGTTAATGCTAGTTAACAATGAATGACCATGAAAATTTTTTTGAAACAATAATTTTTTATAGATGGTTTAAATTCATTATAACATTAATTTATAGTTGTTTTTTAACTGAGAAATGTCTTTACAGATTTAATAAGTTATTAGAGCAGTGAAAACACTTGTAAACGGAAAAAATATATGACTTTACCTTTATTTCGACGAGATGTGCTGTACAGCTGCAGAATCCCAAGTTTCCAATTAGTGCTGCCAACTTGTGACGCTCGGCAGAAGATCGAACAAATTAGCTGTGAGAAGCACGGTTTGTGTCGTAGGACAGAAAAAATTCAGCCGCGGACTCGCCCGAGAAAAAAAAAAAAACCTGTGGGTATCATATATGATACCTCGGGACTGAAGAGGCTATAGACCAGGGCGCCAACTTCTCGCACTATCCTTTTACTATGATTTGCAGAGTCGTACTTTCACCCAATAACCAGAAATTAGAATGGGAGGTTGGACGGAATATAAACAAAGTTAATTAAGTACAATAGTATACGACTTATGACAGACCTGATAAAAAAAAAACAGAAGCAGTAGAAGTAAATTTTATTTAAGAGGTAATAATTTTCCGTGACTATGGGGATCTCTAGTTTAACCTAGAATCCGAATCAAGAAACCGTTCTGTCTTATTTGACATATACAGTAAGTATTCCCAGAAGTGAAGAACGCATCGAAGCCTTGACCGAAACAAGGATTAAGTCGCCAGATATCAGGGAGCCACCTTAGAAAGTAATTAGAATCATAAGGAGCTAAGGTAGTTTGAGAGAGATTGTATTATCTAGAAGGTAGGTATTTTGTGTGATAGAATGAGGTCGAAACTTAAATGCACTGTAAAGTAAGAGGAGATAACAGAGGATTTATAGATTGACAGTTCATGTTTGAGATATGCGGTGTTGGTACTCCGTAATGCTGTTGTTCTCCGGATGACTTTCGTCAATCTAGGACGTGAACAGTAACCCATAAAACGACTTTCGTCAATCTAGGACGTGAACAGTAACCCATAAAACTTATATGAAGGCAATGGAGGTTAATGGCGCATGGTAGATTGGGCAGTTTGGTTGGTTGTTTGGAAGATAAAGAAAGATAGAGCACTCATCTTCGTTGTATGACCCACATTTCCTAAAACGAGGAGAGACGCAGTAGGCATTCCATACAGTTCTGTCCTTCGTTTATTAAATGCAGTTTTCTGTCTCGTTGATTGGGTATACTGGTGCCTTACTTAGCGGATATATTGGCTGTCAACTCCTTTGAAACACTCGTGCTGAGTATTGAAAGCAAAATTAATTGCATACATTACAATAATTCTCCACTTCTTTGGCACTGGCCCCAATAAACCAGGTTAATTTTTCACTTTCATTAATACAATGCAGACGCGAGAAGTCGCGGTACGAAAAGATTAAGGCTCTATTTCCACTAAGCGGCTAGTCGCGCGCGGCCGGCTGCCCGCGACTCCTATTTATTCAGTTATGGCATTAACCATACCCATTGGCGCGACCGCGACTTGGCAGTCGTCGTCGCGACTGCAAAAGAACAAGTGACTCGAGCAGCCGCGCGCGACTCAATACCTATGTAAAATTACTGTCCAATGCACACTGCGCGACTAGCCGCGCGCGACGGACCGCCTTTCACGTACAAAACTACGCTACATACACGTGAAAGATACGCCATTTAAAAACAGCTGTAATGGGATTCATTGCAAGACAGGATGAGGGTGGATGGTGTCATGGGAGTGTACAAGTCGTGTATTGGTGATGAGGCATGGAAAGATATTGGAGTAAGAATTAGAAGTAATGCATGGAAGGGAAAAGATAACCATGACCACAAGCTGGCACTCGATTTCGGTAACAAGGGTGTAGGGAGATTCTCTATTTTAGGTAAGGGTGCCAGGGATTGGAACAAGTTACAAAGAGAAACGATGAATAATTTACCAAAATTATTGAAAGAATTTTAAGTTAAAATTTGTAGAGGGCCAACCCTTACCATTCTTGCTGTACCGAATGTCTGTTGGCGAACTTGTTGCAGACCTGTCCAGCAGACGGTCTGGTGGCGCGTGGCTGTCCCCCCCCTCGTTCCATTGTCCCTGTATTGGTTGCCCGGGTGGTATCACATGTTATTTATTTCAACAACCGTATGAAACCTAAATCTGCAATTTATTTTCTTTTTTTTTGTCCATTGCCTTTTGAGTATCGTCTAATATAGCGTTTCTCAACCTTTTTCAACCCTAGGACTAGTAAACCTTCAAAAATAAAGCTACGGACGACTAACTTACATGGGCCTAATTTTTTACGTATGTGTATATTATTATTTGCGACATATTTTGGTGTACTATTATAAAATAATAACTCTAAAAGGATATTTCGAATTCCTGCGGAAACATAGGTATGAAGCTGGAAGTGAACTATTGAAAGTTAATTACATATTGATCAGACTTTTAATATTTACTAACCAAATGAATAATAATGTTAGTATAAGCTGGATGCTTCACTATACAACCGACCTACATGAA
Source organism: Vandiemenella viatica (assembly GCA_031002005.1). NCBI lineage: Eukaryota > Metazoa > Arthropoda > Insecta > Orthoptera > Morabidae > Vandiemenella > Vandiemenella viatica. Next base: position 376,416,797 of record CM061920.1, read on the forward strand.
TAAAATAAAATACAACTTATAATCTCTTATTTTTGCTTACTTCGCTACTATTATGTTACCAACGCTACCACATACTATGCCCTTGATATATGTAACTTAACAAACCGAGCGTGGTGGGTGAGCGTTTATCGCTCTGGCCTCGCATTCGGGAGGACGCCGGTTCGGATCCCCATCCGGGCATCCAGATTTGGATTTTCCATGGTTTCCCCAAGTCACTCCAGGCGAATGCCAGGATGCTTCCTTCAAAAGGCTGAACTCCTTCCCATTCCTTGTCCCGAGTATCATACAGCCTCTAATGACCACGACGTCGACGAGGCGTAAAGCCATAAGTAAAAAAAAAGAAGCTTAGCAACTATTTTTTCTGCTTATCTAAACCTAATTTCAGTCTTTAGTCAATGACGAAGGTACTGCGATAGAACACCCGCATTTCTCTTCAAATTACTGTTAAAAACTTTCATACCAATTTACAGTTACATGTATCTAATCTGTTGATAAAAATATCAAAGACGCAGGCTTTTTTCTTACCGATTCGTCTTAAACTAAAATTGGCATGTCGGTAAATATATACTTCGATATACAGATCCTAGGAGGTAGTGAGTGAACGGATTGTGCTGTTCCTATATAAACGGCAGGTTGACCTAGCTAGGGCTCGTATTTTAAATCTAAGTACACTCGGGCGTTTAAGTGTGCTTTTATATTTGCTCATCAGCATGAGTAAACTCTACATGTTGTTGTCACCTAACATAAGACGTACCATTAATTTCTCCTTATCGGTTGGCGCTCATTTGTTAATTTTGGACACTTTTTCTGTCTCTAAATTCTCTTATTTTTTGTGGTACCATCGAGCAGCAGATCGTTAGAAACAATTCATTTTAGGAACAAAGTCTGGCAGAAGTTTAGCGAAAATATATATATTTACGAACCTTTGTATGATCAACTATTTTGTTTCCAGGAGCAAGAATCGTATCGTAAAACTAGGTATTGATGTTTTTCTAGTTTGTACATTTCGCTACATACAGTATTTTTGCCGTTAATGCGTCTACGGGTTCTACTGATGGGGTCTTGTCACAAAACCGAGTGTGGTGGGTGACCGGTAATACGCGGGCTGGCATTCAAGAGGACGTGGGTTCGATTTCAGGTTTGTGTTTTCCATGGTTTACTGAAATCACTCCAGGCGAATTCCGGGATGGTTCCTTCGAAAGGCCGTATTCCTATCCGTCCCTGGTCCCAGTCCTTTCCCGCCTTTAATGATTTCGACATCGATTAGGCGTAAGAGCCTAAGCAAAAAATTAACAAGTGAACAGCACAAAGCCCGAATTCAGGCTCATAAAACTCATTGCCTTAACTGCCGGTCAACGATGGTTGGTGATTAAACGTTGGGGCACCTGTCTCTATCCCTTCAAACTATTACGAAAGGAGATGGCATTTGTACAAACATAATACACACCGAAAATTCCTTTTCACTGCCTTCGTAGCTACAAATGATTTTCCTATTCCATTCCTATTCGCACCTCGTTCCTAACATTAAAAGAAAATTAAGTAATGAGTCAATTTTTGACTATTGCTAATAGCGAATTTAAGATACTAATTACTCTTTGGATTGGTTTTTCAGTTGGATTCTATTAATTTTCTTGTTGACACTGACTTTGCGAATATCGGATTTTCGATTTGATTTTTGTATTGGCTTAGCTAATTTAATCTTACTTTTCCATTCGTGGTACGTTAAAATGCACGAAAAGATATTATTTTAACACTTCTCCTGTATGGGGTTTTGTCAATGCTTGGGCTTGATACCAGGTCCACGCGGGTGAAGATGCTACCAAAAGCTAATTAATTAATAAGCCTCCTTTCTGGCTCTTCTGTATGGTGTAATAAGTTATATATATATATATATATATATATACACATATATATACATAAGAATAAATGAATAAGTTTTATTGAATAATTCTTTGTCATTTTTGTGCAATTTCGTAGTATTAAACTAGCAATAACAAACCTCAATGTTGATGTGTGATTAACCTACTTGTCCAAGTATTGGGCATAGTAAACAAATTTCGCCTGGCTCCTCTCTACAGCGAGGAAGGTCCGCCGCGCTATTATTTCATAGTTGACTTTAGATCAGTAGTTCCAAGTTAGTGGTACGCGTACCCCCAGGAGTATATGACGCTTCTTCAAGGGGCTAAGGCAATGACTAAGATAGACAATTAGGCAAACATTACTACCACCAAAATATATTTTAAAACAAACTGCGTGTATGTGAATTATAGTACTGTAATGCTGTGGTTGTACGAAGCATTCAGCTGGGGTGAATGCATTTATTTATTTATTTATCATTTTATTAATAAGGGGTACGTGAGGTTGAGCTCCTGCTTGAAGTGGTACTCTGGAAAAAATAATTGGGAACCACTGATTTAGATTGACACTGTTAAACGTTCCCGTTATCGGACCTTCGCGAAACAATCGAGCGGGTAGTTTGTATCCGGTAATTCTGCTTGCAGTGGAACAATAAAAATTTCATGTTACTTTGGGAGCTTTAGTAGAAAACTATCTTCAAACTGTTGCATCATATTGCCAGCAAATGTAAAATGATGTTACTAACAACGCCGGAAAAACTCGTGGTGATTCCAGAGATAACCGTAGATACCCCGACGTAAGGATTGTGGTCGTACAGCAATGTTTTAAAGGAGCGAGAGGCGCCATCGGAAGAAAATCGACCGAACACGTCCGTAGTGCGAGACGTACCATTCACCAGTAGCGCCACACCACACTTCACTAAAAGGCCGCCATGACGTATTCACGTACAGCTCATATTGCCATATCTACGAGTGTAGCTCAGCCAGTTTCTTTTTATGGACGAAGAATTTCGTTAACCTTTGAACGTACTCCATTAAGAAGAGCTCAACAGGTGGATCGATATGTGCGAGGGCCTTTCAGAAGGCAGTGCCTTGCTCCCATATGACGCGCCGGGCGCTATTGATCAGCAGATTTGGGTCAGGTGCAGTCCATCCCGCCAGTTACCCTCGGTCCGCAAGCTGTGCACTGTGTCCATGCCGGGACGTTTGCTTGGTATTATTAAGTGTTTATAGACTAAGTTTATTACATTGCAATCTGTACTAGGAATTACAGTCAAAAATTTGCAAACACCATCGAATCCTTAGCAGCAGCAGCAGAAGAAATTTATTGCATCTTAATTAGTGTTACCGCGGATAGCGATGTGTTTATCTTGCTGAAAGGCGTCTTGACTATTCATTTACACGCTTCTTCGTGTTAGCAGGTGGCATTTGCTAGTCTTCGTTCCATGACTCAAATTTGTTAAAATTATTTTTTGCTAATAACTCGTTATACAGTATTATAGAGTTTTGCTATTACAACATTACGAGTGATGATTGTAGGGTATGTAAGTATTTCGAGATGCCGAAATTTGACAATATCTGGCATGATTCGTATCAGCCAACAAGTGTGTCGGAGAGACTGTGGATATGCCACAACATATCAAGTATTTAGCTAGAATTGTATACGAATTATGGAAACCTAGATTAACAGTGGTAAGTTTTATAACAGCTTAAGGCAGTTTTTTTTTTCAGTAACTGCTGATGACTCCTTTTTATGGCCACGATATCTATACCACTATCTTCTGGGTTTGGTCACAGTTTCCCTTTGAGCATTTTTTTTTTTTTTTTTTACCTGAAGAATGTTTCTTGCAACTGTATAGTTTAATTTGGTCATGATAAATTGGTTTACTGAGAGTTTAGTATGGCCTAAGTAAGATGAATATACTCGTATAATGTAGTTGGTGTTTAGGCCCTTTTTGATAGCTGCTGTGTTAACTGTTTTGTTGTTCCGGTTTGTAACTAAAATCAAATGAGTTTTTTGACGGTATACTAGCCTCGTCTGCTTATCACATCTACAATGTCATTTTATACATATATAAAAAACAAAGAAGCTTCTTGCTTTCTTAGATTTCCTCCTTCCAATATAAGTTTAGTGTAGATGTTTTTAAGACGCTTGTGCACTTTGTCTCTGGAAACTGCAGCTGATTCGTAAGATGTTATGGGTGTAGATGACTGACAGGCTTACCTCAGTATTGTTTACAAAGCTTTTCTGTGAGCAAAATATGAAGTAGTTGGATTGGTGCGTGTACCATCAATGATTTGTATATACGTAAACTGACATAAAATCCGTAATTTAATGGCGTAGTCATCCTGTTATATTTTTATACGATTCAAACACTCTACCAGCGCCTATAAAAGACAGTACATATATTGCCAATACGATGTCATATTTCCTTATATATATGAGGGTAAGACAACTGTATGTATCTGTACATAGGTCAAAACAACTTTTTCTTTGCTTTATACGTCTAGATTTTATGATTGAGATTTCTAAATCTGCTACATTTAATTAAGACACACTTTTTTGAGAGAAGTGCATTTTACAGTTCTCTTCGGCAGCTATGTAACTTATTCTAATAGAAAGTATTGTGTATGTTAACCCAGGTCATATGCTGTCACTGTGCGGTTTCGTTGAAATCCGTCCCATTAGTTTTTGCGTGATATCGTGAACAGACAACCAGCCATTCTAAATTTACGATTTTGTCGTCTGTTAACATCAGTATTGCACACTGCAATTAGTCCACTGCATATTTCCTCAATTAATTTCGTACAATGAGGATTGGTGATAGATATGAACCTTTCACAGTCTGGTGTGTTGTTATGTTTTACATATACAGCTGCGATACAAAAATAAGCACGCGAAATTATAGATTCGTGATTAACATTGTTCTGCATTCAGCGAGCAGAATTACAGTAGTGTGTGAATGGAATGTCTCTCAACCTGAATGTGTTAACTTCAAACAGGCACCGAAGGCAACTTAAATAAAAAATAAAGCATTTTATTTCAAATAAATAAAAAAAAACAACAGGGAAACGATAACAGTTACAATTGTTTTAAGTATATCTGTTGTTTACGAATAAGTAGCAAGGAATATCTGTATTGGAAGCAAACGTGTTCATTTTTTAATGATATTAAGATATTGTATTCGTTGCGTAACGTTGTGCAATCGTGTCCATATTCACGTGTAGTATTCCTTTAAGTGATTTTGTAAAGGTAAATGAAACAGAATCATCATCATTATTAGACGTTCCCACTTTTGCTGGTCGTTTTTTGATTGATGAAATTCCTTATTAGTGTCTCGATAATGATGAATGGCGTTATAATTGCTTTATAGTAGGCTTAATTTTCCTGTCGAGTGTATTCTGATGCAGTCACTTTCGTCTTTTCAAAGTTTTTTTTTTCAGTTTTATGAATGGTAAAATATCATGACCACCTCGCAACTAGACAGCATCGTATCTTAGATCGGTTTTTGAGGTATTTTACAATTTAGTCATCTGTCGTTTTAAAAACTATTTTTCTCCTTTTACTCTTGTTACGAAATAATTAAGAATTGATCTCTTCTGAGATCTGTGTAGCTGGTGATTATCAGGGAGAAATGGCTTGAAACCATAGCCAGTAAAATGTCTAAATATTTTGAGACACAAGAAAACTAAGCGCCCATAATATCTAACGTAGCGATGCTCGTTAATGCAATATTTTCTGTGGTTACCTGGTCAAAATTAGCATCAGTTTGACGTTATGTTGTACATAAGATTGTATAAATATCATTTATGGTAAAAGTTCTGATGTTGGTTTTTCATATTTCTAAAAACGTTCGCACTTTGTGTGTGGTAATATATGCTTCATATGTGGGATTAGTTGATTTGCTCCTTGTTGTCATTTAAGTTACCCTTTTTACATATCGGTGCTGAAATGACCGACCAGCAAAGGAGGTATACTTGTTTTGTATCTTTTGCACTGTGGATATTCTAGTTTTTTTCTGAGTATTGTAGATATAAAATTACATCTCTTTGTTTCCGGATTTCAAATTTTGATTCGAAATTAATCTGTTGTGCTTCCATCGACGATTGCAAATTGTATCCAAATTTGTTGTATATAATTAGTAGCTGTACTGTCTACTTAAATCTTCCTTCCTCGACGTTTTCAACGATAGCCCACATTGCTTTGGTCGAAAAGAGTAAAAACAAGGATGCGTCCTGCCGGTATCAAATTAACACACAAATTTTAATACACTTCCGTCAATCTCGAACAAATTTTTTTATTATAACTTTTATATTCTTTTCATCCCTGCACATGTATACTTGCGATGTTAGCCGATTTCACAGTTTATGTAATCATTTCTTCTCATTTGGTTTTACGAATTTTCAAACGTTCGGTGCATTTATTTGCATATTCACATAGTTTTCGTTGCCTGTGTCCGGTCGGGGAGACAAAACTATTTACGTTTAGAGCCTGGCTTCTCGAGCCAGAGAAGCATAGAAAGCGAGTTGTGAATTTCACAGAGGTTAGCGAGCGTGAAAATGCAAGGTTATGCAGGCGGACACTTTCGATCTCCAGCATCCTGTCTGGGCAGTGGTCCGTGAGGGCGGAAGACGCACTGTCGGCCAAGGTCTCAGGAAACTCCAAGGCCGCAGACAATCTACTACCTCCAATTTCCTCTACAGTCCAATGAATCACCTGATTTTATTGCGTGATGGTTCTTTAGAACGAATGGTGACTCATTTTCTTCCTGTTCCTCGCTTTCGTCTCTGATCCAACAGTAAACGATATGCAGGTATTTACAGGAATCCTTTTGGAAGTAGAGAAGAATATTACTTTCAGGAGAAGCCACTTTGTAAAATGATGATCCTATTATAAACAGTAAATATCAAAATATTTTTTCAGCTATAATTCGCAATAAAACTAATCCTTTGTTTAGTCCAATCGCTAAAAAAAAAAAAAAAGTACCGACATCGTTCTTCGCTCTTACCGTTTATGTGGTAAGTAGTTGTAGCAGGCCATGTGTAAATGCCATTTCAGTTACAAGATAAGCGGGCCTGTTGTCCACGGTGCATCTGTAGTCTATATCAATAGTCGGACAGTAAGAGTACGAGCCCAGCCGCCGGAAAATGTGTCTAGTCTAATTAGTATCACATCATTGAGCATTGTAATTGATACCCTCACTCCCCTCCATTCCCCTTCTAGTAATTGATACCATCTTAACCTCATTTTCCATTAGACTAGGTTCACGCTTCATTGAACATTGCAACTAATACGCGCAATTGTTCGCCGAGCTTTAGCAAAGGCTGAGGAATCTTGAATTTTCGCATTTTTTGTTATATCGCTTTTGTTATTTGAATGATGTTCCGTGGACAGGATAAGTGATAATTTTGATATTTACTTCTGAATTACGTTTATTACAGGAGCAGAATATTGCTAGCGTAATGCGGATGAATATAGTTATACATCTTTCGTGTTCTACGCATTCTGGATCTGAATTGTAGTTGACATTCCGATGTACGTCATACTACGGGATTTTCAGTGTTAACAATGCTTTAACGAGCGGCGTATTACCAGCATAATTTCTTATTCACACGTAAGTAATTCCCTCCTTATCGTGGTCTGGAGCTATACCGATACTATTTATATAGAAGCTGATAGTATTATCACCTTCTTGGTAGATCGGTGTGGTGGCTGCCCGAATCCAAGAGGAACAAAATAGACTTAATAGATTTTCCTGAAGTTGGGCCTGCAGTATTATTGTCCTACTACTTCGACTATTAGAGTAAATGCAGAGATTCTTTTATTATTTTATATATTTGAGCTTACAGTTACCCGAAGCTGATAGATATAATGGAACAGGAATATTCAGGATACGGAAAATGACTTTAGAATGCATAGTTATTCCCAGAGGAAAGGAACCTGCGGTCCTACCTGTCACAGTGGCTTACTATGCCTCTTTCGGAAGGATCTAACCAACCTTTGGGTTGTGGACTAAATTTTTAAGCAGTAAGATCAGAGGCTTCGAAATTGGCATAAGAAATCCCTAACATGTCGACAATAGGTACACTTAGCTAGTAGGCGAAGAGTGAAACACTAGTGCTTTGACTTTTAGCCTTTTTATTCCGCAACTATCATTTGCCTGTTTCGCGCACGTGGTAACCTACTTTTGGTGCATGTAGAAATGCATTACCCCTTTTTTTTCTAGTATCAAATAATATCGTGGAGAGGCAAAAAAATATTATTACGTGTAGTTCAAGACTATGACAATAGAAACGTTTCTGATTGTAACAAACGCCGAGAAAGACAAAAATATCAATCTATGATGATCCATTCAGATTAAATAACATTCATGTTGAAGTACGTACGGGTAGACACAATAAACACCCAAGAATTAAAGAATTATTTTGATAGAAAAAAGCAGACATTATGCCAAGAGACTTTTTATTTTATACCGTCCATAAACTGAATTAGTAGCAGCGCCCTCTCTTTCCACGCCCCCCCCCCCCCCACTCCCCTAGCCATTGTTCAGCTGAGCGTAGTCCTATTCGTTGGTAATGGGCTGCTCTTTTTTATTTTCTAATCGATTTTTTAATTTTCTAATCTGCTGTTTTTAGTTTCTATTTTTTTTTTTCTAATTTGCTTTTTTTATTTACTAACCACTTTCTGTTTAATGAAATTGGCGGGAAAATAAAGAGTATTTAATGAGAAATCGCAGAAATTATTCTCCTAATAGTTTGTTAGTTTCCTACGCATTGATTATATTTAAAGCAGTTTTCCTGATGAGCGCACCGTCGACGAGGCGTAAAGCCCAAGCAAAAAAAGTGTTCAGGTTGTAATGCGTTCTGGACCATTTCGTATTAAATATAATTTCATATTAAAGGGCTAAGGGTTATTTTTGTGCATTTGGTCCAGGGCAGACGCTACTCCCCACACAGCGGTTGGGCTGATTTTGCATTGTTTGCTGGTTGTTTGTAATGTAGCCAAATCCTCAGTAATATTAACAGAAGGGTCATCAAAATAGGGCATCCAGAATATTATGGCCTGTGGTTAGGATTTACAGTATCCAGGTTGCATTTCAACTTAACACGCAAACAAACTCTTATTGCTGCCAGTACCCACGAATAGGGGTGCGCCGCGCTAAATAGGTCGAACTAAAATTATTATTGCTTATCCAGTTAGTACAAAATTTGTATTCCGTATCTTGAAAACTAAGCGAGATATCAAAAAACTTTATTCTTCACTTTCTATTTTTCTCGTCGAGTCGCATTTTTTTTTTTTTCTTCTGTTGTCAGTCCTTCGACTGGTTTTTGACTGAATATAAATCAAAGCAAGACAAAAGTGATGAAATGTAGCAGAAATGATACCAATACTAGTAGGTTAAATATAAAAATAGGATCAGATGCGAGTCACTTAAGAATCCATAATCAAATTGCGGCGCCATAGTTATCATAAAGCTGCCATGGTATGGAGAAACACTTTAATATCGATACTAAGCACCGATGGCCTATGATTAGGTTTTACAATGTTCCGGCTGCATTTCAACCTACCACGCAAACTAACTCAATGCCTATTGGTACCAACAACTAGCGGCCATTTCCCACGAATAGGACTGCGCCACGAAAATTACTAATGCTCATACAGTTTATGGAGAGTTCATACGAAACATGCATTCGATATCTCGAGGACTAAGCGATGTATTAAAAACCTTTATTCTCTACTTTCGTTTTGTCTCGTCGAGTTACATAAGAATCCATAATCAAATTGTGGTGCCAGTTATCATACAGCTGCGCTGATATGAAATAAAACACTTTAATATCGATATTAATCTCAAAGTTACTTACCGAAAGTCAAATATCAGTTACATTACGCTTATTGAAGAGTTAACCTGTTTTGTAGTGGTTTTATTAACTTATTTGGTTTTAAAGAAATAGACAAAAAGCAATTTAAACACAATCCAAAGATTATTAGAGCTATCTTAGGGGATCTAATTGAATATTATTGTGCTCAGTATGTTTGATTTACGTATTGTTTATTTTAATGCAATGTATTCGAGAAAACTGAGAAGTTTAATAACCAAATTCGAAAAATTAAACAGAATTATGAGGTAAATAGTGTGGTCATTTGTCAGTGTTTCTTGAAAGGAGTACCCACGTCAAATACAAAGCGATCTGTCGGCCATATTTTTTCCATCTGGAAACGATTTTAATTTCTTTCTCCATTCCTCGGTAAATGTAAGTCATAAGCTATTTCCAAAGTTTTTACTCCCGACCATTAGCTCTAAAAATTTTAAAACACCATCCAAATTGCTGTTGTAGTTTTTGCATAGTACCGGTTCAAACCTTCAGACAGACGCAGCTTGAGTATTTCAGTCTTTTACTCGTCCACGAAGTATGAATTTGCAGAGATTCATTCTATCAGTTACTTGCAAAGCTTTATTTTTAAAAAGTTATTCAGGCTAGGTGACAGCTGATTTCTCGCCTCTTCGTGTAGCTCAGTGCGTTAAGCAAATCACTTTGTGGGCTATAGAAGTGGGCGTATCTACCTGGGGAGCCCGGAACCTGTCACCTTGATTAATCTGTTCGACGTTCTCCGCGAACCAACGTCCAGTTTATAGCCATTTTTACATTCTTAACCGTACAAGCGGTGCTAATTAATAATTGTGATAAAACAAGTAAGTTTTAAGAACGAAGGAAAGATTTATTTAATCTTGTTTTAGCGAAATATGTTTTCCTATCTGGTGTAATAGTACTTGATTGTTGGCCTGGAACTAGTACGATCTTGTTACATGACTTGAAAATCTGTTACTAAAGAAAATCTGTGCGTTTAGTTCTTCCATCAATCACTTAAACTGTTACATACTGTGGCATTAAAATGCATTTATCATCTATCCGAATCGATTTTTGCTTCGATCGATAAGATCCCCACTTGAATTCGGCAATTCTTTGTCTTCATAAAATACTGATTAGTAAATGAAATGCGACTTCTGTGTCTACTTTCATTGTACTATTAGTCGGTGACCTTAAGTTTGCAGTTGTTCCTATGATAAAAGTAATTAGATGATTGTCAGCCCGTTTGCTTGAATACGAACTTTAATATTTTTACTTACGCGCAGTGTTGTTATAACTGTAAAAGTGGTGACGATAAAAATGAGTTCTTAAATAGCCCTTATAATGCTAGTCGTGTAGCAAACGAAAAAGTAGTAAAATAAAAAAATTTAAAAAAATCTGGTGAGAAGGATTAGTGTAACAGATACCGTATTATTTGTTGTTAACTAAGCGCATTGGTCTGTAAAGCATACAAAAAAAGGAAGTTCACAAACGCTGATGATGTGGCAAACCACATGTCGTTATGTGCCGCAGATGAATTGGCAGCGCAGGAGTTCATTGTATTGCTGTTGATTTAACTTGGGCCGTCGCCCTACCACATTCCTCTTCCAGGCTGAGACTGCTGAGCAGATGGGGCATTCTTTGTTCTTGTCTATAGAGATCAGCTTAGTACAGTATCTATGCATTTCGCATAGTTAATTAGCGCTTTCAGATTTTTTAAAAAGTATCGTGTTTACTTCCTTCATTTTTACAGGCTGGTTGCTCAGTAGCCAATGGGGTCCACGGTTCGAAGCCGATTTCGGTCGGAATTTTTACAGGCCTTAAAACTAACTATCTCCTGTGGCAAAGCTTTGCTCCGTTTGTTAGGAGTATGCTAGTAAACTTAGAGGTGCGAATTCCACGTTAAACTCTAGATATCCTTTTCCCGGTGGTTTTATCGGTTTGTTACGGTTCCAACGACAGAGGTGGATTGTTTGGCAAATTGAAAGTCTTTTTGGTCACTGAACTGCCACGAGTCTCCCGAGTATTAAAGCTCTAAGCATTTCCTTTATTTTACCCGCTGATTTTTTTAAAAATACATTCTGGAACGAAATGAGCTACGTTATATACTATCTTCGATTGAGTAGTAAACGCAGGGCTTAATCTTATATGGTAGAGGAATCTTCAATTCAAATTGCTAAAATTTCATACGACTCTGTTCATAATAATTAGAGCTAAGCATAATCTAGCTACGCAGGTAACCATGTTGAAAACGGTGAAAACAACGGAAGGCCAAACGAAACGTGCAGTGATATTGAAATATCTCTGCTTTGCTCTAATACAGTACTTTCTCCAGACTGTAGTGGAGCCGTGCGCCTTATTTCCAATTTATAAACTAAGTGTTTGAACTGTTTAATGAAATGTCACTTCATAAGATGATTTAACTAATCGACTTAATAGAATTAAATTATTGAAAAGAATCGTTTTACTTAGTGGTTTAATTGGTTTAATTTTATAGTTCATTCTTCGCGATATAATGTTTTCCAATTTGTGAAACGTTTTTAGTGTTCCGTTCGCTCAGCAGCTTTAAAGTTTCGCTGGCTTTAAGAAGAAAAGGTTGGAGCAATTATTTGGTATTTTACTGGAACCAGAATGGTTCTTGAGCGGTGTTTGTTTTTACTTGCGCTTGATATTGACGATTATTTTACTGCTAAATTTATATGTTTAGTAAGTAAACTTGCGTCAAAATCATGGTTGGAAAGTATCTAGTAGCTTGGTGATTGTTCAACTGTACATCACCACTTTTGAGCAATGCCCACTATATCAACAGTATCCCGCCTTGGAATATGCTTTTGTTCCATAATTGGAATGCCCTTACGGTAACTAGGAGCGGCGTCGTTTGACATTTACCTTAGTAACGGTGCCAGCGCTTCCTGTATTATCTTGGTTCTCTCTTCTTCCGGGGTTTTCAACTCAATTGGTCGCGCCATGTCATGTGGCTATTGACCGCAGTTGTTTTGCTCGGCAGCATGTGTTTTCGCCTCTGCTGTTACCAATGCCGTTTGTGCTCCGATTACATAATGCAATGGTGCTGTTAGGTGGAGCAATATAAATGGACGTTTTGATAACTGAGTTAACAAGGAAGATTACCCAAGTATTCCCTTCGGTTTTTAATAATCTTGCGATATGTAACAGTAGACTACAATCTAAGGTTTACAGTTTATTATTACATGAGGAAAAAATATTTAATGGGTGAAAAATGGCTTCCCAAAATTAGGGGTGTAAACTGAAAATTTTGGTTGTTACTACCTCCTCCCCTCTCCCAAAACGACGTAACAAATGAAAAAAATTGCCATGGGGAACGATTAAAAAAAAAGTTTTTAGCTCTATTGGGGCGTCCATTAATTACGTGAGATGAATGGTTGGGGGGAAGGGGTCCGGCGAAATCTCACCAAATCTCACGAAAGGAAAAAGAGGAGGGGGTCGACGGAAATCTCACGAGAGCTTTTGAAATTCTTAAAGGACAGAGGTCCACAAACTACGCGGATGTCGACTTTAGTGGAGTTTATGGTCAAGAAATGACACCGCCACCGCGGATATCGCCTGTGTGCAGGGTATAACCGCCCTCGAATACAGGAAAGCAAAAAAAAGTCTAAAAAATCGATGTCGATCAGCAGGGTGGGGGAGGGTTCCGTCAAAATCTGACGTCGTCTTAGGGGGATATCCGACAAAATTTCACCAAATCTCATCAGAGAGAGGGGGGGGGGGAGGCGGTCCGCAATTCCGGAAAAACATCTCACGTGATTAACGGACGCCCCCTTAGATTTCTGGGATTGAACCACCGCTTTATTTTAAAATTTGTAAAAACCTACAGAAAATAAAAAAATAAAAATATTGCTGCAGATAAAACCTTTCAGACAGTGGTTTCGAAAAACCGAAATTTGTAGGTAATTACGTACACAAATCGATTCTTTCAAACTAATTTTGCAGTTGACTTGGTAAATCATCCATCCCTCCTAAATATTGAGTAATGTGGTTGCGGAAACAGATTTGTATCCGTACACATGATAAACATTGTTTGATCGAATGTTTTTTTCATACAAATGTCTTTTTATTCGTTACCCCTAAATTTGGGCGAATGTACCTTAATAACAAAGACAAGTATTTATATGTTGACTGTACTGTAGAAAGTGTGAATGTGGTGGTCGATTTTTTTGCTTTGTTGCAGAACAAGCGTGTTATGGGTGCAATCAGCTCAATACAGTAGTCTTCTGGAGATTTATAGTACTTACCAGTTTTGCCGTATTTTTCATGTATTAATCGTCTTTAGCCAACTGCAGTGGTATTGTTTATTAAGCTTGTAAGCAATTCGGTTCAGTACTTGTGTTTTGGCACATTTATCTGATGCACTAGATAGAGTAAGTGTGCTATTTTGTTTTACTGTTTTACAGCAGAGTAAGAGAGTTATGAAGCAAGTAGCGCTGTAGTGTCGTAGCTTTCTATCGAGAAAAACGTGTAACTCTTGTCATAGAGTCGTTGCGAAGGGAGTGAATTCCTATGAATGTGTGATGGGGTATCACTGGGGGGAACGTGGTGGAGAGGGAAAGGAGGGGAGGCTCTCCCATATAATTGTCCAATTTGTTTCAGGGACAGAAAACTTTCAGAGCATGAAGAACCGATCGTGGGTGATGGGGGAAATGAACAGGAAGCATGTCGAAAAGATTGGACACCCGGGATAAACGATCAGGGTCTATACAGGCAGAAAGGATAGATGGTAAGGAGGGAGAAAAGGGTGGTCGGGAAAAACACGGTAAAGTGTGTGGTGTCAATACTTCACGAATTATACGTAGTTTTTACGGATGTTCAGCGGGATAATTTATGCTATGATCAACTTTTGAGCAGCTTCCTTCTGATTTCGTCAGTTGAAGTAGTAGATCATAGTGAAATCTGCGATATATCACCACAACAACTGTGATTACCTCACGAGGCGCACTTACGTATTTACAAGTGGTAGATTGTGGACGCATATTAGATCCGCTAGCAAAGCCTCATAAAGAGGGGGTAGGAAATGAAGTATCAAAAGGGGTGAAAGTGAAAACGGAGTACCACAGGTTAGAGTATTGGAACCATTGCTGCTTGTTATTTTAATGAAAGATTTTAATCAAGTTATCCTGTTTGCAGATTGACATGACGGTAAATAATAGGATTAAAACTGTAGAGGACAGTGAACAACTAAAGGGGTATCTGGATAAGCTATCGAGTAGTATAGTTTGGCGCGTGTGAGCCCGAACAAAGGATATGCAAATTAGGGACTCCTGTGGAAATTTATGCACAGTTACAGATAATAATGGGCTTTCCCTTGAAATTGGCAGGCGCGGACCCCTCGTGGCCCTGGAACCTGTCGTTCACCTCTCGCCCCCTCTCCTTGACAGGCTTGATCTCTGGGCTTTATTAAATGACAATTAGAGGATCTTGTTCATCAGAAGTCTTAACTAACCACCCAAATGTTATAAAAATTTTAATTGTTTAAATTTATTAAATACTGTTATTACACGTACTTTTGTTACCAAAAACAAATGATTCTAAGTGTTAATGCCACCCCAGACTGATAGTCACCGGCAGTGATTAGATAATGCATTAATTAAATCTAGAAAGCATAAAATTTACTCTAATCATCCTAAGAAGCTGTATCATGAGCTACTTAAGAGGTTCTTTATTTTTAAAAAAACATTGGAAAAAACATTCTATCTATATAATGGTTTTTATTCGAAAGTGGGGAGTCATGGATTCGAGCTTGGTACACAAAAGCTCCTAAAAGCCGTTATTTCTTACCATTTAACTTTTTTCCTTATATAGGCACGCTCTGGCAGATTCAAAAACAGTTTGTTTTCTAGCGAAGTAATAATTCGATTTCACTCAAAGTCTTATTATTGTGTGAGCGTCTCCCGAGTCACCCTATCTCGGCAGGATTGAATGGCCTCTAAATTGCCGGCTGCGCGCGACTCTCTGCTCTGTGGGGTTTTATTCGGGTAGCCAATATTTCGTCAGTTGCGGAAAATACTGGTAACTATATTGTTACCGAGCGTGGTGGTGTAACGTTTAGCGTTCTGGCCTCGCATTCGGGAGGACCGGTTCGAATCCCCGTCCGGGCATCCAGATTTGGGTTTTCCATGGTTTCCCAAATCACTCCAGGCAAATGCCGGGATGCTTCCTTCAAAAGGCCATGGCCGAATTCCTTCCTATTCCTTTCCCCCCATCCTTTCCCGTCTCTAAAAGACGTCGCTGGTAAGAGACGTTAAGCAGTTTAAAACAAAAAACTATATTGTTTCTGTATCCGTTAGTATACAACGAATTTTTAGAATTAAAACGGTTTTGGGGTAGCTCAGTAAGGATGAATTTGGTCATGGCATTTTGAAGGAATCATTTCGGCATTTGCCTGGATTGTTTTCAGGAAACTATGGGTAATGGACATCTAGATTACCGGAACGAGGATGGAACGCTCATTCTCCCGAATGGCAGGCTCCGATGTTAAGTAGGCGCGGTTTATAGAAAAATGAAAGGCAGAGTACGAACGATATAGTTGAAGAATTGGGTGGTTGATGTATGGATCTGGCTTACAAGAGGTTAAAAACAAATGTAGGATTGCACCAAATTCTCACATTTCAGGAAAATTAAGAGCCGACAAGTTTGTTCACTCCCCTACGTACAAAGAATGTGTTTCAAAATAGGCCTGGTTTTATTTCCACACTAGCATTTACCCGCTGCTTTGCACGTGTGGATCTTGACGTGTGTAGAAATGCAGGTAGTCTGCATCTTTCTCCACCAATCCGAAACTGGTACTAAACTTTTGAAATTTGGAGTAACTGCTTCAACGAAATGTCCTCTTCACACTTTGCAATCTCCTTTTTCGGAAAAATTGCTACTTGTTAAGTTAAAAATGCCGAAATATGAGGCTCTGCGCAACCGCGTAATGTTGCCAGCACTGAAAAAATGACAAATTATCGGCACAGGGATCATAACAACCTAACCAGTGGGAAAAAAGTTTTTGGAAAATCGTTCTGTGGCATCCATCAAAAAAATTGGGTATTTGTTTACAACGGAAGCAGTGGATTGTCTCCGATCGCTTCTATCGATTCTAAGATGGCAGTTGTACTACATCTCGGTCAAATATTTTTTATTTGCTAATTTCGTGCGACTGTTTACAACAGAGAAGCGGAAGCGGCAAGAAAACATTACAATAAAGGATTTAACCAACATTTGAATCGATTTTCATTAATTTTGCAGCGCCCGCGGCATCTAATAGCTGGGCGTCTATCCCATATTTTGGCATTTTTAATTTAATTTGTGGTGACTTTTCCGAAAAAGGAGAGCGCGAAACGTGAAGAGGACATTATAACAAAGCAGTTAATCAAAATTTCAAATGGTTAGTACCAGTAGTGGACGGGGGCTAAGACATAGCCCCACTATCTCTGTTGTAGGGATCGGCCAATCGAATTTCAGTTACTACTTATTAATTACTAACAATAATTGAATTCCTCGTGCCTTATATTTTTGCAAGAACATTCTGGGTCAGGCTGCATTTAAAACTAACAACAACTTATACTGATATTGCCGTTACAAAATCAAACAATTCAAATACGCCTGAACACATTAAATATTTGACTAACTACAATTTGGGTAGCGAAAACTTTGTCAATTTCAGGATAGCATTAATTTCTTATGCACTTTTATTTTGAACTGCAATACGGCTAAAACGCGCAATCGCAGTGTGGCTAGGTTGAAATGCGGACTGAATTTCACAATAAAATTAATATACATATTAAGGTCAAAGTTACGTACCGTAAATATCACCAAAATTTTATTTTTATTGAAGATTTAATATATTATTAGTTTAGTATATTACTAAAAGCGAGTAACTATAACCAAATACAAATAAAATATAAACAATTTAAAGATTAGTATATTCGTCTTTAGTAATACTCTTAAACGCGTAATTTTTACAGTAAATTAAATATTAGGAATGATCATTACGTTTGATTCAGTATTCCGTTTATTTACTGCATTCCAGAAAACTGAAAAACTAAATATTTGAGGTCAAAATATTAGACAATCATTAGTTAAGCTGTGTGAATTTTTGTCAGATTTGTGCGGAAGTAGTGCATGTCTGAAAGTGTATAATGAACCGTGGTCTACAATTTTCCTTATAAAAGGTTTTTAATTGCCTGTTACTTCCGAAGGTATACATAAGTAATTAGCTACTTCAGCACATTTTGATTCGCACCATTAGCTCTAAAAACTTGAAAACCACATCCAAATTGCTGCGGTACTTACTGTGAGGTACCGTTCAAATAGACACGCAGCTTGCTTACAGATTTATAATAGTAAAGATTTGCTTCAAGAAGCTCTTTATATTCTTCTTGTAGCATCGTTTTAAAGGCGTGATATTATGTACACTTTTGTCCAACGATATTAAGTATCTGTGACCGTTTGTATGGTTTTTAATGTATTTGTATGCGGTTTGTGTGTGTCGGTGTGCTGTTTACTATGCGTGCTTCTAAAGTTAGAGCAGCTGCGCCTGGAATAACTGTGGGGACGCAAATACACGGCCCCTAGCTCACTCTCCTGCTAGCTAGCGAGGCTGCCGCTTTCTTTTTTGAAGCAAGGACCAAACATTGCTGGGAAAAAAGAGTTTCAAATTATTGTAATTCTGATCCAGTTTCAAACCTTTAATTTCAAAGGTCTCTTCAAACTGTGAGAAAATTATGCACTCTGGAATGATTGTTACATTACTCGATCAAAACTTACATGAGCCATGTTCTATCGCAATCTGTTTTTCGTAAACGGAAAACACGCTACGTAGGCTTCTCTGCCTTTCTACCTACAGTTTAGAATTTAGGCATTCACTATAGTTTGCTGAAACTAAAATTGAAAAAAAACTAGTTTGTTTAATTCACCAAATTGTTTTGCAAAAACATTTTAAAAAATCAGTAACAGTTGATTAATAATAGTTAACTATTCATTTTTCGAAATTATCTTTCAAATGATTGTAATTATATAAACCTGCATGCAAAACTTTTGTTGAAAAAAATTGGATATTTATAGTTTTGTTTAAATTTTCAGAAAAGTATTTTAAACACATATTCATCATACATTAGTATACTTGAAAAATAAATCCGTTAAAATTACTAGTTTCGTTATTTTGCGAAAATAATGAGTTTCGGAGAGATGGCTGCAGTTTTCCTCCAATTTTTCTCCAAAATATCATATAAATCGCGGAAGGGGGGGGGGGGGGAGGAACTCCAAACACTTTAATCTGGTTGTTGCCATCTTTTTTGTGATTCCAAAAATGATTATCTAAAAAGAATTATTTACTCTGACGCCCAGCTAAACCCATATCAGATTTTTACGTTTGTTTGCTGTAATAACTCAAATGGAGCGCAGTTACAAATTTCTAAGTCAAGGTTTCGGAAGTTAGGATGCCCTGACTGTCTGATGAATGAATGATGGTTGTAGGTATATTTTTTCCCTCTCGGTTTATAAGAAGTCCACGGAACTATGCGTGTTGTAGCTTACAGTGCTGAGTGCGGAATTATATTTTTAATAGACTGTTGTAATATCTATTAACCTGCAAAGATTCTCGATTTCGACCTTTTTCTACGGTATTTTTTTCGTTTTATGACAAATTCACATTTAAATTGAATTTAAATGATTTTGCACTTTATGAAAAACCGATTAGGAAGATAATGGTTAAATACTTCCCCTAGGAAATGTTTAGTTTTTTGTGTATTTATAGTCGAGTCACGTAATTAATTGTGAAGATTATTTAACTAAGTAAATAGTGCATTTAGGGAGACGGTATTGAATAGAAATATCGATACTGTACTCATGAGTAGTATCAGAAAAAAATATATCGTACTCACTAAAGTAGAGGGAAAAAAGTATCGATACTTTGTAGTTTCGAAAGAAAAGTATCGATAACATGATATTTTTCAAATCATTAATTGGGATTGAGATTATCTTTTTTTTGCAGCTGATGTGGCCAATATTTTTTTATGATGAAATTTTCAGTAATAAATAATGTCCCTTTAAGTAGTCTTTGTGAAAATAAATTAAAACAAGGTTAAACTTAATTACTCAATTTTATTTTTATTTTAAGTCAAATCAACAGGAAAGTGCTAAGACTCAAATTAAGACAGTAAATAGCTAAAATATTCGTATATCCTATTCCTTTTTAAAATAACTAAAAGCGTAAAAGACATTTAAATTGACGCCTTGAAATGTACTTACTCATATCTGGGGGGCCCAAAAAGTACTGATATGAGAAAAAGTATAATTATTAAATGTCGAGTACGAAAGTATCTGTATCGATACCATAAAGTGTCTATACTTTTTCCGTGTCCTTCAGTGCAGCTGTTAGGAGGTGCCCCACTTCGTTTATTCATATAGCTTTCAACAAAATAAATAAAACTTGTGTAAAACTAACGCATTTAAAATATTGTTAGATATGGTGCTTATTTTATCGTAGTCAAGGTCTGTCAAGAACATAAAACATAAATTGTAATTTGCGAACTTAACTAACATGATTAGTACCAGTTTCTGATGGGCTTTCCTCAGTGTAAACGTTTTTGACAAAATGAGTATCTTTTTTTTTTATAAAACATTTCTACTGATATTTTATTGAAATTAAAAATAAAGAATTCATTGGTTCGTTATCTGCTTGTAATTTTGCTATCAAATCTTCTTCTGAAATTGCTCTGTTTGCTTTCTTTAAACCAGGTTAGTTTAAATGTATTAAAATAAAAATTCTACGTAGATCCACAGTCCTTGAAGACGCATATGAAACAATTGTAGTCGAATAACGCATTTCTGGCAGTAGGCCTAACCATGTGGACGGTGGGTGCCCTTCAGTGTCGGAAGGTCTCTGCTAAGGTCATTCAATACTTAGTTACTGTGGGCGGGGTAACTTACGTTAGCGAGCACTATTTAAAGCGTAGCCTTGACTACTCCTCAGCTTAACTTTGGACAATGTGTGTGCATTGATCCCATGCTCCCAGTGTATGACTACATTCTCGTGAAAGTGGATTTCAAAATAGGAGTTTTTGAGATGTTATACATTTGTAATAAATATAGCACTATGTCAAAATCATATTTTAACTTTCGGAAGTCTCCTTAAAGGATCAAAAAGTAGAAATAGGAAAGTTAAAAAAAATCTAATGGTCCCGAATTATTATGTGGTTTCAATAAGGAATCCATTGTAATTTACTAAATCGATTGTAATGGAAAATCACATAGCTGTTTTTCTTATGTTCCTTGAAAGTAATGGCTTTAGAGCTGAAACTTCTGTATTCAAACTGCAGTGAATGCTGAAGGAAAATCTATATTTCTTTAATATTAATATTATAAATGCGAAAGTAAATGTCTGTTACGTGTTCACGACTAAACGATAAAATCAATTTTCGTGAAATTTGACAAAGAAATAATACGTATGTATCATTAGGAAAGACATATACTAGTTTTCGGGATAAATAAAATTTTGTCAAAAAAATTTTAAACGAACCAAACGATGACAGACGAATAGCGAGTGTAAATCTAATATTATATCGGTCGCTCAGGATTTGTTTATCTCGCAGTCGGTTTGTGTAAGATCTGTTCATAAATTTCATGTACAGACACATTTTATTTAGTACTAGCTGCCCCGACAGACTTCTTTCTGTCAAAAGTTATTGTCCTATCGTAGTCCAATAGAAAAAATAAATAAATAAAACGTATTACAGAGTGATCACTTTGTTTATTGATTTAATGTCTCAATAATTAACAACGTTTACTTACAAAAATAAGTTTTCTATTTCGTACACTCCAAGACGTTAGTAATAATGTGATTATATTTTTATTGTAATGCTTTATGGTACACGATATTTTTTGTTTGGTTACCTGGCGCGTAAACAAATAAAGCTGACGGGTTTCCAACGTGGGAGCAGGCAACATACAACTGTCCATAAGAGAAGCAAGGGTTTCCAAGATAAACGCCGCAAACACTCAACGACTCACACTGGGATTTATTTATGGTCCTAGCTAAAGCAAGGCGTATTGGAAATTGCAGTCGTTTAAATTCAAATGGTACGTCAGTTGGTACAATTGGGATGCGAGGTATCAACACATCTTCTCCCTTATATTTTCTCTTTGGAATGGTTGCTTCGATCACATTGTTCAGTAATTTTTTCACTGCTAGCCGTGTGCCATTACAAAGACGCGGCTGGTTGATATTTCGCAATATTATGACTACCGATCCTACTTTTAATTGAAGATTATGAGGCAGCAATCCTGGCAAATTCAGTGAGTTCAAAAATTCTGGTGGATAGTTGACGACATCATCTTGGTTAGTTGCGCAGTCAACCGATTTGTATGTCCTTAATTCACCGGCAATTTCATTTTGAATTTTGAAATTTATTTTATTTACATCCGTGTTTTTGTCTCTGTAATATAGCTCGTTCGTTCAACCAAAAAATTGACAGGAAATATAATGCAGCCAGTCAAAACGTCTACAGGGATTTTGTCATTACCAATGCAAATGAATTGTTTTGAAAACATTTCTTCATATCGATCATTTTGCAATTCCAAAAATAATCATAAAGCGCCTTTGTTTTGTTATGATTGACTGGCAGTAATATTATTTTCGTTTATGACACGAAAACCCTTTTTTTTCCTTCAAACTTTATTTTGGGCAGGCATAGACTAATATCCATACAGTCTAATCAACTTGAAGGCATACCAGAGATAATCCTAACGTGCCTTTGTTTTGTTTTGATTGACTGGTCTGTATGGGAAACGAAAAGTGTTGAATTTTACTATTTTCCTCGCAATTTTTACTTTTTTCCTCACCATGAGAACCTTTATTGTGGATTAACAAAAATATGAAAAAAAATTAGTCGAATTGGTCGAGCCGTTCTCGAGTTTTGCACTTAGCAACACATTTGGCGATTCATTTTTATTTATATAGATTTAAAAAAAGAGAAAGTATTATTACTTGCAGCCAATTCTATCATCGTGAATTCTACCTGAACATAATTTAAAACGAATGGAATCCATCACCACAAGGCTTACCAGAACATTTCATTCTTAAAATAATAAAATAAGTGTGGCTCGATCGTCAGACGATAATGCATATCGCTTCTCAACTGAAATACCAGTAATCGATTTTGATTTTTATGTATTCTTAGTATTGCATCCTTCTAAACTGATGCATTCTATTTTCATAGTCGAAACTTTCGTGGTAGGCGGCATGGGTCTAATTGTAAACACACTGAACAAATAAACACTCAATTGGTTTTCGAGAGAAGAGAAAATTTAAAAGCAACCAAGAAAATGCCACGCACGGAGGAAATAATAACACGTACGCCAGTGATATTATTTTCACTGATCACACGCAGACATACATTAATATCCATAGAGCCTAATCAACTTGAAGTCAATGATAATCCTAACGCGCCTTTGTTTTGTTTTGATTGAGGAAAAAGAAAAGTGTTGTTTTTACTATTTTCCTTCCAATTTTTACGTTTTTTCTCTCCATAAGAACCTTCCTTGTGCCATAACGAAAATATAAAAAAAAGAATTAGCCGAATTGGTGTAGCCGTTCTCGAGTTATGTGCTTACCAACACATTTTGCGATTCATTTTTATATTATAGATAGTTGTAGATTTTATCCAATCCTTGGTACAAAATTTTTGTTTAATAATGGGTAATAGCTATTAGCGTGATAAAATTTCGTAGTGCGTCCTTTCTTTATAACTTGTTTGGGGCGATTCCAATTTTGTAATATGCGAAGGAAAATGCTTTAATATCAGATAGAAAATAGCGTACACACGATTGTGTGGCCAGACGAACGGAAGCTTTTAAATGCGCTTCAGCATTCTTCCTGTTATGCTTAATTATCACTTGTGACGTACTGTGGCGAATTCGCGTTAGCTGTTAGTGGAGGGTGGAATTTTCCATACAGTTACGCGGCATCTCTGTCAATATGTATTAGTTTTGATTGAGGAATACTTCCATATTTTATAACGACTGTAACAATAGCAGCGAAACAAGAATTTTAAGACAACCAATATGGGCTTATTACTCCACAGTTATAAATACATTGCTTTTAGCCAATAATTATATAGATCAAGCAGATATATCTTACACTCTGGCATCGCATTCGGAAGGACGCCGGTACGAATCCACTTCGGGGCATCCAGATTTGGGTTTTCCATGGTTTCCCTAAATCACTCCAGGCAAGATTCTTCCTTCAAAATGCTATGGCCGAATTCCTTCCAGTTTTTTGTCCTCAGTCCCATCCCAACTCTAGTGACCACGACGTGGACGAGGCGTAAAGTTAAAAAAAAAATCGATATCTTTGGACTCTATGATGCGAACGAGTGTTCCAAAATGTATGAAAAGAATTTGTGACCTAACGATGTGGTCTTAAGTAGTTGAAATTATGTAAAATAGCGTCGTCACTATTCATTTAATACATTGATATCAGCACCTTACTGCATGGAGACAAATTTGTTTTAAACACGATGTGAGCAACGAAAAATACTGTGAATTAAATCCGACACACATTCAACTCCAAAGGTCCCACCCGTGTCAACTTGGCAACACAGCCATTTAAAAACGTTTTTACTACTCTTAAATTAAGTCTTAAAAAACATTAGCAAGAACATTCGTGGAAATCGCGCTAAATTTTAATATCCCGTTATTTAAATTGGTTTGCCTAAAAATTTTCGACCTAATGATATAAGAAACTTACACAATTAAATATTTCCTTTTTATTTGTTAGAGAAAGACTGTTACTAATGTCATCTGTTATTTTGATGAGTTCCTTCGGAAGATTTCCTTTATTTTATTGCTGGAAAAGTTTACTATTCTCCCACATAGGAGAGGGTAATAGGCTAATTCACTGCTGATGTTCCTTGTATTTTGCATAACTAACTTTTAGCCTGTTTATTGTATTAACGAATTTTGTCACCTTATATTAGACCATCATTTGGTAGGAATGGTCGGGTATATTTGTTGTAACAGTGACACACTGTAAATACGCCTTATAGTTTCCATTGATTGCGCCACAGTACGATGATGGAACTATGCTGAATTTAATCCATCTTTTGCTGCTTTTTTGGTTAATTCATCGTCTAACACGTAGCTATTATCATAGTTTGCCTTCACTCACATCAATCTTACAGTTATGTTAGTACTAAGTTGTTAATGTACTGCAGGCACGATGTTTGAAGCATTAGTTATTAGTGCTTTAGCAATAGTGAGTTTGAAAAGGTGACTTATGATCAAAACTTTGCCCATCTTTGGTACCATAATGGTATATCATTCTGTTGATTTATCAGTTATAAGAGACAGAAGCTTACTACATCTTGTAGCTTGTAGCTTTACATTTGTAAAATATAGTTTGTCATATATTAAGGAAATTGGTAAGTTCGAAGATATTGGGACGGGTGACCTTTAGCACGTTGCCGTTGCATCACTTGTAGCCGCTAATGAAGGGAGTTAACAAATCTAGATGTCGTACAGGTAGGCCGCCCGCTTACGAAAGCGCGTCCTAAATGAATTTGACTTTGTCAGATAACGGTAGGTCAGCACTTTAACGCAATCGACCCAACGAACATTTATCGCTGTGCGTGGTTCAGTGAGATACGAGCACTGTGGGCGGTTTTATCGCTCCCTTTTGAGTGCTGAAAATAGTCCATAAAGACGGAGTGTTCATGCACGACTACCCACCCACCCGCCCGCCGACACCAAACCGGGTGATGCAGTGGGCGGGGAGCTGTCAAGTCACAGCGCCGCCAACAACTTGCTACAGTTCCTCCAAGAGGGTAAATTTTCAGGAGTATTTTTCTTTCCAGAGCTGTCTACAGTCATCATCAAACATCTTCGGTTCCATACATGACATGGGCCAGATTTTTACAAATCCTTAACATCTACTGAGGAAAAAAAAAAAAAAAAGATCTGTACGTCAAATATACTGTGATTGTGGTGATTTGGATTACTTAGCCGGGAAGGAACAGTATGAAAGCAAATGGCCATGCTATATGTAATACACAGGCTCCGGTAGGATTGACCCAATCTTAGGTCGTGCAGCAAGTTTAGTTTCTTTACCCTCCGTCAATATTCTCTCCCGGTTGGTTTGTTACAATCCTACATCTCTGGATAACATGAGCTAAACCCTTAATTTCTGTATACATGATATTAAAAATATGCTTTTCCATTACACTTTTTTTTATGGAATCTGTGGGTTCTAAACTTACAGCGCGAAACTAGCATGTTGATTATCTCTGACGGATGAAACTACTGTTATAGTTTTCACTTTTAATGAGCGTTGTTCAGTCGTTACCCACCTCACTAAGCGCTGTGGTAGCTTCGAAAGAAATGGCTAAGGCGCCTTCCTACAAAATTCAGAGACTGGTTCAGATGCCGGTGGGATCAGGAATTTCTCAAACTGATTGAATTCCACGTGAAACATTGGGGCCAGTCACGACAAAGGCGGAATGCACAGAAATTCTAACTCTGTCACCACGCCGTAAGCTTATACAAATTAACTTTTTGACATCTAACTTTCCTTTGGTTGACGTAGGTAGTGACATAAGATGTTTCATTTGCTATTTATTAATTTACTTCTTGCGAGTTAAGTAAATAACAAATATTATTTCGTTAAAAAGTACCTTGTGCAATATAAAATGTAAGTCATATAATTTCCAAACCAGCTGTATTAATACAGTAATTAGTAAGGCTAATGTGTATCTGCCTCCTTTATTTATTTTTTGGATTGGAGAAATCATTATTACAGACTTACAGTTATTGGTAAAGCTTGTTGTAGTTCATGAGATCGTCCTATTGCTATCAAAGTTCAAGGAACTATGTCACGGAGCTGTTTTAGCCAACAGCGGGCATTTTCTCGAAAGGGTTTTTAACCTGATATAACGCCAGAAATATTTGTGTGTGTGTGTGTGTGTGTGTGTGTTTTTTTTTTTTTTTTTTTTTTTTTTTTTTTTTTTAATGGCTTGTTCGAACACAAAGCGATAATAATACCACAGGCACTAAAAGATTGAATGTTTTATTAGCGGTTTCGTATGACTGGTGTTGTAACAGATTAATTTTTTAATTATCTGCTTAAAGAATTTTACCAACCCCGGTAGGTGAATGGAAACGCTAGGGCGTGCCATTCTAGAGGATACTGGTTCAAATCCCCGTCCGTCAATTCAGATTTGTTTGCCATGGTTTCCCGTAAACAGGAGACTGCCGAGTGCCGAGATTTTCCCTTCAAACGGCCATGGCCGAATT
Source organism: Vandiemenella viatica (assembly GCA_031002005.1). Lineage (NCBI taxonomy): Eukaryota > Metazoa > Arthropoda > Insecta > Orthoptera > Morabidae > Vandiemenella > Vandiemenella viatica. The sequence continues at coordinate 376,443,805 of CM061920.1, forward strand.
CTTTCTCGTTACTTGACTGCAATCATCCCGCACATTTGGTGACTTAGAAGAAGAAGAAGGGGAAAAATAGATTTCAGATCCCTCCTCATCGTTTATAGTATTATTAATTTTGATCTTTGAGGACATCATAGTCAATATACACACTTTGTCGCTATTGTGCAAGAAAGGAGGGGATAGGGGGGAACGCTGACCCATGTTTAGCCGTATGGAATTTAACTGTCAGTTTTGTCTTTCGACAGGGTAATACAGAGGAAAATATTGTATTTGGCGAAATCTGTTCAAGAAATAGACGTACGCAACTTTAGATAATTGATTTTAACTATTTTATATATTTTATGCCATTTATTGATACATTTTGTCAACACTGTACGGCACAGATTTTAATGAAACTTCAGTAATGTTGGCAGCTATTAGATGGCGAATTGTTTGTTGGTTTCTTTACGTCAGCATTAAAGCGCTGATGTTAGTTTTTTCTATTACAAATAAAGTAAATATAAAAAGTAGTGCACTGACACTTTCTAAAAAATTGCAGACGTAAATAATAATGCTAAGTTTCCTAACTTGATATTGTTATATATGACACTTAATTGTATCTAAGTGTGGCACAATAACACTTACGATCCTATTGTTAGTATTTTATTCTAATGGCACACATTTTCTATGTTTATCTAAATTTTGTCGCCACATTATGATCCTGAGAGTTTAAGATGCAGCTGACTTCCATTGAAAGTTTTTCATACGATATCTGTGGCGTAGTTGAATAGCCTTCTCGTAAAATCTTTTTTGTTTGTTAAATACCCTAAAAGCGCGTGATGTATATGTAATTACTGAGAGTTGCACACAGATAAAAACCTGAATCTAGCCAGCTGTGTTGGTAACACGCCATGAAAGTAGATGTGGTGCTTGGTAGGACAGGAATATTCTAAAAAAAATCTTCTGCTCGTATAAAGATGTTGGTTCGGTTTGTTTTCAGATCAGTATATCGTTTTCAACCTGTGTCCTGAGTATTTTTGTGGCGTCGAGAATCGCGTACATTTTTCTCGCTAAATTACTCTTGGCAGTTTGGCCGTGCGTTTGAAACCGTCCTCGTACTAGATACAGAAAGGAACCCAGATTTCTTTATATTGTCCATCGTGCCTACGGCTTTTGATCACCTTTGTGAATGTTCCACGTAAATACTGTCACCCAAAATTACACGAAACGCATTTGCAAATATCTTGCAACTTAACAGATAAAAAAAAATTACTATTGTATTAAGTAAAATTAGAGGTATAGTCATTAACAAAAAAAACTGTTAAATCTTTTCAACATGAGTTATCTTCGTTCAAATTTGAGTAAACTATTTTATTGAAAGAGTAGCGTTGGCATTTGTTTTGTTTTGCACTCCCATTTTTAGCATTAATTCACAAATCCTTGAAAAATGATTCTGTAAGTTTTCTGATTGAGAATCAGAAGTTCTCGCAATCGAACCCAAGTATCGGCAGGGATTTTCAGATGCTCTTCGTCTATCCTTCAACTCTGGCAAAGCTTGCTTTCTGTACGGTATAACGCCTCCCTGCCCCCGATACCACGTAAAACTATAGCTCATTTTCACTAACACGACTATTAGAATTCTGTTTTATTTTTACGAAATCAAGTTAATATCAGTTACGGATTAGATATTGTGGAAGCTCTTGAGAAGCCAAAATATTGAGCACCTCCTTTAATTTCATCTTAATGGTTGATTATTTAATAACTTAGGAGAAAAACTCAACATAAACATTTTAGGCGAAGGCGAGATAATATGTAGATAAGTTTCATACAAAGGCATGAAGGTCTAGTTACGATAATGATGCAATGAACCGTGGAAGAAAGAAACAGTAGCTGTCATCAAACAGCTGAGAATGGTGTAGCAAGTGAGGAGACTAGTTGCGGGCGGGAAAATCTGGAGTGGATGCTACAAACCAACCAATCAGTTGATTGCAGAAGGGATGGATTTTCAGTTTTATAAAGCTACGATTTCTATGAAAAAGTTTCACTACACAAAACAAATATTGACAGTTGTTAATAATATTAAATAAATATTTAATGCCGGTCATGAAAATACTTACTTAATTCGAAAAATTTTCAACTGATTTTTTATTATTATTATTTCTGTATGCTATTTGATGGGCAACCTCGCAAAACATATAGTGAAATATTTGAAATATATGAATGATAGAGTGAACAGGTGGAGTGGTTTGCAGACATAACGGTTGGCTATCATGTGACATAACCCTGAGTCACGTACCGGTTCTCCCGCGCGCGCGATCGCACCCGCCCGCGGTGCCACTCGCCGCGCGGAGGTCAGGAGCTGGGAAGGTAAGCTGCCAGCGACGTCAGCGGCATTGGCTCACCTCTCAGTAGTAGTCCACGCTCCGACACGGCAGCAGCTCCAGCGCCATGGGCTACCACCAGTACGACCATCGGCGGCGACAGTGAGTTGCGCAGTGTCGTTAGTTTTCAGTTGTGCTTACAGATTTTATTTTTGCTGCTATCGCAAATTTTTTTTGTTAAACTCTTCATTAGCCCAAACTGTATTCAGGTCCGGTGTTTCGTTATTGTTCACAAGTTTGCTGTCTGTTTGTTGTTTCTCTTGCATTTGAAAGAGTGTGTTAGACTTGTTCTGCTTCTCTGCAACTATGCAAACAGGCTTGTCTCAATATTTCTCGACTTTTCAGTGATCCTGACTTGATACTTTCTTGATAATCCGGTACATGGCATCATGAAGGAGTTACTGAAAATAGTCTGCGTAAGTAGTGGGCAAAAGATTTAGAGTGTATATGAAAATGTTGATCGAACCTTTGGATCTCTCTCTCTCTCTCTCTCTCTCTCTCTCTCTCTCTCTCTCTCTCTCTCTCTCTGTGTGTGTGTGTGTGTGTGTGTGTGTGTGTGTGTGTGTTTTAGTGGGGTGGGGGTTACTCCTTTAAGGCACAAATCTATCATAACTGCAAATGTGTTTGCTATTATTGATGAAGGTTTGTAGCAGTTTTGCATTGACAAGCTAATTTAAATCTGATTGGAGTCTAAAAATAACGCGACACGTTCAAAATCTTGATTGAATTTCTAGTATAAACTTTTTTAGAAAGCAGGTTAGTTACTTTTAATGAAGGTTTAATTAAGTATGATGTGCTTGAAGTTTTTAATCAGTTTCATCACCATTAAATATTTGTTATGAATTTTGAGGCTGATTGTACACCTTGGTTTTTTTTAATGCTTGTTGGTTTCCCGTAATACTCGTTGATGACGTGCAGTACTATTCCATTCCAGCTAAAGATTTCACAGTCAGCTGCAATGCTGCCGGAGTGTTCCTACTGGCGTATTTCCCTAATACATTCTCTAAACGCCGTATTTCTTCCTGTTCAACGGTGATGGTGTTGCTTCATGTTTCACTCGAGAATTTTATCTCCTGAAAATTAACGACGAATAGATTTTGCTATTCTCCAAGAAAAGGTTCTGCGAGACCCCTCCTAGTTTCTCAACCTGCAGTTTGTTTCGTCTTGCTTAAGTGTTATGAAATCTTTCTTCGAGCACTAAGGTTCGAATCTCTGTCCGGCCATTTAAGGATTCGGTTTTGCATAGTTTCCCGAAATTTCGCGAGGTGAATGCCGGGATGATTCGCTTAAAAAGCCATAACGCAATTCATTATCATTCCTTGCCCCCCAGTCCTTTGCCGCCTCTTATGATCACAATGAATAAAACCATAAGAAAGAAAAAAATTTTTTTTTTTTTGCCCTGTTTGCATGCTTCACAACCTATTAAGTTCAAAATGGCTGATCGGCGATCTTCCTTACAGTTACTATGGGACTCTTTATTTAGGTCTTACTGGAGTCTGTGTGGGAATACAGGTTTTAGTTTTTCCTTGTTTTGCAAAATTTTAATTAGCAGCATTAACAACGGCCACCGCCCATTTCCTCTCTTCGTTTGATTATAAAGTACAACGCATATAAAATCTTATGTACGAAATGCTTTAAAACCTGAAACTGACGGTATGAGATTTAATGCTTGGCTTTGGATGTACTTTCCTTTAGGCTAATTCAAAACAAATTCTATAATTTCCTGCTTCTTTTTTTATGGATGTTTGACAAATGAATAACGTCGTATCCACAACATTAGATTTTTATATCAAAATCTAACCGTTGCGCTGTTAATTAAGATACATTTGACAGTACATTCATTAAAGTTCATCGGTAAACGGTATTTGCAATTTTGGCACAACTTGCGAAAACAGTAATTTTATTCTTCAAACGACATGCGGAGAAACAGACTTCTTGATTTAAGGCGGTAGTGCTGTGGAGGACTTTACCATGTCTGTCTGTGCCGACCTCGGAAATGTTTATCGCCAGCCGCAGTTCCGGTTTTAGTCAAGGAGGCGAGCGTCGCTTCGCAACACACCAGATTGGTCAAGGCGCTGGCACTTTGTCTTCCGAGACAGAGCCGTTGTTAATGTTCTCCTGTTAGCATCTGCAAAGGGACTGAATTGCTCAGTCGTATTGCAGCCATCAGTTACTAAAGTCGAACAAAGGAGACTTTCAGTTGTTATACATCCTTTCAAAAAATAGCGGACCTTGCAAAAAATACAAAGGCTTCTGCAGACCCACTGGGCGGGTTAGCTATAGGGAAGACGCGTGTTCGTTCTCTGATCATTCAGGTTTCAGTTTTCCGTTGTTTTCCGTTATCGGTATAGTGTCATTCATAGCAGATTCCTTTCGCGTTCCCTGCCCTCACTCTTCTCTTGGCTCTAATATTTGTCGCCTCTCAAATCTTGGGCTAACACTGATCGGCGTATAAAAAATAAGAACTACACATTTGAGGGATTAGCACTGCAAACTGCCCACAAGAACTGATAGATATATTACCCTGTATAGCAGGGAGAAATATTATTACATTAGTAGTTATCTGAATGTATCCTGGTTTTAATTATGATTGTCTGTGAAAGAAATTGATGTTTGTTTGTTTTTGCCCTGTAATGGACAGATTAAGAAAATCGAATCGCTTTAATAGCATTGTACAATTCAAAATATAGAAATGACGTAATTTCAAGACTCCGATTTGGTGAGAATTCGAATACATGTTCATCGGTGTTTTACGTAGTTAGAGGATATTGGAGACATCAAAGACCGCAGCGATCTGGACGCCCACGTATGATACGTACACTGCAAACCATATCGGAATAAATTTGCTCAAAAAAATACAGTGTTTATAAGTTCATTCAGACTATCCTCCGAAGTGTTCAAAAAATTTCGGTGAGCAACAACAATTACGGTTTGGTGGGGTGATGAAGATGTCTCGGATAACAATTTTTCTGAAACGGTCAGAACAGGATCCAAAGTATATGAAGAATCTTTCGTTGTTTAACTACTAAACCAGTTTCGATTTCAAAATCAATTGTCTCATGAAGCCAAAACCATCCACGCTTGGACGCAGAATCAATTTACCCTATTTCGTCATGCACTGAAGATTGGCCATCTGATAGTATACAAATTTTAATTCGTAATGGAAGACATGGTATGCCATAGATGCTACAGTAATTGTATACAATAATTGAAGCAAGCCTGCCTACCAAATTAACGAGATGTGTGCTGCGATTGATATGTGAATGGTGCAATTAAGGGTAGAAGCAGTCATTTTGAATAAGTGTCATTATTACATACCATGTTTACCGCCATTAAAACGGTACCACTTATTGATTTTTGTGATTCTTTCATTTATTTTATAATGTGCGTGTAACATTTATGTTCCTACTACACTGAAGAGCCAAAGAAACTAGTTTAGGCATGCGTATGCAAACACAGAGATATGTAAACACTCAGAGTACGGCGCTGCGGTCGGCAATGTCTATATAGAGCAACAGGTGTCTGGCGCAGGCTTTAGATCGAATACTGCTGCTACAATGGCAGGTTACCACGATTTGAGTTTGAACTTGGTGTTATAGTCGGCGCACGAAAGATAGGACACAGCATCTCCGAGGTAGCGATGAGATGGGGATTTTTCCGTACGACCATTTCACGAGTGCACCGTGAATATCGGGAATCCGGTAAAACATCAATCAATCTCTGACATATCTGCGGCCGGAAAAAGATCCTGCAAGAACGAGACCAACGACGACTGAAGAGAATCGTTCAGCGTGACAGAAGTGCAACCCTTCCTCAAATTGCTGCGGATCTCAATGCTGGGCCACCAATTATTGTCAGCGTGCGAACCATTCAACGAAACATCATCCATATCGGCTTTCGGAGCCGAAGGCCCACTTGTGTACCCTTGCTAAGTGTACGACACAAAGCTTTGCGCCTCGCCTGTACCCGACATTGAAGTGTTAATGATTGTAAACATGTTGCCTGGTCTAACGAGTCTCGTTTCAAATTGTATCGAGCGGATGGACGTGTACGGGTATGGAGGCAACCTCATGAATTCATGGAGGCTGCTTGTCAGCAGGGGACTGTTCAAGCTGGTGGAGGCTCTTTAATGGTGTGGGGCGCGTGCTGTTGGAGTGACGTGACCCCTAATACGTCTAGATACGACTCTGACAGGTGACACGTACGTACGCATCCATTTATGTCCATTGTGCATTCCGCCGTACTTGGTAATTCCAGCAGGACAATACGACACCCCACACGTCCAGAATTGCTACAGAGTGGCTCCAGGAACACTCTTCTGAGTTTAAACACCTCCTCTAGCCACCAAACTCCCCAGACATGAACATTATTGAGCATATCTGGGATGCCTTGCAACGTGCCGTTCAGAAGAGATCTCCACCCCCTCGTACTCGTACGGATTTATGGACTGATTTTTTAGCATTGACTTGGCGTCTTTTCAACTTTGATCCAACTGGAAATAATTTATTTTTTTTTATTGAAAAACACATTGTTTTATTTTTCACCAGGCTTGTTTCGCCCTTTCGGAGTGGGTTGTCGTCAATGGCTGTAAATATACACACTGTTATAATTATATCTGTATAAACGATCAAATATTACAGGATTGATGTAAGTTCATCCAAACAAAGCTCCGAAGTGTTTAAAAAATTTCGGTGTGCAACTCTTAAGATTTTGTGGGGTGTTAAAGATGTCACGGATAAACATGTTTCTGACCGTGACGTCAAAACAGGAGGCAAACCCTACCAGGAATCCGTCCTTAAAATCATTGTTTAACCATTAAACCACTCTCAATTTCAAAATCAACCGTGGACGTACCAGCAATATTCACTCCACAATGTTGTAATATCAGTTTGAATGACACTCTTGCGGACATTGTGGTAGCTATCACACGTCAGTCCGGAACAGCACTTTCTACACCTTGGACTGGTATTCAATTTTCAAATTAAGCATTTTTACTGTAGCCTTATATGTACACTTTCTTCACCAAGAAAAACAGCAAATAATAGTGATGAAGTGTTTCCTTCAGAAATCTATTCCTATCTTCCCTTTCTTGTCAACAATTCTTTCGAGATTGGGCATTATTAGCTGGTATAAAACCCATTCCTTACGTCATTTCAAAATATTTTTGGTAAATGCGCAACCCAAATCACATTGCTCTCTGTACGTCATTCACCATCGAATTAGCACTGCAGAGGTGAGAGGAGCAGAATTTTGGGTGAAGTTAAGGCGTATCCTGTTCAGTTCGCTACACGACAAGATTGTCTGGAGTGTCGTCACTGTGGCGCGTGGGAGCTGGAGTCTCCGGGAGACCATATGAGGCGGCGACGGGGCCCAGTCGGGTGACCACACACTACACGCTACAAACACAAACTAACGAGCATAATACCAATTAATAACTACTGGTCGAAAATTAGTGTTTCTTCACTTCAAAAGGAATAAAAATTCCATCCATTTAAAAAAAAACAAGTGTTTGTTATTCTTAGGGGCATCCATAAATTACGTAAGGGGAAATAGGGGGTGGGGGGTGGGGGTGTCCGGGGAAATCTCACCAAGGGGGGGGGGGGGGGTCAACGTAAATCTCACGTGAGGTTTTGGATCTTTTTGTTGGACTGTAGACTAAAAACAAAGAAAGTCTACAAATGACGGGAAAGACGATTTTAGGGGGTATTTCGTCGAAAGTGGGGGCTTTGGAAGGGTGAGACCTAAAAAAGAAGTCTCAAAAAGTTGTGACTTCTAAAGGGAGGTCTCTCGGACCAGATCTCACCAGAAAAGAGGGGGGGGGGGGGGCTAAAATCTGGAAAAACACCTAACGTAATTTATGGATGCCCCCGCTCCCTTACCAGTTCTGGAGACTAGGACAGCCCTGTTACACCTTACGTTTAGTTCTTGGATGTTATGGTGATGGGAGTAAGATTCTCAACAGTATGACATCGCCAGTATCGTATAGCTATTCATATATTGCTGTACTACGATGGAGAGGGAATTATTGATGGGAGAATTAAAATGTAAATATCCCGATGTCATTTGAATATAAGAAGAGCTGAATCTGGTACAGAGGGTAGTGAGCGAATTTTTCAGGGAAGGTAAATCTTGCTCAGGCCTTTGAATGGTGGGATTGTATGGGATCCCATATCAGTTGATTTCTTATACCGGAGTTGGAAAGTGAATAAATTTATCTGTATAAATTACCTAATAATACATGTAATAAAGGAGCCGGGTTGGGTGACGGCAGGCAAGTGAAGGAAGATGTGGGGATGTCCAAGCTACACTTTATGAGTGACGTATAAGATTTTGGTGAAGAATTACGAATATTATGTGAAAGAGAAGAGAGAATCATGGCCATAAGTTAATACATGCACAGGAGAATGGCAAAGTTTTCATTTGTAATTAAATTTTCGCTGGCGTGCCTCCGAATTGTGTTGTAAAAACCGACAGCAGTATTGAGAAGTTCAGATGGATTCGCAACTAGGGAATTCCATCCCGGCCCTTATTTCTAATCCTGGGATTTTGGGATTGTGCACAGACAATTCCGGGATCCCTGGCTTTGACATGGTAATTAAAAACATATAAAAGTATGTAACAGCCAGTTTTTAATTGTAATTTTAGTAACATAACTCCCTACACAATAATTATTTGTTAGAAATGAGACTTAATTTTATTTGAAAACATCGTGATTGTGTGAAATCAACTTCTCTATAAATTTTGACAAATGACTTCTACTTAATAAAAAGGCACGTAGTAACAAAAAACCTTTCACACATTAAAATATGAATCCGTCAAATTCACATTTCTTATAGTTAAGAATTTAATATTTTAAATTTAGTTTTTCTGGGAACTGCGAAAATACAATCGAAGAAATAACAAGGCGTTCAATTTTTGACCATTCAGCCTGCTTCTTAATTTATTGCTCATGTCTGCTGCTGCGGAGAAAGCACGTTCGAGGGGATTGTTAATAAATACTTATGAGCTCGTTCCAGATTATAGCCCTTATTGGAGCTTTAGTGTTCAAAAACATTCATTTCCTTTTTGGCGATTTTGGAAAAATTCGATTCTTTGTATGTCACCTGATATAAGGTAAGAGAGGACTTGACAGCCCTAATCTTGCCAGCCTAAATAAACCTTTAAATAAGTAGATTATGGAGACAGTGTTTTAATGCTTTTATCTATATTGGCCAGTAGTTTTTCTTTGGGATTTAAATTATTTTTGCCTTCGATTTTAGAGTTGGTTTGCATCATTTGCATATCATGGTCTGGTCCATGTTAAGTCTCTCCGTTAGCGAAAGTATCTGTTTTTATAAGAATCTTGTTGGGACTAGTAAATCATATATATTATTTCTATAAGGTATTTTTTTGTCACAAGGCTGTATATTCCTTCATACTTAACCGAAATCAATGAATGAGGTGTCATTGTAAAGCTTATGGTCTCCACTTTGATCACATATTTTAAGAAAGAAGGTTTTCGGAATTCGACCCTTAGAGGGCAAAAATGTCAATATGTCTAAAATGTTGTTTTCTGTGTTACAGGTCATTTATCTCCCTGGATACCTATCTGAAATCATTTAATGAAGTATCATTTTAAAGATTAAGATCTCCACTTTTGTGACGTCATATACTAAGACAAGAATTTTCCGGAATTCGACCCTTAAAGGGCAAAAGTATCAATATTTTTGTAATGCGTTTTTGTTTCACGAGCCATTTATCTCACTTGATATCTAACCGATATAGATAAATTAGGTATCATATTAAAGACTAAGGTCTCCGCCGTGGTATCATTTTATTTTAAGAAAGGAATTTTTCGTAATTCGACACTTAAAGGGCAAAAATGTAAATTTTTCTAAAATGCGTTTTTGTGTCTCGAGCCATTTATCTCCATGGATATCTAACCAAAATCGATAAATGAAGTAGGATTATGAGGAGTAATGTCTCAGCTTTGTCACATCGTATTTTAAGAAAGAACGTTTTTGGAATTCAACCCTTAAAGGGAAAAAGTACAAATGGTTCTACAACGCATTTTTATGTCACGAGCCATTTATCTCCATTAATATCTAACCGAAATAGATAAATGTGGTATCATTCTAAAAATTAAGGTTTCCGCTGTGGTAAAATTACATTTTGGAATTGAATTTTTCTGAATTTAACTCTTAAAGGGCATAAATATCAGTATTTCTAAAATGTTTTTTTTTGTGTCTCGAGTAATTTATCTCCCTTGATAATTAAACAAAATGATTAACGAGGTATCATTTTAAAGATTGAGGTCTTCGTAAGGTCTTAGGTTCCGTTAAACCACATTTTAAGAAAGAGATTTTTCAAAATTCTGACCTTGGATGTTTTAGCACCAAATTCCAATTTTTCTAAAACGCATTTTTCTGTCACGAGCTATTTATTTCCCTTGATATCCAACTGAAATTAATAAATGAGGTATAGTTTTAAATATTAAATTATCCGCTTTGGTCACATCATAGTTAAAGAAAAAAACTTCCTCGTAATTCATTCAGTCCTTAAGGGGCAAAAATATCATTTCTATAACTTTTTTTTTTTTTTTACCTTGCTTGATAACTAACTGAAATCGATAAATGAGGTATCATTTTAAAGACCAAAGTGGCTGCTTTGGTCACACCATATTTTATAAAAGAAATTTTTTGGAATTCGACCCTTAAAGGGCAAAAGTATCAATAATATTTCTACAGCGTGTTTTTTTTAATTTTTTTATTACAAGCCATTTATCTTCTTCAGTACCTAGCTGTAATCAATAAATATCATATCTTTTAAAGATTAAGGTCTCACGTTAGGTAATATCAAAAATTAAGAAAGAATATTTCGGAATTTGGTGCTATAAGTGGTAGCGCGTATGAGAAAGTTCAGAACCAAGTCCCTTGATTGCAGCAGCAGATATCACAGAGATGTTAATAAACTTTTTTTATTCAGTAAGTAGCTTTTCGGATATTTTTTCTGTTATGGAAACACTTTCGTTTTGCTATACAATTACAATGTAAACATTTTATTCGCACAGCAACACATATCACAGAGATGTTGATATGCTGTGTGCGTTTTGTTCATGTTGGTTGTATTCTGTTAAGGTCAGTGACAGTTTGTCGTAAATATAGTGTGTTTTAAATTTTCCTAACTGTTTCGTAATATGTTGTATTTTGATGTGTACCTATTAAACTAAAAAAAAAAAAAACCATTTGCCACAAAATATTACAAGCATTCAACCTAGCTATTCATCGCATTTTATTCGCGAAATTTTCGCACGGGTCGTCTAGTAAATGTCTTATTTCACTGTCCACTATTCGTCCATAGTCATAAAATGACTTCCAAACTTCGTACATAATCATTATTTTAGGTAAATTATGCTAATTAATCAAAAAATAATAAATAATTCTACTTACGCGATGCAAAGCGCAGCTTTTTAGACATCTTTTCACTCACAACTTTTCTTTTTGCCGGTGCAAACGCGACTAGTCTCAACTGTTAAAATCACAGATAAGAAAGTGACAGGGACAGATAAAATGACTGCGTTTCGTTCGGGTATTTTGCGTTTCATAACCATTTCCCCCCTTTTTTAAAAATGCCGGGATTGAGAAATTTAATTCCGAAAATTTTGGGACTGGAAATGGGCCGGGATCCTGGGATCGAATCGTCCATTCACAACTGAAGGAGACTGAGGCGTTAGTAGCAAAATATCGGTCTTTACAACAAAATCCGGCGGTAAACCATGAAGATTTCATTGTAGACAGACAGCTAGAAAGTTTTCCGTTTCATTTGTAGATAGGAAAATCAGGAACTGGACTGTTATCAAGGGAGAACCCGGCCAACATACCTCAAACGTTGAAATAATTCAAAGTAAAAGTCTGCATAAGTAGAAGTGTAGTGAAATTACTTCCGAGCAGTAAACTTCATCGGATTTAATAAACAGTATTTTATTGAATTTAATTGCTTGCACATTGTGGGAATGTTTAGTTAACAGCTGCAACAGACACAGAAACTGCAGTTTTGACTAACGTGTACAACAAATGAATTGTGTTCATCAGCCCACATTTTATGGGACCATAATATGATCAGATTTCCTCCACTGTTAAACGCACGCGCTGTCGGGTGCTCACCGTCTGTTACGATACTATTTCTGCCTTGATTGATGCTGCTGTCATCTGATGTCAGAAGGCACTATCGGAACACACCTGCTATAGTAGAGAGAATTGATAGCGCTCTCAGCGTTTATGAGCTCATTACCAACACATGTTTATGGAATCTGGAAAGAAGCTAACCATTCTAAATGTATTACATTGCCATGGTTCAAAGTTGCGTAACAACTGTGGTATCAGACACATGTTTGTGAAGGACCTAGATTCAGATCCCCGTCTGTATAGATCTCACTTTTACCTGAATTCGTTCCTTACAACGGATTTTGGACTTGGTTAGTTAAAGTCACAAACAATTTCCATACGGCTGATTATCAGTTAGTTACTCCTTTAACCTACTTGTTTGATACCCCGACATTGTTATGCGTTTCGGCCACCATTCACCGGAAAATTTTCCGGTGAATGGTGGTCCAAAGCAGTTGCGTCGCAGTCACTTTCCGTCTCCAACCTTCAGCAGCCGAGAAGGTGATTGAGAGTTGATGCTTATATTCTTTGCAGTACAGCTCTGAAACACACGGTTTGTTTAAAAACGTTACTTGTGTGCAGTAGATTACTTTAAACATGCCAGATAAGGGGCGACTTTTATTCAAACTAGTTCATAAAAGAGAAGCAATATTGTCACGTCAACCAGCAAAGATTCCTAGTATACTGACTCGCAATTTTCACACAGGGTTTAGTGGCCGTTAAAAGTATACATCTCAGCAGGCGGTCAGAAGATTTTTTTTTTCTCTCCCGATTCTTTCTACTGGTTGGACGCAAACCTCCATCTCTTCCTGAGTTAATCTCTTCAAAATACCTATTACAGCTTACTTCATACCGTCTTCCTCTGCTACTCTCTCCATTAATTGACCTGTCCCGCGTATTTTTAAAATAATGGGTGAGGGGCGGCAAATAAATTGGTGTGTTTTGTCGTCTTTCGTGTGTAAATCTTTTCTGGATTACTTTCCGCAGGTGAATCAACATTTGGTTGCGTTATTGCGGTGACAGTTTCTTAAACAAACTAATTTTACACTAAGCAAATTGATGCACAAATGATCCTTTTCGTTTAACCGGAAATGAAAAATTTGAAGTAAAAAAAGCTCCCAGTCAACTAACCGACTAAATCGCCCAGAACGGACTAAGTTTGTTTTTTGTTTTTGTTTACCCTTTCAAATTATAAAGTACTGAATCCACGGAGTGTTTCGTTTGTATCTCTATGCTTGTTATAACGTTACTGTGTGGTATCTGTTGCGCGAAATACTCCAAAATCTGTAACGACAGTAAACATCCGGTCAAACGATGACTGGATATTGTTAATATAATGTTGTGTGACCTCTTTGGCCAAAGTTGGTGGGCGTACAGTGAGACTGGTTGCGGTCCCGTTCGACTGAGTGACTCAGACCAAGGACGTTTCTGCCGTGGGTTTCGCTCAACATCTGTTGCCTTTATGAACCAATACTTCCACTTGAACTCGATATCTAAGGGGATACCTGGGCTGATGCGGTGCTATTCATCAGTATTGAACTACCACTGATGGATAAATTGTAAAAGTACTTAGGTTGATATGGCTAGCCATTCATGTCGCAGTGCTACGCTAATGGGGCGTCCATTAATTACGTAAGGTGAAATAGGGGGAGGGGGGGGGTCCGGCAAAATCTCACGTCATTTTAGAAGGGGGGGGGGGTTCCGACCAGATCTGACAAAATCTCACCAGAGAGAGGGGGGTCAGGAATTCTTGAAAAACACCTCACGTCATTAATGAGAGGATTCTCAAAATTCGTTCTTTGTCCCGCTCTATCGTGGACGATGTAGTACCATGTCTTCAGTTCGTATTGCCATCTTCTCCTCCGTGTCTTTCTTCCAGAGGAATTAATTGTTTGGGTTATTTTCGTCTTGTGTCGTCTATCTCTCACGGTAAGTTCCGTCTGCTTCCGTTTCTATAACTAACGTTTTTCACACTTGTTTCGTTTCCGATGTGATCTCTACGACTTAAATTCAGTACCCTTCTTTTCATCACCCTGAAATGAACACATACCGGACGTTAGAGAACTCCTAAAAGTAATATTAGAAGTGACGTTTCACAAACAGCCGCATGTAATGGTTGCTTCTTTGGCGTACTGTTAGTCGGTTTCCAAATCTGACAGTTGGGGGTGAACTTCTAAGACTTCGTGAATTGAAAATATATTTCCGGTATCCATATACATTTTATAACTTTTAATATGGTGTCATCTAAGTGCAATCGACGTTTGACACATAATCCCCTAAGATGCACAAAGATTGAACAGGTTCATACGTTTGTTGAATATCCTAGGGTTACAGAAACATCAGAACTAGCTGTAAAGTGCTTGATACATAGCTTTGTTTCGAGATTAAGTTCATTCGTTGAGCGAAAATGTTAGGTTTGCCATTATAAGAGGCTAGATCTCTTGTGAGCTCATTTAATTGACCTTATTTATTAAATGAGGTGCCAATCTTTATTTTATTGAAACTAAGACATTGAATTTTGTAGAAATCGTACTTTATTACTACCGGTTTTCTTTCTTTGCGCTGAACTTCGTAGAAAAGTATATAATTTGAAATTTGTTTTTAATGTCCAGAAAGTAATAGTTCTTGAAGCCGATAGAAACTTGTTAAAGTTAGCTTTGAATTCAACCCAAAGGTTAGTTGAACCCCTCCCAAAGAAGGTATACGTACTTAGCCTGATATAGCAGGAAGGACGGCCAGTTCCTTTTCTCCTTTCCTTACCTGAACCGGGGGGTGTAAGGGTTTGGGAGAGACAATACTAGTCTTTTCCAACCAAATGTCAACCTCTCCTTCACGTGGTGCACACTGTTTGCACGGACGAGGCTCTGGCGACTGAAAGATTCCCGGTATAAGGAGTCACCCATTGCTTGCCAACGGCCTCCGAAAGGAGGGCGGAAGAGCGGGGAGTGGTTCAGGGCACCCTCTTGCCCTTGGGGTTGGAAACGGCCCCTAAAGGCGGATGAATCAGAAATGATCAACGGCATGGGGATGCAGAAGGCAACGGGAAACCACTGCATTAAAGACCCAAAGGGTATCCCGAGGACTTGTAATCCTCTCAAATTACATATATCATGATGGCTTCTTCCTGGGTAAAATATTCCGGAGGTAAAATAGTCCCCCAGTCGGATCTCCGGGTGGGGACTGCTCAGGGAGGAGTCATCAGAATGGATAGAAACATTCTACGAGTCGGAGCGTGGAATGTTAGAAGTCTGAATAGGGCAGGCAGGTTATAAAACTTAAAAAGGGAGATGAAACAACTTAAGTTAGATGTTGTTGGGATTAGTGAGATTAAATTGAAGGACGCACAGGATTTCTGGTCTGGGGAACACAGGATAATTAGCACACAAGCTGTCAATGGAGTCACTGGTGTAGGATTTGTAATGAACAAGAAAGTAGGGAAACGGGTGAGTTATTATGAACAGTTTAGTGACTAGGATTATTTTGA
This sequence comes from Vandiemenella viatica, assembly GCA_031002005.1. Lineage (NCBI taxonomy): Eukaryota > Metazoa > Arthropoda > Insecta > Orthoptera > Morabidae > Vandiemenella > Vandiemenella viatica. The sequence goes on from CM061920.1 coordinate 376,459,785, forward strand.
TGAGGTTAGAAACTAAGCCCGTCCCAACCACATTAGTACAAGTATATATGCCAACGTCACAGGAAGATGATGAAGAAATAGAAATAATATACGCTGAAATTGAAGAATTAATCCAATATGTGAAAGGGGAGGAAAATCTAATAATCATGGGTGATTGGAATGCAATAGTGGGAGAAGGAAAAGAGGGGAATACTGTAGGAAGTTTTGGTCTAGGAGAAAGGAATGAACGAGGAAGCAGGTTGCTAGAATTTTGTGGAAGATATAAGCTAGTAGTGGCGAACACACTGTTTAAGAACCATGCAAGAAGAATATACACCTGGAAAAGTCCTGGAGATACAGGCAGATATCAACTAGATTATATCATGGTCAAACAGAGATTCAGGAATCAAGTTCTAGACTGTAAAGCGTACCCAGGAGCAGACATAGACTCGGACCATAATTTGATAGTAATGAAGTGCAGGCTGAAATTCAAGCGAATAAGGAAGCAGCATAAGCAGAACAGACTGGCGGTGAATAAGCTGAAACAATCTAGCACACGAGAAAAATTTGCAGAAATGGCAGACTTAGGTCTAACAAGTAACTGTGAAAAGAGCTCAACCGAGGACGAATGGAATGCATTAAAGACCGAAATAATGAAAGCTGGCAAAGAAACATTAGGCTTTAGGGAACAAGCTGCCCGAAAACCTTGGATCACAGAAGAAATTTTGGAGCTGATGGATCAGAGGAGAAGGTACAAAAATGCTCAGGATGAAGCAGGAAGAGAGCAGTACAGGCAATTTAGAAATCAAATAAATAGGAAATGCAAAATAGCAAAAGAAAAATGGCTACAAGAAAAGTGTGAAGAAGTAGAAAAGGAAATGGTCGTAGGAAAAGTAGATGTTGCATATAGAAAGATCAAACAGAATTTTGGAGAAATGAAGAAAAGAGGTATGAACATTAAAGCTGCCGATGGGAAACCTCTTTTAAGCTCAGAAGATAGAGCTAACCGATGGAAGGAATACATTGAGAAACTGTATGATGGGGACGACTTGAACAATAGTGTATTGGAAAAGGAAGGTGATGTCGACATTGATGACTTAGGAGATCCTGTTTTGAGAACAGAGTTTAATAAAGCTCTGAATGACTTGAAAGCAAATAAGGCAGTTGGAATTGATGAGATCCCTGCAGAACTTCTTAAATCTCTAGGAGAGGAAGGAATCGAAAGATTATTCAAGCTGATATCAAAAAGTTATGAAACAGGAGAAATTCCAACTGATTTTAATAAAAATATCATCTTCACACTTCCAAAGAAAGCACAAGCCGACAAATGTGAGAATTATCGCACCATTAGTCTAACATCACATGCTTCAAAATTACTGACCAGAATAATATACAGAAGGATGGAAAGGGTAGTAGAAGAGATTGTAGGTGAAGATCAGTTTGGGTTTAGGAAAAATCGCGGTACAAGGGAAGCAATTCTGTCTTTAAGATTAATACTTGAAGGGCAGATCAAGAAAAACAAAGATACTTTTATGGCATTTGTTGATTTAGAAAAAGCTTTTGATAATGTTAGGTGGGACAAGATGTTCAAAATTTTAAAGAAGTCAGGTCTAAAGTATCGAGATAGAAGAATACTCTATAAACTATATAAGAATCAAGTGGCTGTAATAAAAGTAGAGAATCACGAGAGACATGCATCGGTTAAAAAGGGTGTGAGACAAGGTTGTAGTCTATCCCCGTTAATATTCAACTTGTATGTAGAAGAAGCAATGAAGAAAGTCAAAGAAAAATTTCCATGCGGCATAAGTTTTCAGGGAGAAAAAATCAGTATGCTACGATTTGCTGATGACATTGTCTTGTTAGCAGAGAGGGCTGAGGATATTGAGAAGTTATTGAATGGCATGAACAAAATACTGAAGGAAGATTTTGGACTGAATATAAATCGAAGTAAGACAAAAGTGATGAAATGTAGCAGAAATGATACCAATAGTAGCAGATTAAATATAACAATAGGATCGGATGCTATAGGAGAAGTGAGTGAGTTCTGTTACTTGGGAAGCAAAATTACAACCGATGGCCGAAGCAGGAATGATGTTAAAAGCAGAATAGCACTAGCAAAAAGAGCCTTCATGAAAAAGAGAAATCTTTTAGTTTCAAATATTGATCTAGGAATTAGAAAGAACTTTTTAAAACTCTATGTGTGGAGCACAGCACTTTACGGTAGCGAAACATGGACTTTAGGAATACCGGAAAGAAAGAAACTTGAAGCATTTGAAATGTGGTGTTACAGAAGAATGCTAAAAATTAGGTGGACAGACAAAGTAAGAAATGAACGAGTTTTTGAAATGATGGGTGAGAAAAGAAGTTTATGGAAGAAGCTTACAGGAAGAAGAGACAGGCTTTTAGGTCATATTTTGAGACATGCTGGATTGGTTAATTTGTTAGTGGAGGGAACAGTCGAAGGTAAGAACTGTAGAGGTAGACAGAGATTAGAATATATGAAGCAGATAATTGAGGACTTGGGTTGTAAGGGGTATGTAGAAACGAAAAGGTTAGCACAGGATAGGAAGGGATGGAGGATTGCATCAAACCAGTCTAAAGACTGACGACATCAAAAAAAAAAAAAAAAAAAAAAAACCTGAACCGGAAATCCTTCCGGCTAAATGGTACCTATAGTTTAACGTGGAATCCGAACCTCTGGATCTTTCTGGTGTAGTTCACAGTACATAGCGAGAGGTGAAGGTTGGATTCATGGCCAATGAAAATTCCCTTCGGAGTAGGGATTCGAAAGGGGTACCTTTCAATCTCCAGCAGACGCCTTAATCACTAAGCCACCAGACCGCTATAAGCTGGTGCTTTCCGTAAAAATAGAAAATTCCCCTGTGATTGATTAAGCTGGCAGTTAGATTTTTACTTATTGGTTGTAAAAAATTGTATAAATGCTGCTTATTAAATTAATCAACCTGTTAATTTGGTCGCTATTGAGTTTTGTGTATATATATATATATATATATATATATATATATATATATATATATATATTATTATTAATATAATTTCATACGGAAAGGCTGGACAACACTATCTTACAAGAATTTAACTCTCAAATTTATAAAGAGATATAAACATGTTTGTCGTTTTGTTAAACCATTGATTTAACTTTATTGAAGTGTGTGTATAGGCAAATCCATAACAGCATATAAAAACGTAATCGAATTTAATGATTAAAATCAAAGATCTTAGCAGTTCACAATGGTTGAGCTCAGTTGAGTGCATGGAGTTTCACAGTTTGTTTGGTGAAGCACATGGAGGAGTTACTGGGCTGGTAAGGTTCTGGTGGACCGTGAGAGGCATTCGTCGGTTACCGTGCGCTGATGATAGCAACACGTGGAGTATTGGAGCTCTACCATTGTGTGAAGTCGCTACTGCAAAGACCTGTACTGGAACAGGTGATGCGGCTGATGTGGTAGGCAGCTAACAGCATGAAGTGGCGTGGTGGCAGGTCCTCCAGCGACCAAGTTCTCGCGGTACCGTCCGAGCACAGCACGTTTGAGTAGGGATGTAACGGATCTTCGCATACGCAGGTACTGAACTTCCGCATGAAATTCTACCTCTGCTTTAGTATCCGCAACTTTTAATGCGGAAGTATAGCGGATGTTTTGTTTACAAGCTATATATTAGGAGAATCGCCCTATCGTCACTTAGCTAATAAAAACGTGGTTGTTTCCTTTCTTACGATACTGTAATAAAGGTAAAAATGAACTGAACGGTGTTATTACCTAAGCACGAATTTAAAAGTTTGAACTTGCAAGTAAAGCGGCCTATTCACGGTCCAACTCGTAGGACTTCCGTGTAGAACTACCGTAGGATGCGCTCACCCATTTTCGCTACATAAGGGTGCGTTTATGTTGGAGCTGCAATAAACGAGGAGAGCGACGATAAACGCTGCGACAATAGCGGCGCTCAATTTCTTTCTTCGTGTAGTGTTTATACTGGAGCTTCGATAGAAGCGTAGATTCGTGTTTTATATTTCAGGCAATTGTCAACCGGCCAGACATGTAGAAGACATCTAGCTTATTTCTTTCGTATAGGACTTGTATTGCAACAGTTTTAGAAGTTGTAATAGAAATAATTATGAAAAATACTTCAACTACTTCATATGACGATTCCAGAGGAACAGGATTTCGTAAAAAAAAATAGCCGAAGATTGTTACAATATTTCTAATTTTCCGAATCGCGTGGGCGCTGTTGACAAAAAATACTTCAGAGTTACTTGTCTTGCCCACTCTGATTTCATGTTCCACAATTACAAGATTTTTTTCTATTGTTCTGCAAGTATTGGTCAATGCAAATTATAAACATTGAAGCTGGAGGTAATGGTAAACAGAGTGACGGTGGAACAGTTAGATCTGCAGTTCTGTATGTCTCTTTAATGGATGGAAGACAGAATATTCCAAATCGTTATGCCAAATTTTGAAATCACTGAACCTCGTGTTTTTATAGGTGACGAGGCTTATTCATTTTTAAATAATTTATTAGATCCTTATGGACAATATTTAGATGCAGGTAGATGATACCTCAATGCTAGGTTATCGTGAACATGAGGAACCGTCAAATGTGCCTTATTTATTCTAAATGGAGAATTTTAGCCACAACAATAGATAGTTCTGTAGTCGTAACTGACAATATTAATAAGACCATTTGTTTGCTCCATAATATTATTGACTGAAAAGGTATCGTATTTCGAAGAAACTAACACTTAAAACCCTAAGAATTTGACACCAATATTGGAAGGCCAAACCAATCTGCAAAAAATATCGGCATCTTATATAAAATCTACTTTTGTTACAATTCGAAATAAATTAATACGAATTTCTACATATTATGCATTTAATTTGATATTTATAATTTAAATTACTTTTAATAAAAAAAATATGTTTTCAGTAAATTATGTACAATTTCTTTTTGGCTGTATTAATATTTTATTTTTTTACTTTAATCTTCAGTTTGTGGTGTTCACACATTAAAATGAGTTTAAATTACGGAAATCGCACTAATTAAAAACGTTTAGAATTGTTTGTTTTATTATATTTAGCGGCCATTTCATCCTACAATTTGTCTAGAACGAATTTGTTATGGTGATTTTTGTATTTACAGTACCACAAAAGGGACCTACTAAAAACTTCACCGATCAAACGGTCGCAGCCACCCTCGATAATAGCGAAGAAAATGCACGCAGCGATTAGCGCCGCTCTCATCGCTGCTCTGCTACTATGCGTTGCTCTGCGCGCTGCTCCAGTATAAACACCTCCATTGTCAACAGTGTTTCACTTTTCTTCGCTTCGCTAGTATCGCCGCTCTCATCGTTTATCGCAGCTCCAACATAAACGCACCCTAAGGGGTCCAAGCAGTCCTTTCTACTTTATAGCGGTGCACCAGTGTCTTTATCGCACGCTCGTAGGGTGTTTCCTGCAATCAAGATCCAACGCCATAACTTATTGGACGACAGGTACCCGTGTAGGTTGTTTGGTAGTCCAACCACAATTAACACGTCCTGCATGTAGTCCTCTAACCCCTTTCATGGTCCAATAAGAGCCCTACATCGGAAAATCGGATGATCGTAGGTCCTACAAATTGGACTGTGAATGGGCCGCTAGAGCGGTGGAAAGGCGGATACCGGGCACGCTTCAATTAATCGAGCCGCGAACTCCGCAAGTTCATATGACGAAGATTGTTTTGTTAATGTGTGTGTGTAGTTATGTAAATTTAATTCGCCTGTTATATCGCCCAACGTTTTTTGCTGTTGAAAGATGAGGCAGAATATAATGACATTATTAGATGGAAATAGATTTTACTTATACAAAATGTAGAATTTGTGATAAAAATATACTTATTTTCACTTGAAGTTTATATTTTTTGGTAAAATATTAAAATCTAAATTATTATAAATTTATTTTGCTACATCTGCATCCTCTTCCGCAAAGCATGCGCATCCGCTAAGATGACCTCCGTTACAACCCTAGTTTGGAGCATCTGTCGTACCAGAAGCATTTCTCCAAACAAATCACAAGTACGAAATGTTGTCATCAGGTGACATTCTTGCGACACTCTACCCCGAAGAAACCTTGGGTCAACCTCCTTCCAGCGTCGCTATGTCAGTCCGTTCAGTCGGTACTCACAGGAAAATTCTCGTCACTGGCCAAACGAATGTTTAACTTAAATTCGTTAACATTTTTCTTCTCACATTCCGTCGAGGTACGTGTTCATATTATTGGATGATCTTTACCGGCACAGCGTAACTATAAATTCCAAGATTTCTTAAAATATTGGCCCTTGACTGGGAGTGGCAATAAATCGTATTTTCTGTCTGACTTTCATGTCCTCTTCCATTCAAATCTTCTGCTGGGCGGTTCTGCAACCTCTGGGGGTGGAATGTCTCCTTCTAAAGGCGCGTTCCCACGATCCCTTGTAACGAAGGCGAGACGGTACGGGACCTCATTAGCCGAAGTGTAGGGACGAACGCGGGCCGCAGGTTAGTCCTTAGCTTACCTCGCCACCACCTCCGCACCACGTTGCCTAGTGTCGTTTGGCACAGAGCACTTTACAGCAACAGAAGGGGTGCGCACCGCTGCTGCAAACAGATGGCAACAGCGCACCGCTACACACGCCTGTACTGTTTACCGACTCAGTGTGGGTAGCTGCGTCTCGTCTCTGCTAGCAGAGGCGGCCCTGTTACCATGGCATGTGGTTGAGTATTCGTCCCGTCGCGTCTCGCCTTCGTTACAAGGGATTGTGGGAACGCGCCTTAAGGTGGTCGCTTTCCACTGGGAGTCCTAAGTTGACTGACAGCCTCGCAGACTGACCATCCTGGCGTCTTGTATACCCCATGTCCTATTTTTTCGCTTACCTGCTTTATCCAGAAGTGTAACTTTCCTACAAATAAGTTTTGTTGATTATCCGTTTGTACGTTGAAGTGTCCTCGCCACTAATGTAACAGCAATCGAAGGTCGGGTGATAAAATATGAATGTTCTCATAAACACACTGTACTGTGAACTGATATGTTTGTTCATATATCTTAATGCCCGAAAGTTTTGCAGAATTCGACAAAACCCCTGACTTGATTATTTTGAAAATGCGTGGTTTCCTATCATAAGTTAAAATATTGTGTACATTTGTGTGTTGGCTGTTCTACATCTATCTCCATACAGAAAGCAATTAGAACTTCATGTGTGTGTTGTTTGCTGATTTGAACTGTCGTTTACAGTCTCCCCTCCCTCCCCCTCCCACTCCCCCTCCCCTCCCCAAAAGTAAGCTTGAAAAAGACTAGTTCGCAAGTGAAGTGGTGGCTACTTAACCGTCAGTAGATGTTTTGCAAAATATATTGTTAGCATTCTTGTTATGTGAATTGTGCCGTAACTTATGAAAACGGATAATACAATATTTTTTTAATATTCCTTTACATTTAACAATTATAGAAGCGTTTTTTAATAAATGAATGAGCAACGGTGTATTGGAAAAATTCTCAAAGCTTTGTTCGCCGGTACTATTCATTATTGTATTTGAAGCATATACTATTTTAAACTTCTAGCTGAACCCGTGACTTCATCCACGTTAAATCTGAGATTTGTGATGTTAAGTTAATGATAAACTTGACTGCGTAAAAAAAAATCTGGGATGGAGCCTTCTTTTATCCTTCTTGCATGTTCTCCTTTCTTTCTGAATTTAGATTGTATGTAAATGTTTTGAAACACATTTGTGCAAATCATTTGTTTCTACCATCTCTTGAAACCACCAATACTTCCGGAAGATTTTGAGGTTTTTGATAACCTAAAGGCACATTTGTGTATTGCTCACAAATCTTCTCTATAAGCAGTATCTTAAGTGGATACATTGGAACATGTACGAACAAATTGCTTTATTCGTATGTATATAAACTGATACAAAATCTCAATCTACTATAGTTTTTACGATTAAGAGATAACGCCACGGCCTATAAACTGTAATGTTGTAGATAACTGAACTATTTCCATTTATATGATACATAAATATAAAGTTAAAAACAACTAATACGTTTATCTTTGCTATTTGGATCTTATGATTGCTATGGGAAATTATTAGTACGTACTTAAACTTACAATGTGTTACGTGACTTAAAAAGTCATAGACTGTCTTGGTGTTCGTATGCAACTTGTCGAAATAAAAAATATTCTGCATGTTAATCCGTGTCATAAATTAGGGGCTATCCACAAAATATGTCGCACGTTAACGGGGGTGGTGGCCCATAACATGACTTATGACATGCAAAATGTGTGTCGTCACAACTGTACATAGGATGGGGGGGGGGGGAGGGAGCAAAGTGTGTCATGGGGTGACAAGAAGGAGACGGTGAAGGATAAAAAATGAAATTTGTGTGAAGTAATTTATGGATGGCCCATTATTACTATGTTTAATTTCTTCAACCTGTGTAATTATTCTTACAACCAAACTTTATGTACTATAGTTTCCGAATTTACTTCTTTTCTTGCGAAACGTTCCCAGGGTTACCAAGTTTCTGAATTTCTTTTATAAAATCACAGTTTTGCAATAAATGTGTTTATTTTGGTGCTTACTCTTTCATTCTATTATTGTAAGATTGCGTTTTTGTGTGTTTGTGTGCTGTGACCATAACTAGGAGTTGGGGCAGATGTTTTCGAGAGACTTTTGTTGGCCCAGTTTGCATAAGACTTGGATCACGTTTAAGTTAAAGATGCTCATCTGACGACCAACAGTCCCTTCACCGTTAAATATCAAAACGAGTAACCCGAAATGTATTCTTTGTCCATTGAAACACCAAACACAATGCGAAAAATATGTTTTATAGTTTCAGGCTACCTTCCCGCATTTTCCCCTCCCTCCCATCTTTAATCAAGTATTGTGGAGTCAGTATTTTGACTAGACACAGTTAAAAGAAAAGGTTGAATGCGGTTTTTTAATGTCTGCAATTGGCCTTTAGGTGCATTGTAGCCTTGAACTGAATATAATCGTCAGCATGTGCAAGGGGATGTTGAAGCACAGAAGCACTTGTTTTCTTTGCCCCTTTCTAAAGTTAATTTTAGTCTACCCCGTTTGATCGGAGATTCAAACTGGCTTCAAGCACCCAAGGCTTTATGAATTAGAATCACGCTTGTACATTTTGATACTTCGTTAAAACGAGATTATTTACCGTTCTGGTCTCTCATTCGGGAGGACGCGGGTTCGAGTCCCCGTCTGGGCATCCAGATTTGGGATTTCCATGGTTTCCCCCAAATCACTCCAGGCGAATGCCGGGATGCTTCCTTCATAAAGGCGATGGCCGAATTCCTTCCCATTCCTTGTCCTCAGTCCCATACCGCCTCTAATGACCCTAGCCGTGGACGAGGCGTAAAGTAAAAAAAAAAAAGAGATATTATTCACGCCTCTTTTTTTTATCTGCTTAACGTCTCTCTAACAGCGTCTTTAGAGACGGGAAACGAGGGGGGCAAAGAATGGGAAGGAATTCGTCCATGGTCTTTTGAAGGAAGCATCCAGGCATTGCCTGGAGTGATTTGGGAAAGCATGGAAAACCCAAATCTGGATGCCCGGATGGGGATTCGAACCGCCGTCCTCCCGAATGCGATGCCAGAACGCTAGCCGTTACACCACCACACTCGGTTTCACGTCTCTTACAATGTTGTGACGATAACTTAGTTTGACCGCTTTACACGGTCTTCACTCTTATTATCAAAATATCGGTCATCCCCCCCCACCCCCCTTGTCCTTTCCGAGTTACATTTGCGAATAGCAAGTTATTTTCCCCCTTATATGATTACCGACAGAGGAGGAACGCCATATTTATTTTGCTCAAGTTCATCAGTATGGATCAGTTATTCAATATCAAGGCATTGCTTACTTGTTATGAAAAGCGAACTTCCAATAAATTTCGTTTTAAACACTTCATCAAAAAATTTAGTTTAAAATTTTCAGTATTCTACACACCGAGTGTGGTGGTGTAACGGTTAGCGTTCTGGCCTTGCATTCGGTAGGACGGCGGTTCGAATCCCCGTCCGGGCATCCATATTTGGGTTTTCCATGCTTTCCCAAATCATTCCAAGCAAAAACTGGGATGCTTCCTTCAAAAGGCCATGGCCGAATTCTTTCCTATTCCTTGGCCCCCCATCCTTCCCCGTCTCTTAAGACCTCGCTGTTACGAGACGTTAAGCAGTTTAAAAAAAAAAAAAAAAAAAAAGTATTCTACAGTTGTTTTCGTGTTGGTTCAAGCTTCTAATTCCTTTCTGCTAAACAGATCCAAATTTGATGTAGTGAATTCAATAAAAAGCAGATAAATTTGATTTTTCTTCGAGATATCACTGTATTTCTCTATCTGCGTCATGAGTTAATACTAACAGATATGGAGTCAAACTTTCCCTATGTGATATCTCTATTTAAATAGGTAAAATATTCATTTATCGTTGAAAATTTGTTTCCGTTTATCAGTTATTAGAGCTATTAGGTAAAACGGACGAACTAACGCCAGAATCTAATTATTCAAATTAGCGGCTTAAAGAAAAATTTCTCTGCTGCACGGAAGTATTATAACCATACTGCAACTGCTTTTAATTCTTTCGTAGCGTCTGATTCAGTTCTTGTTTATGTTAACACAGATGTTCTTTTTTTTTTCAGATCAGAGGAGAGCTGCGGAATGGTGGATTACTACCGCGTGTTGGAGGTGTCCAGAACTGCCTCCACGTCAGATATAAAGAAAGCGTGAGTACCGTCAACTAAACCAATAACTTAGTTTAACAGTTATCGAATCATTTGTTGATAATGTTAAACGTAATGGCAATTTATTTCTGATTTTGTTACCCATGTCTTGTATTTTATTGGCAAAATAAAGAAAATCATCGATAATACATTAATACGTGGGAACCTACAAAAATTGTTCACCTGTCTGCAATTTGGTAGACACATTCCGTAGGTGATAATATTTAGTTAAATGTGTGAAGTTAACTTCGAATATGTGGAAATGAAGTAAAATCCCTCGAAATATGGATAGATGCATACACGTTATTATGCAAGAAATACACGTTATTACATCTTGATATTTACTATGCGTGTTTTTTACTTTTAATGCTTGGTCCAGGCTGCATTTCAATCTAACCACAACTGCTATTAAATTAAACTTACTTAAACGCTCTTCATCAAACATCGGTTATGGTAGATCCTGGAAGGTAGGCTATCTTTACATGAAATCCAATATATCAGCTGCGCACAGAGAAACTGTAAATGTTATTTATTTTCAACTTATTAAGTATCTGCAATTTGCACGTGGAAAGCAGGGTTTTTTGCCAAAAAAAAGACGTGAAGAGGACATAAGGAAGCAGTTAAAACAAATTTCAACAGGTCAGTACCAGTTTTGGGATGGTGGAGAAGATCCCCTCCCTCCCGCAGTTTTTATCCAACAATGAAGACTTAAAAGTGCGGAATAAATATTAACAGCATGTATGCATCTACCCCCATTGTGAGTTTTTGTATTTCATTCTTTGAAACATCCTTGTGAAAAGTAACTGGATGATTTTTACTTTTTTATTTTGTCAAATGTAACAAGAATGCTAAATCTAGATGAAAGGAACAATTGTGGTGGTGGGTGGTGTCGGCAAATTTGCTGTGATGTTCTTGCACTATCTTCTTTAATTCACATACATTGTCTTTCCAGAGTTTGTATGTTGGAGAAATGTGTTGTCTTTTGTGCAGATTCTCCCCCCCCCCCCCCCTTTTGTCTCCTGGCAGCCATATCACAAGAAATCCGTAGTATGAGGTTCATTACAGCTGTAAAAGTGATTTTATGATGATAGTTTCAAGTATCAGAATTGCAATTGCCAGATATTGTTTTCAGAAGTCAAATTCTGTAAGCTGGAGAACATGCATAGCTGTATAATTCTACAACACCAAACTGAAAGATTCTGCTATTGTCCTAGCTGAAGTTCACATGAGGGTGGTATTTCTAATACATCACCAGTCTTCCACAACTGATATCGTCTGTCTTATTTATAAATATGTGTATTTAAGTGCATGGGACTTAGTGGTTAGAATGATAACATGCAAAATGTAATATTTAAAAAATAGAAAAATCTTTTTTTATCTGCTAGTCTTTAATGACAAAATAAAAAATATTAAAGTCATATAAAATTTCTCAGTTCTACACCACTTAATGATTGTGATGTGTTCTTGCATGTAGAGAACACAATTTGATTTTCAGTTGTGATTGGTATGAAATATAGCCTCATCATAATAATTATAGTTTGATAAGGCATAAGAGTTTTGGTATTTTTAATTTATATTGCTTTCATGAATGCCATGTTCCTGATGTTACTACATACAGGTGAAACTAGTTCCAACTGTATGAGGGTGTGATTACCAATTTCTCAAAAATGAAATCTTATTTAACTCCACACTTAATACTTTAAAATGACCCTAGTTTGATATTTTATTGGCCTGTTTTCTCACAGATACAGGAAATTGGCATTAAAATGGCATCCTGACAAAAATCCTAACAACCTAGATGAAGCAACAATGAAGTTCAAGGAAATATCTGAGGCTTATGAAGTTCTTTCAGATGGTAAGTTTCTTGCTTAGCTCATTTATCATTATTATTTGATGTTTTTCAATTTCTGGGAAGATTGCATGTTATTTTTTTTAACTATGTGAGATGTTAGTTAAAGTGTTGCATTCAAGTAATAAATACACTGCCTGGCCAAAAAAAATGAAGCACCAAGAAGGGGAATAGGAAACGAAATGCAACTAAATGGGTTGACAGGATATGTGATGTTATTTCATTGATCAAATTTGCAAAGTACTTGGCAGCATGAGCCCAATTATCAGTATGACGTGCACCTCCTCTAAGTGCATGTGCTGATTCAATTGGGAAGGGTTTCATAAAGCCACTGTCTCCTCTCGTAAGGCAAGTTGGCCCACAGCTGTTGTAACTGGACCTTGGTATCCTGGATACTGCAACTGCAATGGATTGTCGTCAAGCTGGTATTCTATCGGGGACAGATCTGGGGATATTGCTGGCCAAGGTTGGACTTCAAATTCATGTAAACAGTTCATAGACACATGCCATGTGTGGACAAGCATTGTTCTGTTGAAAAAATGGCGTCATGATGTTCTTGCATAAGGGATGACATGTGAGGATAAAGCATGTTTGTGATGTACCATTATGCCATCAGAGTTCCTTTGATTACCACTAGCTGTGACCTCAAATCATTACCAATGGCTCTCCACACCATGATGCCATGACTAGAAAAATGGGACCTCTCTTCATGTCATCGTCATACTCTATGTAGGTGGTCGTCTGAGGTAGTGTGGAACTGTGATTCCTCACAGGACACAGTGACACTGTTCATCATCAGTTCATGCTTACCACTTGCGGCACCACACCAAGCACAGCCATTGTTTTAGCATTGTTGGCATCCTACACCTAGGATGGTATTTCCCCAGTATGGTTGCTTGTAGTCTCTGGGATGATACAGTATGTTGCAGAGTGTCAACTACTTGTTCTCAGATGGCAGGTACATTTATGAAGGGGTAACAGTGTGCATGGTGTGAATTGCGGTGATTCTTCCTTGTGGTGGTCAGATGTGGTTGAGTGGATCCTAGTCGAAGTATGCCTGCCCTCATGTTCCCATATTAATTCAACATTGGATCATTGTCATATCAAAATGCCCCACTATTCTGGATATTTCAGGATTCAACCAACCACCCAAATGGATACCAAAATTGAGCTCCCTCTCTGATTCGGAGATGCCGCATACTTGTGCGATACAGCATTATCAGCACCTGACAGATTCTGTAATCACTCAACATTTGTCACTTTTCACATCCCTTATATACCCTACAAAGCCTCGCAACACTACTAATGTACTCTGGTGGCTGTTCTGCCTATAATAGTGAATTGCAGCTCTAATTATTTAAGTACTGGCGTGTGTATGAAGTTACATTAACATCCAACCATGTATTCTGGGTGCTTCAATTTTTTTGTCAGCAAGTGTCTTACAATCTTAACTCTTAAATGTTGTATTGATTTTTTAACATTCTTACTTCATAATTGCATTTTGTGTCTCTACCTATTTTCTCTGTCAGGTGATGGCATTAAGAAAAGTCTTTTGCACATTTATGTTCTTGTTTGATGCTTTGTCAGTAATAATTGGCAAAACTTAATTTTATGTATAGTTTAGCACAGTAATTAGCAAATATTTCCTTTGCCCTTCAGAATATATTTTTTACACTTTTTGAATTGAACAGTAATAATTTTTTTAAGTCTAAAGATAAATGATACAATTTTTCCCCTTCTCCTTGAGGCTACTTTGAGAGTTATTATTACAACACATTGTACATAAAAGATGTCTGGACATGATTTTCTGATAACTTGGCTTACACTTTGATCAGATTTCTTTCTCTTTTTATCATTTTAATAGTAGATCAAAAGACAAGCAGTCTTGCCCATAATTGTTCAAATTAACATTTCACTCCAGTGACAGTACTGCAGTGTGAGTAATCTTGTAGATAAGTGAATGGGATTGAGAGGATCTCTGCCTTAAGGACATTTCTATAATTTATCTTAACATTTCCATTGAAACTCGCTTGGTGTATACATAATATACCACAAGTGCTTCATATTTTAGGTTCTTCTATGAACTTTAGACTTATCCTTGCAAGAGGCAGAATGTGCTATAACTTGGTAAAATGTTGCCAGTTTATTGATACCACTCAACCAACTCTATAAACACGTTCTGTAATTGTGGGCTTTGAATCAGACACAGTGTTTGTGTTTGCAATGTAGTGTAACAAAGAATATTGTACCACCTCCAGTTCTAATAAAGTTTTTATTTTTCAGAAAACTTGCATTATACTTTCAAATATTTGTATAGTTCTTTTTTTACAGAGTTTATTGTATTATTTAAATTTTAAATTGTATTTTTGATACAATAACCAGAAATCAACGGAACATTCATCTACCTTCAAATAAGTTGCTATGCCTGAATCGAGAGATACACATACAGTATACTTGTTTAATAAGAAAATCCTCACATTCACCACTACCATTTATTCCATAAAATTGTGCATTTTCTTTTGTTTTAAAGCTCTGCACTGAGCATTGGTTTAAGCATTGAACTTGCATAGTATCAAATAAAACTTGTGTGTCATTTTAATTTTCAGTTGAACAGCCAGTCGGGTACAAAATTATCAATGTGTCACTTGTGTTTATTAAGACTGCTCACATATCTTCTGCACTTATGGAGGCAGTTAGGTGGAAACAACCATTTGGTAGTCAGTCAAGTCAATTAGTTCATTTGAAAAGAGAGAGAGAGAAAGAAAACAGTGGATCTTAATCTGCTGTGATATACTACAAAATCGTATATAATATTTATATTCTGTTTCTTTTTGTCACAGCTATTATCTCCCTTCATATCTAACCAAAATCGATAAATGAGGTATCTATCATTTTAAAGATTAAGGTATCCACTTTGGTGACATCATATTTTAAGAAAGGAATTTTTTGGAATGGCAAAGTATCAACATTTCTACAACATGTTTTTATCTCACTAGCCATTGATACATAATCTACATAGATAAATGAATTATCATTTTAAAGGTTAAGGTCTCTGCTCTGGTCACAACATATTTTTTTTTAAAATGAATTTTTTGGAATTTGACCCTGAAAGGGTTAAAGTATCATTATTTCCAACCTTTTTTTTGTCGAGCTATTTATCTCCCTTGATATCTAACTGAAATGTATAAATGAGGTATCATTTTAAAGATTAATGTCTCTGCCTTGGTCACATCATATCAAAGATATGAATTTTTCAGAATTGGACCCTTGAAGGGCAAAAGTATAATTATTTCCAAAATGTGTTTTTGTGTTACAAGCCATTTATCTTCCTTGATATCTAGCCAAAATCTATAAACGATGTATAATTTAAAAGTAACATTATAAATTAAGAATGAAATTTTTCGGAATTTGACCCTAAAAAGCACAGAAGTAATAATTATGATAATTGAATTTATGAGACAGTTCAGAGAAAAGTCACTAAATAGCAGCAGCATGTATCACAGAGATAGTAATAATCTGCTTCGGGGAATCGACTTTTGTTACATACCTATTACACTAAGCAAATAAATAAGTGATACAAATGAGGCAGTTCTTCTTTCTTCCTATTACAAATCACCAGCCTTACTATTCATCATATTCGCGAAATTTTTGGACTGGTCATCTAGTAGTTGTTAAAACTGCTCATTTGTTATTTTCGGTTGAATCTTTCCAGCAATACAAATAATCTTATTAAAGGACAGTAGTAATATATGTACAGTAGAAGTCCGATTATCCGAGGTAAACGGGACTGGGACCACCTCGGATAACGAAAAACTCTGATAACCGGAGGTCAGGGAAAGAGGTTACAATGAATCAAAAAACGCATTGAAACTGAAATAATACAATTTATTTATAGTGTAAAACTAATTTGTGAAGCAGTAAAGTTGGTTTTTGTACATTGATTACGATCACTTGCCAAAAAAGTCTTTAATTGTCTTCTGTGTCATAATTTTGTTTCTCTTCGTAGCGGAAGTATAGTCGCCAACGCTGTAGCATCATTATGTCGGCTGCTGTGCTTTCTTCCTCTTGCTCAATATACTCAAGTGCTGCTTCTATTCTTTTTAAACCGTCAGCATGAGAAATTTTTGGAACAGTTTCATTTTTATCTTCTACGTCTTCTTCTCCTTGTCCGCTAACCATATTAACGATTTCATCGTCGTTAAGCTGATTTTGATCGTCATCCAACAGTCGTCCAACAACCACTCTTGTATATCTTCATTGTTAATTTCTTTTACGACTGTAAGTTGGTTGGCTAACTGCGTCAATTCATTGACATCTTGTGGAGCTAGATCGTCCGTTTTAGGCTTTTCCATACCAAAAAGTTTACTCCATGATCGTTGAAGCGTTTCCCGTTTTACTTCATCCCACGCCGTGGCTGACCATAAACTGCATCTTTCACTGATACTATTTTCTTTAGTGAATCTGTCACAGTGCTACCTCTCTCTAAGTTGCCTAATAAAACTTGAAGCAGCACACTCTAGTTGGAAAAATATTCCATATCTTCATAAAAGCTCCCTACAAGGGCGTATCCAGGATCAGAACTAGAGGGGGGCAGGATTTGAACTAGGGGGGCAACTCATTTTGGTTTCGAGGAAGTGGGGTGGGGGACTGAAACATGACATTACAAAATCAAACTCAAACCTATTCAGGAAACTATTTTTATCATTGATTAATATAGTAACCCAACTACTTAATCTAAGGACCTACTATGTAGTTAATTAAGATCGTAAGTCAGTTAGTTTTTTTCAATATTATTTGTCAATATCTCATGGTGTTCTTTCACGAAATTTCGATGCACACTCATCAGACATAATCCAGTCAATCTTTCTCTCCCAAAGTGCTCCTGAACTAGTTCTTCACTCGTCGAAGCGTACTGAAGGCAACTTAATTTTTCTTCTAGGGGGGGGGGGGGCAGCAGCCCCCCTCTGCCCCTTGCTGGATACGCCCATGGCTCCCTATCATATTTAAAAAATTTACCTGGGTTAACCCGGCGGCTCGGATAATCGGAACTGTGATAACCGGACTTCTATTGTATTTTTACAATAAAGTTTCTTCTAAAAATAAATATTTTCTTTCTTAATTCTTTTGTAGGAAAGAATCTAATGTGCTACATAATACTATTTTCTTTTTCTTTTATCATCTCGGAACAATTTCTTTTCTTTTAAATGATGTATTTGCAGTTCTTTCAAGTTATTTCAAAATTATCCAATGGCTGGTTGCAGTATTTCCTGAGTAGTAACTTATAGCCTGGTTTACAGATCATACTAGTATGTACACTGATGCCCTGCTGATCAAAAGTTTCCCCTCTCAACACGGATCTTGGATATGCACAGCAGAAGCTTTATTTTTAGATATTAATGAAAATGGGTACATGATAATCCTAACCCCTGGACATACTGGCTGACCATTGAGTTGGGTATGATAGCTACATGTGTAAAGAGTCTTGTCTGATGACAGATGATAGTTTGGAGCACCTACATTCAATCATGGTAGCGGTCTCATGGCAACATTCGTTTACATACACTACATCCAGGAACACAGTTATAATTTGGTCTGAATTCTATAATCTTAATTTTATTGGATCTTCTTGCGTGAAACCAGTTTCCATATTAGCAGAGGGGAATAAATGTTCTGGGTTATGGGTAACTGTACAGTCTTTTCCTTACTCGTGTCAGTAACAAACATTGAAAACTTCATATGACTACATATGTTTAAGTTTTATGTTTAAATAATAAAATAGCATGTGCCAAATATTTGAGAATTATTGATGGTGCATTCATTGTGCAGTGCCAAGTCCAGCACACGAAAAAGCAGTGTGAAAGATGCCTTTTTTGGTTGCTGTTTGCTGTTGTTGGCTTAGTCTGATTTCGCAATTTTAATTTTTCACTTTTGAGACCCTCATTGTTAAGAGGTTATGTTTCTCCAGAATGAATAAAATAAGTTTCTCTTGCTACATAAAGCATGTTTACTCTCTATAATGATATTTGATGCTTTTTATTCCTGATGGTTAAGGATTGGAGACTGACACAAGGTCAGAATTGCCCAGGATGCACCAGACTACAGATTTAGACTAAATATATCCCATGTGTATATGGAATAGAAAGATAAATTACACACAACACAAAAACACAATATTTTGGGCAGAAGAAAACTTTGGCAAATTCTGGCTGAAAGTAACAGAATCACATATCATAAAAGCAATTCGAAACATGTACAGCCACAATGTAATTGCAGTCAGAACCAGACAACAGTTGTCTGAATGGGAAACTATTAATTGAGAAGTGAGACAGGGCTGTTGCCTATCACCACTTTTATTGAGCATATGTATAAACAAAATCATTAGTGACTGGTGAGAAAAACCCCATGGCAGAATCAAAATACAGACAGACCAACCTGGACACATTAGTGTTTACAGATGACCAAGTGCTTTTTGCTGAAACAGAAGATGACCTGCAGAGATTGGTATATCAGCAAAAGAGTAAAGCAGAGTACAGCATGCAGATTTCCTTCAATAAAACCAAAGTTATGGGCTTCATTGGAAAAAACCACAAAAGAACCAAAATTTCAGTAGAAAACGCACCCATAGAACAAGTAGCAGAATTTAAATACCAAGGTTATAACCTCAGCTACACCCTAGAAACCAATATGCAACAAAAAAAATGCAAATTTAACAAAAGTTACAGGAATAATAAATAGCACCATCAGACCATCTCTTGTTCAATGGCAAACAAGACTCGGGCCACATAACATCCTGGCTAAACCTACCCTACTGTATGGCAGAGAGGCCTGGACACTCCACAAAGGTGATGAGCGGAGGTAATGGCAGCCGAGATGCTATTCATGAGGAGAATAGTTGGCTACACATTACAAGACAGAAAGAGATGTGATGAAATCCTTAAAGAACTCGATCAAACCAGTTCGCCAAACCCAGCAAACCTACAGAACATGTTGGACAGACCATGTACTAAGAATGAAGACGGACTGGGTCCAAGAGGCAGGAGAGCTGTAGCAAGACCACCAAGATGGAGTGAGACAATAACAGTCCACCAGGCCTAACACTGGATAGGAAGAAGAAGAAGCAGCCTTTGTCAAGAGCATAGAAATACATGGTTGTTCTCGTCAACACAGCCACATGCAGAATGGAACTTACCAATGGAATTTGTGGGGAAAGTAATGATAATATAACCAGAAATATTAATGACAAGAAAGATAATAATATAAGGAACAGTGGACCTTTAAAAGATGAGAAATAATAGTAATAAATAGTAATTGCTGAAGGACCAGATAAGCCGTGATTACAACTACGTACGTTCTTGGCCTAGCTCTGTCTTTGCTCTAATCATGTTATAACTGAAATTGTGTTGTCGTGTATGACACAAGTTGTCCTAGTTTGTAAGTTGCCTATTTATTTATGCAGTTTCTTAAATCTAGTATTGCAGGCTTCTGGTTTGTGGGGAGAGCAGAAACTTTTTGCCACCATTGTACTACAGGTTCCTTACTACTCTAGTATGAATGAAACGTGCTAATGGTGATACAAATTATTTTATGCCTGTGTTGGGTTAAATAAAATTGTGTTGATTGCCACAGTAATGTTCACCCTTTTTCTAAAAAAAAAATTAAAAATTAAAAAGCTGATGTTGCGGTGTTTCTATCTAAACTGGTTTTCAGATTTCTAATTTACATTTATAAAATGAAGTGTTTTTAATAGCTTTTTAAGTTTTTTATTAGTTTTTTTTAAAAATTCTATAGATATTTTATTTGTCTGTGCCATATGGTATGAAACATCTGAAAAGTATTTCCTTTTTCTTCGTATAAAGTTCATAACTAGTAATCACAACAAACGGATATTGCTGTCTTATTGCTACAGTTTTAGATTTATTTGACATCAAAGAAGTTTATAACAAGTGTCTGTTTTTCCCCAATGCATGTTGGGAGAACTCTTTTTGTATAAATAACACTTGAAAAAATAATATTCCTTCCTTATATTCACTGCAGAAGCAAAGCGTCGGGTGTATGACCAGAGACAGAGGGCATCAGCCAGATCCCCAAGAAGCTTCAATATTGGAGGCTTTTTTGAGACACCTTTCCGTCGTTTCTTCGGTATTTTCTAAATTTAAGATTGTAAATAATGATTGCTTTGAACTTCACCACCCACTTACATTGCTAACCATTTAAATTACATCTGCTTCTCAGTAGATTTGATTCCTAATGATGCATATATTTCATGATACCTTCTAACAGATTGTGCTGACGGTTTTATATCCTTTTTTTGGTATAATGCTTTTATTTTTCACTTCCCACAATATTACTTTTATAGCCTTTGTTGATTTGTAGGTTGCCTTGAAAATTCCTGGGGAACTAACCTTTCTTCATTTATAACCACATATGTAGTTATTACCATATCCAGTTGTCACCATAGCAAAATATTGGGAGAAACAAAAGAAAACAATGAAACCTTCATTAATATTGCTATAGGGGAAAATAGTTCAGCTTTAAGAAAGTTGCACATAATATTACCATTGTTTACTTATTAGAAAATGTCTTCTGATTTGGAACAAATAGTATTCTCACATTCAAATTGAGATTCGAAAGACGTGCATTGTACGTTGTTTTAGATTATTGTTAAGATTTGGATAGTAGTATTGCAACCACTTTTCACAGTTGAAGACAGGATGGGATCGAAACATGGACAGACAAGTACACACATTGAGTGTTAAAATCTTTGGGTTATGTTGTTTCATCAAACAATAGAGTGAGGTAGCTGAATTATGATGGCTGGCAGCTGCCATCATGCATATTAAGGTTGGCAGGTGGTATGTTTAGTCTGTTCAGTTCTGAAAATAATTTTCTTTCTAAAAAATAAAAATTATGGGTTTGAAACACTCTTTTTATAATTTTAGAGTGACATACGTCCAAGATTCAAGATGCTAATTTCTTCCAGAATTACATTGCTGATTAATTTACCACTAATCTAATATAACATGTGTTACTAATCTATTTGGGATTGATGATTACAAATTTGGTTTTGGGATTTGGTGGGATGTTAATTGCTTCAGTTACTTTGTGTGGTGT
Organism: Vandiemenella viatica; assembly: GCA_031002005.1. Classification (NCBI taxonomy): domain Eukaryota; kingdom Metazoa; phylum Arthropoda; class Insecta; order Orthoptera; family Morabidae; genus Vandiemenella; species Vandiemenella viatica. Next base: position 376,481,483 of record CM061920.1, read on the forward strand.
TTGTTTGTTTGTTTATTTATTTATTTATTTATTTTGTATTTTCCAGATAATTGGTTGCAAAACAAATATTTGACATTTTTCTTTTTGCAAGTTGCTAAATTTTAAAGCTATGAAAGAGTATTTGCCATATGTACGGTATTATTTCAAATTCAGTGAAAATGTACATTACTTGCATAAATATATATTCATGTTGGATTTTGTGGCATAAGAAGTTGCCATACTCTTTCTTACTGCCGTATGTGCAGGATCCAAATTAAAATGATTGATTTATATTACTGTTTTTTTGTTTGTTTGTTTTTAAATTTTATGTTAATTATTAATATTCATTCAGTTAGGTATAATAAGGCTGTTTTGTTTAGAATAACTGAGCGGTAACATTCTGGCCTTGTGTCCGGGAGGATGCAGGTTCGAATCCCGATCCAGTAATTCAGATTTGGGTTTTCCATAGTTTCTCCAGGGTAATGCCGGGATGGTTGCTTTAGAAGGCCATGGCCGAATTCATTCGTGTTCCTTTCTTCCTGCTCTAATGACATTGATGTCAATAATAATTTGTAATTCCCTGCACACCCATCTCCCCCTTTCCTCCACTCATCTAATTTTTCCCTCCACAAATTTTAACTTTAAATTCTTTAAATGTTTTTGGAAAATTATTCATCATATCTCTTGGTAACTTATTTGAATCCCTGACACCCTTACCTAAAAAAAAGAGAATCTTCCTATACCCTTGTGCCTGAAATCGAATGCCAGCTTGTGGTCATGGTCATCTTTTCCCTTCCATGCATTACTTTTAATTCTTACACCAATATCTTTCCATGCCTCATCACCAATATATGCCTTGTACACTCTCCCATGCCCCTCTTCACCCTCCAATGAGGTGTAAAGCCTGAATAACTTTTTTTTTTTTTTTTTTTTTAAATCAATGTTGTTTCACTTCTGTGGCATTGTTGAAAATGTGTGGGTGTGTGTGTGTACATATAATTTTGTAACACCTATATAGTGTTTTGTTTTAAACTCATTTCAGAATCATTATAGATGAGTTAGTCAATTTCCTTCCTGCAACCTCTTTAATCTGCTTCTGCCTACCATCCAATCTCAAAAATATAATTTTCCACAAACGGCTGCCCTGTAAATTATGCTATGTCTCCTTGCCCTACAGCTGTCCTTATTGATAAATATGATACAAGAACCCAACCAGTAAAACCCATTGCAACACCAACTTCATGTACCAGCTTACAGGCTCCTATTGTCAAAGTTTGTAAGTTGGCTTTTCTAGAAAACGTCTGATTGTCAGAAAAAGTGGTAGCAGATAGATATTTTACTTTTGAAGGGGATACTACTCCATTGTTATCCAGTTTCAACAATGAATGTGATGACACTGGAGGTTTTCTCGACATTGTAAATGAATAAAATTTTCTCAAGTCACTTGACAATGGTGGCAGATGATCGTCGGCCCCTAAGTTTCAGACTCAAAATTTGTAAGATTCTATTCTAAGGGGTTTCGATAGACGTAAAGTGTGTTGGTAAAAAAAAGACTTATCCTAGTATGTGGTGCATAGATATTCACAGCTTATCAACTGAAGGTGTTTGCTATATTTTCTAGTTTTTTTCCATTGGAAAATCTAAATACAATAACAAAATCTTTAATTTATAATTCCACTTTTTGTTGTTCTTGAGTTGCTTATTTAGCCTTCTTCAGACTATAAAGAATCTTCTAATTTCAATCTGCAATGCCTCCCAACTTTTGGAATTTTCTTTTGTGTTATTCTTAAGGCCAGCGCTAGGATTCTCGGGTTCTGGATAAGCATTCTTAGCGGTCCCCCCTCCCAATTTTTTTTTTAATTACTTTAAACTTATTTTTTTGAAGTCCAGTGCCTAGTGCCCCCCCCCCAAGATTATTGGTACAGATTTTAAAACGTGTTTGATTCCTGTTTAGCTAGGCACCCTGGCTGGAGGGCCCCATTTACCCCTAACAAACATTGGCCCTGGTTAACCTCCTGCATCACCTTTATTTCCTAGGGTATTCTTTAGCATGCTTATTCTAGGACCTTTAAATCTAGGCTTGATTCTTCTTTCTCCCATCGTCTTCTAACAATTTTTTTTTCTGCAGCCTCTTTCCTCATTGAGTACCTTCTTGGTTATCATATCCCAAAACTCTTCAACACACTTCGTTTTTCAAGTTCAAATGCTAACCTTTTCATTTTCTCTGTTTGATCAATTGTATGCTTATTTTAAAAACTTGATATAGATTTACTCTAGAAACTACTTTTACATCCACTAAATTCTCGTCTATCGGTCAATTATGTAATCTATTACTGTGTTGTGCATTCCATTCAAACTACATTTTGCAATTAAATGACCGTTGTTTTCTGAACTTTCATTCACTATTCTGAAACTGTTCCTCTAACAAGTGTAGTAACATTTTCCACTTCTGTAAGTCTGTTTCAGAAACTTCCTCCTATTATTCAATACATCTTGCTTCTGCTAGGGGGTATTGATATAAATAATTTCAGTTTATTTTGCCATTTATTGTAATGATTATGAGCCAGTGAGATGAATGGGTCAATTCTTCCATTATATCCTTGATATCTTCATGAACAGTAACATCACTCCAGAAAAGTTTTTACCATTACACAAGTTCTCTTCCCTCCTTTTAGTAGGACACAAGTTTCTGCATCACATAGTGATAGTAGTTTCTGATTCATCTGCATTTAGAGACAATTAGTGCATCTTTATCCTTGGCACTCTTATTGTACCATTTACAAACAATTGGTGACTTAAGCAATGTAGTCTTCACGGGTGTGCAGCCAGATGGTGTTTTGAAAACACAACGTTTCGACAACCAGCTCGGCTGTCTTCATCAGGTGTCAAAACACCATCCGGCTGCACACCCGTGAAGACTACATTGCTTCAGTACGCCGGGAAAGTCTCCATGCACACAATTGGTGACTTCTATTAGTGGGAACAGATTATTGTAGTGAATCAATCATTTACACTATTCATGTACCATTCTTAACAAATCACAGGTATGGTATGTTGTGATATTTTATCAAATTTATAGCCGTTTCGCCTTTAACAACATTTTTTATTTATTTCTTTATTCATTACTTTCCAATCCACCATTAAACTCGTGGTCTTAACAAGTAGGTGCCAGAGTTTAAAGTTGTGCATTCTGCCTCTGTCATTGCAATCCTAAAGCAGTTAGTAGTCATTACGAGTTATGAGGATTAGCATACGCTTTAGTTGTAATCAGAATAGAACAAATGACAGAAAAATGTGAAAGTTTTTTTAAGTGAATATTTGAGGGAGCGGATGGTTAACATCGTGTAAAAATTTTGATGCAGTTGCAAGTTCATGTTTAAGGTTAAATAATCCTTTAATTTTTTTGGTGCATGACAATTATTTAACTTAATTGTCCCAAGTTTGATTTTCTGTTTAACATTTTATGGCTGATTTGCTTGTTTTGTACTTGTAATTTATCAGGATGGTGTGTGATATTACAGGTATAGCAGTTGAAAAGTTAAATTACAGTTTAACGTAATCTGTTCTTCTCGGCTCATAAAATTACTTTTCAAACATTTATTCATTATTATTTTGTGTATAATTCATTATTTCATTGTAGAGAAAAAGCGACGTGTGTATGACCAGTATGGAAAAGAAGGGCTTGGCCAAGCTGGAAGAACTAGGGGCCGACATGAGGACTTCTATGATCCAAACTTTAGTTTCCCATTCACATTCCGTGACCCTGAGGATGTATTCAGAGAATTCTTTGGCAGTTCACCTTTTGGGGACGTGTTTAGCGGCAAGTATTTCCAGTGGAAAAGTTACTTTGAAAATATATACACATATGCAGTACATAAATTAAGCTTGCAACCAGCAAGAATTAATTTTTTATAAACACATCTTAAAGCTAAATATGTTGTATTTAATATAACGTATAGATAATATGCAGACAAATGGTTCATTTTAAAAACTGGAAGTGCTCCTCACAGAAATTTCTTTAAAGATACATTTTGCAGTCTGTTGTAATAAAAATATATCTCACAAAATATTTAAAAATCAAAGCCCGTTTTAGTATCCTTAATTTGCAAATGTTTCTCGTTTTAAAAAACTTGAGTTCTATATTTTGTCTTTATTACATTGTCATAATAGTGGTTTTTTGTTGTAATATTGATTTTTTTGGCATCACAGGCATGAATGGGCAACGTAGAGGCAGCCGTGGTGGTGCCAATAACAGCATATCTTCTCAGTTCTTCAGCCCATTTGGTTTCCAAATGGGTTCTTTCCAGTTTGATGATCTCCTAGGAATGGATAGCAATAGTGGATTTACGTCATTTTCATCACTTACGTCAAGTATGGGTGGCAGTGGAGGAGGGGGAGCTGCTGTTAAAAGGACATCAACTTCTACACGTTTCATCAATGGAAAGAAAATAACTACTAAGAAGTGAGTTTCCTTTTAAAAGTTTGCAACATTAAAGTCAGGATTCTTAAAAACTCGCATTTCAACTTGCTGTTTTTTTTTAAAGCACCCCTTATTTTACATATTATTAATGCTTTTAAGAAGAAAGATTATTAAAACTGTTCTAGAGCATGAAATGTTGGTGTGCTGTTAGATAATGTGTAGAGGAAAATCTCTTTAAATCAAGACAAGAGCAGACATATGTAAGAAATATATGCAGATACACTATACATGTTGCATAGAGAGACTGATATTAATGGAATGGGACCACAGTTGTAAGAACACAATTTCTAAGCGGTTCAAAAATTTTTAGTTGTGTTTGTATTCAAAATATATAATTCCTTCCCTAATCCTCTTATATATAATGCTAATCTGGAGACTGCCCACGTTGTCTATAGCTATTGGCTAGAGAACGGTCACGTGCCAGCCTTCACTCCCCAATCATATTACATTCGTTCTTTCATGTTGCTTTTTGTTTATTTATGACAACTAGATGCAGAAATTAGTGTAAGGAGAAAGGTATTAAATATTTACACTATTTTATCTGTATCAATTGTAAGAACTAGGTTAAACCATATCCTAAGACTTTTTTTGGCAGACGATAAGAAACAATGAAGTTTATCAAAAACTCGGAGAAATGTATGTAATTGTGAAATGTATCAGTCAAATAAATAACAGTTATCCATTTTCGAAATTATAGTCTCCGTCATCTAAAGTAAAATGCATTTATTTATATAAAATCCTAACCAAATACTCTGATAATCTAACCAGAGTAACATATTCATATAACGAAAGATATAATTAAAAATGATTCTTATTCGTTTTTCCTTACAAGATTTTCCAGAATAAATTCCTGCTACCATCATAGATGATACCCTTATTATTTGATAGACGTTTTAGCTATTAGATGAGATTTAAGTTTGCCTTGTTATCAACTCCTTTTATAAATCACAATTCAACAACGATATTCTTGCAGCCAAATAGTGGCGATCAGAGAGATTATCAGAGAAATTATTTACACACTTTAATAAATACACAACCGCTATGAAATTAATTGCCATAATACAGGCATTAAGTCTGATTTTCATATTTTATTCTTCAAAAAATGTGGAAAAACATATCAGCTGAAATGTAGAACTAAGAGTAGTTTTCAGTAACATTTCGCTAATGAAAGTAAACTTAAATTTCTCATGGTCCCTGTTATAATGTAACTTCATTGCCAGATAAAAAGTAATATTCTGTTTTGGAAGTAAACATACGAAGAGCAGTGATAAAATAAATTAATGCAAGGCAATCATACGTTAAAAAGTTACAATTGGTACCTTCGTTTAAATTTACATGTTGCTTTTTATTTATTTACGACAACTAGATGCAGAAATTCATGCAAGGAGAAGTGTATTCCATGTTTGCGTTATATTATCCGTATCAGTTATAAAAATTAGGTTAAAACCTAACCTAGGAATGTTTTTGGCAGAAGATAAACAATTAAGTTTATTAAAAACTCTGAGAAAGTTTACACGAAATGTGGCATTTAAAGTAAAATGAATTTATTTAAACAAATCTTAGTCAAATACTCTGATTATATAACCACAGTATGGTATTTATATCACGAAAATATCATTAAAAATGATCGTTATTCGCTTTTCCATACAAGCTTTTCTGGAATAAATTCCCGACTTCCACCATAAGTGATGTATGTCGTTATTTATATGAGGGTAATAGAAGCTATGATTTTCGAATGTAATATTAATGGAGGTTGTGGCTAAGTTGACCAGAATCGCAACTGACACATTTTGTTACAGCATAATTCGCTCTGAAATCAGTTTTACACACCATTTAAACTGGTTTCATAGATGCCATCTTACTAAAGGTATTAATTAATCCGGGTGAAAGTGGTTCAATATGTATCGTGCTGAATTGTACCTGGACCAGGAATAAAACTGATATTACATGGATAGCAAAAGTTTTCGGGATTCCTAATTTGTTTTTAATTTTATTGGTTCTATACTTCCGTTGTCATTAATTCAGTAGAAGCTACTACTTTATTGTTATGTGAATTGCAAATGGAATATGTAGAACATTACAAAAACAAGGCCATTATCATTATGTAATAACAATTCCGTATAAGTAACCAACTACAAAAAAGAGAAAAAAATTAAGGACCAGAATATTGCGCTCAAACAGTAATTTTTGACAGGCTCGAAGATAGTTTTAAAATATTTTAGAAGACTGAAGTTAAAGATGTCCTTAAGAAAGTTGTAAAACAAATATTGATATAGAACAATAGGACACCAAAGATGTCTGTTCTAGGATTCTCTTTCTCACAAGGATTAGTGATCTGTACTATTGTAATTGGCCAGTTGATTCAAAATGTACAGATTAAGTGAACAGTTTTTGACAGAATTATACTTCAGTTTCTGGCAGTAAGCAGGAATACATGAATTATACTGATTAAAACAAATCATCCTTCACTCAGTCATACTGAAATGACTACTTGGGGGGGGGGGGGGGTTGTTGATGTTAACTAACTGATCATGCTGGACTGGTTGCCATACTGTCAAGACTTTTGCACCGATTAAATTATTTCAGCTTGCTTGACATGTTATTTAGGAACATAAAGGTAAAATTCAAAAGAGTTCACAATATTTATTTGACAAAAGGATCAAAATAATTCACATTTATTGTTTCATTAAATTTGTCCAGCAGTAACAAAAACATGTGGAAAGTACAGTTAATTGATTGATCTTAGTGAAAACATTATTTGACTTGGGACGCTTTGCAGGGTTGGAGAATTATTGCAAATAGTCTTTCACTGGTGGTTGTAGATTTACCACATTGTCTCTCGTCTCTTAATCAAAATTGTTCTCGATTGCTGTTCAACCTCTCTGCAACTCTCGGTGGCTGTCCCTCGGTGGTCGTCCACCAGTAGATCCCTTCAGCAAACAATCTCCTCTCACATATGCTGTGTTCCTATTAACATTTACAACAAACAATGGTTTCTCGAACTAAAATTATCTTATTGGCTTTTCGAATATCCCCTCTTTCTGCCATGCATTTAAATGCGTTGGAACTTTAGTTGCCAAGATGGCAGGTGGAAGTATAGGTGGTCTGATAGTTCAGTGGTTAAGGTACGTGGTCTGATCACAGGTTCAAATCACAGTGGGCCTATTTTTGAGAGTTGTTTGACCATATGAGCTACACCAAGTCATTCCATGGTTAGGATTCCATGTTTAATTGTAGGTCCCAGAGGAAAGGAACTGGCCATCTTGTCTATGACACAATGACTTAGTATGCCTCCTTTGGCAGTATCCTACCAACCAACAAATTGTGGACTAAATTAATAGATAACTGTGAGGACATATTATTGCTTGAAATAGTGAAACATGTAACATATATTGAAAATAGTTTAAAAAATTATTATACATAGAAAATGAGGGTGTGATAACATTAATCTATATTTATTTGTAAGTGAATAAAGAATAATAAGTGATGGATCTACTGCTAGAGAATTATCAGAGGCTAAGGTCATGTGTATGTCTTGTCAATGAAATGTTGATAAACTGATTGCCATCTGCAGAGTTACAAAGGTGTTGTAGTTACCAAGAATACTCTGTGTGAAAAAATTATTTTAATTGTTTAATTTTTAAGAAATGGGTGGTCTAGGACAGCGGTTCCCAATTTGTTTTTGGCCACGGAACCGTAATTGATCATACATTTTTTGGCGGATCCCCATTTATATAAGCGTAAGCTGAAAAACCAGTCTCACATCAGTAAGTCGTCACAAACGGAAGCTGAACCATGATAGCCTTCTCATGGCGTGGTTATGACTCTTTTCAATTAACATTTTATTTAATTCTCAGATGGAACCCTTCTGCAGAACCCCAGGGTTCCGCGGACCACCATTTAGGAACCACTGATCTAGGATACTGGTATAAACTTTTTTGTGGCCTTTCATTATGGTGGAATGTCGGTTACTGGTGAAACCTGTATAAGAACTGGTAAAGTGCACCAGGTTATTTGATATATGACGTGTGTTGTAATGCTCCCTCACCATTTGTTACCTATTCATATGACTAATATTTAATGCTGAAATATTGTAATATGTGTTTAAATCTTTTTGTGTGTTTGTCACTGCCCTCCTACAATAATCTGTGCTGAGTGTTGTGTTTACTTTACCTATAATTCCTTATTTTCATTGCCCAAAAGCATATTTCAGTAATGTGTTGGATCATCATCATCATCCTCAGCAGTTTCCAGCCTCTGGCCAGGTCTCTTTAAGCACAAGCCTCCCCATTTGCTTCTTTCATCCCACCACCTCCCTGTCACCACTTTGTTCCAGTCCTCTCCTCTCTTCCGTACACCCTCCTCCACTCCTTTCAGCCATCCATCTCTTGGTCGTTTACCATGCATCTTAATTTCATGGATTTTTCTCAGGATTCTGAGCCTCCATTCTCTTGACATGTCCATACCATCTCAGTCTGGTCCTCTCTACCCTTTCCTGTAGGGTTCCTCTTTTATGGTGCGTCTAATCACTTCATTCCTTATTCTGTCCATTTTAGTGACTCCCATTCTACCTCTTAAAAATTTCATTTCACTTGCTTGTACTCTGCTGATGTCCCGCTTTTTCATTGTCCACGTTTCAGCAGCATAAGTTAAGATAGGCACATAGTACGTGTGATAGATTACTCTCTTGCTTCTCTGTGGCACCTCTTTATTCCATATCAGGCTTCTAATGCTCCTTAGGAATGCCTCTGGGGGCAAGGAATGGGAAGGAATTCGGCCATGGCCTTTTGAAGGAATCATCCTGGCATTTGCCTGGAGTGATTTGGGGAAACCATGGAAAACCCAAATCTGGATGCCCGGACGGGGATTCGAACCGCCGTCCTCCCGAATGCGAGGCGAGAACGCTAACCGTTACACCGCCCCGCTCGGTTTGTCTTCCTCTTTCACTTATCTCGCAATTATTTCCTCCACATTCCTCTAATACACTCCCCAAGTACTTGAACCTGTTTACCTTCTTTAGTTGTTCTCCTGCCATCACAATTCCTTGGGCTACCCTATTCTTTTTCCTGGTTGTTACCATGTACTCACATTTCTTTACATTAAATTTCAGGCCATATTCCTCCACACTGTCTGTCCATACATCCAACTGCCGCTGCACTTCCTCTCCCATCCTCGCTGCCACCTTTTGCATTGTTTCATCCTTGATTACAATGAAGAGTAGTGGTGATAGGGCACTTCCTTGTTTTAGTCCATTCCTTTGTTTCAGCCAATCTGATCTTCCTTCCCCTATTTTCACATAGCTCACACTTCCTTGGTACAGTTCCGTCACTCTCTTGATGGTTTCTTTGGGAACTCCTCTCTTTTCCAAGGCCTTCGATACCTTACTCCTGTGTACACAATCATATGCTTTCTTGATATCGAGGAATACCAACAGTAGATCCTTTCCATACTCATAATGTTTTTCCTGCAGCTGTCTCATAGCAAATATCAGATCTACTGTCGATCTCCCTCATCCAAAGCCATACTGCTCTTCCCTTAGCCCTTTTTCCACCCTGTCACGTATTCTTTTTTCAATGATCTTCTCATACACTTTGGCACATCAGTGTAATACCTCTATAGTTTTTAAACTCCTTCCTGCTCCCTTTTTTGAATATAGGTATAATTATTCCTTTTTTCCAGTCTTCAGGAGTTGTGCCCTGATCCCATACCTTTCTCATCACACGGTATAGCCACTGCTTTCCTACTACTCCCACTGCCCTTATCATTTCCACGCTCACTTCATCGATGCCTGATGCCTTTCCACCCTTCATCTTACCCAGAGCTGTTTCCACTTCTTCCCAAGTTAAATCCTTCTCTTTCTCTCCTACACGGTTGTTATTTTCCTTCTTTTCCTGAACAACTGTATCATCCTGTGACCAATTTGGGTTTAGTAAGGCTTCAAATTACTCCTTCCACATCCTTTTTAATTTTTCTGAGTTGTTTATTTCGTTCCCATCTTCATCCAGCATGTTGACATTTTCTATCCTCTCCTTCCTCTTCCTTTTTACCATTCCATATAATACTTTCTTATTTCCTTTGCTATCTTCTTCCATCATGTTGGTCCACTTCTCCAGCCACTTCCTCCTTTCCTCCGTCACTATTTTTTTGGCCTCCTTCTTTTTCTTCACGTAGTCATCCCTTGTCTCCTGTGTCCTCTGCTTGAACCATTCCCTAAAGGCCCTGTTCTTGAGTTCCACTGCTTGTTTAACTTTATCATTCCACCATGCTGTTTCTTTCCATCTTTTTGTTTTACCAGTCCTTCCACACACTGTTTCTGCTGCTTGGACTAATGTTGTTTTAAAATATTCCCACTCCTCTTCCACTGTACCCATTTCCGCTATTGGTATCTTACTCCTTATTATTCTCTGGTATTCCTCTTCATTGCTCTTCTCTTTCAACTTCCATATTCTTAATCTCCTATCCTGTCTTTCTGATTTTCTCCTCTCTGTCGCAGTCCTCAGCTCCATTACTAATAGCCGGTGATCACTATCCAGTGCCTCTGATGGTATTACCTTCACATCTGACACACTCTGCTTTAATTCACCATTAAATATAAAGTAGTCCACAACTGACTTCCTCTGCCAATCGCTACTGTACCATGTTACCTTGTGGCTCTCTTGCTTTTTGTTCCAGGAATTTCCTATTTTCAATCCATTTCTTTTTCAGAGATCCAGAAGCCTTTCACCTTCTTCATTTCTGCCACTCCATCCTTCTGTTCCTATTACTTCCTCATACCCCTGCCTTTCTGTGCCTACATGGGCATTTAAGTATCCCATAATTATAATATTTTGCCCAATCAACTGTCTTTGCAACTCCTGCTCAAATTCCTCCTTCTCTTGAATTTGACAGCTTACTTGTGGAGCGTATACTTGAAGTACGTCTAGTTTTCTCCCTTTGACTGCTATCCTAACCTTCATCATTCTGTCACTAATCCCTTCTACTTCCTCTTTCAGCCCCTCTCTTACAACTATCCCTACTCCATTTCTTCTCCCTTCCTGATTTCCATTCCAATACAGTTGGAAACCATTTCTCAGTTCTCTTCTACCCTTTCCTTTCCACTTCCTCACTCAACCCCAAAATATCCAACTTCCTTCTCTCCATCATGTCTACAATTTCCTCCACTTTCCTGGTTAATGTCCGTATATTCAAGGATCCAAATCTTGAACCGTTTCCATTGCCATCTCGTTTTTCCATTGTTCCGTCCTTTCCGAGGCTTGTTTTTGTTTTGAAAGCAGAATCTATCCACTACCGGCTTGCTAGGCCTGTCGTAGCTTCACCTTCCTCTTAGCCTCTTTCAGTTGGCAGCCATTTTTCAGGGTTCCTGTGTTGGATAAATAAAGAAAAACAGCTTGACAAGGTGTGACATAGTTATTATGTAACTTTTGTCATTTTATGTTACTACCTTGAATTTCCTTTACCTTTTTGTTATTACATTATTTTGCAGAGGATTTCATGGAATTTTTGTATCTGCTGTAAAAGTATGCTGTTAAAGAAACAGAATTAAAAAAATTGCTGTGTTACTGCAAAACCTATTATCTATAATTATGGTTGCTGTTTACAATGTTAATATGACATTGAACTATTTAATTTTAATTAATATTCCTTTATCATTGAAGCTAGTCATAGCTATTATCAAACAGTAATGTTACAGAATGTGGAATTTTCATTATGTAATAAGATAGTAATGTGTTATCAACATGTCATTATTTATGTTGAAATTTTGAATAGTTTTAATATTTCCTGTTTCTGTATTTTAATCAAATGAATTTGACAAAGAATTCAGTTTGCAACATGAGCAAGAATTTGGCAGAGCATGTTAAAGTGCTGCTGTACTGGACATAGTGAGGCATAATAGCTAAATAGCTAATCTGTTATCATAGTCCAGCTGGATGGCCATTCAGTCACGTTTCAGTGACTAGTTTCCTAGATATTATCACCTTTCAAATACTGTTGCATTAATTTTGATGTCAAAGTAATTTCCACATTTCTCAAATGCAAATTTATGTCAGCTCGATATTCCTCATCATTCTTTCAGTTGCTTTCACTTGAGCAGAATTCATCACTGTAAGTGATCATTAGTTTACTAAACCAAACTTCAAAGACTGATAGTTTTTAATTGATTTACAAATATTTGTTATTTCACAAGAAAGAGATTTCAAAGCCATTTGTCTAGATAGTTAAAGATGAATTACTAACCAGAATGCTTTTAATTTGTTGAGCTGATAGTGAATTATACATGTATTTATATTTCCACTTAAAGTTTTGTCAGAAATTGTTTTTATCAATAAATAGCAGTTTGCAATTTTAACACTGAGTGCCATAGCACTAGTGAAAGTGATTTCATAGGTAAGGAATCATGTGTGAAATATGAGTGAGAGAAGTCAGAAGTCCTCTGTAAGATGGAACAAAATATTTTATCTGTTATTACACTGATAGCGTGTTAGCCAGAACTTTGATCTTTGGAATAGTCATCAGAAATTAGAAGTTGCAATGGTTTTTTTACCATTTTCAAGATGTGGTAGTTTACAGGTGAAATGTTTGAATGCAATAAATTCATTTGCTATGCATTAATTCATTAACGCTTTATTTGCTCTTTGTGTTCACAGAATTGTGGAGAATGGGAAAGAGACAGTGATGGTGTTTGAAAATGACACTATGACTTCAAAGACTGTTAATGGTGTTGCTCAGGCACTAACTCAAAGTTGAAGAGGCCACTAGTGTGCAACAATGCTGGACTGATAAAACTGCAATGCTAGACTGATAAAACTGCAGACTAAATAATATTATGGAGGAAATGGTACATAAATTTTCAGTTCCATACTAATGTCTGAGTAAATACTTCATAACCCACTTGCCATTTGGAATTCAGGTCAACTATGGTTTTCTTTCCTTTGATTAGAGAAAAGATTGAAGAAATATTAATAGTAGTAACTGCTTTCACAAATTTTCTTACCCATTTGTTAGGATGTTGAGTAATTTGACCTTTTTCCACCTTTGATTTGGAGCTATTGTAAAACTACAAGAGGTAGTAGGATTGGTACAATTGAATTTTTATGAATGTTTTGGTAATAAAAACTTACTGTAATCTAATGTTGACAAATATCATTTTGAAATTTATTAATTTGATGACTGACTGGAAATTTACATTAATTTGTGAAACTATACATATGAATATATTACATTGACAGAAGAACTTCAAATTACTTATTTAATCACTGGTCTCAATCGCAAACATTAAATATATTGTTTGTTATAGTGTAACACAGATTAGATGCTGTAATTTGGCAAGGGGACATGATGTATTGCACTGAAAGCAGAAAATTACCTCACTGTCATTGAGCTGTGAGCTTGTTAAAGTTGCTGTTTGATATATAACAAGTTAATGTTTTCTGTTGGTTTTGCTTGTCATTGTTATTCAGCATTAATTGTTACAGCAAGTAATTATCCTTTTTAAATTTCAAATGTGATGCCCCATTTCAAACAATCGGTCAGGAGAGTAACCTCTGAACGTTGGGTTTTCTGCAAGTTTTATCACAGATGTTCTGTGTCCTACTGTTAATTGCCAATATTGTCTACATTAATTCATTGTAAATAACATTTGTTGGTACAGAATATATAAAATATCTGATACTGCAAACAATGTACAACATTCCTCTGTAGTGTGCCATCAGTAAACTAAATTTACACACTCGGTTGTTTCTGTCTATATGAAGTCTAATCTTTTTGTTTAATGTCTGAAAGGAAGATGATTTTCTTTCATTTATTTATTGAACTTTCAAGCGAGTGTGTTCAAGTATGAGAAATACTGAATGAATACAGTCAATAGTAGATTAAGAACTTTCCAGTATGTAACATATTTAAACTATCAATATATTTCACTCTAGCTTGTGTAAACATATTTGTCAAATATTTTGCGCTCTGTGATTTAATTAGTATAATCTTAGAATTAATAAATTGGAATTGTACGAATATTTAAGTTCAATAACGTTAGCATTAATTTACTGGATGAATGTGATCCTTCTTTGAATGTGTGTTGTTAACAGCTTTACCAGATCGTTTGTTGAACAAGCTGATTTATATTTTTCATTTATGAATGTGGAGTGATTATAAGTACTTAAAAAGTGAGAGTAGACGAGAGTGAATTGTTTGCTAAACATAGTGAGATGACCTCGCTGTTAGGTGGATGGAAGTTTTTTCAGTTTGTGCACTGTATTGTGTAAAACTAAAAATAAACATCTTTAATAACTAATGGGACGTTTCAAATCCTCTGCAACATCAGCTGTTACAAACCCTGCTCATAAATTTAATGTATTTCAGCAACTATGCATGACATTTTGAATGGAATGTCCCTTTTTTGCTGTGAATCACTTACAGATGAAATATTAATGTTTACCTCCTTGTTCAAAATTCTCTATTTATATACATCATGGTGCCTTATGCTTGGTTGTCAAATGAAATGAGGCAATAGGAATTGCTTAGATTCCTGTAGAATTGCTAAATTCTCTATAAGAAAGAGGTGTTAAAGGTTATTAAGACCGATATCATCAAACTGTAAAACAGGAGAGATTCCAACAGATTATAATAAAAGTTTAACTTTGGTATCAATGGAATGAAAGAACTGCTGCGAGGCAATATTTATGTGGAAAAGATAGATAAATTACACCCAACACTCACCAAAGCTGAAGGGACGAGTACAGCAGCAACACAAAATAATACGCAAATACAAAAAACACAATATTTTGGGGTTAATCCTTTATCAAGTTGAAAGAACAAGTGGCTGAGCTCGTGCAAGCCTTGCATTCAACACAGCCACACACAGAATGAAATTAACTGTCGGAGGTGGTGGGGGAGCAATGATGATATAATTGCAAGGATTGATCACAAGAGAAAGATTAAAAGGGGAAATAATAATAATGATACAAATAATCAATGTTTTCATATAAACTCTATAAATATATATGAATCTAATGTACTGGCCAGTGATGGGAGTAACAGGGTGAGGATGGAAGGTATTATGTGAAATTATGGCCTGGGGGTGTTCTGCAGGATGTGTTGATATACCATTTCCCACCCGCAGAGTTCAGATTGGAAGGTGGTATCTGGAAGCACTTAATGGCTCTGACTGTGAAGCAGTTATTGAAGTCACGGGTGTTGTGTGTACTGACATGGTGAGCAAATGGGAGGTCTAGGCTTTGGGAGTAAACTATTTCTCTGTGACCATTCATTATGTTTGATAATGTGTTCAAGGTAAGGCTGATGTAGGAACTTGTTTACTCCCAAAACCTAGACTACCTTGTTCCTTGCCATTCCAGTACTCACAACACCTGTGAGTTCAATAACTGCTTCAGTCAGAGCCATTAGAGTACTTGCAGGTAACACCTCCCAATCTGAACTCCACAGGTGTGAATTGGCATATCAACATGTCCTGCAGACTAGACACCCCCCGGGCTTTAATTTCAGATAACTCCCATCCTCACCCTGTTACAGCCATCACTGACCAATACAATAGATTCATAAATATTTATAGACCTTATTTAATTAGATTATTTTCATTATTATTCATACATAAGAAAGAAGTTTTTCTCGGCATTGAGAATTGATGTAATCTTCTCGGGAGACTACATCAATTATTATTATTATTTCCCCTTTTAATCTTTCTCTTTTGATCAATACTTGCAATTATATTATCATTGCTTCCCACGCCACCTCCGACAGCCAGATTCATTCTGCGTGTGGATGTGTTGATCACAAGGCTTGCATGAGCTCAGCCACTCGTTTGTTTGAACTTGATAAAATATTTTTTGTGTGTTTGTGAATTATTTCGTGTTGCTGCTGCCCTCCTCCCTTCAACTTTGGTGGGTGTTGGGTTTAATTTATCTGTCCTTTCCACATAGAAGCTTCACTTTCATATTTTGGAAAAAAATCTGATAAATGTGGTGGCTAAAAGTGGGTTTACACGGTTCACTTTCGTAATCACTCTGGTTGAATCATGACAGGTGAAAGAAGTTGGCTCAGATTCAACTTTTCAATCACTTTTGGTGTATCACTGGGATGAATTGTCAAGAGAGATGCCCTCTAAACAATCAGAATATTGGAGTGAAACCTCCTACTGGAACGGTCATTTGTTTGTTTCTGATTGTTGTTGTTTTCAACACTGAATGGTTTATAAATGAAAAGAACAACACATTTTTTTATTTTTATTATCGTTCCATAACCACGAGCATTTATAAAACGCACAGTTTTAAAGTTATATAAATAAAAACATTAGGGAAAGCACAATGGAGGCCACGATTAATGAATTTAACCTCCCACTTTCGAAGATAGAAGACAGCAAGTGCAAAATTAATACTAATTACTCAATTAACTAAAGTTTTAAAACCAGAAAAATTGTGCATCTAAGTACAGGGAATGTCGCCTCAAGTGTTCAAAAGTAACTGCTTGAGTTACAAGAAACCTGAGAGTAATTTCTAGCTTCAATTTGTCTGGAACATGTTTTCTTCGTAGTATCCATTTTTAAAATAAGATTTTTGATAGCAAATCTTCAAATTGTGATTCATACATTCAAAGATATTTTTTTTAAATGTTATTTTGTCCTCCAATACTCACCATTCAGTGAGGTGGCAGAGACCTTAGTTCTACCACACTGTAAGAACCATTTTCTTGTAACCAGTGTCTCATTGTATTAACTTTCTTCATGATCTAACTTTTTTTATTATGATTGTGAGGTTTCTGTAAATTAAAGGCATACCAACAATCACAAGTTCATTTGTTGCCATCTTGAAGTGAATTGAATGGTCCACTTGAGACGATATGGGTAAACGAAAAGTGAATTTACCTTCACTGCTCATTCATCTAGTGTTATTACAACCGTGTGAACCCACCTTAACATACACTAACAAGAAAGAAATTAAATCAGTCACACACCTCAGATAAAACTAGGAAGGCCAGGAGAATCAGATTTGTACACCACTATCATACAGTACGTTTATCACATCTCAAAATTACTAGCTGGAATAATATGCAATGGAATAGAAAGTGAAGTAGATATTAGGTGATTCAAGAGAAGCAATTCTGGTGTTAAGATTAACATGGAAGGAAAATACAAAGAAAATATAATTTTATGGTATTTGTGGACTTGATAATGTTAGAACAGAAAAAAATGAGACTAGCTTTTAAACTGTAAGATATATTGATAGATTATAAATTATCTTTCTAAGCATAAGATAACTGCCCAGAATCAGTAGAGACAAATGTCTGCTAGAAATTGTGCAAGGCAAGGTTTTAACTATATCCTCACTAGCATTCAAATACTATGTTGTAAGAGCAATTAATAAAGTGAAAGAAAATTTTATTTTTGGTATAGGTGTTCAGAGAAATAATTAGTATGCCATGATTTGCTATTGGTATTGTACCATTGAAAAAGTGTGGAATAGTGGAAACAAATTAGTCTAACTTTGTTATAGCACACATTACACTTCTTTTATGAGGTTTAACCCATTATAGTATTAAACAATAGTAAAAGAACCTGCACATAATGTTCATAAGTACCACTTATAACATGTGCATAAGTGTGAACAGAAAGTACATTTATTATGATTTCTAAGAACAGCTTTGTGCAATCAGCTGTTTTTGAGCCTCACTGACTACTGTAGTCTTGGAAAAAATATTTGCTGTTCTGTTGAGTGCTATATTCCCCATTTTTGCCTGTCGTACACAATTCAGCAGTCTTACAATATTGTTGTTTGCAGTAATTGTGTAATTTTTGTGTTGTTTCGTGATTGTCATTGAAACAACTGTTTTTACATAATTTCGATAAAAATAGTATTAAAGAAAAATGATATAGGCGAATCTCTTGGCATACCTGGGTTAATATTGCAAACATTTCTTTAAAAAGACAAGGGGAAAAAAAGTTCTGTGTGTGGTGTCAAAAAATTCTGGTGGGGAAAGTTTGATAAGTTACGGAAGAAATTGGCACAGTAGTTTCACCAAGTACATGTACTATTAATTTCATCAATGGCCCCGTATTGAAACATAAGGCACAAGAGACTGCTATTATGTTGCAAATAAATGATTTTGACTGTTCAAATGGTTTACCTCATTGATTTTGTTAGTGTCATGGTATGGCGTATGTAATAAATGTTACATATAGGTGCACGTGGTGATGTGTTATATTACAGTATTTTATTTTCCACTTATGAAAGGTTTTCCTTTGTCTACATTGTTTGAAAGCATTGTAGTGAAGTTTTACTATGTTGAGGAAGAAATTTGGGGTACATTAAAATGAAAGAGAGACAACAATCAAAGTGTAGATTAAATATAAAAACAGAATCAGGTAAGTTAGAACAGTCCTTTGTTACTAATTATCATTACAGGGCATCAGTAGAAGACTCTAAATATGCATTCACTTAGATGAGCTCCTGTAATATCATTCTCATTCACTACACTTTCCATACTGCCTCTAACCAATTGTTACCTATCTACCTACTACTGAATTGTATCTGACAATCAATAGCCAAATGATTACTCTCGGCATCTTGTAGTGTGTCTCCTGCTGAATGCAATCTATATCAAAAATGTGTGCTGTGAGCCTTCTCACTGTGTCAAACCAACTACACTGTTCTCTGTCCGTAAGCTGACTGTTCTCTTTTAACAATCCACACCACACTGAATCAGCCCAGGTCGGTGGCAAGGCTTTTACGGTTGTGAAATTGGGCTAAAGGAGGGAAGCCACCTCTCACTGGGATACAACAGCTGTCTACTCTAGCTGACCATAGTTCGAATGGGGAAACCAAACAGTTTGTTTATACTTCACATTTACAAGTTGATAGAAATATCCTTACACCTTCTACAGAAAGAGATCTCTTAAGTTCTAATGTTGACCCTAATCCTTTAAAAATAATTTCAAAAACATATGGGTTGATACAGAAAGAAAAAAAACTTAATCATTTAAATTATTGTTTTGTAGAAAGGTATCGACAAAGATCAAGAACAAAATGATCATACATGGAAATGATGGGTAAGAAACAATTGTGATTCCCATTGTAAGATAGGTGGGATTGTTTCACTTGTTAATGGAGGGAATAGTAGGACGTGAAAACTGTAGAAGAAAAGATTAGTTGTAATTGGTGGAGAGATCAGCAGAGATTGAGTATTGCATAGAACAGGCTGAGGCTCTGATGGTAGGAAGGAAAGTGTAATCCTGTAATATTCATTTAGCTATAAAGGAATTAATTCAGTTGAGGTAACTGAAATGAATTAGGATCTTAGATACACCTAAAAAATAAACAAATAAATAAATACAAATTTAAAAAAAGTTTGAAGTAGTTTGAAAAAGTTTGTCTTGTGATATAACCTCGATTTTATCAATATATTACCAAAATTAGTTAAGAGCTGCAAACAAATAGAAAATTAACAGGAAAGCACTCTCAAAGCAATTTTCTAGTAGTTTCAGTATTAAAGTATTATTTTAAAGTATAGGTAGATCGAAATTGAAAGTAAACACATGCGTTATATAAATTTTGAGTATTTATTAATGAATTCTGTTCCCTCCATGTACAGAGGTGCAGAATGAGACTACAATTCAAATAAGGTATGATGCTTCAGGTCAATTAAATTGTATTAAAGAAATATCGAGAAATTACAGATTCTAAAGCCAGGCGGGCCAAATGTAAACATAAGTAGTCTTTTTAATTTAACAGCTGTAATTTTTAACACACATCAAAGCTTTATAACTCGGAAGATGCAGAAAAAATCAAGCCAAATTATATAGGAAAGTGGAGTCTGTAGGTAGAATCGAAGAGATTTTTTTTAGGCGAAAAAGGCTTTAACCAGTTGTCATATTTCAAACTCCGCGGATTTCAACTAGTCACAGCAAAGAAAGTACGTTTAAAGTAAAATTTTTACTGGTCTCTGAGGGATTTTTGTAAAGATTAACGTAATATGTTGGCTAAAAATTGGATAGGAAGAAATTGAAAACTTGGAAATGGCAGAGTAGTGACGCTTGGCTTCAAAACAAAGCATCAACATACTATGAAACTATAGCTCTTACAAAAATTTTCGTAAGGATTAAAATTGACACTTAAATCAGGAACTACGTCATATAAAAATTTCAAGAAAATTGGAGAATTTATAACTTAAAGCCTTTGTAATCAACGCCAGTGTGAGGTAGAGTAGTGTGGGTAAGACAGAGTGTAGCCAGTGAGTGAAAAATTCTGCTGCTAGAGTCACAAAGAACTCTCATCCTATTTAAGAGGGTGGCCTGCCTAAGGCATCCTTCAGTGTTTCAGCAGATTTGTTTAACAAGCAGAGTAGGCGGTGGTGTTAGTCGCGCCAATTGCCAGGCTGGAACGGAGTGATTGGGGGCAGTATCGACATGTAGAGTAATCCTCCACAGATAACTGATAGTAACACCGGGTAGAAGTGATGTCGCACTTTCAATGATTTTGAACTTTTGATCAACATGGGGTTCATTGGAAGCTGCTTACATTGTGTTTAAATGCTTTAACCTGCAATCATTTTATTTTAGGAGAGAAGTCTGATGCATTTCTATTATGCTGGTACCAGGTTTGTAAGAAAGTACTTTTGCACAATACATCATTTTGAATCATTTGGAAGTCTACAGACTTTTATTTTATGAACATACCTTTATCTCTTGTGGTATCCTATTTTTATTATTTAACAAGCAATTGGTGACCAAGGAAAAGATCCACTCGGTACCACAACCATGGTTAAAGCTCAGAGCACTACTGTACGCCCACCCCAGTGAACAGCAAGTCTCTGACATCTGCGATATGCTTTTTCGTTTTTAGTGAATACAATAACTTCTGTTATAAAATTTGCACCTTAATTTTTGTATAATCTGAATGCAAGTCATTATGAGAAATGATAATACATTGAAATGTCAAAATTTCAGTTAAAATCCTTTTTTATGCTTTCATAAATGAAAACTGTATTTCAGTATGCAAGCAACAAGAGGTAACTAGCATTTTAAACATTGATATATATCTTGAATAGTAGTTACAATAACTGTAGAATTGAAGTAAACATTCTCCTAAGATTTGAATTATCAATTTTAAAAGTTTCTACTTTTGTTTCAATGTTACAGCAAATCAGTTTTGATTCCAGACCTTGCTTGAAAATTACAGGGTATGAAAAGCAGAATCTTCTTGTTCCTGGCATTAATCCTGTATTGGGTCTGCTTTACTGGACTACTACTTCCATTTATGTCGATCTTGTGCATCGTCAGATGAGGCATTGACTAGTTGTATGTCCTCCCCCAAGTTATTCAGCCAGCACTTCATGGATCTCCTTTGTGGTCTTCAGCCTTCTGGACTTGCATCATGTGCTGTTCTTGCAACTGAAGTGTTGTTGCTTTGTTGTACATAGCCTTACAGTTTCAGATGCCCCCTCATGGATTGGAGCCACATCAAATGCTGCCCAAATGTTCTCATTCCTGATGTGGTTGAATCTAGCGAGTTCCTGCAGCCAGCGAATCATCATTTCCATGACATGCAACTGTTGTTTATAGCTTTTTGTGATTGGCCAACATTTGGTTCCATACAGTTGCACTGGATGATCAATGGTTCTTTAAATCTTTGATTTCCAGTTGAAAAGGACTCCTGTGATCTGACACCACTTCATCCATGCTATGCTGACTTTTTTTGGATGTCTGAGAATGTCTAACCATCTAAATAGATTACTGTTCCCAGGTATTTGAACTCAGATGACTTGCAGATTTCAACAGTCTATATTAACAGACCCATCACTTCTAAGCCCACACTCCAAGTACTCAGTCTTCCATACATTAAGTTGCATGCCATGTTTGTTGAGGAAAGTTTTCCATCGTTGAATTTGTTGTTCCAATTCTTACACTAGACTCGCAGGTGACCCTGATATCATCAACATGTCGTGGAGTGTGTAGTTCCGCAGGAATGGTGTCAAGACAGGATGAACAGGAGTGGAGACAAAGCTGATCCCTGATGAACACCAACTGTGATAGGAAAAAAAGTCGTAATTTCCTACATCACATCGAACATAGCTAGTGATGTTCTAATATAGCAGCTGGAGCCATTAAACATATGTCTCTTGTACCCCATGCTATCTAAGTGCGTACCAGATTAGATCTTGAGGCACTCTATCGAAGGCCTTTACTAGTTCTAAAAATATCTGTGTGTAGTGGGTTTCTCTTTTCGATGTGCCATCAAAAGACACGTGGTGTAAATAGCACCAGTCGTTCCTGTGCCTTTCATGAAACCACATTGATTTGGGGCAATATTAACTATGCTTTGAAGGTGTGCATCCACAATGCACTCAAAAACCTTCATTGTGTGGCAAGTAGGTGAATCGGTCGATAGTTGGAGCAGTCTAGCACATCACCCTAGTGAGACAAGTACAAGGAGCTTCATGCTGGTTTTGTTAAAAAGATCTTCTAGGAACTGAGTTGACTGATCGAAGCATCTTCTATACATCCGATGGAATATCATCTGATCCAGTTGTCTTTCCATTTTTCATTTTCTTCATGGCAGTCTCTACTTCATCAGCAGCGAAGGTTGGAACTGGGCCATACACAGGGTCTGTACACGTACATTGGTGGATGTGGAAATTCTTCTTTACTGATATTTTCAAAGTCTTATTTCCGGCGGTTGAGGGTCTCTGTCAGTTTCTGGTTTTCGTCCTTAATGGCCATAACATGCCTAACATCTTAAGTGGAATGGTGGTGACTCTTCACTAGATGGTAGATTTTTTTCTCATTGTACATGTTCCTATAATGCCTTCTTTTGCCTTTGCAGTTCCTGTTTAGCCACTGTTTTCAGTCAGCTACATTTCTGCTGATCGGAATCAAGTCCCAATTTTATCCAAGTTTTATAGGCTAACTTCTCTGTCTTGATGGCATCTTGCTCCTGATCATTCCAGCACCACACTTCTTTGTTCATGAAACAACATCCAGGTTTTGTTGTGCCCATGTTATTGGTAGCACAGGTTTTGATACGTTTGGCGACTGTTGTTCAAACTTTGTCAACATGATGTCCATGTTCTGGCATTTTTAGGGAGCCTATAGATGTTTTCAGCTGGATGTAATGTTGCTTTAATTTCCACAATTTCGATCACTCCAGTGTAGACTTAAATTTTTCTTGTAAAGTTTGAAGCAAATCCCAAAACTTAGAAAGAGCAGATGGTGTTGGGGCATGATGTCTGATGGTAACTTTTGCATCTGTTACAAACTTAAGGTCACCTGTTTGAATTAACCAATAGTCGATTTTCCCATTCCTTCCGCCCCTGTTAAGAATAATGAGATGTGATGGAAATTTTCAGAAAAAAGTATTAACCACAAGTCCAATGCCTCAACACATCCCCATTATTTTGCTCTCCAAAACCCTGCACATCAGGTTCTATATCAAAACTGCTTCTATTCTTTCCAACGTGTCCATTCAGGTCACCATTGATGTAGAGCAGTTCATTTTCTTCAACAGATTGCAGGTAGGTTTCAAAATCAAATGATCTGAAGGAGGAATTTTGGAACAAACACTCAGCTCGTGGGGGCCTAGCAGGAAAGCATGCATAAGGTTTTGGTTCCTCAAACATTCTTGATAGACATCAATCAGTCAGAAAGACGGTTCACGTCAGTGACATAGTCTCTGAACTGTATACAGTGATAGCTACTGCGTTCCTGTCTGCAGTCTTTCCGTGATGGAACAACTTTTATCCATCACCAATATACTTGGATCTTGAGCCAGTCATCTAGTTTCTTGGTTGCAGGCAATATCTACTCTCCGGGTCTTTAAAACATCAGCTTTGGCCTTTGAGAATACTGATGTTAGTGGTAGCCGTTCAAATCTGTTGGACTCGTTTCTTCAGCTCACACTGTTCTTGAGTGGGTAGCCCTAGCCCATTCCCCACACCAGTTGGGTGATACTCGTGCACGTTGCTTACTGCGGGTGATTGCCTGGCTGTTACCATATTATTTTCTTCGTCCATCGTGATGCGACGTTTAAATTTTTGCTGACTTGTCGCCGTGTATGATGCCTACCATTTTAGAGCTACTGCCAACATATAATTTGGCAGCCCCTAACAAGGTATACAGATACAGTCCATAGTGGCCTGTTCAGGGTCACATGCTACAATGGTGCTTGATTTGGTCCGGCCCAGGTATAGGGTATATCACTGTATTGAAAATGTATTACAAATTGTAATGTATTATACATAGATTAATGCTTAATAAAGCTTTTTGTTAAATTTTAATTAAAAAAAAAGCAAAATCATAATTGGTTTTTTCTTAGTTCTAAAAACCAAAATGCTCTAGGATTGGAGGTCGCTTTAGTGACGTCACTTGCCTGTAAAGGCTGCACCTTCGAATGAAGCATTTTCTATTATCCAAGTTTGCAACTGTTTTTGTTTTGTCACTGGTTTTCTCTTGTTATGAGATTTCGTGTTGAATACAAAATGGAGAACAATTTGTAGAAGCCTAAGGTAGAAAAATGCAGAAAATATTTGTTGGGCTAACTATAGAAACAACCCTTGACTTTTATTCTGCAGAGCTTAAAAATGTAACAACTTCAATTTGAGAATCATTTATATTTAAATTGAAAGTTAGAGATAAACAGAATGACTAAAATTTTAAATTAAGTTAGTTGTTTTAGGTGATATTTATGAGAAAAATGCGAGGTATATTATAGTATAAGGTATGCAAATTGGATGTTGTGGGCAATTTTTCTTAGCTGCCGATAAAAAATTATAGATAAATGATCAATTTTTTAGTCAATGAAACTGAATTAATTGTTCATTTATTTACCGACCGCGTTCACTTCATTGTACATAGAAATTGTGTTATATATAGGTGTTCTCTAAAACAATAAAATAGGTAATGATTCCATGGTGTCCATGGTAGCTGCATATTTAAAGAGCGCTAACAGAATTGAGAAGGTCTAATGTTCTAACCTTGATTAGGATAATATTTTTTTTGTGTACATTCTTTTTCGTTTATGTCTGCTGCTTTGCAGAATCATGTTTTTATTCAAAGAATTCATAAATCATCATACAAACATTTGAAACGTAAATTGCTGCCATACAAGAAAACTTTTAGGAAAAGCTAGCCTTCCCCTTTTAATTTTGAAACATAGCAGAGATACATTATCATTGCAAAAATGCAAGTGCCTGGTGGTGAATAATAGACTTTATTTTAACAACATCACTTTAAGAAATTTCACAACAGTTCCACAACACTTTGAATCCCTTTTGTTGGAATTTTTACGTGACGATACAACTGCATGTTGCCTTTCTGACATAAAAATAAATACCACCTAAATAGTTGCATGTGCAAGTAATTTTCAATTTAAAAAAATATCGGTGTGGACATAAAGTCCAGTTTCAGTTTTGAAGTCTTTTTTGGTGTTTTATAATATGTTTACTATCCAAAATTTGTGAATTTGTGAAATGTTTGGAAAGAAAAAACAATGTTTTGCAGGATTTTCGAAAAAGAATATGTAATGCTGCTAACAGCAACTAGTATTCAAAGAAAACACCCACAAAAAACGAAACATATTCCGAAGCGAGGATCGAACCTAAGATCCCTAACCTTACTGATACTCACCTTAAACAATGTACTACATTATCTCAACGAAATTATAATGTAAATATTCTTCCCAGAAAATGAAATGTGACTTAGTCGCAATATTTTCTATGAGCAAGTTGCAGCGATTACTGTTGGAACACTTACGGTTTTTGGGGGAGTTTTTATTGTTGTGTTTGTACATTAGTGTACTATACACTATTTATAAACCATATTTCCAGTAATTTATACACAAATTCAGAGAAACGAACCAGATGTTACTTATCTAGAGAGAGTGCTAGCTGGAACATGACATCACGCGCGTCGTTGGCTCACACCAGGCAGAAAAAGAGCGTTTTGGCGGACTTTTAAATACTTTAAATTTTAGCATTGAATTTTACATAAAATAAGCAATTTCATCAAAAAATAAATAGTAACAGGTGAATAATGCATATCAATAAACAATTAAAAACCATTTTCAAAAGGCAGAAGCCATATCGGGGAGGCATTTCCCGAACCGCCACCTGGGGAGACTAGCAATCTTCCTTATGAAAATAAGAGTATTGTGTAAAAATAAGAGTATTGTGTAAAAATAAGAAATACAGAATGATTGCATGTTAAGTCCAGCTATAGTGTAGTATGTGAGCTGTTTATGAATTGAACATTTTCTGTTTGCTATGGCACATACACAGCCGACTGAAAACTGTGGTGCTGAAAAATAAGCTTGAAGTTCTTCTTTTCTGAGAGCCAACAGAAGAATGTGTCATCTACATAGTTGTAGAAAACTGTCAGTTTTAATTCTGCCAATTCCAGTGCTTTAGCCGCAAAATGCTCCATGTACATGTTTGAAACCACAGGTGACATGGGCCTACCGTAGCTATACCATCAGTATGTTTATAATACCATCCAACAAAAAGAAAGTAGTTTGATTTTAGAATGAAGCTGAACAGTTTTGTGAGCTCAGACCTAAACTTCTCGCCAATTAGCTCAAGTGCTTCCTTGACAGAAACTCTGATGAATAGTGATACATCAAAACTGACCATGATATCAGAGTTGGACAGTCTCAGTTTGACAAACTGAGCTGAGTTCTTGATGTGGTGCTTACATTTGCCGACTGTTGGACTAGACAGATGTCAGGTATTTAGCAAGACTGTATGCATCCTATATCCTAATATTGACAAATGAAAAATGCCAAGTGTCAAAAATTTCTGTGGTTCACTAACTGCAGAAACTTTTTTTAAAAAATTACGTTAAATTATATAAAATTGTGTAAAAGAAACAAGACAAAATAACATGTTTCATCACTAGCAGAATATTTTTTCCTGGATGACAACTATTCAGATACTTAAAGTACAGAGCTAAATAATCTTAATTAAGATTAATTGTTTAGCTCTACAGGTTATAATTTTATTTTAAATGCAATCAGTACCCTAGAACATATGCTTTACACACTGTTGGAGGAAGAGAATTCATGTTTCTTTTTTTTTTTTCAGTAATTGGATTGCATTAGTTTTAGGAAAACATCAAATTCTTCATTTGAAAAAACTGGTTTTAAAATAACAACACTCTTTTTAAAATAATAAATCTGATTTATATTAATTTAATTTATTATCTATTGGGTGTTCGATGTTTCAAGCCAGTTCACTTAACTCCGATACAAAACAATGAGGCACAGTAAACTTTTTCATAAACTAGAAATAGTGCAGCATTATTTGCAAATAAAAAGTGATTTGCTACCAAGAAAACTGTGTACAGACATTTGGCAATAAAACTATATAAATATATTGAAAAATGCTTATTATACTTACATACAGTCTAGTTTTCATCTGATTTATATAAATTGTGAAATGGTTATACAGCTTTGGCACAGAATTCGTTCATCTGCTGTAAATTCTCGTAATGATAACACTCCTACTCGACACAGATGTACAAATAGTCCACACAATCACAAAATAATATTTACATCACACGTCTAAAACCACTATTTGCTCACTAAATATTCTAAAGTGTTCCATTTCTTATAGTGAAGAAATAACACACTTAATACAGTATACAAGTAGCATTCACTTTTTCAGTTATTGCAAACAATCTGAAAATAATAGTCTTTCAATAAAGCATTATTGCACCACTGTTCTTCAATTCCATCATTGGCTGAGGTATTTCCTTATTTCTGGATTCTCGAGTCCCAAGATAAATGGCCACCATATTGAAGATATGCACTACTGCACCTCCGACAACAAACCTAAAATATAAAGATTTTAGCATTTTTAAAGAGGAAGTATATTTAATTAGTTAAATGAAAATTCTTTTGAAAGGAGTTTGTATTGATGTGAATAGTCATGATATTTTTTCTTTTTTGTCATATAATTTAAATACTGATGCGTTTTATTATTTAAAAAAAACACTTGCAAAAACTACTTCATATATTAAACTAAGTATTCACCTTTGAATCCTTCATTAAGGGCCTGTAAAGAGTTAGAACACTGTATTAAAAACTAATTATGGGGTAAACATGCCCAATGCCCTGTACGAATTTTTACTCTCTGAAATTTTCGATATTCATTGTCTAACAGCCTATTAGGTTGGTGGAGAGGGACGAAGGTTCAGTTTTATTAAAGTGTTTAACCCTGACAAACCCGTACACACCAAAGATGTGTGGCCACCCCATAGATTTAACTACTTATCTTATTTAGCTGAACAAAAAAGGGAAACAAAAATTCTATTAATTATGGAGCTTTACAAAGGAGAAGAAAAGCTTTTGGCCACTATTTATTACTACAACTCTTTATCTAGTAATGTACTATTCCTTTCCCTGTTATTACTTATATCCACGCAAACTATGAGACACCAATGCATAACAAGCTACAGTGCTGAAATGTCTGGTGTACAAATCTGTAATATATACTTAACAGCAAACAAAAATTATATTGGCAATAAATGACATAAAAATAAAAATTAGCATAGCAATGGTTTTGCCAGGTATTAGGGCTGGTCTGCCTGCCAGGGGCAGAAATGGGAACTTCTGGGATTCTTCCAGAATCTTTTTGGAGGGTTTTCATAAGCCCTCAACCCAACCATCACCCCTGGCACATCTTACTGTGTAACGTGAAGTATGTTGGAACACTTCCATGGTTTGGATTCCACCTTACACTGCAGATCTGCTATATTGCTAACAACCCTAGTTGTAATATTCATCCATACACATCCTCAGCAAATTCAAGCCAAAAGACATCTTAGCATTCAAACATACTTACATACAAAATCATAATATGGAGTGCCAGTAATCTTTACAGATTTCAGAACTATATGTCAAAAATGTAAAAGAAGGTAGAGGGGACTTAAATAAGGAGATTTTCTGTAGGAATGTGTGTGTGCGGTTATGCCGCATTAAAGTGCTAGCACATAAAGCAGTATGAATCACAGGAAACTGAAAACTCAAAAGAAAACAAAAAATTTAGTTTACTAGAGCTGCTAGAAAGAGCAGCCACCAACAGCAATACAAGATTCACAGAGGCGATGCATGGTGTGGCGAACATTAGAAGACATCAGGCAACAAGATCTTCTATAGCTGTGATGGGACTCTCATACATGAGGCTCTTTATATGACCCCAAAAGAAGTAGTCCAAGCAGGTTAAATCAGGAGAATGTGGTGGCCAGGGAACTGTAACAGCCCTGATACCTGAATTTTGAATAGTATTGTACTGTATGAAGTATTTGTAGTGAGCTAATGTTTGGTTGAAAGTGATTTGATATGTTTGTTTTGTAATTTCTTGTAAATCAGTGTATATAGACTTTGTTTTAGGTAAGAAAATTATTCAAAGGCCATTTAATATGTTTAAGAACCGAATGATGCAAGAGAATTTCTTAAATGTTTGTAATTCCATGTATTAATTTAAGTTACGATGTCTACAGGACAATTTTCTACCGTTTGAAAGGATTTCTGTAAATAATTTTGTATTTAAGTATCTATAATTATCATTTCTGATCATTTTGTAATGTTGTTAATTAATTTTGGATTAATTCCGATTGTTTTTAATATGTTAGATTGTTTGAGTGATTGTTAATGATCGAGAAATATCGGGCGGATGCCTTTGAAGAATTCTCGTAATTTCGATAAAGACTATATAAACAGATCGCCTGGACAGAGAAATTCATTCATTCAGTTAGTAAGTCAGTTTAGTTGACAGTATTCAGTGTTACAGAGAGTTTCAATCATTCAGTTGAGTTCACAGAGAGTTTCTTTGCGACTGTGCATCTCTGTATTGTACCTATACTAGTGAATATCGCTGACTTGTTGATTTGATCAAAATAAACGAACATCAACATAACATTGTTTTTTGGTGGACTTTTTAATTAATCAGTAATTAAACCACCGAAGAACCCTAACAGAACGCCCCGTCCTATCCAGTGTTGGCCGAAGACAGCATCCAGCCAAAATTGAAGGGGGGAAATAGGTAAAATTATAAAAAGGCACAGATTTAAAATTTGAAGAGACATTTCAGAAAACACTTCAGCAAATGGAAGGAAGGCACAAGTGCAGTAGAGTCAAGGTGGGAAGAGTTCAAGGAGATAAGAAAGGGGGAAGAAAAATTTATTCCAAAGCAGAAAATAAAGAGAAGTAGACAACCTGTCTCTCTCTCTCTCTCTCTCTCTCTCTCTCTCTCTCTCTCTCCACACACACACACACACACTCTCTCTCTCTCTCTCTCTCTCTCCTGTATGAAATCTGTTTATTTAGGTCCCCTCTACCTGCCTTTAAATTTTTAACATATAGTTCGGAACTACCCTGTATAGTAAAATTGTTGAAAAGGTGCCTGTACTTGAAATTTGTTTCAAAAAGAGTAATTGCATTGAACACCATTAATGACAGAAATGCCAAAAATGTATTATTTGGAATTTTTTGTGTCATCTTGCAAAAACTAATGGATAAATTCAACAAAACTAAACAGTGATACTTTATCTTAGGATATAGAATACATTTCATCCAGACTGGTAACTTACTTCTCACCAATATAGAGGCCAAAACTTTCAAAAACTTTAGGTTAAAATCTGTTCATTATTTTTTGTGTGATACTAACTGCACATAGTGTTACCTGCTGAGATAAGCTAACACTTTTTTTTATCTTGATTAGTAATACAATTTGTTGTGGTAAGATGGGCTAGAACTGTAAATTTGTTGAAATTTATTCATTATGTACACATAGATTAACAAAAAAAAAATTCAAAATATCACGTAATGATAGCTTACATCATAAGTTAATATCTAGAATACTTTTTGTCTGGATGAGTAACAATACTCGATGATACATAGGACAAAACTATGATCTGTGCATACCTCGTGCTAAAATCAGCATAACTGTGCATAGTGATGTCATCAGTTGACATATAGGGCAGCACTTTTTTTAATCCCGATTGGTACCACAATTCATCCATGATACACAAAAGCTGCACATTTTTTTAATAATTCTGAACATGTGTGCATGGATCAAGCAAAACCCCACCATTGCTATGAAATTGTACAAAGCGAGTTCTGCACCAGGACCAGAAGTCATCCACTACAAAATGCTGTCAGTTGCCTGCAACTTCGTTCATGCAGACTTAACGTATGAAACTATCCACCAGAAGGGAGGACAGGACCAACTTCATAATTTATACAGCGAGAAGTAACTAAATCTGACTAGTAATTTTTTCCTAAATCCTATTCAGAAAATAAAAATTAAAAAAATGCATACTTACAATTTCATTTTAAATTTCTCATCTTCCCAAATTCATATTGAAATGAAACATACCCTTTTCTAACCCCTGTACATTATTCAAAACTCATTCATCTAAACAAATTTAAAAAACAGTTTAATTTCTATTCTTTAAACCATTCTCAGTGTCCAAAACTTTTTTTTATTTTTAAATACCTTAAACGTACAAACTTCCTTATATTGGTAGATGGGTGCAAAAAGATTTCATGTACAATTATTTACGACTTCAAGAATATTACCCATTTTTAAGCCTGGGAAAGGCACTTAATGTATTACTTTGCTCCGGCTGTTTATACTATACACTATCACCATGCCAAGGGCTCAAGAAGAATATGGGATCATACATATATTGTCAATAACTTTGTGAAATTTTTGCTACATCAATCACTCCTCCACATACAGATGATTATATACATATATTGCAAGGAAACAAAAGCAGCTCAATAACAAAATAAAAATCGGGATAGTGCTTAGGGAGCATCGATAACCTACGTGACTCGGTCGGGGGAAGGGGTTGAGTAGAAAGCTACACTGGGCTTGATGGGGGGAGGAGAGGCCAAGCCACGTAGCTTTTCATTCATATTATTTGTCATAGTTAAAATAAGGAACAAACACACAACAGCATGTGAATATTTATTTGGGTGTTTTCATTATCTATGTATGTAATTTACGATAGTGTGACTAGAGAAAACAGTAAAAAATGTTTTCTGGAATTGATAGGGAAACAAGCTACATGTGACACATATTGGGGGGGGGGGATGCCAAAATGGGGCTATGTAGTTTATGGATGTTCCCTTACCATAGATGACAGCATGATGGTGGTGAAACATGACAATAACACTAACATGCATGAAACTCTAATTCTCAGGCCTATAAACCTTCATCAACAGTGGAACATGGCAGATACAGTATGGGTTTTACTGGCCCATAACACCTACCTTCTGTCTGCCATGTTCTTCTACAGCTGAAGAGTTGAATGCCTGATATTTACAATGTTATTTGTGTGTCAGTCAATTTTGTGTGTAGACAGCATCAGGCCCTAAACTAATTTTTATATGTTTATACATTTAATCCTCATCCACAAGAGTTTACAGAAATTCTTTGAAAGTGTTACATCAGGCTGTAGCTGCTTTCTGGAAAGCTGCAAACAGCTGCCAAAATCATGATGGTTAATGTTTTTCACACACTAACTTTTTGACATTTAGGAATGAAGTTTGATGGAACCAAACCAGCTTCCATCCATTTAAATTTCAAACATCCACAATATGCATTCCCTTCAGCCAGATACATCTCAACAACATGTTTTCTACAGCTGAAAATATTTCAGCTTAGTTGCAGCAGTATATTAGTTTCATAATTCTTTTCTTACAAAACTACTGATTTATATGATGCTCAGTAATTTGATAGAGGCATGTTTCAAATCTTTGGTGTCACATCAAAATTGTAGTCTCATAAAAAATGACGTATGAAGGAACTTTATATATCTGCTCATTTTACTATGTCATTAAGTCACTTTGGGAAGGAAGGAAGGAAGGAACCAATATGGCGAAGTTGAAAAGGGGACAGTTCGGGAAGATAAGAATGGGAGAAGAAATGATTATACCATGAAATAAAATGAACAGTATGGAACCTACACATTGCAATACAAAAATTAGGAGGTTAAAGAGCAAGGTAAGAAGACACAATAGAGTTAAGAGGCAGCAAGTCAATAGGGAACACTAGAACCAACTATAAAAAGGAATTAAAAGCAGCCAAGAAGAAAGCTGAAGAACAATATTATTGTTGTACGGGGATCACACTGAATGATGTATCTAGAAATTTCAATGGCTGTGTTAGAAAACTGAGGGGAAGGGAAGGTATTCTGGCAATTATAGATAGGGATGCAGAAGAAGTTACTTACTATTTGACAGAGATATTAAGTAACTGGCTTGACAGACCATTAGGGACTGTGACTCTGGAATGGAAGTGAGTAAATCAGAGAATGAACTTGTTAGCACAATTAGAAATTAGCAGGCTAAACAATTTGAAATTCATCCTGAGGATGTTATCAAGGAAGTAAGAAAGCTAAAAAAGCTTAGAGTGGCTGGTGTAGACAATATTACCACAGATGTCTCAAGGATAGCCACCAAGCGTGGTGGGTGAACAGTTAACGTCCTGGCCTCGCATTTGACACAAAAACCCGATCAAAAGTAAAAAAAATTCAAGCAAATTTCAAGAATCCATATCTACCTGACTCAAGGCAAATGTCTATAGAACAACATCCCGCTATGTTTTATAGATAAGCTCCATTCCCCAGCCCGTGAACAGTCGTCTTCTGAACACATTGCAAGATGCACGTACTGTTACCCAGCAAATACAAGAAAATTGTAAGTTGTACTATTTTAATTTGTGAGTGATGTTAAGTGAGTAGTAGTGATTTTAATCATGGATATTGTACAGCCAGGTACCTAGAACTGAAATAATAGTAACATACATCCAAAAGTATCGCACAACTTTATATCTGTACATTTTTCCAAGCTGACTCAATTTCTACACATATTTTTATTACGTAAAGTGTTAAAGAGTAATTTTGTTATATTTCCCGATCTTCCCTCAGTTCGATTTCTTGTATGGTTTTAGTTTAATGTACTATCTTGTAGTTTTATTGAAATTAAGGTTTCAAAAAGTGCCAAACGTCTATTTATTCGAAACAAATCTAGATTCTTTGAAATAAAGCAAACTTTATTTTTTTCCTGTCATATTAATTCATTTAAGATTTTCTTTGTTATGGGCTCTTCTGGTATCAAGCTCATTACCCGAAAAGTTATTTAAGATATGAGTAAACATGAGAAAGGAAATGATTTCGTGCAAAAGTTGGAATTAATAGGGACAAATGTTTTAAATCTACCAACATTAACAGCCGAACAAACATTTTCAAGGCTTAAATTTAAAATTAAAACAAAATGTCGGGCTGCTAAGAGAACTGAGAGTGTAAAGAAATACCATGATTGGTTTCAAGGGTGTTTCAAAATACCTATAAAATCCAATCCGTCCAATGTGGGACGGCCTAGAAAATCTATGGGCGAGTTGGCTGATTATAGGAAACGATTTTCGCAGAGATTAAAGGTACTGACAAAACATTGACAGATTTTATACTATTACGTGAATGCTATCTAGTGGGCACAAGATAGATACAAAATAAAAAAAAAGTTGCTCTCCATTGCCCACGAAACGGTTAGTGTGTAAATTGAAATGTACTCGTGGCATCCAATGTCACCAATACAAGTACTACAATTATAATGCACTTTTACCTATAGCCACTCTATCCAAAGCAGTAAAAGAAGCTAGAAACAAATATTTTTGACAATTTAGGGAGAGATACTCTAGAAAATTTAGCTGGGATCAGAGCAATATGTCATTAATAGGCTTTTATTGAGCTTCATCAGGCCCAAAGCCCCCAAAAAATGTAAATTATTTAAACCAAAAACTTTTAAAATGTTACTTTCATCAGACCTGAGTACTCAAGAAGAGAACGAGACAGAAGAGGACACAGACACCAGATGAAGCTTCGGACGGTTCGTCGGGATATTATTTTAGTGTACAACTGTACATATATGATTATTGTTTAGGTATTTTGTAAATAATCGCTTATTATGTAATGAAGTGAGTGTTCAAAGGATATGTTCTACTTCAAAGTTATAAGTTCTAATACACAAAAGAAACAAATTAAAAATACAAATTACGTAGAAATAATTTTGATCGACTTTTTGTATCAAATACCCCTGAGTGCGGCGGTTCGAATCCCTATCTGGGCATTGAGATTTGAGTTTTCCATGATTTTTCCACATCACTCCAGGCGAATGCCGGGATGCTTCCTTCATAAGGCCATGGCCGAATTCCTGTTCCTTGTCCCCAGTCCCACCCCACCTCTAATGACCTTGTCGTCGACGAGGCGTAAACCCATAAAAAAATAAAATAAACATAGCAGGATGATACAGTGTACCTTATCTTGAAACGTTATTTACAATGAGCCTAGAAACTTGTTGCTTTCTAGAGGACAGAAAAAGTGCGATAGTGCTACTGATCCATAAAGGAGGGGTGGAAAATAAGGACAAAACTGACAAGGGAGGCCAGGCTGATAGTAGTATAGCACTATACCTTTCCGAGGTGTTTGACAGAGTGAAAGGTCCAAACATTCTTAAGGTGGGAAATGCAGTACCAAAAGAAAAGGAAGTGAAAATGTAAGTGCCACATGGTAGTGTACTGTGACCATTGCTGTTCATTATTCTAATGAATGATTGTGATGATGGTATACCGTCAGGGTTTAAATTGTTGGCAAATGACACAATGTTATATAATAGGATAAAATGGTAGAAGAATGAACAGTTGCAAGGTGATTTGCTGATTAGCTGAGTATGTCAAGATGGGTGAAGATAAATGCAAGGAAAGTCAGTTTAAAACTGAGAGTGAATTATGTTTATAAAGTGGGGAAGGAATTTCTTGTTTCAGAGACTTGAAATGTAAATACATTGATATAACATTCGATGATAAGTTCAACTGGATAGGACATATTGGACAAGGATTTGGGTTACAAATCTTTTTTCAGACTATTGCTTGAATATCGGACACACATTTGGGTATCAAATACAGAAGTTGGAGGGGGTGAATATTAAGGCTATTTGATTTGAATCTGGAAATTACTGCTAAGTGATATGATATGACTGATATGATAACGGAGTTGAAATAGGGTTCATAGGAAGACGGCAAAGGTGAAGAGAGCTGTGGGAGTGCGTAAGGTGATAATGCATGGATAGATTTTGGTGTATGAATTATGAAAAGTGCATGGAAGGGAAAAGATGGCGATGACTATAACCATAAGCTATCACCCATTTCATGCACAAAGGTGTGGAAAATTTTCCTTCAATTGTAAGGGGGTCAGGGGTTGGAATAAATTACCAAGGGAATTGATGTTTAATTTACAAAAAATGCTGACAATTTAAAATTAACAGTCATAGAAAACAAAAGTAGGCAGAAGGAGAAAGGAGTTTGTAGGGAAATTGCTACCGGAGCATGCACTCCATTACAATTAAATTAATAATCTAATTGCAGAAATTAAGCAATGATTTACTGATGTGATGTCTTAAACTACTAGCACCAAGGCAACTAAATAACCACTACCTACACTTTAAAAATAAATAACAAAATTGACCACATCTTCCTCCTCTTCTCATAAAAAGATATAAGATATATTTCTCTGTAATGATCAATTTCAGAAGTAGAATATTCACTGCTTCACCAGTTTCCACTTTTTACAAATATTACCATATATTTTCAGCAATACTGGAGTAGTAAGAAATGCTCTGACGCTACAGTATAATTTTGTTTTCTTTGCAAAGTTTCAAGTCATACCTGAACATATACATATTATACACATATTTGCAATTTTTAGCTTGATTTAAAAAGTTAAAATTATTGTATTAACTTACCAAAAAGAATAACCAAGGTATGCCATTCCATCAGATGTCCACATATTTGCTTGATCTTCAATACTCATTACATTTTTTTGTAATTTCTGGAAGTATTGTACAGTCCAAAGGCTGACAGCTACCAAATCGAATAGCACTGTAAACACAATAATGGTCTAAATAGTTGAAGATTTGAAGGAATTAAAGTCAATACATCAAATTTAAAAGCAAACAGCATGGCAAAATGACCACACAATAATACACAACTGAAAAAACACCCCAGGTGCTAGTTACTCTCATGTGTTGGAGAGCGTATGCCAAGAGTGTATTAAAAGAAAGAAAAAAAAACTTAATTTGAAAATCATAATTTAAGTTCATCATTTGTTCTGCAAAATTGCATTTCAAATTGTAAATATAAATAACTCATTAAAAAAAAATCAGGTGAAAAAATCAAATTATTTGAAAATTTCTTATAAAATATTTTCATGACATATTTATTACCGGATTTATGAAATTGTCTACTGAATGATGTATGACTTGTTGAAAAAATTATCTACTGAATCAAATTTGTTACAATTACTCATTTTGTTTGGTCCAAAAACCATGAACTCTTGAACAATCACTATAATTGCTATTGTCGATAAGAAACTAACTTTCACTGTAAATGATGAAAGAATTTGCAGATCAGTAATTTTGGATATACAGAGGATGATACTTTTTGTGTTTTTCTGCCACATTCTCTAAAACTCCAATCATTTTTAATGTGGGCATGTTGCCATCTTTCTTTTGAAACCTACGAAGAATATACATTTTTTTTTCTCTTCACCAAACTACTAAATCCACTACTATTATTTTGACCACCATGATTTTCACAAATATTACATTACAATCATGGTGGCTTGCTGGGTTAAAAAGCCTAAAAGGTAGAAATGATGGTAAATAAGATAAAACCAAAGGATTTGATGAAAAAAGTGATTTCCTGGATAGAAGAATTCTTAAAATGTAGAAAGCAATAATGTCAGAGTAGGAATTGCAGTATAAAAAGAATTTGAAATGGAAGAGCCAAATGGGTAGGGTTTTTTTTTTTTGGAATCATTGCTATTCATTACTATAATGAATTATTGTGTTGATGGTTTTTCATCAGAAGTTAAGTTTTTGCAGGTGACAATATCATATAATAGGATCAAAATGGTGGGAGACTTAACAGCTGCAGAGTAGGATATCTAGTTGGGTTGGTAAACATGGGATATAAATGCAAGGAAGAGTCAGCTTAACAGATACACAGATAAAAAACACTGAAGGTTGATTGTGATTATAAGGTTGGGAAACATTTGCTTGTTTGAAGATTTGAAATGTAAATACCTTGGCATTTGGAAACAAACTTAATTGGGCAGGATGCATTGAACAAGCAGTAGGAAAAGGTTTCAAAATCCTTCACGTATTGTAGAGAGTGATGAGCAGTTATACCAGAGATGTAAGGGAATTGGGTTACAAAACTTTTGTTAGACCATTGCTCGAACCATATTTTTGGGATTTTTGAGGGGGAGCAAAGAAGGGCTACTAGATTTCTCTCTGGAAAGTGCCGGAGAACACAATCAGTAACTGATTTAAAAGGAGCTGGAATAGGATTCACTGGTAGACAAGAGGATGGTGAAGAGGGTCATGGGAGTGTGGAAGTCACATATTGGTGATGAGATGTGGAAAGATATTAGTGAAAGAATTGGGAGTAGTGCAAGGAAAGAAGAGTGATATAATAATTAAAATAAAAAAAGGATAGGATTAATGAGATGTTATATATTGAAGTTTGTAGAAGAGTCATAATATTTGGGAAGTGCAATAGAATGGGAGAAACAAAAGGGAAATTAATGAGAGATTCAGAAGAGGACAAGAATTCTACATGAAGTGACAGAGGTATGATTTGGAGCAGAGAGGTGCCAAAGAAGTATAAAAGGATTATCAACATGAATTACTCTTTGCCAATACTGCTGTATGATTCTGAAGCAGGGTTGGTGAAATCCAGACCTATTTGTAGAATTCAGACCACATAGATGAAGTTTCAGATCACGATTAGTGCAACAAAACTGTACAAGTTGCACAGTGAGCATTTTGGGAAGAACCCATACAGGATAGCATTGTAAGATAACAACTCCAGTAATATGGACACATGATGAGGATGAGTGATAAAACAATGCCAAAGAGAATGTGCTGGTATACTTTGAAACTAGAAGGGAAGAGGCTGAAAGCAAGATGGTAGGGAAATAGAAAAGAGTGTGCAAGACACAGGAGCAAACTGGACACTAGTGGAAGAGAGTGAATGGTGGAAGGACATGAAACACTGAAGAGGACTGTGTTCTTGACAGATCTGACCAGATGCTGGAAATTGTTAAGAATTGAGATAAATATGGTAGATCTAATGTGAATTTTAATGCAATGTTACTTTCAGATGTACAGGGATACTAAAAATGATGATTAAAAATAGTAAATTTATTATAATGAAATAAATGGTGACTTTGAGGCATATGGCTGTCATTAGTGCAGAGTAGAGGAGAGAGAAATAATGATAAAAAGAATAATAAAATCATACTGAGAATTGGCTATATTGAGATAGATAGATAGATAGATCCCATGCTTAGCATCTTCACAGGCATGCCAACTATGTGTCATGACTACACATCCCACTTTGGCCAACTTCGTTGAATCAATACTATGACTACTAGTGAGGAAGGTTAAACTACTCCTCTCACGAACTTCTACATTGAAAAATGAGGGAAAGATGTTGACAGGAAGTGAAATAGATCTGAGAGCTGCTATCTCAAAATCAGTGAAGCTGTTCAGAGAGAATCTATTGGCTGACCAATAAGTGGTTATAAAACTTCTTGTGACAAAGAAGGTTCTATATTTTAAATTTTATCTACATGCAACACTCTACATCATTTGATCTGCAAGATACGCCTGATCCAAGGGTCTTCAAACTCCCTCACTGCCCGATCATGATTAATTTTAATTTGATTGCAATGGAGCACATGTTCCGTGGCAACTTGCCTGTAAATTAATTTCCCCATGTCATGACCAGGGGCGGATCCAGGATTTTGTTTTGGGGGGGGGGGGCTTGAGCGGACTTTGGTTTGGGGGGGCTTGGCTTGAGTGAATTTTGGTTCAGAGGGCTTGGCTTCAGTGGATTTTGGCTTTGTGGGGGGGGGGGGGGCTTGAGTCGGGAAAAAGGTAGTATTTATAGCCTCCTCGGGCCTCAAATCCGTAGAGCTAAAAAAAAAAAGTCTCAAAACTACAATGTTGGGGGTGGACCAAGATACTTTTGGGGGGGGGGGGGGGCTTGAGCCCCCTAGCCCCCCCCCCCTGGATCCGCCCCTGGTCATGACTATTTAAAAAACTTAAAACTGTTTCAGGACATTTCATCACCAACCAAATAATTTTTAAGTCTTTCAGAGTTTTTGATAAGTTGTTCTGCACATCTCTTGGAAATTTATTCCAATTCCTGACTGCAAAAGAAAATTTTTCCCTCGCTTGCATCTGCTTGCAATAGCTTATGGTTATGGTCATCTCTTCCTTCCTTGTAGGTACTACTCTTAATCCTTCTAACCACCCAACCACGGTACCACCAACATAAGCCTTGTACGTACATACCAAGAACTTTGTTCACCCACAGTCTATCTTCTTTATGCTATCAGTTACAGATTGCTTTCTGTGGTAATTTCCACAAACAAATCTAGCTGGCTGATTTACTTCCTCATCCCCCTCCAACTCAACACTTGTACCGAGATGCAACTAAATACACACCTCTCTCTTTCTCTATATCTATCTCTCTCTCTCTCTCTCTCTCTCTCTCTCTGTATAGTACAAATATGAAAGAAGATATGTTTATTGATTCAAAATTCTGAGCTTCCAACTGCAACAAACTGTTGCAATGATATCAAGGGTATATTGTCTGCCCACAATTCTGTTGAAAATGAGGAAAGAGTGCTGGACGTCGAAATGTTCCACGATTTTTACACTTTAAGGTGGGGCTGGAAGCCAGAGAATGTTTTATCGTCATGTTGTGAAAACCTTCAGTCTCACAAGATATGTGATTTTGAATTTCATGATAGAAAAATGTACTTAGAAAGTTGTATGAATATATGTTAATGCATTAATAATGAATAATCAAAAGAAGAAGCTTGATAAAGCATATTGATGTAGTTATAAATAATTGAGATAGTTAACAACAGAAGATTTAGTTGAAGTGTCGATATTTAATGCTGATCTTATAAAGCAAATAAAAGGTGTTACAGGAACAAGTAATTGCAAGTCAGTATAGTATGACTGATACAAATGCGGCACTATTTTATGCGTGTGTTAATTTAGTTACGGATCTGCCTACACTACTTCGTGAAGAATGCAAGCTGAAGCACGTGGAGCTAACATTTTTTTAGAGTCAGTAATATTAAGTACTAGACGACCCGTGCGAAAATTTCGCGAAAAAAATGATGTGAAAAGTGAGGTTGAATATGATGTCACCAAAGATGAGTCATTATATCGATTTTTGTTAAAAAACCAGGGAGATAAAAGGCTCGAAAGACATAAAACGAATTTTAAAAATATTGATATTTTTACCGTTTAAGGGTTGAATTACGAAAAATTCCTTTCTTAGAATATAATGTTACCACGGCGAAAACCTTAGTCTTTAATATGATATCTCATTTATCTATATCGGTTAGATATTAAGGGAGATAAATCGCTCGTGACACAAAAATGCGTAAAAAAAAATATATATATTCTTTTTCCCTTTAATGGTTGAATTCTAAAAACATTATTTCTTAAAATATGATTTCACTATGCTGAGCCATTACTCCTTATAATCCTACTTCATTTATCGATTTTTGTTAGATATCCAGGGAGATAAATGGCTCGAGATATAAAAAATGCATTTTACAAAAACTAACATTTTTGCCCTTTAACGGTCGAATTACGAAAAACTCCTTTCTTAAAATATAATGTTACTATGGCGGAGACCTTATTCTTTAATATGATACCTCATTTATCTATATCGGTTAGATATTAAGGAAGACAAAAATGCGTTATAGAACATTTTATACTTTTTCCCTTTAAGGGCTGAAGTCCAAAAACATTCTTTCATAAAATATGATTTCACAAAACTGTGACATTGCTCCTCATAATCCTACCTCATTTATCGATTTTGGTTAGATATCCAGGGAGATAAATGGCTCGAGATACAAAAAAAGCATTTTAGAAAAATTGACATTTTTGCCCTTTAAGGGTCGAATTACGAAAAGTTCCTTTCTTAAAATATAATGTTACCACGGCGGAGACCTTATTCTTTAATATGATACCTCATTTATCTATATCGGTTAGATATTAAGGGAGATAAATCGCTCGTGACACAAAACCGCATTGCAAAAATATTGATACTTTTGCCCTTTAAGGGTCGAATTTTGAAAAATTTCTGTCTTAATATATGACGTCACTAAAGCGGAGATCTTAATCTTCAAAATGATACTTCATTAAACGATTACAGGTAGGTATCAAGGGAGATAAGTGACTCGTAACACAGAAAACAGCATTTTAGAACTATTGACATTTTTGCCTTTTAAGGGTCGAATTCCGAAAACTTCATTCCTTAAAATATGATGTGACCGAAGTGGCGACCATAAGCTTTAAAATGACACCTCATTCATTGATTTCGGTTAAGTATGAAGGAAGATACAGGCTTGTGACAAAAAAATACCTTATAGAAATAATATATATGATTAAGACTGTTGATTTCTATACTCACTGGCTACAGAATTCCAAAGGAATAGACCGGGCACCGCGGTGATGGGCCCTGCAGGGTTGGCTGCAGTGTTTATGACAGCGAAGACTGCAGACAATGCTGCAAACAGCAAGCCACAGGCCAGGGCGGCAACTGTACCCAACCAAAGGCCCCACGTCAGGAGCTGTCTTGGAGGCCGCATCTCGGACACGACTGCAAAGACATAAAACCATAAACTATCAATAAGATTGTCTATATACTATCAGAGGCGGCCCTAGGGCGGTGCGAGCGTTGCGACCGCTCCGGGCGCCGTCATATGGGGGGCGCCGAAAAGGCAGCGAGAGATCGTCTGCGCAAAAAGTTAAAAATAAATTCTATAATAACCCAGCTTTTAACACACATCTTATAAGGGTTTATTAGAGTAAGAGTTTGAGCTTAATGCATAGTCGTATGTTGTCACAGAATAGAATCAATTCGAGTTGCTACTCGAGTCAGTTCGAGTTACTCGAATCATGAAAATCACAACTCGTTCCAAAGCTAGCACCTTCCCGTGGCGCGTCGCGCCTCCCGCACTTGTTTCCTGCCTTCTCAGCTGTAGTCTTGAGGTTCATGCATGCGGGTACATGTGCATGAGGCGAGATTCAACCTATTTATCTCTTTCTACATATTAGAGCCTCGGTGATTACAATTAACGTTGGTATCGTATGTATTTACAAAGCTTATCTGTCTTTTACAGACAAGACATGTCACTAACCTCAAAAAAACAAAAAATAAAAAATAAAAACTGTATGACACACAATACTTAAAAAGAAATCAAAACCGAGACGAAATTGAGATCGCTTCAAAATTTCTAGCAATTTTTTTTAGAAGTCATCTGAATCGTCGTCGCCAGAACTAGTTCAACATGAGACGGAACAAAACCTTTAATGAAACTTATTCAGACGAGGCTCTTGATAACATGCTTGATAAAGAGCAGCATTTGCGAAAAGATTTATCTATGGCTGGAACGTCGTCTGCTGTTCAAAAGATTACAAATGGGTATACAAGACATACCACTACAGTCGCCTTTTCAAAGTACAAATTATGACGATATTTCAAAAGTGTCGCTCATTGACTCTGTTGGCAGAGATGAAATAATTATTCAATCAACGAAAAAATCCAAGAAAAAAATCATGGACGTCATTTTTCAAAAACGCATTTTCAAAGAGTAACACCAAATGAAGAAACTTATAAAAGTAGATAGCTTGTTTAATCTAAATCTCCGGATAAAGTATAGTGTTTATATGTTATTTATTCAACAGAATGTATCATTTTTATTTGGGAAAAGAAATTCCATGAATG
Source organism: Vandiemenella viatica (assembly GCA_031002005.1). Classification (NCBI taxonomy): domain Eukaryota; kingdom Metazoa; phylum Arthropoda; class Insecta; order Orthoptera; family Morabidae; genus Vandiemenella; species Vandiemenella viatica. Next base: position 376,525,827 of record CM061920.1, read on the forward strand.
GATTTACTTATCAGAAGGTCTCAAAACTCAAGAAACTTCCTCAAATCACAAACACACCATGCTCAGTTGGATAGAAGCGTTGATTCCAGTAAATAACTTAAATGTACCAGACAAGCATGTGTAAATACCGACTAAAGACGAAAAATCACAGTGGATTGCTATCCTCTAATGAATGATGTCTTGTTCAGAGGAAGCTTTGGATGTGAAATACTTCTAATGAACGTAACTTCCTGGGTATATGATCCTGTGATGATGGAGCATCTCCGCCGTATTGCTAATAACGAGACTAATGTCTTATTATATTGGCAAATGTATTCAAAAAGAATGAAGTTCGTAATAAAATTTTGACTATGGTTGGGCCATCTAAATATTTTTCCATCATACTGGATTGAGCTCCTGATGTAAGTCACGTCGAACAATTATCTTTGACATTGCTTTTGCTGACTCCTATGAAGACTAAGTCTAAGTGCTTGAGTATTTCGCTGCGCTTACAATCATGGAGGATATTCCTTCCTCCATGCTTACAATCCGGAAAGTGACTCTTTGGGACGTGGGAGCATGGAGTTAAAAACGTGAAGAGGACATTGTAACGAAGGAGTTAAATCAAATTTCAACAGGTCAGTACCAGTTTCGGGGCGATGGAGAATATCATCTTCCAACCCAGTCAGATGCCGATGAAAGTAAAGATTTTTTGAGTATGAGCCGTAAATGAGATAACAACAGATCCTGAAGAATTGTTTACAATGAACGTGTTTCAGCATATGGTCGATGCAATAACGAATGCGTTGGTCACTCTGCTAGCACAACTTTCCAAGTGCATAGCCAGGATTAGCTTCAGAGTGAGGCAAAAACAATAAAAAATACTTGTTGAAAATGGTTTTACCTGAAAAAAAAATATACACGCATTTGACCTGTTTAAGCATTAGTCTGCGAGGGTTCTGGAAACATTTTGGTAAAGTTTATTTTTAGGTATTAAAAGTGGGAATTTTTATTTTCATATATTTTCAATTTTTATATATTTCAAAAAATAATTAAAACTGTGAATTTGACGTGTACGTGAAATGAGCATTGTGTTCGCCACAGTAGCTTAAACAATCCTTTTCAAACATATAGTATTTCTTTTTACCGTTGTTTCTCATTCATACCACTGCTATCCTATAGCTACTAATCTTTCCGAGGTATGATTTACTATCATCTATAAATACTATCTTTTGCCGGAGGCTTTGCACAAGTAGAATTAATAAAGCATTCTTATACATATTCGTATTCGAATCCCACGGGAACTGCTATTTGGGATAAAAGTAGATGGATAATACATTATTCCAAATTTATCCCGAGCAGTTCAGTAGTTCGACGTGAAACAGTAAAAACATCCAAGAAAACGAACTTTTACATTTATAATATTAATAGGATGTAAAAACTGTATGTTATATTCAGTCTATCTGTATGGAAACCTTAACCACGAATAAGCGATTGTTTATTTGGGGCGCCACGATGAGATCTCGCACCACCTGAAACAAAACTTGCTAGGGCCGCCTCTGTATACTATGCAATAATATTGATTACTATCTGATACCCACGACTTCGTACGCGTGGATTAAGAATTTCCTTGCCAGAATTTAATATAGAAAGTTGGTAACGAAGGATTGGTCCCAAACAACACCGAGTTGGCATAATAATACAGGAAAGCTATCACTATATCATTCTACTGTCTCTCGAAGAGAATCACTTTCCAACATATATCTGTCACCATTCGAAAAGTTTTCAAAATTTCGTGACTACAACTGTTAATCATACCGAAAAAAATGTCCTGTGTCCTTCCTACAGATTTTCTTGTCAAATTCCATCAATATCGAAATAGCCATTTAGTCGTCAAAACGTAAAAGATAGAGACTTACTTCCGCATTTATAGTATTATTATTGCAGATCACACACACACACCGACAGCGAACAACCCCTGAGGGATCATTATAGCGTAAAAAAGTGTACACCTACAGCATTGCAAGACTACCTACGATTTGCCTCGCATTGAACCACTAAATTTGTGATATCTACAGTTTAACATTTAATCCGAATAACGGTCCAGTCGTGACTCTTACTTTCAAAAACAATTTTTAATAATCTTTGTCTGCACGGAGATTTGAACCGGAGACCACGATCCAAACAGCAGTAAGCTACCAGACTGCTATATGGAAAGACAGTACAGAGACCTACACATCCTACGCGTCTGTTTATCACCATTCAGTCATTTTTCGAAATTATAAGACAACATATATTATTTATACAGAAAATTTTTCAACCAAATGTAGACAATACTTTTCTCTTTGTTTCAAAGGATAAGTGTGTAAACTTTCATCGAAATCGGATGAAAACTGTGGATTAGTATGAAGAATAAATAATTCATCTTTATATATATAGATGACTGAAGGAGATCGATGGAAATTTTGATTGACGTGTAGTGATGGGTGCAGCTGATAGAACGTATTGAACGTCTAGGAGCGTGATTGTCAATATTTCCTTCAGTCACTACTAGTCAGGCAACATAGCGAAAGCACTTATTCACCGCTGCATTCACAAAGACGAAAATTGAGTTAAAAAATAAATATATCACGCACTAACTTCAACAATAAGTAAAAAGCGGTTGAGACAGATGCATCGGTGGACCTCGTCCCAGAGCCAAACGTGTTGTATACAGTGATCTCTTCTTCATCAAAGATCAGAGATCTGTAACCTTGCAGTATTTATTTACAAAAGCTGCATTTCGAAATTCAGTACCGAATGGCTGTGTTTGAGGGGCTGATTGAAGCACATTGGCGTGTTCTTCAATTTAGAATCTAGAGCATCAGTACTATTGACTATCTGCTAATGGTATAGGGGCCACTTAAGTAAAATACATGAAGCTTATGTCGAAAGATATTTTAAAAAGTTTTGCTTACAAAACAATTTTTTTTTTATGGTAGTGCGGTGCGTAGAAACGCGCCGGTAATAGAAAATGCTGAAAAGGGATCAATATGTGTCAAACAGGCATAAAAAAAAAAGAAACAGTCAAAACTGCTAGATGGCCAACAAAGTAACTATGGCCTAAAAACAGAGCATCTAAAGAAATATTAATAGAAAACAGGTCGCGGTCTCAAAATAGGATGAAAATAATAATTTATATCGTTGCATACGGTGGTAGCATTTATAAGTCACGTATTTTGGCAAGAGACAGCAATGAAACCGTAAATTTATTTGTAGCAATTGCTGCATGTTTAAACTATATAAAGAGATCGATCAAATATTTGTCGACAGAAACTTAAAGCGACAATAGAAATAAAATAATAATAAATTTGTGTATAAAAATCAATAGTTTAACTAAGAAAATTTGAAAAATTATTATGAAATCCCTACGATGTTGGCTGTAGTGTTTCGAGCATTAATTTAAACTAAATCTTATTCAAATTATGATGATTTAATTTTTACCTCCGTTATGGATTAGTCATGGATTAAAAACACCCGAATATATCATTCTTGATGGAAGTGCAGCTGGCGGCGTATTTCTATTGTCTCCTAGTATTTATTTAAAAAAAATATTTTTCCTCACAATGTACACTAAAATTTGCAGAAGCCTTGGCTGCAACATCCCATTTCATCACTGTGCGTGTTGAAAGGAGGCTCTCTAACAAAAAGAGTTCCTTCTTGTCTCAAGCATTCAGTTATCTGTTAAGTAATAAAATTTGCATATCGTAATATATTTACGAGCTCAGTTGCCACTCTCACTTTTCCATCACGCTCCGAGTGAAATGAACAGCCGTGTCCGTAAGTGATGCAACTTGTTGGAGAATCATATTACGCTTCAGCAGATACAGTATCCATAGAATAACAATCACGTTGTCATTGGCTGTAGAGCAGATTTTCGCGGAAAGCTGATTTGCAAGTCAAGACTACGAGACCTATTTTTCTCCGAAATCTCTGGAGACGAATGAAATTAAGGCCATTTATATCCGTTATCAGCACTCGACTTCATTGACATCGCTATCGTCTAAACGTACAACTGTAGTTCAAAAAAATCGAAAAAAGAACACTAAAATTAAAAAGAAAAGATTGAACGGTCCTTGTACTATGTCATTATTATTATTATTTTGCTTTACGCCTTGACGCTCGGTATGGATTGTTCTAAGATGCTTTCCGTAAATACGCTGGGATTGATTTCGTCAAGATAATCGGAGCGGCAAACTTCCTCTTCCAGTTGTTACCCAGATATAAAAGCCCTTAGCATTTACTTCTGCCGGTTTTAACACCACGGTGTTGGCACCGAGCTTGATTGGAGAGCAGTAACGCTCGGTTCTGGAGTTAGGAAGACGTGGATTCGAATCTCCGCCCGACCAAATAGATTTTTTTTTCTTTTTTTGATGGTTTCCCAAAGTAACTCCATATGGATATCGGAATGCTCCCTTCAAAAATATCGTGGACGAAATTCTTCGCCCTCATCCTCCATCCTCTATCGGCTGTAATGACCTCGTCGATCCGTAAAACCCTAAACAAAAAACAATAAAAAAAGTCTTGGCAGTGAATAGTTTGTGATTTTTAATTCGGCATGACACTGTTGGGCTCGTGAACAGGCCGCGCATTTTTCAAGATTTGATGAAAGTTAATGGTGTTTACTTTCTCGTGTCCAGACATCATAATCGTTTTGCCCAATGTTGGACTAATTTGTCAGTATCTCTTCCTGTCCACTGGTCTTTAGTTGTTGTTGAAAACTGGAATTGCTTGTAAGCATAGAAGTGATCCATGGCCAGCTGTTCTCTAAATTCACATCGATCATCTGTTGTCAGGCCCCACTTATACATGTTAGCTTTTACTGGAGCCACTCCTGTTCTTAGACGGTTGAGGGTTCTTCGTTTTACCCAATCCAATTTTATGCCAGAAGGTGCTTCCACAGAGAGTGGATACCGGTTTGAAAGATCGACATCAGTCTTCTAGGTGGAGGGCTTGGTACCCCAAACATTACGTGCCTCTCACCGAACGTTTGTTTGAATCGCTCTGTGTACTCATGCGAGTTGCTGAAAATTTAGTGTAAATTTCAAATAACAAAAAACCCTTGAGGGAATTCTTCCAGATGAGTTAAAAGGAAAACACCGTGGAGTCTGCTCTAAAAATTTGTTTCTGAACTTTTTGTTGTTTTACGCCGAAAGCGGAAAATTAATTTCGAGTAGTATTAACAACCTGGTAATAGAATTTCTCACTAGCTGCGCAATCCGTTTGTCGTAGGCGCCAAATCTAAACAGGTAACTAAGCCTGCAATTTCACATTGAATCCGAACAACGCAGAGTGCTAGCGTTTTTTCTGCTAACTGGGCAAAGCTTCGCCAGAGATGGTCAATTTAAAGGCCCTTTAAATTCTAGCAGTGACCAGGATTTGAACGCAGAACCCTGTGATAAATGTAGGCGCGCGTTCTTTTTTCGGCGAGTGGGGTAACTTTGGATTCATCATCATTTAACCTACCCAGTCATGCTAGTCGCATCGATTATGACTTGTATACCAGCGCCACATATACGCCAAATTCTGAAATTATAATTAATTTTTCCCACTAGTTGTAAACGATCAAAACGCAATATCAAATGGCTATTGTTCCTTTCGATTTCACTTCCAAATAGCGTGATTGGGTGAGCGCATCCTACAGTATCTACGCGGATATCCTGCAAGTTGGACCGTGAATAAACCGCCTTACTTTACATGCAAGTTCAAACCTGTAAATTCGTCGCATAACATTGTTCAGTTCATTGTTACTTTTAGTGCAAGATCGTAAGAAATAATAATAAAATAAAAAGACTTTTAATGTGGGCACATGCAACAAATAACTGATGCTTTAATAGCTCTACTAACAATTTTATTGCACGGCAAATAATGTGTACTGATCAGTAAGTTTTTTCACTGATAACTTCTCTCTACACGTCATATAGTTAAGTATTCCATGCGTCCCATGTTTTTCATCACCAATCTTACAAGTATTTTAATAGCTATCAAAAATTTCCAAGTATAAATTTTCAGAACAATTTAGTAGAAGTTAGAAATCTGTATATGGTTTTATCCTTCATAAGGATTAGAGAAATTATTTTATACTTTTTAGTCCCTTATAAAAACATGGTACACTAAAAGTTTTTTATTTTTTTTTTGCTTTTCAGGGTTATGTGAGTGAAAAATTGGAATTGATTTTTAATACATATTCACATAGTCTTGCGACAAATTTCAGATTTATTTCAGTCTCTTTTCTTCTGAAATAGAATGTTATATCTACTTACCAATAATACATCAAACTATTCAATTATTATTTTTGAGAAATAAAAAAACGAAGCAAGAAAATTATTTTTTCTATAAAACTTTTATTTGAATATTGCGCTTTTTGTTTTTCTTTAATTTTAATACTACATAGATATCGAAAACAGCACTCGATTTCAGGCACAAGGGCGTAGGAAGATTTTCTTTTGTTGGTAAGGGTGTCAGGGATTGGAATAAGTTACTAATAGAAATGATGAATAATTTACCAAAAACGTTGAAAGAATTTAAAGCTAAAATTTGCAGAGGGCAAATGTAGGTGGGTACAGGAAAGGGGGAAGATGGGTGTGTAGGGAAATTGCCACCGGAGCGTGCACTCCATCGCAATTTAATTAATTATTATCAGAATAAAAAAGCTGACTGCTCTCTAGACTTTCTGTAATAAGCTGCTGCATCTCGACACTTGTTCCTACTACTGCACCGTTTATTCAGTGTGTTTTCTTTTTCTTTAATTTTAGTACTACATAGATATAGAAATCAGAATAAAACAGCTGACTTCTCTCTATACTCTCTAGAATTCTAGATCACGCTGTGGCACCGCGACGACTATTCCTACTACTGAACAATTGTTCCTACTACTGCACCGTTTATTCAGTGTGTTTTCTTTTTCGTTTTCTTCATCTTTCTCTCTCCTTATGTTTTTCAAATTTTCATGCATTGTCATCCACTTAAACTATGGTCAAAATTTAAAGTGTCTAGCTCATCGAGAAGTTAGTTTAAAATCAACTACAAAATTCCACCCGACAACAAAGCCCAAAGCGAGTTAAAAAAATTGTTAAAAACAAACAAGCTGTTAGTTAATTAAAGGTGGACAGAATCTCGTATTAAAAGAAAAGAATACTGTACATTGCAATAAAAAACAAAACATCCGCTATTAAAAATTGCGGATGTGGAGTTAGGATTTCACGCGAAATTTCTGCACTTGCGAGTGCATCCCTACTCCGTACTAACGCGAGAGAATGAACTCTAGCTACTGGCATTTGTTACGCGAAGACTGGATAAGCAATTCAGTTAACAGAGGCAATCTACTGCATAATCAGTCGAAACCTTACAGCGGCGCACTTCACCGTTCATTGGTGCAAAGAAGCGGTGCATCCATTAATTACGTGAGGTGAAGTACGGGGGGGGGGAGAGGGGGACCGGCGAAATCTCACCAAGGGGGATCGAAAAAAACCTACGAGTCAATCAGCAGGGGGGAAGGGGGGGGGGCTGTCCCATCCAAATCTCATCTTAGAGGGGGAGGGAAGGGTCCTACCAGATTTCACCAGAGAAGGGGGGACGGATTCCGAAAAACACCTTACGTAATTAATGGACACCCCCAAAGAAGGCTAGAGAAATTAGTATGTGGGGTCTGTACGTAGTCACGTAGGCTATCTGTCCACACCGGCTCGTACCCACTGATTAATAAGTTTTCAGATTCCTCAAATCAAGCGTGGTGAGCGAATGGTAACACCCTTGCATCGCATTCGGGCCATCCAGATTTGTATTTTCCACGTTTTTCCCAAATCTCTCCAGGCGAATGCCGGTTTGGCTCCATCAAAAAGGTCATGAATGAATTCCTTCTCTTTCCTTGCCCCGAGTCCTCTTCTGCCTCTAATAACCTCGACGAGGCGTAAAGTCATAAGAAAAAAAATCCTTAGCAAAAGGAGCTAACAAGCTTAATAACGTCGAAAGATCTCTGGCACATGTTAACAGAAACAATAGAGTGATCTTAGGATTGTACATGAGTAGAAGCAATCCCACTGGACTATACTGTTAGATCAATAACAGGTTCACGTCGCATACCATAAGTAGCCATGCAGACTTGTACCTGAAGGCTGCAGCGGGCGAGGAATACGGTATTCGGCAGGCGAGGAGAAATCTCTGGGAACTGACACTGTGACGTCAGACGGGAAGGAAGACCGCGCATCTGGGCCAGGAGAGCATCTGACTGACGGGCGTGGCATAGCAGCCCAGAGGAAATGGCTGCGCGGCAGCGACGATTACTGCCCCACAGGCTGCCCTAGCGATAAATCAGGGGGGTAGTGTCACTGAAGTCGGATAAATCAGAAATACTCCACGGCACGGGTATGCAGAATGGTCATTTGAGTCGAAGGAATGGGGACAAAGAACCGGAAGGAATTTGGCTATGGCCTTTTGAAGAAACCCCCTCCGGCAATTTCCTGGATGACCAGAGATTTGTACCCACATTCTCCCAAATGCCAAGTCCGAGCGTGGTGGTTGAGCAGTAACGCTCTGGCTTCCCATTCTGGAGGACGCAGGTTCGAATACCCGGTTTTCTACGATTTCCCGAAATCACTACCCGTAGGTTAGATGCCTAGAAGAATGGAAAGGGCAGTAGAAGAGATAATGGGTGAAAATCATTTAGGAAATACCGCGGCACAAGAGAAGCGATTCTGACATTAAGAATAATACTTGAAGGGCGGATGGCATTATTTGATTTAGAAACTCTTTTGATATGTTAGGAGGGACCAGAAACCCAATTTTTTTTTTAAAAGTCAGGTCTAAAATACCGAGACAGATTACTTTATGATGTGTATACGAATCAAGTGGCTATAACAAAAGCAGAGAATCACGAGACACATGCATCAGTTAAAAAGGCTGTGAGACAAGGTTGTAGTTTAACATTCAACTTGTATGTAGAGAAAGCGATAAAGGAAGTGAAAGAAAAATTTGAAAAAATATAAGTGTTCAAGGAGAAAAAAAAATCAGTATTTCACATTTTGCTGATGGCATGGTTAGCAGAAACGGCTGAGGATATTGAGAAGTTACTGAATGGTATGAACAAAATAATGAAGTAAGAATGTGGACTAAATATAAACTGAAACAAGACAAAAGTATTGAAATGTAGCAGAAATGATATCCACAACAGTATATTAAATATAAAAATAGTATCGGATGCAATACGGGAAGTAACTGAATTCTGCTACCTAAGAAGTAAAATTCTAACTGATGGCCAAAGCTGGAATGATGTTAAAAGCAGAACACTAGCCAAAGAGCCTTCATGAAAAAGAGATCTTTTAGTTTCAAATACAGACCTAGGACTCAAAAAGAACTTGTTAAAAACTCTGTGTGGAGCAAAACATTTTATGATGGTAAAACATTTTATGATGGTAAAACATTTTATGGTGGTGAAACATGAACCTTAGAAATACAAGAAAGAAAAATTGAAGCATTTGAAATGTGGTGCTACAGAAGAATGCTGAAAATTAAGCGGACAGATAAAGTACGAATTGAGTGTGTTTTGAAAATGATGGGTGAGGAAAGAAGTTTGTGGAAAAATCTTACAGAAAGAAGAGACAGGCTGGAGAGTGACATTTTAAGTCAAGCGAGATTGGTTAATTTGTTGATAGAAGGATCCGATAAAAAGAAGATTAGAATATATGAAGCAGATAATTGAAGATGTAGGTTGTAAAGGGTATGTTGAGATGAAGAGCTTAGCGTAGGATCGAATAAAACCATTCGAGCGACTGACGACAGTTAAAAAAGCTGGCAATGCTTGGAAACTGTCGACAGAAGTGAAAACGAAATATGCGCAACACGTCATTCTTACAGCTTCAGATACACTAAATAATAATAATAATTCTGTGTGGTTGTAATGAAGTGGTGACAAGATTTCTAGTGGCTGCTCATTCCGCTCCTGTCTTAGCCGTCTTAATCTAACCAGGTAGTCCTAGCAGGTATAGAGGACCTACAATTTAACGTGGAACCCGAACCACGGAAGCGTTCTGGCGTACTTTACATTACACAGCAAGCTATACCAGACGTAAAAGTTGCGTTAAGAGTCTATGAAAATCCCCGCCGAGACAGGGACTTGTACCACAGACCTTTTGTTTCCCAGTCAGACACCTTAACCACTGAGCACCAGACCGCTACAGATATTTTGTTACCATTAGCATGTCACTGACGCTAACTCATAAGTATATGAAGTATATGAACTTAGACATGAGGTCCAGGCATTTTTGATCGTTGAAAGACATAACTACGTGGATTTATTCGCAGATGGCGAATGGGTATGGAAGATGGCATATATTTCCGACATTTTCGTACACTTGACTGAACCGAACATCAAAATGCAAGTTAGGGAGCGTGCATAAACCACGTAGCTCCATTTTGGCCTCCTGTGAACTCCCCCCCCCCCCTCCCCACACGTAGCCCTGTGTGGCTTTTGCCTCTGCCCTCCACGTAGCACGTAGCTTTTTTCCCTTCTGATTCCAGAAGACATTTTGTACTGTTTTCTCTTATCAGACGACTATAAATTACATACGGAGATAATTAAATGAGGGTAATAAATATTCTCATGTTCTTGTGAGTTCTGTTCCTCATTTTAACTGTGAAAAATGTTATGAAAGGAAAGCTACGTGGCCTGGCTCGGAAACCCCCCCCCCACCCCCGTAGCCAAGCGTAGCCTTCCAGCCAACCCCCCCTGGACCGAGCCACGTAGTTTGTGCACGTTCCTATAGGAACGAAAATATTCTTATTAGTATGGATAAGATGAAAGGATTTGTGAATAAGCTGGATTTGTGGTTACAGAGGATTGAATATGGGTAGTGTGATATTTTCCCGACTGTATGGTCCTGATGACGGTTATAAAATGGTGACGGACTTAATTAAAACATTTAGAAGTCCTGCAGCAGAGATTCGAAAAGAACCTTGGAGAAAGTGTTGAAGATTTTCAATGGGTTCGTGATCCATTCGTTGCAAATTCGGAACATCTTCCAATTAATATTCAAGAGAAACTCGCAGATTTAAAAGCTGACAGAACTTTGAAATTAAAACTTCTCGATGTTCCTTTAGATACATTTTGGCTAACAATAAGGAAGGGTAGTTAATGTGTTACTGTCATTTCCAAATACATATTTTTTATGTGAATTGGGCTTCTCGACGTTGATTGAGATTAAAACATCCAAGATGGAAAGACTCATATATGAAAAATGAGGCTTGCATTGTCAACGATTTCTCCAACGGATTAGTCACCTGTGTGCAGTTAAGCAGGCACAAGTGTCACATTGAAAGTATGTGTAGCAATATTTACGTTAATAGCAATATAAAACTGCCTGATTATTAATTTTATGTAATCGCTGTTAGCTATCATTTTTTTTCGTGAGGTGAGGATTTTTTTTTGGTAAGGTAATAGTGTGCCGCGAGATTTATGGATGACCTTATGGTGTGCCGCGAGAAGGAAAAGGTTGCGGACCATTGCCCAAGCGACCGAAGCAGTGAATGTATATAGCTCCCACGTGACAAAAGAAGGAATAAGTGCGTGCACAAAGGACAAAGTGAATTCTTCATTCTGAACACAGTGGGAAAAGTTACGCCTCGCATGTAACTTCCGCATACGGCGAAAATTTGCAAACAATGGAACTTTGTGTGTTAAGAATTCTCCACGATGCATTATTCCGTTCATTTTCCAGTGAAAATAAATAGCTCTCTTCCCGCGACCTTTTAAGTTGTTCTTTTAAGGAAGTAAACTTTTAACGTTTTTTCTATTGTGGCTTTGGCGTAATCTGCTGGTATGTATACGCAAAATACTAGCAGATATTAAACGTCGAACAGAAGTGGAAATCTTAACCTTAGAAGGGAGAAAAATTCGTTGCTCTTTCATTGGTCGGTTGATCATCAAACAGTATTACACTGTTAATGAATAGTTTCGACCGCGGCGTCGAGTCTTCAGCAGTCAAGGTCCGCTGAGTATACAACGAGCGTAACAAACGCAGAGGCTATCTCGTGAAGCATTTGGTAAAATCATGACTGCTGCGAAATCCGCTAAATCTTTTATACCCCAGATTATGTTCGAGGTTGGCCTTACAATTAGTTTTACTATTATGAAGCATGGAACTTCACATCTCAGATGACAACTTTTGATGGGCATAAACACTATCATTTCACTACACATATAACCCTGTAAGCGGTCATTTCTGTGGTTTTTTTCTCTGTCCGGGCATCACGAAAAACCTATCGAACAGATTTGGATGAGGTTTTTACAGTTTGAAAGCTAAGGGTCTAACTTAAAAACTGCGGTATGTCTTTCGGCTCTAAGCAACGATGGGCGGAAAAATAAATGATAACCTATTCGTCAGCTCAACAGATAGTCGTCAGAGATCACATAAACATCAAGGGTATACACACCACCCTTTGTATTATATCTCAGTATTGTTATTGACCATGTAACTTTGGTTATTTAGTATCACAGCACTAGTGAAGGCAATTTAAATTACTAAAATGCTGCATCTGCAGGAAATGGCAATGACTTAAGTAACATGGCACTTGTGAAGGAAATTTAAATTATTACAAATTAAATTCATCGTGTCTTAAGCAAGCACCACATCAAGAAGTAGTTGTTTTCTACTTAATGTCTGCGAAATGTGAATTCCGCGCAAATCACGTGGTGATCGCTTGATAGTGGTTATTCTTACCGGTTAAGTACAAGAGTTACTATTACGACTACTAAGTTCAAAGCGATTTCGGAAGACAAGAAGTTTGACGGTAGACGCTAATATAATCTTAACTGATCGCTATCAGCATTACTCCTGACCAAAAACTATCAAAGAGCACGAAGCTATCAACTAATCGTATTCCAAAATCAATTTACAGTATAACAGAAAAAAAGTTAAATTGCGTCGGGGAGGTTAAATGGGACAACATTTGAAACCTGGATCCCGCGTACCGTTCAGATTGCGGTTTTAAGCAGTTTCCCATAGTTTCTTAGAGCAAATCGCAATCTCTGTCTCATAAACTACACATTTTACAAACAAAAATATTGTTATGATACAGAACGCAAGTTACGTTTCGGAGACAGTTGGCAACACCCTTAAGATTGACGCTCCCATTAGTAACTGGTGGCTTAACGAGAGAAAAATGGTTATGATTAGTAGAATTAAGGTCTACACGTTAAGTAGTAGGCATTGTTTTCAAGAGTCACATCCACCAATTCGCTTCAACCACGGGTGGTTTAGAGACCGCTTGAGGGCTGTTCCATGGCACCTGTGCGAATATGCGTCGAAGTACACAAATCGATTTTTCTTTGAATAGACCCCACCTAATTTACGGTAGTCTACTAAAGATTCCACTTCAATGGAAGGTTTATCAGTAACAAAATATTACAAAAGGTATAAAATGATATTCACATTCATTAAAGAAAGTGATAAAAAAAATCGAAAAATATGTATAATTAGTAACATAAGGCCATGGATTGTAGGAAGCTATCTTTCAGCTAGATATATTAAACGATAACACTAGTACAAAAATTAATTTTTTTCACTTTATTTGCTGAACGAATTTTGCTTTATGAGTATATTTTCCTAAATATTATTAAGACTAATTCGAATGTTTCAGGCAGTGATATAAGAGTCAGAATAATTTTAAAAAATGTATTATTACCACAGAGTAATCATAATTTATATATATTGTACCTCTTTTCTAAAGTTACTATTAATTCTTGAAGATGTGTCGTGGTCTATCTATTTATAATAACAGTATCGTCTAAACTAAAAAATCTTCTCCATTTCTATGGCATATCCACGCTAGACGCAATAATATTTTTAAAGACAGTCTGAACAACAGACAAGTATTTTCACATCTTCGTAACTATCATTTACTTAGATTCCCTAGGCAGCTCCTGTAAATATTCTGATATCTATGACGAAGCAAATAATTCGCGCCCAAAAACGAGGACATTGCGCCTGAGGTAGGAGAAATCGTTCAAGCCACCGAAACGAGAAGTGATCAACGTGTCAAGACGATCAGAATTAAGCAGTCAGGTGGAGCGAGTTGTGAAAAACCTTTTTCTGTTATACTTTTCTCCTCTTTTTATGCTGTTTTCAATTTTTTCTGATCTCCACGCGTCCAATAAAAAATAATGCTTCTATAATAATCAGCTTCAAATACTCTACTCCATGGTTCTCTCGCGTAATCAATTTTTTTAACTGCTTAACGTCTCTTAACAGCGAGGTCTTTAGAGACGGGAAAGGATGGGGGGCAAGGAATGCGGCCATGGCCTTTTGAAGGAAGTATCCCGGCATTTGCCTGGAGTGATTTGGGAAACCATGGAAAACCCAAATCTGGAACCACTGTCCTCCCGAATGCGAGGCCAGAACGTTAACCGTTACACCACTACGCTCGGTCTCTCGCGCGTAATCATTCTTCTCTAATTCATTAACAAATCCCGCATGTCCAGAATGTATTCAATATTGCTTAGGATCAAGACGAATAATCAAAGAAGATAACACAATTGTGTAATTGCGCATATCAGAACGTTCTAATGGAAGGGCACTATCACATAATTATCTTTGGATTATACAGACAGATGGCTACAATTAAAGTAGAAAATCACGAGAGACTTTGCAACTGGGTGAAGGAAAGCTACAGTGATATTCACTCTGTGTGTAAACATAGAATAATTGTAAGAAAAAATTTATTGAGTAAGAAGTGATTAAGTTAATTACATTAAGAATTTTTGCCTCGCAACAAAAATCAACATGAAATGCTATCGGCGTATAAAGCTGATCGTAAGGAAATTTATTTATGGATTGGAGTTTATATTTCGAATTTTTAAGAAATGCAACGTAAATACAAAGGAGAGAGCTTTTAAAATACTTGTACATTATCATACTTAGCTGTACGAGTGTTACGTATAACAGCAGATTGATTCATAGTGTCAAGAACACGAAGAAATTGTCGTGTGTTTTATAATCGCTTGTCACAGCCATTACGAAAGTTACATACCGGGTACCGAGTGTGGGTTAGGATGTTTCGACAGATGGCGTATTTTTCACTTGACTCCATTGACTAACATACGAACATTAACTTTCATTTTGGTTAGCAATGAGAGGAGAGATAATACCGAGGGAATAAGGTGTCGTACTGAACTCAACTCTAAAGAGACCACATCATTTAATGATTGGCTGATGAAGATGATGACTATATTCATTCTTTCGTGGCACCATTACGGTCAACACGGCAGCGGGGAGAAAATAGTTTATCTGAAGGAAAAAACAGTCTTATTCAGTTCTGTGGATTGGTAGAAGAATTAGGAGTTCAAGAACGAGAAAAGATCACAAGCTGGCTCTCGATTTCAGGCATAATGAAGAACGAAAATTTTCTTTTGCAAGGAGTAGTGGATTATAATAAATGACTGAAGGAACTACAGAAAAATTTACCAAAAACACTAAAAAGTTTAAAATTATTCGTAAAAGACAAAAGTATATAGGTGGGGAAATTGCACTCATTAAATTTAAGATTAAAAACAAGAAATGGAAAAAAGGTGCGTATGGAAATTCCCAAATGAACGTATGTTCAGTCGCAAGTAAATTAAATCACAGATCATAGATGCAGTGTGTAATGTAATTTTCCACGCGAGGTTTTATGATCGTGTCACAACCTAACGTGTCTCCAGGCCTGAGTCGCTTGTCCCGTTACCAAGCCAAGGTGGATTACAGGCGAAACCAACGGTCACTGCGGCCCGCAATCGGTCATTCAATAGACATCGACTGACCAACAGGATAAAAAAACGTTACTCGGAGCATTGACGGCTTGAAAATTTTGTACTTCGAAGTACTCGCGGACGAGGCATGGTAACTTTTTTGAATGGCTGCTTTTTTTTATTGGACAAAGGCTTCCTCTTTTATTATCATTATTTGTCAACACATTCTCTCGCATTTTCAATGCTTTGGTTACATCTTCCCTGCAATGACTGTATTAATAGAGGGAAAATCTATTACCTATGTTTTCTGACGTGAGAGAGATCCATTCTCAAACAGTAGAAAGTAAAAGACAAAGATTATGATATCTGACGCAAATAATTAAGGTTGTAATCGATATGTACAGATAACCAGATACATGCAAACCGATAAGGACGAAATGGACGTGTTTTGGAAATGAAGGGCCAGGAAAGAAGTTTGTGGAAGAGTCTTACAGAAAGAGACGGGAGGTAGGTCACTTTTTAAAACACACGGAATTGGTTAACTTGTTAGTGGAGGGAATGGTTGAAGGAAAGAACTGTAGAAATAGACAAAGATTAGAACATATGAAGCAGATAATTGAAGTTGTCGATTGTAAAAGGTACGTTGAGATGAAGAGGTTAGCGCAAGATAGGAAGGGATGGAGGATTGAATCGAACCAGTCAAGAGACCGGCGACAGAAAAAAAAAAAAAAACCAAGAAGAGAACTCAACATCTGAAACTTTGCTCCACCAAATTTTAAGTCCTTCACATTTTCTTCTAATAAAACGGATTAAAAAAAATAGTCCTAATAAGGTATTTTTTAAGACGTAGGACGGCTAATTGCTTTTTTCCGGGACGTACAGCTTAAGGTGGAATCAGAATCACGGAACGTCCTGGCGTAGTTCATATGAACGTAGCAAAGACAGTGAAAATTCATTGTCACGTCCCGAAGAGAATCGTCTTCTACACTCAGTTGCAATAACAACTCCCAAAAACGTGATAACTGAACTACGAAACACTGATTCGATACTGGCTGGAGTGGTTACTCCAAGTTGGAACCGAAATATGTTCAACATAATATCAATGCAAAATAAATTTTATGAGAGTTATTAAATAACATCTTTATTTAGTTAACAAATTGCAAAGAAATGAATTGCAACAACATTGCACACCACTAGTTTCTTTGGTCCAGTTTAGAAGATCGTTAACGATAATAATATTGAGAGCTGGTTACTGAATGAAATGTTGCTTATTAGCCAGTGCAACCAACGGTGGCATTTCTTTTGCGAGCAGAAGTAGGAATCTCATTCAGCCAACACTACTCACATATACAGTGCATCATTTTTGTAATAGTCAGTATATCTTCCACCTCGTCAGGTAGCTTGAGTTGTTATCGTCTGTAATTAACATACGACTTTTTTCTTCTCCCTGGTGTTTCCGGATGACGCTGCATCACAGGCGACCTTGCCTCCCGAGTGACCGCAATGGAATGTCGAAAGTCGGACGCCAACTACTCCCAAAGAATCACATTCCGTTACAGCGAAAAGAAAACGTTGCGCTTGCAAATTCACTTTAGTGACAACGGCGACAATCTTCTAAACGAAACAAGTAACTAACCTTTGTTATTAGATACAAAATTAGTATCGTAATAACTGATTACGATAAGATATAGCAAAATTAAGGAAGGGCATCTGCGGGGCCGGTTTTTACAGGCATGTAAACTGGCATTCAGCTGTAACAAAACTTTTTTCGTCCTCGGATTTCAGGAAAAGAACGGCCGTCTTAATTCTCACACAGTCTATTAATACCGTAAGTATGCGATCAATCTTCGTGTAATTGACTGTTTATTTATGAATGAGGATTAAAAGCAAATAAAAGTAGGATAAATCAAAGTGCACCAGGAATGGTAAAAATTAAATAAGGCAATATTATTGTTTAAAAAGTAAAAGTTTGTTAGCATCAACAAAAGGACCTACTTTTAGAACTGAACGCTACTACATAATTAAGAATCTTCTGAATCTAAATGTATAAAGTAGAGCTGAGTACCAAAAGAAGCATATGATGCGTGGTTCTACCGAAGTGAGCAGATAAAATGTCAAATAACGTTTTCCGATAATGGCTGAAAAATTCTGTAGAACGCATGAAACAAATCTAAAGAATGATGGTGGAAAGGTATAGAAACACCGTAATATACCATCCATATAAATTCTCGATGCAGCACTAAGTAACGTGAATAATATATTTTTATATATATTTTAACGAAAGTCTGCTTGTCAAAGACTAGATCATTAAAGCCACAGCAGCACTATTTCCAAGGAACGAGACATGGATTTAGGCACCTATGAAGGAACTGACTTTCGAAAACAACAGAAAAGCGAAATCTGGATGGTCGGATAGAAGATCGAAACTACATTATTCAGAAAGCCAGATACGAACTTTAGTTGCTAGCCTACTAAGTTCGGTAAATCTCTGCATGTATAAATCTGGGCTACCGCAACGCTCAAAAACTATAGAACCGATTTGAATGGGGTTATGGTCTATCTAAAAACTACGATATATTTGACCAGAACACCTATGAGCCATAGGTCACACTGAACTAAACAGACTTCATTAAAATAAAAAAGATACCCATCAAAGCTCTCGCAACATAACACACAAATACTTCATTTTTCCAAATTTTGTTAATATTTCTGTAACTTTCGTCATTTATTTCTTCAATTTTCTAAACTCTATAATTCACGGAAAATGTAAATCATACCACCACACCAAATAATCCAATAAACTGTGATATTTGCGGTAGAGGTTACAACGACATTACATTACAAACCCCCAGACAAAATCACAACCAATGTTTCTGAAAAATATTGATAGTAAAATCTGATAACATTTATGTAAAATATTTCCTCTTTGTATTAAAAATAATTTTCACGTTGCTTTACAAATATTTTTTCAGTTAATTGCTTATTTTTTTGCATTACATTATGTAAAAACATACAGAAAATGAAAATAAAAACTTACTGACAGCTGGAGGAGCACAGAAATAAACTAGCTAAAAGAAAAGAAACTTTTTACATGATTTTTTTTTACGGAGGAAAGAATGTATACTAACAGAAGACATATTAAAGGCCCGCAGCAGCAGAAAAACTATAGCACTTTTTTTCTTTTTTGCACTGTCACTTCTTTCAAACGTTTCGTCTATCTGTCTGCGACGGATTCATGTTAACGGACGGAATCCTGTAATACGTCAATCCCTAACACCTCCAAAACAAGAAACATTTTATCCTGAAAAGATCCCATACTGAAAATGGTAAGGCAGTTATTACAAGAACGTCGGCATTTTTACAAGCATTTTCTACACTTTTGTTTATAAATGCGTCTCTATCCTGCCGGCAGCTTTCACAGCCGTATGGAATAATTTAACGACAGATGTTAAGTTGGCAGTGAAATGCAGTTCTCGTAGAGCATAACACTATAGCGAAAGCGTGCTTTGTGGGTAGCGGCGATCGCCCACGGGAGAAAGCCAGCCGTTCAATGCATGCCAAGAGCGATGACACGGAGAGAGCAAATTGGCGGTTTGGCAGTGAACGTGCCTTCCATCAACACAAGGTTATTTAGCAAACACCACTTTCGCTTGCAAAAACACTGTGGTGAAATATTGTCCACGCTAGCACTGAAATGACAGATTTTGAAGACCTAAAAAAATCTTACTTCTCAATACAACGGTTGGTTGAATCCTCCCGAAGGAGTCATACTAAGCCATTGTGTCAGAGGTAGGATGGACAGTTTCTTTCTTCTGGGACCTACGTTTACAGAACGTACTAGCGTAGCTCATATGATCAAACACAACTCTTAAAAATTCTTGCTCCTCCCATGATTTGAACCTGGGACTGGACCAATAAGTTTTGAAAGCAAGCGCCTTGTCACTGAGCTACCAGACCGAGCTATCGATTCGAAAATTGTTAAAGAAATTCTCCTTTTAAGAGAATATTTACTAAGAACCTACGAGGAATTACGAAGAATAAAACGTGTGAAACACAACTGGCTCAATTTTGTCATAGCTTTA
This sequence comes from Vandiemenella viatica, assembly GCA_031002005.1. Classification (NCBI taxonomy): domain Eukaryota; kingdom Metazoa; phylum Arthropoda; class Insecta; order Orthoptera; family Morabidae; genus Vandiemenella; species Vandiemenella viatica. The sequence goes on from CM061920.1 coordinate 376,545,645, forward strand.
TAAAAGTCATTGATGCAGAATCGTGAGTTAATGGTTATTCCTGGATCAGCAAAAAGCATGCTATAGAGTATCACACGTTTTTGAATGCATACCTGATTTCCTGCAACACTGGAGGAAATTAAAAGTGCAACACCCAGACAGGAATGCCGGACGTCTTGGAAACTTTGTAGATACATCCAGGGTCTTACCCAGAAGAAAAGAAAACATATTGAAATGGATTAGATACAGTTATCAGTACAAAATGCACCTACTTTGAGCACCTATACATTCGTAGATTCTTGCCGGCATTGAATCAGTAAGTGTTCGATGTCTTCTCTCTACACCTTCACGTCTTGTGCAATCAGTTGTACAGTTTGTGCTGGGTGACCATGTGATCTAAGGCGTGTATTCCTGGAATCCCAGACATGCGGTCTTGTGTTTCATTTGGCTAAGGCGCTTTACTGGGGAACGGAAGGTCCTCTGTTCGTTTTTTATTTTTCCTGCTTAACGTCTCTTAACAGCGAGGTCTTTAGAGACGGGAAAGGATGGGGGGGCAAGGAATGGGAAGGAATTCGGTCATGGCCTTTTGAAAGAAGCATCCCGGCATTTGCCCGGAGTGATTTGGGAAACCATGGAAAACCCAAATCTGGATGCCCGGACAGGGATTCGAACCACCGTCCTCCCGAATGCGAGGCCAGAACGCTAACCGTTACACCACCACGTTCAGTACCTCTGTTCGAATCCTGGTTTCGGCTGGAATTTTTACGGCCTTAAAAACTGACCTTCACCTCTGGCAAAACTTTTCTTTGTTCATGTGAAGTACGCCAGGATGCTCCGTGGTTCGGATTCCACGTAAAACTGTAGCTATCCTTTAGGTTATGTTAGTGTAGCCAAGACGGAGGCGCATGCGCGGAAAATCGAAATTCTGTCAACCAGCGGCCGAACAACCCTTCTACTTCTTTAGTCACCTTGGACGGTATGAGTTCACGACTTCCCGTCACCAACATACTATGACGTGTTTCGCGCATGATATGCGCATTAGAAGCGTCATCAACATGCTAATGTTAACAGCATATCTGTAGCTGTAAGTATGACGTGTTGCGCTTTGAAAGCAGTGGAAGTATAAATTGTACTTGTATCTAATATATAAAAGTGATTTGTTTTGTTAATGTTCTTTATACAAACACACTGTTTTCATCAGATTTTGATGGAACTTTGCAAATGAAAAAATGATGTTTACGTTTGATTTACAAAAACCTAAGTCCTCTCTTCCTTTGCGCCCCCCCCCCCCCCCCTTCCAACTTATTTTCTGTCAACATTGTTCATACAAACCCACAGTTTTATCCGATTTTGATAGTACTTATCACACATACTGTATACTTCAAAGCGTCACCGACAAGCTAATTTAACAGTAAATTTGTAGCGTGCTGCATACTCAGCGGTTAAGGTGTGTGACTGGAGAACGAAAGGTCCCCATTTCTAAACCGTCTCTGCGGGGATTTTTATAGACCACTAAACCGACCTTCACCTCTGGCACAGCTTGCTGTGTAATGTGAAGTACACTAGAACGCTTCCGTGGTTCGGATTCGATCTTAAACTGTATGCCCATTCCAGTGAGAACTACGGAGTTTGGTTAAAGCGGTTAAGACAGAGGCGGAATGCACAGCCATTAGAAAACCTGTCGTCGTGTCATTACCACACAGAATTATTATTATTATTATTATTATTTAGTATATCCGTAGCAGTAAGTATGACGTGTTGCACGTATAATATTCATAGTTTTAAGTTTTTACTTCTATCGGCAGTCCCCAATGAGTGACAATTGTTTGTTTCGGGAGATTTCACGATATGACGCACCCATTTCAAACACGTCAATACTCAGATCTCTCTCACAGTAAGACATTTGTGTGTAGAGGGTTGTCACTCTTCACCTTGAAATACTTGAACAACAAGAACTTGTGGACAAGAAAGTGTTATGTTATACCACACTTTTCACAACTTATACGCTAAATAACAAAGCAATTTTGTATAATAAACAACCCCGCAAGTCTCATACTATTTACAAGTAAAACTTTCAGTTTTTAATCATATGGGGATGCTTGGAACCAAATTTCATTCGTTTGCACATCTCCATCGGGATGTTGCTCTTTTTATTTCTGCCAGTGTATATCATTGCAGAGAGCGATGCTACACCGGGGGATCTCGCAAGAACGTGTAATAGGGCCACTTCTTTTCTTAAATTTCATTAACGATCCCAAAAATCACATTAACAGCATCTCAAAAGTGTTCAGTGATAAAGCTGTTATTAAAGGTAGCAAAGCTTTCTATTTTTAACAAGGTTGACATCCTCAATTATTTTGGTATATCAGAACAAAATATCATGAAATGGGATCTGGGCAAACTCTGGGTCGTAGTTAGAGCATCAAACCCAGAAGCATTTTAACAAAATTCTCAATGAGTTTATGCGTCTGTCGCAATGATACTATCATAGATAACGCTATCGGGGTATTAACATTTTAAATGCTGTTGGGACGAGCAATAACTTGTTTTGACTGTCTTTCCAAATGTCGATCGTCATCTATTACAACTATGTGGCAACAGCTGAAAATATTCTCTATACTTAGATTGCTTTAGCATTTGGCACCAATATGTTCTGATATTTTTTTAGTACAACTCGGTTCTCAGATATAGTTTATCGTAAAAACTCCAAACTGCTTCCAGACCTATGGGTCGCGACTGGTGGGTCGCGGCGACTGTTTTGGTGGGTCGCGGAACAATCGACGTTTATGCCCCAAAAATATATCTTTTATTTCATCTATTTAAAAAATATAACACGATATTTTACAAGTGCAGTAATCATGAAAGTTATTAGCTTAAATTAAAACTTTGTGAGAAAAAAAGAAGTTTTCTTAAACAGTCAGCCGGTATTATGCAATAACCACGTTGTGAGAGATAGCAGCGGCAGCAATCGCAACCCCTGAACACCCTCTCTCCCGCCCCGCTCTAAGGTGGAGATGTGCGCGCATACCACTGGCAGTTTTACTTCTCTGATTAATTTTCTTATTCATGCTTGAGTAGAAACCAAAGTCTTTGATGCAAGCAGTCTTTCTCTGCATGTGAGAATGGGTTGTTTGCGTTTTGTTTTGATTGAGAGTAGATTTAATGTGATTATGGGAAGTTTGTTGAGGACTGGATCCTGCCGTAAAAGAGAGTATCCAAATGGTAAGGAAACTTCAACCACCACGGATAGCAATATGTTTGAAAATGTTACTGAACCACAACCAAGTATTTGTAATTACAATGCAAGCAGCGAGAAAAATCAAAAGAAATATATGCGACAGTATAATCCGGATTATTTGAAATATAGATTTGTGTTTCCGGGTACTGAAGAGGAGTCAATACCACAGTGGGTGATTTGTTGTGAAAATTTGTCTAATGAAAGCATGAAGCCATCAAAACTTGAAAGGTGTTTGTCAACCAAGCATCCTGAGTACACTTGAAATCTTTCAAAATAAAAAAGACATTATCTTTCGACCAAATCTACAACGGAAAAGTCAGTGTCAGGCCAACAAACAGTCTACCCTTACCAATTATCCTTGTTAATAGAAAAGCAGGAATATGCGACTGATGTGCCACGTCATATCTACACCTACAAATACCATTTAAGTGATTGACTGGTAAGTTTACCATTGTGTTTTCCGGCTCCCAGTATTCCATATTTTCATACATTTGGATGAAATAAAACACAATGATAAACCTACGAATTAACCACTAAAATCGGGTCTGCAGGTGGTTTCCACCAAAAAGCGACTTGGCAGACCAGTTGCATTTTAGTATGCTGCTTGAGTTACTTCTAATCGTGGAATTTCACCAGTCGACTTGATGAGGTGATGGTCTGTGAAGTCGCCTCCAGGTCTATAATATGTTTTTTGTTTTATGTACTATCAGTTCTTGTTTTTGTTGATAGGTATGAAAATTTGCCTTTTCGTATGATAGGATAGTCGATAGCGTATTGAGATCATAGAACAGTTCCCATTCTGATATTAGATAGACTCCCATATTAGGTGGGTGGCGAAAGTTTTTTTACCTAAAAGTGGGTCGTGTACCAATAAAGGTTGGGAACCGCTGGTATAAATATTAAGATGCAAAAGAAAGGATAATTTTTGACCAATTGTTTTTTGTTTTACGCCTCGAGGTCATTAGAAGAAGGAGGAGGGGGGTTGTCAAGGAACGGGAAGTAATTCGGCTATTTTTTTTTAAAGAAATCGGCATTCACGTAAACTGATTTCAGAAAACCGAAATGCAGAACGCCGCACAGGGATTCGAACCCCTATCCTTCCGAATGCGAGGCCAGAGCGTTACCGCTTACCCACTGGACTCGGTGTTTTACTTTATCTTCTACAATTATTTCTTGCCATTGAACCTGCTGTACTTAAGGTATTCTCTTTTCCTTTTTTTTTTTTTTTACTCTTTGCTAGTCATTGTAACAGTTTCATAAAATTTTAAATAAAAACGTTTTCATGATAGACGACGCAGTTATTTGATAAAGGCAATTTCAAAATTACGGGCCATCGGTTCAAATTTCAGTGCGACCAGGAATTCTTACGGCCGTTTCTTTGTTCTCGTGAAGCACATCAGCACGCTCCGCGGTTTGGATGTCACGTTACACTACAGGGTCTGCCACGACTAAAAAAAAACCCTGCCACTTACACAGTCGAACTACACTACCAATAACAATCACATCAATACACATGAATAGTGCGAATGTAGATCATTTAACATACTTTCCCTACCGTGCAGACTCAGCAGGATGCTTCGTCACTGAGAAGGACTCAAACTGGAGTCGAAATGTCGTCAAGGAACCTCAGAAGAACATAAAATACGTGCATCGCAGTAACCGTTGAAATATTTATAGAGAAGGTATGTTACTTCAAGACCTGTTTTAGGGAAGAACTCTCATATAATAGCAAAAACAGATTTATTCATTTGGAGAAATAATTTATTTAGTTTCAAACACTTACTTGGGACGCAATGTACTTTATGAACTTTATGTATGCAGCACAACACAATATAAAGATTTGACTTGAGAAATACCAGGAAAAAAAAAAAAACAACCACTTCAGAAGAACCGCTGGAGAAGTTGAAAATTAAGTGAAGAGAAAAGGTGAGAAATTAAAATGTTTCTGAAATGATGGACGAAGAAAGTAGTTTGACGAAGAGTTTCATAGATCGAAGAGACAACATACCGGATTGTCTAATTTACTTGTGAAGTGAAGAGTCGATGGTTCAAAATATAAAGAAGACAAAGATAAGAGTGTAAGAAAAACATAACTGAGAGCTTGGGTTATGGTGGGACTGACGAAATGAAGAGATTACCTGACTGTAGAAAGAGATGGAGGACTGCATCCAAGCAATCGGGAGAGAAAATGAAGTATCTTGTGAACAGAAACAGTTGTTACTGAACCAAAAAACATGTTTTGATCACTGTACACTAAGCTTGCAACGAATATTCGGCAACTATTCGGAATTAGGTCTATTCGGCTACTTTTATCCTATTCGACCGAGTGCCGAATACTTAGGCACCATTAGGCCGAGTGCCGAAAATTTATGTAATTTTTTTTTTAGTTGGATAATTGCCTGAAATAAAACAATTGACTCATTACATGATAATGTATTTTACTTTTAATTACAAAAATTATTCATGCACAATCAACTTCCACAGTATCAAAGCAAAACTAAAAAACTTTAAATATCTATTCACTTTAATCATCATAATTGAAATATGGTAGTGGATGATTGTGATGCAGAAACACTAATTTTTCTATATTGTCAGGCAGTAGTAGGTACAAGGTGACAGTCCAAATTCAATAAAATGAAGGCCATTATTTAAGCTTTTCTTGCTAGAATTAATCTATTCCAGCAAAACGAATTCGAGGATGATGAAGTTTTAGCCTATCTTCAAAATTTAGCATAAATTCCCTTCTCACAGATTTAAACACAATGTTTGAGGATGTTTTGACTACGAAAATACCACACTCGGTTATCTATACATATGAATTCCATAAGAATTTAATGAAATAGTCACTATCGAACAGCTTAAGGCACAGTTCAGCAAATGGTATCACCAGTTCAGGCTTCAGAAAGATATATCTGTTGCTTATCCTGTATATTATGAACTATCGCAAGAAAGCTTTTCCATCTTCAAACCTCGTGACCTCGTGGAAAGGGTTTTCAGCGCAGCAACCGATAGTCTTAAGGAAAAGAATAAAGAAGGAATTGTCACAAAAAATTCAATGTCGATATTTGTCAAAACAGGCACATAGTGGTGGGAGGTAACTTTACCTGAACAAGCGGGCGATAGAGAAGCGCAGCAACAGATTTTGGCGCCAAGTATTCGTAATTTTGCGGAATATTCGGCCAAGGAAATCTGCAGAATATTCGGTATTCTGCGTATGGTAGAATATGCTATTCGTTGCAAGTGTATAGTATACCGACACTAGCGAGTGTGGATAGATATTCCGCTGGCCCCTTGGCTACCGGGCTTGCGGTCACTTTCTCCGCCTCTTAACTGTCCCCCCCCAGGGCCCTCGTGCGCTCACGTCCCAGCACGGAGGGCTTCCTGCTTGCTCTCCCCAACAAACTCAATGGCTTCAGCAAAAAAAATTAAGACCACAACCAGATGGTTGGTTGGATCTTCCCGGGACAATCCAACTAACATTCTGATTGTGGACTAAGCTTTTTTACGTATATATATTACCAATGCAAGTTGCAAATCCGAGAGATCTTTCTTCAACAGAGATCTATGGAACAAGAGTAATAACTAAATAAACAATACAAATAGTCGATAAATATACCTAAACGCGAGGCGGTGCGATAAGTTCGTCAACTATTCAGCTTCGAATTATGTGAAATGCCACGTTTGGGTACACATGCCCTCTGTGCTGCATTCTAGCGTCAGGTGGATAATTATCAGTTTTTATCGTTGCTCTCTTTTTTGTGAACATGAGATCTTCGTGTTTGGTGAATTTCTAGCAGCCAATCCCTTCCGATTGTAATTGTGTTCTGCGATAAGGCTCATCGAAGATTCCTGTATTAGTAGTACTATCAGTCAATAATAATGAAACGCTACTTTTGTTATGGTGTCCATGACGCTCACATTACACCCCCCCTTTTCTACTACCTGACTAACTACTGCCAGAGATGTTACAGTAAAATCGACGTTATTATCATTACTTAGAATAATAACAATCCGCAAAGAAATGATTTGCCAAATCACTGAACGAAAAGTGTGTATTGTATTTAAATTAACATTATTAGTTGCCTTATATTTATTTATATTCGTTTGATGTAAATTTTTTGTTATTACCAATGTCCATAGATATTAAAATCGCGATCTATGCTTCCTGAACCAGAATTACAACATAAGCTAATAAGATTTTAGTTTTCTTTTCTTTCTGTTACTGACACTGTTTCAGGCTCGTTTAAGTAGCTCTAACTGTATTGCGATGGAAACTACAATGGAAAAATGTACGTTACGAAATCAGGATTATGAACGTTATTTAGCGATAATTGTTTTTAGTTAAGCAGATGGGAAGAAATGATTTTTCAGAACATTCCCTTCAACCTGTCATTTTTGACAGGCTTTGGGACTAATGTCAAATAAAGAGGAAGTGATGCCAAATCTGTTTCCTTCGTAAGGTGTTACTTAATGTATAATTGACAGTGATGAGAGGGGGAGCCCTACTGTTCACGCCTACTCAGTCGAAAGAGAGGACATCCGACAGACGAGGCAACGGTGAATAAAAGTTTCGAATGCCTTCACGCCATTGCCATTAGGAAAGGCTTGGGAATTAACTCCACGCATTTAGTACCTAAAATCGTGATAAGAAATTATCAAAAACCACATCTACTCAGCTGGACAGATACCAGAGAGTGAATCTTTTTACTCCAGCGAGGCTCCAGTACCCATACAGAAAGTTCTAGCATGCTCCACCAACGAAGAAGACAGATTATTCATAATGATATCAAAAGTCCATTTGGAAGTACAAGTTTCAGGACCTGCCGCTACTTCATATGAACGGTATATTCTGGAATGTTCCTTCAGCGTATTCGCTTACTTGGTAAAAAGGAACTGCAGTTTCCGGAAAATTTGTTGAAGGGCACTGTATTTGACGAAAGATCGAGCAATGTAGAGCTCAAAGAGAAATCTAAAAATGTGAAAGACTTTTGTACGAATTGCAATATGTTTATGTTGTACGCTAATTAACGAATTCACCTGCAGATCAAATTTATCCATCCTCAAGGATCTTAGCCGAGGTATATTACAAACGGAAACCCAATGATTTATTAAAAACACTGACTGCGACAGGACTAAAACCGTGTACAGGAATTTTTACGTCTGAACCACCTACTGTTTGCTGTAAAACATCTCTAATAACATTTAGCATGCGTAAGGATTTTTCGCATGCTGTTATCTTCGAAACAAAGGCCCTTTTGGAAAAAAATACTAGATTCAGCAGCTGGCTGAGGAAGACCGTAGGTTTTGGTCGAAACGTCGGGAGAAAGATGGATTGAATAAGCGCGGCGTAAATCTCCCAAAGCAATTGACAAAATCGATAAGGAATTTACACACAATTTTAACAACTTGCAGCAATATGTGCATTATATGTCGTATATTGTGTGGCAGAGTGCACAGTTCCTACAGAAAAGTGTTTCCGATGAACTGTGAGGTTACGCAGTGTTGGGAGCGGAGACCGCTGTCCGTCTAGGGTCCCGTTACAGCTGCAGTACGTTCCAAGGTGGCATACCACCACTCTCTCACCTTATCACAGACTGCTCGAAGAAATTACCTCTGTGTAAAACGAACATTACTACTGTTAGAGTTTACATCAAACAATGCAACAGGTCGTTAACGAACTATCCTCACTTACTGGGAGGTCATGCCTGAATTACTTCACACCGTTCCCTCTCGTTATGTTATGTCATACTTTGCTGTGACATCACAAATTTTGCAATCTTAAATTTAAACTTGATTAAAAGAGCACATCGAATGTTACGTTACGAACTCTAAAAGCCCCTTCCCGCTTGTAACGCAATGTTGCTCGTTGTGAACTCCTCTCCCGTTATCGTGTGACGTAATTTATGCGTGGTCCATTACTTGAAAGGCATCTTAAAAGTTTTTCACCGTAACAGCCGTTTTTCTTTTCATTTTAATAATATTTAGAGAGCACTGATAATTTGTGTTGAGAGACTTTGCATAGCGTACAGCAGTTTGAGAAGACTGGGAACCTAGTCAGATTATAAACATGAACTTGAAATATAGTGTTATGAAAACGTAGTAAAAAGAGGATGAATGGTGGGTCTTATTTTGAGACGCTTACATTAATCTTATTACACTGACACGAACGAGAGTTTTTTTTTTTTTTGTTTTTTTAGTTGAATCTTGTTAAAATATTTTACATTAAATTTACAAATGTAACCATACCCAGTTTTAAGAACAATAGGAAAAATCAGCAACATCAATGTATTCAATAAACGACTAGCACATTCTATCGTTTCTCAAAATAACGTATTATTTTCACTATTTAATAGTGTCACTGTAAGTATGGATAGAAAATTTCAAAAGGTTTATCATTAACTTTCGACCAGTAACATAACATCTGGTTGCTTGATGATCAAGGTGCCCGATTAATCATTGGAAAGTCCCCGGTACGAATCGCGGTCTCTGCCAGAGTTTAGATTATCTGGTTATATCACATTTCCCGTAAGTCCTAAACATAGCTATCTTACATATTCGAAGATAATCAGCAGATTATCTTAACGCTACAAATTTAATTTGCTTTCTTCTATTCTCTAATGTCATATGGAATAATTTTCTGTAGAACTCAACGCATATGCAAAAGGTCTTAAGAATCCAGAAATGTGTAATACGAATTATTGACTTAGAATAGCTAGCAGAAATACATTTAGGCACCTTAAAACCGTCTCAGAATTCATATAATGATTAATATGTTAAGTATTTGGGCTTCATATTTTCTATAATTAATTGGTTAAAATCATTTGGTTAGATGAAAAATTATTATTATTTTGTTGTTGTTGTTAACTGTCTCTTGAGATTATCGCGGGCCAACTTTCGTAGGAGCTTTGGGGAAGTGTTAAACATACGGGTCTTCTATATATTTTGCTGATGCTATTACCCTGACTTTGCGATGTAGTTCTCATATAATTTAATTAAGTTAATTGCGATGGAACGCACCCTCCGGTGGTAATGTCCCTACTTACCCAATTTTCACCCTTTCCTGTGCCCTCTACAAATTTCAACGTTAAATGTTTCAACGTTTTTGGTAAATTATTCACCAATTCTCTTTGTAACTTATACCAATCTCTGACACTTCACTTCTCTAGGTGCAGTTATTTCCAGCTACTTGAGGTCTCCAATTTCCGTAAAATGAAATACATGATCGAATTGATTCCTCCCACCTTAAATTGGTTTATTCGTGTCAGGCACATAGCCTATCTGCGAAGTACCCGTTACTTGATCACAAACAGTAGTGTTAACTGGTATTCGCAACTTGTCACTCACGCGCGGAAGTAACTGTAAATTCCTTACAGCAAAATCAAAGGAGTTCAGGTAGTTTGCACAGAACACGAAGCGAAGAAAAATAACGCCTGTATCTTTATGAAAATACAAAGAATTGAGGCAGTCGAATTAAATCGGAAGCGAAATTACATCCGATGACAGTTTTAAATGAGACTTCGAAACCAGGTTATCAGTAGCAAAACTATATTTCTCATAAAACAGAAAACATCTAGTATCGTGCTCTTGTTTAAACCAAAGAAATAAATTACTAAAACTGAATGTATGAAACAGAGAAACGGAAAAGTTAAGTGCCCGATATGTGAGGGTGGAGATATTAAATGTACTCAGGACAACCTATAGAATTTTCAATGCAATAGTTTCTTATTACCCATCCCACACCCATTTCATTGATCATATCAATTCATTGGCTTTTATGAGCTGATTCCATCCTCAAGTGCTCTGGAATACTCCTAGGGAGCGTCCATAAACCACGTAGCTCCATTTGGCGTCCTGTGAACCCCCCTCCCCCCACGTAGTCCACCGTGGCTTTTGCCTCTACCCCCCCCCCCCTAACGTAGCGTTTCCCCCTTCTGATTCCAGAAGACATTTTGTACTGTTTTCTCTTGTCAGACTATTGTAAATTACAAACTGAGATAATTAAATAAAGGAAAAAAATATTAACAAGCAGTTGTGTGTTCTGTACCTCATTTTAACTGTGAAAAATGATATGAATGGAAAGCTAAGTGGCCTTGCTCGAAACCTCCTTTTTCCCCCCCCCCATGTAGCTCAGCGTAGCCTTCCAGCCAATCCCCCCCCCCCCAGGCCGAGCCACGTAGTTTATGAACGTCCCCTTATTAGGAGAAGTGGATGACCCTTATAACAGGAGTCATTCAATTACCAGAGGCTCGACAATGCAGCCAGGGTGCAACATATGAATGAAATGAAGATGCTAAAATATTATCTTCATATACCTTATCTGTAAGCTCTATATTATTCTGTTCTCGAAGTGTATACTCTCTGATGTTGAAACTGAAGACCGCTCCGGTAACTCAGATAGGAAGTCGGCTAAAAACTGTGGTCAATTTTTTTCTCGACGTCGCAGTCATTATAAGTGAACTGAGGGCAAGGATCGGCCTTTTGAAGGAACTATCTCGGCATTAATTAACTGGCGGTCATCACCAGGTCAGCTCTCGAAGAAGTAGATGGTTTAGTAATCTTTCCACACTATAGGAAAAGACAACGCGTTAGGAACGAAAGGCCCATCTCATCGCGAACACATGCAAGCTGCTGCTAGTTGTTTGTTTGAAAGAATCATTTAATTTATTTAAACTGTAGCTGCTACCAAATTCAACATTTACACACTCGTAACAGCACTTATTAATATTCCCCAACACAAATTACATTTATATTAGTCTCCAAATAACGGACTTTTGATACGCGCTCGTTACAAAGTGAGCACTCAGCTGTTGCCCCTGTGGTCACCAAAGATTTTTAGCTCTAACTTTCGCTATCCCAAAGACTATACATACGACGGCTTATGGAAATCTATTCTAATATTATAAACGTGAAAGTAACTCTGTCTCTCTGTGTGGTTGTTATGTTTTTTACCATTGTAACATATAAGTTGTGTGTGATGTAAAAATCAAAATTAAAGTTTATCACTTGTAAAAGTTTGTTTTGTTCAATTTTTGTTTCGGCCCACCTAGATAATTTTTAATTTTATCCGGCCCTTCCCTTAAAAAGTTTGCCCATGTCTGAGCTAGGCCAACTTTTAAGTTATATTTGCATATATATTGTCGTCTATGGTCTTGTCTTGTTTTAGACCTGTCTTCATTGTTATTGATTTGCTCTCGAGATTGTAACAACAGTATATTTTATAGCACACATTAAGAAAAAGTTGGTAGAAACATTAAAAAATGAAAAAAAAATTTAATTATGTTTTGATGACTTAGTAATTACTTTTTGCAAGATCAAATACAGAGAAATTTTAGAATTAGTTTCTGTTTGTACATTACGGATTAAAAGATACTCGAAACTTATGCCTTTTTGTTTTAAACTAGGTGTTCACGGTTCGTCGACAACGAAGTAATCAGAGCAGTGTAGAACTCTCAGCAAGGAACGGCAATGAAACCAGCCACGGCCTTTAAGAAAGAACCATACGAAATTTACCAGTAGTGATTTCGGGGAAAAATGTTGGAAATCTCACATCTGGCTAACCATACCGTGGATCGAACCTGAGTACGCTCAGATGCTAGCTAGACTCTAACACTACAGTTCACCCACCATGTGTGTGATTCACGGTGCAACTAAAGCGTACATATTAATGGCTTAGTTAATATAATTGTAAAAGCTCATAGTAAACAGCTTCATCTCCATACTATACTAGGGGTGATGACAGAAGAGAATTAAAGACTGCGCTAATGAAGAATGCTTACAGAACATGGGAGGAATGTAGCTTATCTGGAGTAATGTGCAAGCGGATGCTGTGGGTATAAGACTAGCCAGCAACCTGCTGCAAAAGATTGTGTCAGCGCAGAGCTTGTAAAAGCTGACCCTATGTTTTCAGCAAAGTGCATTGTTCGACCAGCAGCGCAGAGAGCAAGTTTAAAACTCTCTGGGTTATGAGAAAAATACATAGAATTTTTTTTTTAGTAAGAAGGTTGTAGGACAATTGATAACTTATTTGACCTACTATCCCACCCAAAATATTGCACATACACTAGCGAGAAGACAAAGAGAGAAATAACAGGAAGAGAGAAAGAAAGATAGAGAAGGAGCGCGAGAAGACGGGAAAGAGACAAGAACGGAGAGGAGAGGATGAAAAACGGAGGGAGCGCGAGGAGAGAGAGAGAAGGGCAGAGAAAGAAGAAACGATTAAATAAAAAAGGAGGTAAAAGAAGCTAGCAAAGGAAAGAGATATAGAAATGGAAAAGGGAGAGAGAATGTTAGAAAGGAGGTCATGATTGAGAGCGCAGGAGAGATATAATACAGAAGACGGAGGAGGAAAGAAAAAATGGGAGAGAGAAGATAATTGAGACAAAAGTGAGAGGCAAAGAATACAGAGATATTGAACGAAAGAGAGGGCAAGAGAGAGAAGGGGTGAAGGGAAGAAAAGCAAACGATAGAAGATAGAGAGAGGCGATGGAGAGGTAGAGAGGAGAAGGGGAGTTAGAGAGGAGAGAAGGGGAGGTAGGGAGAGAAGGAAATGGAGAGAGAAGTAGAGATAAAAATGAGATATGCAGATGGGGAAGAAGGGAGAAGAGGAAAGAAGCAAAAGAATTTTTCATATATAAGCTAAGAGGAGCCTAATGTTGGCATCTATGTGTCAACGTCTAAGCACGATTTAACATTTGTTGTCATATTCTGTTTGTCATTTACATTCGCCCTGTTCATAGTCCAATCAATTTTTTTATAAAATAATTATTATTTCTGAAGATTTCTCTGATGTCCTCCTTCCACCACTTCCAATGTTTTGCAAGTCCTTCCGCACCTAGTCAATCCTCCATGTACAATGTTTCTTTGAAGAGATTAAATACAGTACATTCAAACGCTTAAAATAAGCTCTTATTCAGCCCACTGTTACATCAACAAAAATGCATTGTGGAATAGTATTCTAGAGAACTGTGGCAGATTCCATGAATTACATTTTTTCCCCATCTCATAACAAAGTTTGAGGATTTTGTTTTACATTTTGTGTGAACGCAATGATACGCTGGACGAAAGTATTTTGATTCGTTTCTTGAGTGTAAAATACATGACGAGCAGTAAACATTAATTACATCACATAAACATTTGTAAATAAAGCCACTTTCATTTTTTTTAAAACTGCTTTACGTCTCTCAACAGCGAGGTCTTTAGAGACGGGAAAGGATGAGGGCAAGGAATGGGAAGGAATTCGGCCATGGCCTTTTTAAGGAAGCATCCCGGCATTTGCCTGGAGTGATTTGGGAAACCATGGAAAATCCAAATCTGGATGCCCGGACCACTTTCATAATAGAAAAACAGTTGTTTGGCGTGGAACACTTTTTGTACACAAGCATCTACACACAGCACACTATTTTTTCCTCTGATTTTATGGCTAAGTCCTAAAAAAAAAAAAAAAAAAAAAAAAAATACGAAATATGCCAAAATTGCTCGTAAAATAATTCAGTTAACTGACAGTGGTAAAGTACTTTTTCCACGAAGTTTCATTGCTATCTGTTCAATAATAGTCTCCATAGAGGTTAAAGAGACTGCAGTAAATAAAACAAGCATTTTATTGAAGTTATACCACTCTTAATTCAATGCAACATGGTTTAGCAACTTCATTAACTCACGATGGGAAATCCACATACAAATTACTGTTTAAGTAGGTGGGTGAAATGAAGCAAATCATCGGTCCCTCAAACAGTAATAGAGCGAAGAACATGAACCCATTGTAGAGCGGAATTAGAAAGTTAGCATGCCCATTTTTTAGGGTTCCATTCTTTCTGAATGAAAAATGGAAACCCTAATGGATTCATTTCTCTGCCCGTCTGTCACAGCCTCAACAATTCTGAACCACTTAACTAGTTCTTAGTACCCCTAACAGAATTTCCAGGTAAAATTGGGTAAAGTCATAGAGCTGTTAGTAATTATAGGCGGTTTAAAGGAGGATTTAGAAACTTTAGTTTTTTTCTCTTTTTCTTTTAACGAAACTGTGTCTTATCTAATTACAGCTCACAACCTACTTAACCTGAAAATGTTTGGAATTTTTTTACTCTACTGTTTATAAGAGCTGTTGGTAAAAAAACCATCAAAAATCTAATTCCCATTATTTCCGTAACTACTGATGCAGTGATGTTAAGCCTCCGAGAGATTACTGGTAAATCTACAGCGAACTTTCTGGTATGTTTATCGCCAAATAACTAAATAACGAATGTTAGTTAATTTAAGTCGTCAGTAAAGCATTTTTGCGAAAAAATAGAAAGTTTCCTCAATAGATTAAAAATATTCGTGAAAATGCCTTGTTTTATTAAAAAACTTTTAAATTTTTTCAAATACTCATACTTCTTTGAGTGAATTTTTTTTATTTTAGTTGATATTTATGTTTTGAAAGTAAACATCGCGGAACAAATGATGAAATTGATTTAGGATAGACTATTTGTTAATTCAAAAGTTTTACAAACAATTTAATATAAAGTATAATCCCATTTATGTGCAGAAGCCTCGCACTTGACAGATTTGTCATTATTCTATTATTTTCACTGATCCTCGTAACTACGAGTCGATGACTCAATCAGTTAACTAGACCATGGATGTAAGATAGTCAAATTAAGAATTCATGAACAGACTAAAAATATGCAATCATTTTATAAAAGGACACCAAATACTATTTCGAAGAAAGTTAATTTCTGGAGTATAATATCAAGTGCTAGGCTCAGAAAACACAATCTCCACCTACCGTGATGTCGAAACTATTCTTGAATTCCGTACATCGCGCTTTCAAAGGACGATCTTGATCAATCCTTGTTCAAACATCTGCCGAAACAGATATAGAAGTTTCTGCAACAGATCTTAGAAGCGTATGTTTCCATAACAGATACAATAATATCCGGGACGCTCCTTACTTTATCTAAGTGGTACGTGCTGTTGCTATCTAACGGTAATGCGATCACTCCACATCGACGAAAGCGACGCCTAGCAGTTTGACTCTGAACTTATTCTTTAAAATTATATCTCATTTATCGATTTTGGTAAAGTGTGGAGGAAGGAAGGAAGAAAGAAAGCTCACCATAAAAAAAAAAAAAAAAAAAAAATAAAATAAAAAAAAAAAAAAAATAGAAATAAACAATATGATTACTGTTACGAAAAAATTCCCAACAATACCGACTGTCAGAGTGGCGGATAGTGGCCAAAAGTGGTGGTTTCAGTTGAGTTTTCTGGACGTAAAGTAGTGTCACAGTTATGATTTTTTTTTTTTTTAGTTAGAACTTTACAGTTTGTCGACGTCGAGAGATCAAAGCCGGGTGAGGATTGGGGATATGAAATGGTAAAGAATCGGGCCATGGCCTTTTGGAAGAACCATCCAGCCATTCCTTGGAGTGATTTCGGGAAACCATGGAAACCGAAATCAGGATGGTCGGACGGGGATAGAAACCGCCAGACGTGAACGTTAAACGATCACTCAACACGTCTGTTTTAGAACCAAATGTCCCGTGGGAATTGGAGATTGAAGAGAAAGCCTGGTTACATAATAATAGCTAGTTCGTTCAATACGCCAATGTATGTGATTAAAAACAAACAAAAACTGGCTAGTTTCAAAACTAGCCTCGCGTAATTGGATGTTCTGTAGCCCAATGAGCTTCACATATAATTATATGATAGATCAGACGCAGTCGCTTGGGGGGGGAATCAATGCTAGTGATATTTTCAGGCTAGTTATCAGTCCCACCAACGCCGTACGGAGTTGCAGGTAAAGCCACTTGTGAAATCGTTAAATTATAATCAAATTTATTATAAGGACTTCCAGTATTATTATATTAATATATGACAAACTAGCGGCAAAATATAAGCTTTTGCTTACTTGCAAATAATATTGGATTAAACTTTTTTGGTATTTGCTTTTTAAGTACAATACATAGTCAATATTGTTGTAACCCAACCATAGTTGAGGTACGCCAGGAAAAATAATAAAATCCGTTATTTGCTTGTCGAGAAGGATTTTCTCAATTTCTGCCATAGTCAAAGTCTTCAGCTTCATGGATTCTAGTGTTGTATCAATTCATACTTAGAAAGTACTAGAAGTTGCGGCGTATTTGGGACGTATGTAGTAAGGAGAAGTCTGATTGGTGGAACCAAGGTCAGTCGAGATGGTTTAGGATAGCACGGTAGCAGATCGCGAATGTATGTCACAAGTTCAGCCTCAATTATGTATTCAGAAAATCAATACCGCATTTCGCGAGCCAGAAGATGCAATATTGATTTATTTATGAAACCGTAGCCTTCACCATTTATACTCCAGCACGACGAAGAAATGTCAGTCAGTGAGTTGTCTGGTGAAGAAAAAGCAGTCGCGATTGCCAAAGAACTTGGCGCCAGTGAAGGATGAATCTGGAAAAGAAGACAATGAAAGACAGTTGACAGTCACAGGGGAAAGTTGTCCAACAAATAAAAAAGTTGCGGAAATTCGATACCACTCTAAAGGAGGACCAATTAATTCACGCTTCAGTGGCTATCATACCGCTCTCTACGTCGAAAACTCCCGAGAAATCACTATTCAAGAAAGAAAAAGGTGCCGCCCATGTGTATAAAACAAAGTTTACTCACAAATGGAAGGATTCAATGCTGATGAGAACAAACATTCCTTCATTCAGACTTTTAATGAACCTGGCAGTGGATTTGGTGTTAATCCACAGAAAAAGGTTCATCCTAAGAGAACCTATATTCCTACTGAATGGACCAGAAGAGCGAATGCGAATCCTACATACCCGTTAATGGAACGTTGTGTTGGTAGATTAAGCAGTTGGAAGGAAGCTCTTAAACTTCTCAGTATCACTTGGAGTTTCTATCATCTCAGCCATGTTTACACGGGAGTTGCGTCGCAAGTTATCCACATTCCCTTCGTGGGAATGTCACACGTATTTCAACTAATTTAACAGGTAGAAAATTAGCTCGCGTTTCGCACGATTTCTACTAGCGTAATGCCAGCACAATGTTCCCTGATTGTGTCTGTCCCACTGTCACTTTCACTGCAACACCTCTAAATTTGTTATCACACTAATAAGCAATTTACTATAATGGATTACAGAGTATACCGAACGTAAGGAGCTAACTAATGCAAGAAACGAGAAGCTGGACACTAATCAACGATCTCCTTTATTAAAGAATCTTTATGGACTAATCCTATTATGGCTGCAAATACCTCCGTTTTAACGTTTTTTGACTTACGTTTATGGTCGTCTAGTTATTGGGCCAAACTGGTGTGCTAGATCATCCCGCTTATAAATAGAACAATATTGTCTATGACCAGGTGGTTTGTGAATGATCGTGCCGTTGGCCAAATTTGGTTACTTGGAGAGCTTATCCGTTACTTTACGTCGTTCTATATTCACGAAATTCTCGTTTTTATATATTCAGGTGTCATAAACACACTTCAGGTACGGATTTATCTTGGTCTGGTGCTGAAATGATACATTCGGATATTTTAAAGGTGGATTGTTCTGAGCAAGAAAACAAAAGGAAGCAGAATACTATAATGAATAATTTGGACTATTATGCCTTGAAGTTAAGCCCCCATGCCATGGATCATTCGATGGAGAAAAAGAAAAATTACACACGACAAATATGACTTCTCTGAAACTCCTCCTGACATTACTGAACACTATCACAGGCTGATAGTCTCCAACATGTAAACTTGTTTCTCTTATTTTCCACCATTTCGGGAATATTGATTTCCGTCTTTGGCTGACGCACACGATATGTTTGTAGATATTGGTCCAACTAAAGTAAAATGTTGCTCAACACAGGCGGTAGGATGCATCATTAACAGTAAAATTCTGTAAATCTTTCCTTTCGCTTAGGTCTTTACGGTTCGTCAATTTTGAGGTAACTAGAGATAGGAGAGAATTGCGGACAAGGAATGGGAAAGAATTTGGCCTCATTCTTCTGAAGAAACCGGTATTGCTTTGAGTGATTTCAGGAAACCATGGATGGCCGACAGAGGGTTTGAACCCCTGCCCTCCAGGCCAGAGCTTTACCGTTCACCCACCTGGCTCATTTTCTGTTAATAATTTGCCGACTCAACCAATCGGACACCCTAAGGGATCAACGGCTCAGGGTTCCAGCGTTGCAGGTGCATAGCATTTGTCCTTGTAACTGCTGATCTCAACCTGAAGAATATACTAATTTCAAACCGCAGTTCTGTGACGAGGAGCGAGGAACTAGCCGGAAGTACTGTGCACATGCAGACTGGTGTTTATAGCAGGTGATTGCTGGCTGTCTCGGCATGGTCTACTTGCCTGCGAAACGCCTTGAGGCAGTGTTCGAGCTGGCGCACATAACGCCGACTCAAGTCAAACATCAGTTAGACCAAAACGTGCTCTGTACTACATGCTGACACAACAGATGTAAATCGCAACACGTGTCAAAAAATCATCACTACTTCAATAAATCTGTAATCGGCAGTTTCCGTGCATCACGAAAACTGCCGAAGCGATTTGGATAATATTTTCACTGATTAAAAGCTTAGGGTCTAATTTAAAAACTTTACTTGGACAGTTAAGGGAACAATAAATGATAAACTGTTCGTAAACTGAACAGATGGGGGGATCTTTGGCGGCTAACATCGAAGACTAAACCCCCTACTGGGGTAACCCGAACAGACAGTACCAAAGATTACGCTATATCAAAGATCAATATTAAACTCTTTGGATTCTGTTTATATTGTTGTTGACTGGGCAACTTTGGATTTTTTAGCACGTGACTCATTTTAAATGCAGAATTAAATTCAGTTGCAGGCCATAGCAAGACGTCAGTATTATTGCTCTCATAAAGGTAATTTAAACTTGAAAACTAAATTCACCGTGTCTTATGCGAGCTATACATCAGAAGAAATAGTTTTTTCCCCTCCCCTTTACGTCTGCGATGTACGCAAATACACTTAAAGCTTCGGATTCCACGTTAAATTTTAAGTCTCGAAAGGACTGGCGGTCCTACCTTCGACACACTGGCTAGGTAACCTACGCCTCTTTCTACAGGATCCAACTGACGAGTTGTGAAGGTAGTAAATTACCCCCAATCGAATCTGATTGTTGATACGTTGTCCATCTTGCATAGGCCTCTAGCTCGCAAACGGAGAAAACTGCAGGCTTCAAATTCGTGCTGTTAGGGAGCATCCATAAATTACGTGAGGTGAAATAGGGGGGGAGGGGGTCCGGCGAAATCTCACCAGATCTCACCAAGGGGGAGGGGGTGGGGGGCATCGGAAATTTCAGGTGAGATTTTTTAAAATTGGGCAGGACAGTAGAGCTAAAAAAAAAAAAAGGTCTACCATTGACGCGAAAGTCGATTTTAGGGGGGTATTTGACTGAAAAGTGTGGGTGAGACCTTGAGACCTTAAAAAAAAAAGGTCTCAAAATGTTGTAAAGACGATCTGTAGGGGGGGGGGGGGGTCTCACAGGACCAGATCTCACCACAGGGGTGGGGGGGTCGGGCCAGATCTCACCAAAATCTCACCAGAGGGGGGGGGGGGTCCGAAAATCCGGAAAAACACCTCACGTAATTTATGGATGTCCCCTTATGTATCTCGTTGACCCAAAACCGAAAAATCGTATTTTAATGTCGAATTAGTTTTATACACCAGAATGTATAGTTGTTTATAGATCTCATAACTTATTGTACTAAATAACTATGCAATTTGACCCTATTTTCACAATAATTGTTTTTTTGGTTTTTAATCTGGCTGCACGGCAGAGCACACACGTCGAGTCAACGGCGTACTAGCTACCCCTTTTCTCGAAGTGATTGGGACCATTTTTATACTTCAATTTCTTCGGTCTTAGCGATACCACAGGCCCTAAATTTCTATTATACATAGATTTCAGCAATCTGAGCATACACACTAAATTATATTTCGCTACTGTTCTTAGTTTGAATGTAATTTAGATGCCAATTTCATCATGTTTATTATACACTCTCTCAATGACTGATGTTTATCAAAACTTTAAGGTACTTCACGTAGACGTATAAAGCTGAAATTTGTTACACACATACAGTTTTACCTCTTAATTAAATAAAAGTAAAAAATTCACAAATTTCCATATAACTACTTAAACCCTTCCTACCCTAAGAACTTTATATGCCTCAGATTTTCTTTATAATAGTACTTTACTGAAAATGATGTTGGGTCAAATGCATTGCATTCCAATGGAGGGGCTGGAACTGAAAGACTGAACTTACAAAGATAAACGTGAAAGCATTAGAAGCCGGTGTGATGAGGAAACGGCTATCGAAATAAGTGTAAACGCAGTTTTTTTTTTACTATCGATTTACGCCTTGTCGACGTCGAGGTCATTAGATGCGGGATGGAACTGGTGTCAAGAAACGGGAAGGAATGACCATGGCCTTTTTGAAGGTAGCATCCCGGAATTAGTCTGGAGTGATTTGAGGAAACCATGGAAAACCCAAATCTGGATGCCCGGACGGAGATTCGAACCGGCGTCCTCCCGAATGCGAGGCCAGAACGTTAACCGCTCACCCACTAAGCTCGGTAAAATTTTCTGAGATGGTCTAGAACAAATCTAGTATGGATCGTTCGGAACCATAGACGGTATAAATGTTTTTTTTTCCCCCATGAAATTTTAGTCATCAGGAAATTGGTACAGTGGCACTACTGGATATTTAACGGAGCCATACTGTTCCCCTTTAACTTCGTTCAAATAACTTTTTATTTTACAAAGCGTTATTATACGTAGACAAGAACGTGGCAAATGAAGGAAGACATTCAGTTACGCGACATTAAAAGAATCATCATCTAACGCCTTCTCCGTCATAACCATGAAAACTAACTCCGCAATCCTGCCAGGTAACGGGGACCTACAATTTAACGTGGAATCCAATCCACGATGACAGTGTCAATGTTGAGTAAATTAATTTCAGTTTTGAATGCTACAATGCTATAGGTTTTTTTTTTTTTTACTGCTTTCGTCGACGGCTAAGTTAATTTAGAGGCGGGATGAGACTGGGGACAAGAAACGGGAACAAATTCGGCCATGGCCTTTTTGAAGGAAGCATCCCCACATTCGCCTGGAGTGATTTGGGGAAACCATGGAAAACCCAAATTTGGATGCCCGGACGGGGATTCGAACCCGCGTCCTCCCGAATGCGAGACCAGAACGTTAACCGTTCACCCACCACCCTCGGTATAGGTTCGTATTACGGGGATAATTTCAATAACGAAAAGTGACACACGTTTAAGAAAATATTAATTTGCGGACACGTATTTTAATATTTCCGCCTTTCGGCGTTGCATCAAAATGAAACATATCCTATTTTCTACCGGAACCATTAGCGGCACATTGTTGGAAAACCAATCAAAATCAGGCATGTACCGTTTTGCTTAGTAGTATTCAACGAGAAACTGACAACAATTCCGGGATATTTTTATCTTAATTTCACACCTTTTATACTAACATCAAAATAAACATGCCCTATATTGTTTCTAGGATCATCTGCTGCACATTAATCACAGCCCCATCAAAACATGGGCGGCATTTTTTGCATGAATCCCGTTTATATGACAATCACTATAAAAACATATTTCTTTGTAGCTTATTAACGGCGCCAGAAATTCAAAAATATTTTAAATGTACAAACTATTTCCTGGATGTAGTTTAATTAGATTTATAAACAGACCTAATAGTATATGTTGTATTGGTTTTATGTTAATTTTTCAATAATGGGTGAAAGAAACGATAGATGAAGTTATATCCCATATTCAACAGTTGACCAAAGTCGAAAATATAAGAAGATGTATGCTTTATAATTTAAAACTGAACGTCTCCCGTACATGAGTATAGAACCGGAGAGTCATGTCATAGATCACCTATTCAACGGGTTCCCAATTTTTAAGTGCAGTACACCAGAGAGAATTTTGATGGACATAGCCCAACTCTTTACCGTGTCACTCAATGCAAAATAACACAGTAACAATACAGAAGCCGAGGTGGCCAGCACAAGTAGCTCACTTTCCCTTCCCCTCTGGAGAGTCCTATCGTGGTCGCAGCACGAGAGCAGAGAGAATCGCAAAGTGGTGTTCGGTCGGCCTTGCCAGATGACCCCTAATAACTGCTCTTCACTTCGCCGCTTTCACCTGCCACTGGCTGATAGCTACGGTATTCACTCTCCGTTCTAATGCCGCGCCATTACCAATCGAGTTTGATGCACCCGACATACATAATGTAGCGTAACATTAATTCAAGCCAATACTACACAGTTTAATTTATCTACGTTCGCTATCAAACTGTACTGCAATAGAGTAGAGAAATTGATTACAATTTTTTTGTTTTTTTGTTTCGGGCTTCACGGATTATTGACGTCTTGGCTACTAGTGCCGGGAGAAAGGAACAGGAAGAACTCCGGCATGCCTTTCGAAGGAACCATTCGTTTGAAGTTGATTCTGGAAAGCATGGCAAACTGAAATCTGGTT
Source organism: Vandiemenella viatica (assembly GCA_031002005.1). Taxonomy (NCBI): domain Eukaryota; kingdom Metazoa; phylum Arthropoda; class Insecta; order Orthoptera; family Morabidae; genus Vandiemenella; species Vandiemenella viatica. The sequence continues at coordinate 376,569,368 of CM061920.1, forward strand.
GGCTGGACGATGATTTAAACCTGTGTCCTTCCGAATGCCAATTTCGTGCACCCACCCAGCTCGGCAAGTGATTTAACTAGCTGCAAATTCCATCTACGTTATACGCACCTAAACTCTCCCGATAATGCAATCGGTTTGACGATGTTGGTGGCTGCAATGGAGGGATTTATACTTACGAGGCACCATTCTCGGGGAATTTAACTAGTGTTGCTTTATTTTGGATTCTACAGTGATAGAAGTGATACCCCCGCCTAAGTGGTTAAGTGTGCTGAGACGCCACACATTGGATCGGGGAAGTACAACGGACTGTGCACGATCCTGCCTGCGATTTTAGGCGGTTTAATGCCGCCATCAAGGCGAACGCCGGGACGGTTTCCAATCTCCGGCTCATAAACTACACGCTGAACATAGTTACACGTTTCACAGACAGATGGCAGCACTCCCCCCCCCCCCCGGTCAGCAGAGACTACAACCTGGCAGTAGGTGTAAAATGCTTGGCGTCAGCTATATAGGGCCTGCTACCGTAAAACCATACCTCCCAAATTCACCATGCCAACGATGAGTAAAACCCAATGAAGGCAGCCAATCCGAAAATGTTTGGGAAAGGTGGCGAAGGAGAAGTATTAGAAGTGAAACAGTTCGTGTGGTAATGTGTATGCTTTCAATGTATTGTGTTTGAGCTGTCAATAAAATGATGAACTGAGGGCGAGAGTGAAACCCGATTCCCTCTCAATCGTGCCCTTTATTCCTAAAGACGTCAAAAGGGGTCACAATATTTTTAATCCCCATTAGACGGAAGAATCGTCAGCAACAGTATCCGTTCTTTCCATACGCACTTGCTGAAAGGTTTTGGAGTCAATCCAGAACTTTGGTTCACAGTCTGGTTTAAGGTACTACAATAATTCCGGCCTAGGTCGGGGTTTAGAGCAGACTATCTTTTCGAACCTTAGCGAATACATCTTGATATCATAATGTGGTCCCTAAACAGTTCCACCTAGTGTTGCAAACTGAAAAAAAACAAAATGTTTTTTTTCAGATTTGTGAAAAAAAAACATGAAAAAAAACTTAGCACCCTCGTTTTTTTTCTAAATTTGTTTTTTTTTTCAGAAAACTATATATTTGATAAATTATAGTTTTATTTATGGAACTTACATTTTACATGTGTGTTTTAAACCTTACTAAATCATATAATATCTTACATAATGATTCATAAATGTATCTATATAGGTAACATAATTTTTTATTCATCTTCTATGTCGGAACCACATTCACTAGTATCAGTACTACCAACACTAGTTCGGTCGGAGTTGGAATTTTCTGTTTCTTCTTCTGTCCCCTCTAGATCCATAACTTCAGAAATAGTTACATTTTCTTTTACTGGTTGTATTGCATGCAAAAGCTTTTGAGATTGCAATTTTAAATTGTGAGCAAAGTACACACTGTGAATGAAGACTGCGCCGATAGTTCTGTATTACGGTCTTTTAAGTTTGAATTTAAATCTATTATCATACAAAATAGGAGCTTTATTTGTTTTCAATCGTTGGTTTACGCCAACGGTTGCAAGGAAATTATTCATAATTACTGACAATGACTCAGTATTATCACTATACTCTGCGAGTTTAACAAGTATACGAATATAAGGAAAGCACAACAAGTAATAAAAAGAGGCAAAAAACCGTAGTTAAATTTCCTAATTTTTTGAAAAGATTCGTAGGTAGCACTAGTTCAAATAGCGAGTATCAATCCAAACAATGGGGAACGGCCGAACGGGGATTCCTTCTCACGCAACCTAGCCTTTTCGGGAAGTCCCTTTTCGGAAAAGAAAACTTCAGTCGATGTTACCAACATTTTTTTTTTTTTTTTTTTTTTACTGAACCAGAAAGTTATAGTAGATTTAAAAGAAAGATAAGTACTTAGTATAAACTCTAAAACAGTCATATTAAATGATAAATGCCTTAAAAATTTGAAATTTAGGAGTTATAAAAAAACATGTCCCAGAAAAAAAAACATGTTTTTTCAGTTTTTTTCATGTTTTTTTTTTTTCACGTCAGAAAAAAAAACGTTTTTTTTTACAACACTAGTTCCACCACGATCAAACGAGAGCTTCACCAAGGTCTCCTAACAAGACAGATTTATTCGAGAAACTTTTATCACACAGAACATGGTGAACAGATAGTATTACTCAATTTCTAGTCAAATTCGGTACCTAAAGCCAGATTTTTATTCAAGAAATTGTAGTGAAATTGTACGGTACTATAGAAAGCGATTAGGCTGGTTTTTTTCTGCTCATGGCTTTACGCCTCGTCGATGTCCTTAGAGGCGGGAAATGACTGGGGCAAGGAACGGGAAGGAATCCGGCCATGGACTTTTGAAGGAACCACCCCAGAATTCACTTGCGTTGATTTTGGGAAACCATGAATAACCCAAATTTGGATGTGCGGGCCAAATTCGAATCCGCTTCCTCCCGAATGCGAGGCCAGAGCGTTACCGCTCACCCACCACGCTCGTTCACAGTGTTGCGATCTGTAACCGTGTCATCTGCAACAATAAAACTCTAACACACCCACCTTATGTGCAAATACCACTTTCAGTTTTTGATGGAAGAACAAAACGGGCTCGCTAATTTGTCAAGTTGTACGATTGAGATTGGAGTTGTTAACAAGGTGTGTGTTTACCAGAAAACATTTTTGTTTTCTGAATTACATACAGATCCTTTTTCATTTCAGAATGAAAACACCACTATTTCTAAGCGTAATCATTCGCTCGAAAAGAAGTGCGGTCGATCATATAGAATTTGAGTAGCATGTATGTAATGTTTCCAAAATAAGGAAGCAGTTAACTTTCACTCTCCGTCACACGTGCTTTCCATCCACAAAACAATTACTGCAACTTGTTCCCATCGAATTACAGGCTAATTAGCCTAAGAGAATACAAATTAACTGACATCTAAGAAAGCCTGAAACTTTTCACACGTGCAATAAACTAATTATTTTTCTCCATTCAATTCGCACCATATAGCCTAATATCAACTTTTTATCGAAATATTTTTTTTTAATTGTGTGTATAAGCCTCGTCGATGTCATCAGAGGCGGTAAGGATTTTTTTCCTTTGTGGCTTAATTAATGCCTCGCCGACATCAACGTCACTAGAGGCGGTAAGGTCTGGGGCAAGGAAGGGGAAGGAATTCTGGCATAGCCTTTTGAAGAAAGCATCTGGGCATTCGCCAGGAGTGATTTGTGGAAACCATGGAAAACCCAAATCTGGATGCATGGACGGGGATTCGAACCGTCACCCTTCCGAATGTGAGTACGCCTTCAAGAGCGCGCAGAAAAGATGTATTCACGGAGAACCCTGACGATTATGTCTTCAATTATAGTGCTTCTTTTTAGAATAGAAATTTTATGCCTTTGAAGATGCTGTTCCCTTGATAATAATAATGTCATAAAAAGTCTTTAATACAGTATTTTCATTATGGAACAAAATTAATCCTCAATTAACAAGAATAAACGGATAGTAAGTTCCTAACAATTTCAATGAACTTGAAAAAACAGCAAAACGGAACGAATATGTGCCCAAGAAAGTTTCCTCAGCAGTGAGAATACAAAAACTACCTATAGATCGCAATGCAAGCAGCATTACAATGGAATCATCGGTTTCCGCAAAACATTTTATATTAACACTCTCTTCTGACACAAGACGTCAAATATCGACGGATATTTATTAAAATTCTCTCTTTCAAATGGCTTTCGAAACGAGGTTACTTGAGACAGGAGATAACCATGACCAAGAAACCGCAAGAAATTCGGGACAATCCTTTGTTATTTTTTTATTATTGTTATTAATTTTTAATTGCGATGGAGCTAACACTCTGGTGGCAATTCTCCCAGTCATCCATTTCCCCACCCCACCCCCTTTTTTTATACATACATATATTTCTTTAAATTTTCTTTTATAAATGGAATGATGAATTCCTCCCCCATTTACTATTATGATTTACAAATTTTAATTCTAAATTCCTTAAGCGTTTTTTGGAAAATTATCCATCACTACACTTGGTAATTTGTTCCAATCCCTGACACCCTTACCAGCAAAAGAAAATTTTCCCACTCCCTTATGCATGAAATCGAGTGCAAGATTGTAGTCACGGTCGCCTTTTCCATTTCCTGCTCTATTGCTAATTCTTTGTCCAATATCTCTCCATGCTCCATCACCAACATATGCTCTGTACATTCCCAGCGCTCTCTTCACCCTCCTCCAATGCGTCCCAACGCAGCTCCCTTATCATATCAGTTACTGGGTCCTGCGATAATTTCCGCACCTGGCAATCCTCTGGCCTAATTTAAGGAAATAATGAAAAACGGGGCATGTGCTAATCAAGCATCCTTGCTATTAGGAGTCCGTACTGTATTAACTGATATCTCGAGTATGGTGAGTGAGATGTCAGTCGCTGGTCTTAAAAATCAATAACTGACATTTCAGGATAAGCAGTGGTCTCTAATGATGCAACACGTTGCTGTTTGCTCGTTAGTGCAACTGTTCAATTACAACAAAATTTATAGCAAGGAAGGTTGTTAGGGACCTATCAATATATGCAACTTACAAACTGCATTAGAGGAATTTAAAAAAAAAAAATATATTCTGTTTAAGTACGCCATATTTTTTATTTCAGGGACACATTTTAAGATCCTAAATATCAGAGTTTTGAGATAGACCCGATCAGAAAAATGGTTTAAAATTAACAGTTTTATAGGCCACACACTTTTGCAGCGGAAAAAACTGAGAAAAGTATCTTAGATATATATAAAGAATCCTGCTCCTTTTAGTTCACTAAAACCCCAGTAGAATATAATTTTACAAAAATTTAAATTCTAAATCATAGTTTGGATCAACGAAGCACACAAAATGTGCCAACTTGGGGTCTGAAATTCATTCGTGTTAAGAGCTAGATGATGTGATAGATAGCTCAGAGACATCAGGACTCAGTTTTCTTTCCGGTGCGGGATCCTAAAAATCCAAATCGGCGGGGCGAGAATCGAACATGAGTTACGCCAAACGCCAGGTCCGAATGTTAAACATGGCTAGTAATGTTACGCTAAATGAGAACTCAATTCAGCATTTTTATCACCTCCAGTATCAGAGAGCTGAGGCTACACGAATACTACATCGTAGTTTTAACTCTGAGTGTAAGGGTTTGGGAGAGACTATACCAGCCTTTCTCAACCAAACGTCAACCTTTCCTTCACGTGGTGCACCCTGTCTGCACGGACGAGGTTCTGGTGACTGAAAGATTCCCGGTGTAAGGAGTCATCCACTGCATGCTAACGGCATCCGTAAGGAGGGCGAATACTAGTAGATCAAATATAAAAATAGGATCGGATTCAATAGGAGAAGTAAGTGAAATCTGTTACTTGGGAAGCAAAATTACAACTGATCGTCGAAGTAGGAATGATGTTAAAAACAGAATAGTACTAGTAAAAAGAGCCTTCATGAAAAAAATAAACCTTTTATTTTCAAATATTGATCCAGTAATTAGAAAGAACTTTTTAAAACGATGTGTGGAGCACAGCACTTTATTGTAGCGAAACATGGACTTACGAATACCAGAAATAAAGAAAATTGAAACATTTGAAATGTGATGCTACAGTAGAATTCTGAAAATTAAGTGGACAGACAAAGTAAGAAATGAACGAGTTTTGGAAATGATGGGCGAGGAAAGAAGTTTATTGAAGAATCTTACAGAAAGGAGAGACAGGCTGGGTCATATATTGAGACATGCTGGATTGGTTAATTTGCTGGTGGAGGGAACAGTCGAAGGTAAGAACTGCAGAGGAAGACAGATTAGAATATATGAAGCAGATAATTGAGGACGTGGGTTGTAAGGGGTATGTAGAGATGAAAAGGTTAGCACAGAATAGGAAGTGATGGAGGATTGCATCAAACCAATCGAAAGACTGACGACAGCAAAAAAAAAGTTTTAACTCTTGTTGGTCATGTAAGATGATTTTAATTTACTCTGCAACATTGGTACTCCTGCACAGCTGCATGCAGACACTGTGACGGTAGCCGTTGGACAACACCTGGTAGCCCACTTCCGCTCCCAACGAACTTCAACGCGGGGACCACATGGACGTCCCAGTTCTCAGACGCGGGAACCAGCATTTCTGGCGCTTCCACTGTCAAATACTGAGAAAAATGAAACTTTTAGCATGGTATTTGGTAGCTAAAAGATCACAATTTCCATTCGCTGCATAAATAATTGCTTCGAAGTCGCTTGTATCAGCGAGGTGCAGTAGCTTGGAGCCGGTACGTTACGATCGACAGTAAATGAAAAAGTTTACATTAATCTGTTCACTGGGCTATATTCTACATAAATTTTGAACTACATTACACACAACATAGAACCCTAATATTCATGTTGTAATTTCGCCCCTAGTCTTTACTTAAGCGATTAAAAGTCTTCGTACATTAGTGTAAAAAGAGTGTATCATACATCCTACAAGAATTGAAAAATAAACCTGCTCTATCTCCTTCAATAATTATTATTTTTGTTTGTGATAAACAATAACAAATGCACGTTCAGTTGTTACACAAACATAGCAGGTGGTAAATAATTGTGGGCTTTCAAAAAAAGATACAGGTTTTTGTGTTTCAAAACACATTACAGTAAATTTGTGTAACACACAAAATAAGCAAACAAAACTGAGATGGAATATATCTCGACTGAAATGTAATTGGGAAATAAAAACTGGTACCGATGTATTAGAAGGAAACGCTAAGCCAGTAACAACATTCTAATTGTACTAGACGGATAAAAACCACTAGAAACCATTCAGTGTGTGTAGACGTTCAGTGTAGTGTGTTGCATTGTGAATTAATGAAAGAAGGGAGAAGGTGAAAGCCGGTAACAGCCCGTTCAAGCCTACTCTTACGAAATTCCGAAACTTGTGTCCTCATCCAATGGACTAATCACGACAAACAGTGCCGTAGGGCCCTCACTTCATACTCACTCCGGAGAGCTTAGAGATTTAACCCAGGAGTTTGACGCACAACCCACTGACTAGAAATTGTGAATCACCAAATCTCTTCTTCTGCTGACATGTCCTTATGATTAAAATTTTATTTCGTCATCAACGCTCGAGCCAACTAATCCTGTGTTATACGCCGGATGTCATCACGGTGCCGCAACCAGATGACAAAATGGGGCGGAAGAATACAGTTCTTCAGTAACACGTAAAATTATAACAGATCTGCGCTGATAATATCTGGAATAAAGAGTCCAAATGTATATTCTAGCATTCTAAACTAAAAACACAACTGCATTTTGATATCAAATAATATTTAATTTAGTAAGCAATTGTTGCAAAAATGGCATACAACACTTCTAAGATGTTTACAAAACATTTAATTTTTGCGCGATTCGATTATGACCACACAGTAAGATATTTGCCGATGTGCCCATTCCTTGTTAGGAGCTATGCTGCAATGTCAGCGTGGGCAAGGCCTTGAAAAGCAACCCACTGGGGTCAGGTGGCATGAAAGGAATCCGCCTACTGGTATACCACCTGCACGTCTCGTATAAGCTACGTCTCTACTGAGCTTTACGAATGCAATTAATAAAATGTATTTATCAGAATCAAATGCCGTATTGTTTACAGTCAGTTGACAGCCAGTAATAAATCATTCTATTTTCCGGATTATCTTTGATAGCATTCTTCCGCGGTTGCCTTTGATTTACTTCTAATAGCAAACTATAAAAATTTGTAATGTAGCATCTTTACCATAAATTAAATTCCACAATTTCATTACGCTTATTGTAGAGTTAATCTTTTATGTAGTGGTTTAAATAATGATTTACGTGTAATCTAACGTACTGTATTTAAGAAAACTGAAGAAATAAATAACCAAAATTCGAAGGGTGGAATATTTATTTGAATTGCAATGTGATCTTTGATAGATACCTCGCAACTGAGTGCGGTTGCGATCTGTGGCAACTATCTGTTTTCGATACAAACGAATTATTTCTTACTTCGTTGCTCGGCCACGTGGTCGTAATATATACCTAAGATTTAAAGCTAGACCTCAAGTTTTCAAATTGCGAAAAACCAATCCAAATTGTTTTTGTGTGATGCCTGGAAAAGGGACAGACAGATGCGGCCCGCTACATATAGTATAATCCTCGCTGGCAATATTCTTTGATGGTAAACGTCTCTTTAGTGTTCGTAGGGTGTAGTCTATCAGAATCGCAGCTTTCAAGCCTTGTAATTGCTGCCCTGTTTACAAAGTCTTTCCAGGCGGAAAGTTTTCTATGGTGTATTCTCTGAAAGCTATATGGACCTTTAGCAACAGTCAATTGGTTACTGTACCCCTTTCAGTTAACAGAGGTGACTCATGATCAGTCTGCTCTATTTCCACTACAATGCCCTTCCCCTGACATGCGAAGGGTAAATTTACCACCCGCCTAGGCTGGACACAGCGGTCAGCTCCGAGAGGTAGGAACGGAAGGAGCAGTGTCGTAAAAGAGGAGGAGGGGGGCGGTGACAGGAGAAGACTCTCAGCCGCCAGTTCGGATTGAATGGGGTATATTTGGATACTCAAGCAGTCAAATGATTTCTCAGACTTTCCCCACCGTCTTTGTTAATATTAACTTTAATTTTATCCATAATTCACTGTATTGATCAGACTTACTTGAAATCATTTTTCAGCACAGAAACCAACTTTACTAGGCACGAATCTCGCTTAAAAAGAATTTAAACCAATGTAATTACCACAGACACCTGAAGATGGATCCACAGTGTCCGAAATGCACTGTGTAATACTAGCTCATTCACTGCTTTAGCTCTTATTGTTTACCATACTTTATTTTTTCTGACACTGTCCTATCCCTTCTCTGTGTACATGAAATCCAACACAAAATCTTCCCCATACTCTTTCCAGCTGTCTCACTGAAAGTATGGGATCAAATATGAATACATATCGCCAGAAGGTTTGCCAGAAGGTTACTGCAAATAAAATGAATTTGAGTAGCTGTGATGCGGACAAGGATGTAAGTAATGAAACGACAGATGTTAGAACTACCAGAATTGGGTCAGCAATGAGATCTTAAGAGGTTAGCTGAAGCACGAGTGACCATGAATAGTGAGTCAAACTTCGTGCAATGCTACTCTGCGGTTATAAAATGGAGGATAATGAGGGGGACTAGAGATTACTTAGCAACTTCTACAGGTAAACAATATGGCCTCAAGTCTCAGTTCAATAACAGTTACCTAGTCAAGATCTTCCATTCGCAAATGAAATTTAAGATGTATGTGTGACTCTAGCATATTTTGACAAATCCGGCATCAAGGATTGCATCTACAGTTTCCCGGAAATAAACTAAACTAAACGTCTTTAGAAAAATGAGAATAAAAATAGTGTTTATAACCAAAAACACTATCCAAAAACAGCTTAACAGAAGTACATTTACAAATAAATACCACCAATCAGGAATATACCAATTAACATTCCAACAGTGTGACACAGTATACATAGGACAAACAGGCAGAAAATCTGAAACCTGATATAAGGAACACCTGACAGCTCTCTGATGTACCAACCACTCAACATTCGCCAAACATCTGTTACACCATAATCATTCAAACACCAACATACACACCGAGCGTGGTGGTGTAACGGATAGCGTTCTGGCCTCGCATTCGGGAGGACGGCGGTTCGAATCCCCGTCCGGGCATCTAGATTTGGGTTTTCCATGGTTTCCCCAAATCACTCCAGGTGAATGCCGGGATGCTTCCTTCAAAAAGGCCATGGCCGAATTCCTTCCCATTCCTTGCCCCCCATCCTTTCCCGTCTCTAAAGACCACGTTGTTAAAAAGGGACGTTAAACTGTTACAAAAAAAAAAAAAAAAAAAACCAACATACAAACAGATATGCAAATATTAAAGATTAATAATCACAACAAAAACATGCCGACTATTATGGAAAACCTTCACATACAAAAAGCACTCAAAAATGGTAAAAAAGTTATAAATGAATATATACACCTAACAAACCAAACCTTATTCAAGACGTTAAAAAAGGAACAAATAGGACGTATCCTATATTCAAACATACCGCCACAGAACAGACATAGCTAATGACCAGAGATCCAAAATAAGCAAAAGTTCGACAACACATAATCTTTGGCTCACGGTGGATATAAACAACAACAAAAGTTAATACTGTATACAGTTCATAGCCAGAAAAATCGCTAAAATGCATCCTACAAAAACTATGGACAGTAATGGCAATGAGAGAATAGTAGCTGGTGTGGAAATACGAACTTTCGCGTGTTAATGCATAATATAAAACTAAGTACATAGTAATAAAGACAACGGGACAAAAATCAACATTATTTTATATTTATTTATATGTATATATATGTGTGTATATGTTTACCTAGGGCACAGAAGACGAAACACTTTTACCATAAAGATCAGTTGTTTTAGTTGGAAGACGGGGAAAATAACCTAAAAAAAACAGTTATCATAGCAACTAAGGACCTGGGCCGAAAAAACACCACAATGTTAAACTAAAGGGTATTACAATACAAACGCAAGAACTGAATTTTCTGTAACAAAGTATTGAAAAATTTATTGATTTAGGAATTATGTATGGAACAACACATACGGTAGATGCCACAGCTTTGGTGGCACACGAGTATGCGTCTGACAAACTTTTCAATAATGGTTTTGGATAAATTTCGCGGTTTTCGTTGATATAACGTTAAAATTCCGATTTTTATTCTCGGTTTGTCATAGGCTTCTTTGTGTAAACCTGAGACATCAGAAAACACCAAAGAAGAAAGTCCGTATGTGATAAATCGTAAGATCATGGCTAAATTTTGGTTACTAGCCAGTATTTTCGAATATTTCTATTACTCTTTTCACACTTGATGAATTGGGAACAGTATTTTTAGCCAAAATTGAACGCACTTAACGAATAATAGTTACCAAAGATTTAACATTTTGATAGTAAATTTTAACAGTAAGAATGCGTTGTTTGTGTACAAGCGCTCCATGTTTACTAACCTATTTCTTTCCTATTAACCTGTAACATATTATTCACTTCAGTTATCACTCAGCACTTTCCATGTTTACACTTGCCTGAATTCTTGAATAAATCAACGCATAAACTGGAACAACTAGGTTAACTTACAGTGAGAAAAGATCCAAGTTTCGCTAGAACTGGTCTGTAAGCAATGAGATCAGATTAACAACCCACCATAAAACTATCGAGAGTAGTCTAGGTAATGAGCTATACAGCAGAAAACTAAAAGCTTAGAACCTAGATCTTCCGAGCAAATAATATCGGTTTACGAAGGTTATGACAAAAAAGAAACTTCAGTAAACTATCTACGTAGTTCCTACTGAAATATAATACAGTAAAAAAATCACATAAGTAATTAAAGTAAAAATACGAAAAGGTTACATTATTTGAGGGTACGAATGCAACTAACCGTACATGAAATGTTAACATTTATTTCGTGTACGTTTGTGGGGTGAAATGGGGATGATCCTACCGAGCAATCAGATTCGAATTTGGCACTATTTTAAGCCGAGCTAGCCTGTGCTAGGTGGAATCGAGAACAGCCATATCTTCCTTCAGTCAGAGAGAACTGTTGGAGCGGCGCATTAGACTGGAGAAATGACAACAGGAATTTACGATGTACGGTATTCATAATAAGCACTGATGGCAATGTTATTAGAATGAATTTTGATTCTTTAAGTACTTCTTACAGGCGACAAATTTTCTTAAGCATAAATGAAAACTTGGTACTGTGAACTGAATGTTGGCATATTAGGTAGGCGCCCCTATTGCAACTACAGTCGTCATGAAATTATGCCAAGTTCGAATTTAAGGCAATACGATGATCCAGAAAATTGTTCATAAAACTAGCAACGTTGTGAGGCTATCTCGTCAACCTGAACGGCTTCATATGTTCGGTAATGTTCTCGTCTGTCGATGGTAAACACAGTTTTTTTTTTGACCGTGCGCTTACCATAGCCGGAACAGTGTATCTTGTTAGTAAAATCACAACGTCGGAAAGTACTTTAACTATAAATTAATGTAAGTTTGCTTTAATTTCTATTGAATGTGAATATGTAAATGTTATCACGATGAAATAAATAAGCCTACGCATTGGCAGTTTAACGAGAAAAATATTTCTGTTACGTATAACCTATGCATAGAATACAGATACCGAAATTCTTTCGTGTTCCTTAAATCGACAGGATTGTGGAATTTATGTTTCTCACTTTAATTGAGCTTTACTCAAAACTAAACGAACCTTTCCTTCCTTTTACAACAATGAATTTTTTATACGCAACGGTGCGGCGCTAGAAACCGAAAATTTACACAGGCACATACTATGTCATATTTAGGAGCCTGTAGTTAGGGACCGTGCACAAACTACGTGGCTCGGTCCAAGGTCCAAGGGGGGGGGGAGGGGGAGGGGGAGGTTGGCTGGAAGGCTACGTTGGGTTACGTGGGGGGAGGGGGGGTTCCGAGCCAGACCACGTAGCTTTCCTTTCATAACATTTTTCACAGTTAAAATTAGGAACTGAACTCACAACAGCATGTGAATATTTATTTCCTGTATCTCAGTTAATTATCTCCTTAAGTAATTTACAATAGTCTGACAGGAGAAAACAGTACAAAATATCTTCTGGAATCAAAAGGGAAAAAAAGCTACGTGCTACGTGAGGGGGGGGGGGTTAAAGGCAAATACTACGTAGGGCTACGTGGGGGGGGGGGGGGTACACAGGGGGCCAAAATGGAGCTACGTGGTTTATGCACTCTCCCTTATGTATACTACTATCATGTCGTAGGTAAATAGTGAAATCTATCACTTGCTCAGTACTTCATTTCGGCAGATATTGCAAAGGGAACCTGACACACTTATTTTCATGAAGAAATTTATTAGTGTGAAGTTGTTTCTCCGAGTTTACAGCATCACCCAGAGTCTCCCGACTTGTTGGACCTGAAATGGCACCCTTAGAACACCCATCTGAGTCGGAATTGCTTGCACTCTGATCAGGCTTCTTCTGTCAACTTTTCTATCGATCTACCTTCGTCAGCTCATTCTATTATGACCCTCATGCTATTTTAGGACTGTGGAAAGGTTGTCGATTATAGGTACAAAATGTGTCGGATTTAGGAGCATATATACTTCAAAGTGTCAACAATAGGAGCAAATCCAAAGGTTTAGGACTTTTAATTTTATTGTTTGCAGATACAATTTGCCAGCGTCTCTTACATATAATAGAAATATTCAAGATGCAAAAAAAATGACTTTAGAAAGCGTAATTATTGAGCAATATGGTCAGGGGATTCTAAATTGGAAAAATAAAATTCCTAACGTGTTGAAAACAGTAGCGTTTACCCTATTCGGTCGAAATTTCATTCTCATTGCATTGTACCACATTAATGTGACCATGCCTTTTAACAGTCACATTCGGGAGTTAACCAAATGATTTCGCAACCCAAATTGGTCTCTTCTTGCTTGGGGTAATCTATGCAATGTGGAACTATTCCAGTAGCAGGAAATCAGTTTCGTCACGTGGTTTCCAATCAATCAGGATATTACATGTGTGAAGGAGTAATTTTATTGCGAAATGGCTGAAACAATATAGCACAGATGATCATAAATACTGTAACCCATGCTCATTGGTAATATTTCAATAAGCACATTCGCCTTTGTAATACGGTTACGTTACACAGAAATAGATTTTACTGGGTTTTTTTTGTTAGCTTTTTTCTTAGTGTCGAGCTTTACGGCTTGATGTTGGGATCATTAGAGCCGGGAGGAAGGTGTGAATGGTCAGGTGTGGTTTAAATCCAGTTTTGCGAATGCCGGGTCCACTCACCAACCAACTTGGTAAAGTCTGAAATGAAATCTTCACGGGTGTACCTCGGGATAGTGTTTTGAACAGTATCCGACGGTCAGCCGACCTGTGCAGATAGATGTCTCCACACCAAATGACGACGACGGAGCTAGTCGTCGAAATATCGTGTTTTCAAAACACTGTCCGGCGGTACACCCGTGAAGACTTCATTTCAAGCATACGCCGGGAAAGTCTCCGTTCTTACATCTTGGTAAAGTCTATTTAAAGAATCCTAAATTTTTTTTAGTGATGTTAGCTTATGCACTTGCACGCCATATGATTTGGTTGGTAATATAACAGAAAAGGTATTATACAATACGGGTGGCCGTATTGAGCCAATGAAACAGAGTCTGGGTGGCCAATTCCTTTCATCCGTGCTCTCGTGTTACTAGGAAGGTAGAAACTCGCTACCAATTCTTAAGACCTCGTGAAACGTATCAAAAAGACCGCCAGGCTTATCATCCCCCATCCGACGGACGAATGACCATCAACGCTGTCTTACTTCCTTATTCAATGCAGATTTGGAGATTATTGTGATGTAATGCAAATGTCTGGTAATTTTCCAGCGCCATTTCTTCTTTCCTGCTGGAACTTCAGCCCAGTTCAGTTACAACGCTTTAGCGATTTAGGAGTTTCCATTTTCATGGCAAGATTTTTTCAAATTCCTGTGATGTTGGTGCCCGTTTCGGAAAGAATTTCGCAAATGATATCCTCAAAAGATCTCGATTTTTGTCATCTCCGATTACTTATCAACTAATGTGTCACCATATGACCGAATACTGTAAGCCATTTTCTGTACGAAAAGTTTTAATTTCTCCGTGCATTGTGTAATTTTTTATGTGAAAATTCGCCGAGGTGTGTTGCAGAGATTGTAACGCAGTATCACAACAGCGAGGCGGGAAAGGAATGGGGAGAAAAGAACGGAAAGAAGTATGGGCATGTGATTTTTAAGTAACCATCCCGGAATTCTCCTAGAGTGATTTCGGAAAAACATAGAAAACCGAAATCTGGATGGGATTCGAATCCGCTTCCTCCCAAATGCGAGGCCAGAGCTTTAACCGCCTTCCCACCAAGCTCGGTATGACATTGAGAAACTTTTTCGTGTCTGCATGTTGTCATTCCCGGAAGTAGTCTGATATATAGCCACTACTGCTGAAATCAAATCAGCCGAGACGTCAGAAACCGGACCCAGCCATTTCTCTTCGGACCCAATATCCGCGGAGAACCTTATGAATATAGCTGCTGGGCTTGCAACACAACACTGCACCTGAAGGCTGCGTGGCTTCATATTGCGACAGAGTATGCATCTGTGACGGTATTGTATGACTGTAGTTTGGCTTCAAAATCCACCTACCCAACTGTTTGCGCGAAAACGGAGGCTGATCTGTAACAGATTTGTTTGCGTAGCCCAGAATGTCTATACCTTGTCAGTTTTTTTTAAATCGATTTACCTCAGTAGAATCTACATTGTTTAAATAACTACTTTATCTAGCGTAATAAAATATACACTGAAGCCTGACCGGTTTATGGAACTAGAAATTAACAAAAACTACATGTAAATTTATTTAATTGCTCTCGAAATACAAACGTGTCAAAACAAAAAGAGAGAATAGCGACTGAAAAAGCTGATGCTTCGCTCTTGCTGCTGCGTTAATTTTATCCGATAGAAATTTGTGTTTGTGCTTGCACCACAATTTTTTCGGTATGAAAATATTGTTCCCACATTCCTGAAGATTTATAGTTCAAGGAAAAGTATGCGCTACAACCACCGAACAAGTTTGGAAACAAATAATACAGTCAAACCTCGTTAGTACGAACCTCGGTAAAACGAATTCCTCGATAAGACGAATTTTTTAAAATCCCCTTGAACTTCCATAAAGGTCAATGCTAAAAACACCTCTATACAAAGCAGTAATTAGGTTAAAAACCTCGATAAGACGAATTTGTTTGTGACATGGGCTAGGACTGATTAACCTCTATACAACGAATATTCTTAGCACAAGACCTCTACAAGACGAATGTTACCTCTTTAAGACGAATTTCTTATGATCTTAACCTCCATAGTGCGTAGTTTTTCAAAACAAACAGAAGCGTGTCTTAACATGAAACTCCCCACCCTACCCTCTTCCTTCATCAGTCATTGTTTGGCACGTGCCTTTGCAGTGTTGAGTAACCCTTCCGGCTGTGTTTTTAAGTGTCCCTTCCGGCTGTGTTTTAAGACTGACCGTTGTGCGTATCTTTATTGTATGAACAGTAATGGCAGGGAAAAAGTCAAAAACGGCGCTAACAGTAGAGTTCAAGCGTAAAGTTTTGAAGCATGTGGAAGAAAACCCGTTGAAGAAGAAAATCACCATTGCTAAGGAGTTTAACATCCCTTCAACAACGTTAGCAACGATTATAAAGAATAGAGACAAGTACGATGAAGCAAGTGGACTTTCTAAGTTTTGCAAACGCGCAAAGACCGGTGAATTTCAGGAAGTAGACAAAGCCACTTTAAAGTGGTTAAAGCAGTGCCGCGATAAAAATTTGTCAATCGGAGGCCCTATTCTCCAAGAAAAGGCACAGCAGTTTGCTGTACAATTGGGACACCCTGATTTTCGTGCCAGTAATGGCTGGCTGGAAAAATTTAAAAAAAGGAATGATATTGTTTTTAAAAATGTGTGTGGTGAATGTGCGTCTGTGGACAGTACAGTATGCGATGATTGGAAAGAAAAACTTGCTGACATTACTCAGGGTTACCACCCAGATGATATATATAATGCAGACGAGACCGGACTTTTTTTCAAGTGCCTACCAGATAAAACAATGACGTTTAAAGGAGACCCTTGCAATGGAGGCAAACACAGCAAAGACCGATTAACTGTGTTGCTTGGAGTCAACGCTTCGGGAAAAAATAAGCTCAAGCCTTTGGTTATTGGCAAGTCACAAAAACCTACATGTTTTAAAAATGTGAACAGTTTACCAACACTGTATAAGGCCAACTCAAAAGCGTGGATGAATGGTGATGAGTTCAGTGCATGGCTGAAAACTGTAAACACAGAAATGAAGAAGAAAAGAAAAAGATCCTGCTGTTTATTGACAATTGTAGTGCACACGGAACTGTTCCAAACTTGTCAAACATCTCAGTCCAATTTCTTCCCCAAACACCACATCAAAGCTCCAACCACTTGACCAGGGAATTATTAAAAATTTCAAAGTGAACTACAGAAAGGAGGTTGTTCGGCAGTTTTTGACAGATATGGATCAAGACGTACCGACTAAAATCAACGTTTTAAATGCAATGTGGATGATTAACAAGGCCTGGTCAAACGTAACCGACAAAACTGTTTTTAACTGTTTTGCAAAATGTGGATTTCGTGTGACGGACCTCGAAGATGAGGACGATGACCAACCTCGAACTCCAGCACCCCAAAATGCAGAAGTAGGCCCAGATCAAAACTGGAACAAAGTTACCGAAAGACTAGGCGTCCAAGAAATGGAGTTTGAAGAATTTGTTGATTTCGATGATAATGTAGCAGTATGTGGAGAGCTGACGGATGAGGATATCCTGGATTCTGTTCAACCCTCAAATCATAAAGAAGATGACGCAGCTGAAGATGATGAGGAGGATGCAGCCGCGGAGAGTGATCGACCGGAACTGTCAACGAAAGACGCAAGAGAAGCTATTGATGTGCTCAAGTGTTTTTTCTTAAAGAAAAATGCTTTAAGTGATAGTGTAGTGAAAGCCATCATCGATTTGGATTCCACATTGGATATGGTAACCCTTCATGCAAGTAAGCAATCTAAAATTGATGACTTTTTTAAGATTAGTTAGTCCTTATTTATTATATGTACATACTACATATGTATAAGTTTGGTTTCCATTTATATTTACCGTATTTTGGCTTCAGATTTGTTTTCATTTTACTATACAGTACATGGTTTTCAAACAGTTTATTGTTTGTTTTGATACTTGAGTGATTTAAATATAAACGAGTATGTATTTTTAAAATTGCTACATACATGTTTTTTTTTTTTTTTTTCTTTTTAACCTTTTTCCTACATTGAAAAAATAACTTTAGTGTAACGGTAACAATGATTCGTATTATAGAGGTTGGCCATAAAAATCTTCGTTTTATAGAGGTTATCTCAGAGCGAGGAGAAACCTCTATAAGACGAATAACGGCAGTATTAAACCTCGATAAAACGAACCTCTTTATTAAGAATACCTCGGTAGTACGAATTTTTCCCTTACCCCTTGAAATTCGTCTTATAGAGGTTCGACTGTACAGTTTCAATCGTTATTTAAAAAACAGTATTAATTCATCTGTGATGGCCATCTTGATGTATTGTGTCTGTATACGCCACACCAATCATGTATTCAATTTTCACAGGGCGGTCAAATGAACGAAAAAATCAGTCTGCACCTGGCGTATTCGTAATATTGAATCACAACTGCATGTATATAAATGATCAAGAGATCCTATATGACAGGCTGATCTGATAGTGTGAACAGCAACATTTATAAACTGATTACTCAATTATAACAATAAATTGACGTGCAGAGCGTATTTTTAGTCAATAAGTTGGTTGCCATGCGGAACTGCGATATGTCAAAGGTGAGTCGAAATGCCTGCTATCGACAACTCAGTTCGATACGTTAGTGCATTTTCAGTTCATATTATTTGTTTCCTACATATTTGTACATCTGGCGTACACTTCTTCCTAGAAGGATAAATGCGAAGAAAAGCGAGAACGACATTTTCATGTACAAACTTTAAATTCCACGAGAAAATGCGTTTTTCAAAACCTGCCTGAAACAATACGGAAGTGGTGAATCATAAGGATTAGAAAAGTATGAAGAAATAAAATATAAATGTTCGTATGAGGAATAAGTAAGCTGAAGTAGCTTAATAGTGATGTGTTTACGATTTCTACATTATTGACGGATCTTCACGTTTTGAACTCTTTATTGTTGAGGTTTTCCGTGCTGAAAAGTGTAGGTAAACGAGGTTTCCCGTATTTTTTTAATGCCAGGTATGGTAAAACATTTTTTTCATTACGTATGCCAGTAAATTTTCTTCAAATTACGTTGCTGGAGTGGTGGTATTCCTGTGACGCATGTGGACCTCCCCAAGAACTTTAAAAATATAACTGTTTCCCTAATACACTAGTGTCACCATGCTCTGTGAAACTGGATGCGAGTTTAACGAGTTTCGATTATGAATTAACTATTATTCAATCCGGCTGTTGAAATAACTGACGACAGATGCAGGATTACTCATTCCCAGCTTCAGGGCTAACCTCGTGCGAGTGACATAGTTAATGTAATCCAGCAACCATGGTCGTGTTGCGGCTCAAGTTGCGATCTCCACTTCATACACCATACTATTATCCTGGGGCTGTGTTTACAACATTATCGTCAGGATGGAGGGCTATAACCTGAACGAGCTCCGATGTGGACATTTTAGGAATTCCACAGTATCAGGAGGGTTAAGGTTTACGTGATGTTTCCCTTAAGCGACATTTCTATCTTAAAGCGATACAAAAGAAGCAGAGCGATTCTTCACTATCCAAAGTAGATAGCGCAGAATTAGTAATTTAGCGCGTGAAAGCATAGATTACTCAAATATGTAGATGGTGATACCATGGAGAATCCTTCCTCCATGGGTGATATAGTAAAAGATACTTCCACTACTAGTATGTAACATCTTTTCTCTCATATACACATCTGTAGCAGGCTATGTCTGTGGGTCTCTTTGAAATGACCACTACCGAAAAGTTTTTTTTTGATGTTTTTTCGGTTTGAAAACTTAGGGTCCCTCTTAAAAACTGTGATACGTCTTATTATTCTATGTACTGAACGCCGGAGTAGAAACAATTAGTAATCATGGTGGAAGGAATATATGGAGACGAAATAACGCTAAATCAGTGAAACCTCACATAAAACTCGTCTCCTACTGCGCATGCGCGATGGCCATAGGTTTTTTTTTTAAACTGCTTAACGTCTCTTAACAGCGAGGTCTTTAGAGACGGGAACGGATGGGGGGCAAGCAATGGGAAGGAATTGGAATGAATTCGGTCATGGCCTTTTGAAGGAAGCGTCCCGGCATTTGCCTGGAGTGATTTGGGAAACCATGGAAAACCCAAATCTAGATGCCCGGACGGGGATTCGAACGGCCATAGGAATCACCCCAAAACTTTGGGCTGTTTGCACTGTGTCTGCTGCTGAGAATATTTCATTTTTTAATATTCTAAAGTTTTCTATAATGCCAAGTTGTGTTGGACAATTGAACAAACAGACAAGATAGGAAACAATCTGGAATAACGTTTCATAAGTAAGTCACATTGTTTTTGAAGTATCTGATAGGTAACTGCAACATTAGGGCCTATCGCTATAAATGTATTCATTGCTCTCAATAGGATGATATCGTTCTCAAATTTTTGTTGGTGTAGTGTAGATAATTAGCATATGTTACTACTTTGCACCTGAAAAGCTAGCCTTATTGTAGACAAGTGTTGAAAGTTTAATTTAAGCGGGTCAAGTTTATATCGCGACCAGTGAATACAGTATTCTGCATGCTTTACTCCAGTTTCAGTTTACACTGAAAGTGTACGATGAAATTAATTGTGATATTTTGTGCTGTGCGAACTACTAAACGTGATGAAATGTAGTTCGCGGTGCATTTCGTGTGTTTAGGTGTGTCTACATAGTTTGATTTTGTAGCAGTAATATGAATGGAAATGTTGGTAGGTTGAAATGCGTTGTGTACCTAAAGAGAACAAACAATTTATTTATTATTAGTTGTTAGCTTCTGACTTATGAATGCGCCGATTTTGCTATCAAAAAATATAGGCCACTAACAGTACAATATCTTCTAAGTAAGCTCAGAAACTATTATGTCTTTTGAAGTGTCCATTTTTTTAAACTTTTAAACACTGACTTAAGGTATATGTTGAAATTAGTTGAGATAATTTATGCTTCGTGAACTTGGGATCCCGATATTGCCAATGTTGTTATAGCTAGAACTGTAGTTTAAACTGAATTTTGGCTGAAGGGGGCAGCACTATTATGGCCATGGCGATGCTATTTGATGATTGTTTCTCATGTAAATTGACGAAACTAATCGAAAATCAAGAGTAAATTTTTTTGATATCTCCCTTAGTTCTCTAGATATCAACTATCAAAAATTAGTTACAGGTATAGTTCCGTGTGCCTTTGGTGACGTTTTAATTCTGGCCCAGGCCGCGATTCAACCTAACCAGAACGATTAGTAAAAAAAATTAAACACCCAATATGTAAATTCAGCAAAATTATCTTTTGGTCCAGTCCGCATCATAACCTAACAACCTCAATTTGGAGACAGTATATCTCGCGAACTAAGCGAGACAACGAAAAAATTTATTCTTTATTTTCGATTTGTATCGTCGTGTTACATAAGAATTTATCATCAATTTAACTTTGGGGAAATGTTTCTTCTGAATTTCAACCCAAAACACTTCACTTTTGAGACAGTATATCTCGAGAACTAAGCATGATATTTATAAAAAAAAAATATGGTTCATTTTTGATGTGTCTCGTCGAGTTACATAATAATCCATCATCAAATTGCGGTTCCACGGTTGTCTTATGATTGCCTAGAGGTTTTTTGTGCTTATTCCCCGTGTTTCTACGGCCGAGCAATATGGTGGCCTCCCCACTCCACTTCTCTCTACCCGGTTTCACTCCAGTGCGTGGTGAAGGTCCCTTGCGTCGTCTCCACATATTCCTTCCTCCATGGTATGTAACATCTTTTCTCTCATATACACATCTGTAGCAGGCTGTGTCTGTGGGTCTCTTTGAAATGATTACTACCGAATAAATTTTGTCGAGGTTTTTTCGGTTTGAAAACTTAGGGTCTCTCTTAAAATCTATAATACATCTTATTGTATGTACTGAACGCCGGAGTAGAAACAATTAGTAACTATGTTAGTAATCTGTTCTTAACCTCAAAAAATAGCCACCAAAGATATTTGATACAATCCAAAACAGAGGTTTTAAACTTCTCCAAACATTAAAAACTCTAAAAATCTTAAAAATTCTTAAGAATATATCGAAATTTATTTTTTTTTGTGCCTAGTCGTTGATCAGCTTAAACTTTTTTTTTTGGGGGAGGACGGACTTTCGTATATGTTCTTTGAATTTCGATGGCGTTTTAACTGTTTGAAGGCTTAAGATCTGCTCCGTAAATTCCGTATATTAATATTAGTCTATTGCCCACCTATGATTTATCCTCAAACAATACAAAACATGCCATCGAAAAATTTACACAGACAAATTGAGGGCACAAATCACTGAATAATGATCGTTTCTTTACATCTGCGAAATGTAAGATGTATGATTTAGTAGGCTAGCAGTAAATCGCAAGGAATAATGCGCATTAAGCAACTGTTTCAAGTATGAAATTTTTCATTTGAAAGTGACTGGAATAAGTACGTTATCGATTTACAGGCTGCAAATCAACATAACCAGAGCCATGACTAATATTGGTGCTCGAAAATTCAAACATCTACTACCATATGCACACGCCTAGATCCACCAGCAAACAGAAAAATTAGCAGCTACATGATAATTCATAGAGTTTCATTTCATACATCCTTTTATAGACGATTATAATCTTGTTTAGAAATGGTTTATACACTTTCGAGTATTAAGAGTATCTTTCCAGACAGCTAGAGGTTAGGTTATGTCCATGAAACCAGGTCTCTCCTAAAAAATTAGGCCATGTGGAGCCATATTCAGGTACCCTAACACAATGATGAGCTTTTGATTGTCCTAACTCACTTAACAGAAAGAGAATATATAATGTGAACATTCTTCACTAGTTAAACTGGCTCTAGATAAAGTTACAACAGACAGTCTATCCTAATCTGAATGTTGTAGACAAATCCCCGCTCAGCTAACAGTTCCCCGCTCAGCTAACAGTTCGACAACCGTCACTATATAAAAGATATTTTCAATTTTCCTCATCAGCAAATAGTATGGAGTGAAAGTATGTCAATTAGCATACAATATTTACTTTTGTATTGAACACTTGTTTCTAGATTGCTTTCCTTTCAAAACAAGCTTCTGGACTGCAGTTCTAATATCTAGAATCTGAAGAAATCAGCCTTCTGAGTGTCTTTTACATGTATGCTTAGAACTTGGAGTAACTCACCTATTCAATCTTTCTCTTTTAACTGTGAAAACAACAATCACATAGCAATAATTCCATTTTGGTGTCTCATTTCCATACACAACACTCCATCCTACACCATCTGAGAATGCAAAGTAGTTGAAAATGTTCCATCATTATAGGATCACATCAAAGCTGCAGGCTATTCCATATTCGAAACAATACAACCTTTACAGAAAATTAATTCTTGAGTAATATCTCGCTTACTTTCGGAAAGTTAAGAGTATTAAAACTCTTTGGCTAAACGGAAGAACAGTTGTGTGTGGTTGTACTCACTGTCGATGTCGTAGGAACGCCAGCCGTAGGCGACGTTGAGTTCCTTTTTGCCCTCGAACAGCCCGAAGTGGAGCCTGCCGTCGGACTCCGTGGGGTTGGGAATGCGACGCGCTCTGGCCACGATCCAGTACTTGGTGCCCATGGCAGCCACCAGCAACGCGATCGCCAGGCACGACCCGAAGAAGGTGACGAAGATCATCCCCCGCCTGTACAGCTCCATGGTGGCATGCGGTCAGTAGGTTGGCAGCATTGTCCCGCAGGTACTCTGAAACACGACAAAAACCATTTTATAAACACTGGCACCTAACCGCCGCCTCTTATGGTAAAAATCAAATATATTACAAAAGTGCTCTGTATCAATATGAATCTTGAACCATCCGTGCAACATCGGTGGAGCAGCGCAGTTAGAGCGCGCTAGCAACTACTGTTGCGCCACCAATACTAAATAATGGCTGCCTCAACGGTAGAGGGAGACCCGAGTAGGGGTACCCGCTTGGAAAGTACATCGATTTTTTTATTCGATGTAATACATTGGAACCCTGTATCGATGTTTTACGATGCATCGCTTTAAAACATAGATGTTTTTCCAACATCGAATACTTTTATGTTTTTCTAAGCTCAACAAATACAAAACCAACAATATTAGTCCGTAAATGTCGTTTCATTTATCTCTTACCTATTCCTTTAAAATCGCCAGGAGAAATGGTGACAATAATTTGATATTCACTATTTCCAGTCGGACGCAGATAGTTCTTCGTTTGGTGCGTATAAACACAGGTGTATTGCTGTAGCTGTAATGATGTGTTTAATTTTATGCTTTTTTTGTTTACGTTTTTACACCTCGTCAGCGTCAACGTCATTAGAGGCAGGAAATGCCTGGGGGCAAGGAGCGGGAAGGAATTTGGCATAGGGCTTTTGAAGGAAGTATCCCGGCATTCGCCTAGAGTGATTGAGGAAACCTAGGAAAACCCAAGCCTGGGTGTCCGGACGGGGATTCGAACCCGCGTCCTCCCGAATGCGAGGCCAGAATGTTAATGTTCACCCAACATTTAAAAAAATAATCTTATAGTACTGTGTTTTGGTTAAGTAATGTTGTATGAGTGAGATATAGTTTTGTAAGTGAAACAAAAACTAAAGATTAGCAGAAATATTTTATTACGATAACAGACCATTACAATAAAATACCAGTTATTAAATAGTAAATCTGCTTAAAAATATCAATTTTAAGTCTTTAACCACATAAAACCATTGGTGTTTAGGCAAACTTTGCAGAAAAAAAAAGTTTAATCAATCGTATTCCTTTCATTCTATTATTTTACTGATACCGAGCGGTGCGGTGTAACGGTTAGCGTTCTCGCCTCGCATTCGGGAGGACGGCGGTTCGAATCCCCGTCCGGGCATCCAGATTTGGGTTTTCCATGGTTTCCCCAAATCACTCCAGGCAAATGCCGGGATGCTTCCTTCAAAAGGCCATGGCCGAATTCCTTCCCATTCCTTGCCCTATCCTTTCCCGTCTCTAAAGACCACGATGTTAAAAAGTGACGTAAAGCAGTTACAAAAAAAAAATAATAATAATAATTTACTGATAGTTTATTTGCGTAGCCTTCGAAAATAAACGTTCAGAAACGTACCGAAATGGTCAAATATTTGAAGGCAATTTTATAAAGCTTAGGAAACTGAAACTTTTAGATCACTCCACATTTCCAAAGGATTCTCATTGAGTTCTACTGAACTATGCAAGTAAATAGATAATTCATCAGAAATTGCATTCTCAAACTGTGTTAATTTCCAGCACTTGTTTACTAATCTTCCCATAAAGAAAAGCTTCTCTTCTGGTTTTTCAGATGAAACAGATTCCTACATTTCAAAATTTTGTGGATTATTTGTCATTGAGTCTTTGATTTTTGCGACTGCAGTAGAGCAAGAAAGTGCGTCCCTGAAGGGCATTTTTTTTAACCTCGGATCCAATACAATGGCTATGGCGAGTGGAGTCCCTCTTTCTATAGCACCCATTCTTTTATCAATTTCTTTAAGCGCAAACAATTTCAATTCTTTGGCGAGTTAGTCTTCCAGTCTGAGGAGTTGGATTTTTAAAACTAATCAAAGGATTAATTGATTCATCTTGCTGCTAGTGCAGTACCTATCACCAAGACACCTCTTTGGTTGTTCAGTTCTGACGCATTGGGCATAAATTGTGCATTTGTGTAACTCTAAAAACCTCTCAATCATATATTACAAATATGTGCAGTTCCATCTTGTTTGAACTTCTTGAATCATCGGCAAACAGTAGGAGCGAACCTAAGAAATTAATTTTAATTAATTCACTCTTTTTTTTTAACTGCTTAACGTCTCTTAACAGCGAGGTCTTTAGTGACGGGAAAGGATAGGGGCAAGGATTGGGAATGAATTCGGCCAAGGCCTTTTTAAGGGAAGCATCCCGGCATTTGCCTGGAGTGATTTGGGAAACCATGGAAAACCCAAATCTGGATGCCTGGACGGGGGTTCGAATCGCCGTCCTCCCGAATGCGAGGCCAGAACGCTAACCGTTACACCACCTTGCTCGGTAAATTCACTGGTAAGGACACGATAGTCAACCGCAGGAAAAATTCATCTTCACCGTTATGTCCTGCCAGTTGCTCACAGGTGTTACTTCCTGTTAATTACAGTTACTTCAAATTGAAATAACTTAATTTAATCTTATATATATATAAAAATAGACGTGTTTTTTCCTATATTTCACTTTTCAGCCACCACTACCTAGCACAGATCACTGATGTTGTGGGTGGAAGTAGCATGGAGTTTCCTGTCGTGCACAACGTTGGCCGAATGTCGATAGCTGTGGGGATGT
Organism: Vandiemenella viatica; assembly: GCA_031002005.1. Taxonomy (NCBI): domain Eukaryota; kingdom Metazoa; phylum Arthropoda; class Insecta; order Orthoptera; family Morabidae; genus Vandiemenella; species Vandiemenella viatica. The sequence goes on from CM061920.1 coordinate 376,595,605, forward strand.
GGGAGATATAATGATTAAAGTTGGTCAGTGCAGGGCGTTTTCATATTTCGACCAAAAATTCGGAACTCCACAACTACTTAACATAGACTTTTGGTGTTTATGTGTGGTAGTAGAATCGTCTTTCCTGTCGTGCACTATGGTTGTTAGATGTCGGTAGCTATGGGGGTGTGGGAGAAATGGGGGTTGAAAGTGGTCGACCTGTGGCAGTTTCATACTTCTGCCAAAGACAAAAGTGTCATGGTGTATCACTTTTCAGCGAAAACTATAGATCACAGATAACTGGCGTTTGTGTGTAGTAGTAGCACAGAGTCACCTTTCGATCACAACAGCGGCCGAATTTCAGAAACTGTGGTACTGTGGTAGATATGGTGGTTGTAAGTGGCCGACCAAGGATATTTTCGCATTTCGACTGTCTCCACATATGTCACTTTTCTGCAACAACTACATAGCATAGAGCATTGGTGTTTGTGTTTGGTAGTAGAATCGTATCTCATGTAGGGCACTATAGTTGTTAGATGTCGGTAGCTATGGGGGTGTGGGAGAAATGAGGGTTGAAAGTGGTCGACCTGTGGCAGTTTCATACTTCTGCCAAAGACAAAAGTGTCATGGTGTATCACTTTTCAGCGAAAACTATAGATCACAGATAACTGGCGTTTGTGTGTAGTAGTAGCACAGAGTCACCTTTCGATCACAACAGCGGCCGAATTTCAGAAACTGTGGTACTGTGGTAGATATGGTGGTTGTAAGTGGCCGACCAAGGATATTTTCGCATTTCGACTGTCTCCACATATGTCACTTTTCTGCAACAACTACATAGCATAGAGCATTGGTGTTTGTGTTTGGTAGTAGAATCGTATCTCATGTAGGGCACTATAGGTTGTTAGATGTCGGTAGCTATGGGGGTGTGGGAGAAATGAGGGTTGAAAGTGGTCGACCTGTGGCAGTTTCATACTTCTGCCAAAGACAAAAGTGTCATGGTGTATCACTTTTCAGCGAAAACTATAGATCACAGATAACTGGCGTTTGTGTGTAGTAGTAGCACAGAGTCACCTTTCGATCACAACAGCGGCCGAATTTCAGAAACTGTGGTACTGTGGTAGATATGGTGGTTGTAGTGGCCGACCAAGGATATTTTCGCATTTCGACTGTCTCCGCATATGCTACTTTTCTGCCACAACTACATAGCATAGAGCATTGGTGTTTGTGTTTGGTAGTAGAATCGTATATCATGTAGTGCACTATGGTAGTTAGATGTCGGTAGCTATGGGGGTGTGGGAGAAATGAGGGTTGAAAGTGGTCGACCTGTGGCAAGTTTCATACTTCTGCCAAAGACAAAAGTGTCATGGTGTATCACTTTTCAGCGAAAACTATAGATCACAGATAACTGGCGTTTGTGTGTAGTAGTAGCACAGAGTCACCTTTCGATCACAACAGCGGCCGAATTTCAGAAACTGTGGTACTGTGGTAGATATGGTGGTTGTAATTGGCCGACCAAGGATATTTTCGCATTTCGACTGTCTCCACATATGTCACTTTTCTGCCACAACTACATAGCATAGAGCATTGGTGTTTGTGTTTGGTAGTAGAATCGTATCTCATGTAGTGCACTATGGTTGTTAGATGTCGGTAGCTATGGGGGTGTGGGAGAAATGAGGGTTGAAAGTGGTCGACCTGTGGCAGTTTCATACTTCTGCCAAAGACAAAAGTGTCATGGTGTATCACTTTTCAGCGAAAACTATAGATCACAGATAACTGGCGTTTGTGTGTAGTAGTAGCACAGAGTCACCTTTCGATCACAACAGCGGCCGAATTTCAGAAACTGTGGTACTGTGGTAGATATGGTGGTTGTAAGTGGCCGACCAAGGATATTTTCGCATTTCGACTGTCTCCACATATGTCACTTTTCTGCCACAACTACATAGCACAGAGCATTGGTGTTTGTGTTTGGTAGTAGAATCGTATCTCATGTAGTGCACTATGGTTGGTAGATGTCGGTAGCTATGGGGGTGTGGGAGAAATGAGGGTTGAAAGTAGTCGACCTGTGGCAGTTTCATACTTCTGCCAAAGACAAAAGTGTCATGGTGTATCACTTTTCAGCGAAAACTATAGATCACAGATAACTGGCGTTTGTGTGTAGTAGTAGCACAGAGTCACCTTTCGATCACAACAGCGGCCGAATTTCAGAAACTGTGGTACTGTGGTAGATATGGTGGTTGTAAGTGGCCGACCAAGGATATTTTCGCATTTCGACTGTCTCCACATATGTCACTTTTGTGCCACAACTACATAGCACTAGAGCATTGGTGTTTGTGTTTGGTAGTAGAATCGTATCTCATGTAGTGCACTATGGTTGGTAGATGTCGGTAGCTATGGGGGTGTGGGAGAAGAGGGGTTGAAAGTAGTCGACCTGTGGCAGTTTCATACTTCTGCCAAAGACAAAAGTGTCATGGTGTATCACTTTTCAGCGAAAACTATAGATCACAGATAACTGGCGTTTGTGTGTAGTAGTAGCACAGAGTCACCTTTCGATCACAACAGCGGCCGAATTTCAGAAACTGTGGTACTGTGGTAGATATGGTGGTTGTAAGTGGCCGACCAAGGATATTTTCGCATTTCGACTGTCTCCACATATGTCACTTTTCTGCCACAACTACATAGCATAGAGCATTGGTGTTTGTGTTTGGTAGTAGAATCGTATCTCATGTAGTGCACTATGGTTGTTAGATGTCGGTAGCTATGGGGGTGTGGGAGATAATGAGGGTTGAAAGTGGTCGACCTGTGGCAGTTTCATACTTCTGCCAAAGACAAAAGTGTCATGGTGTATCACTTTTCAGCGAAAACTATATATCACACATAACTAGCGTTTGTGTGTAGTAGTAGCACAGAGTCACCTTTCGATCACAACAGCGGCCGAATTTCAGAAACTGTGGTACTGTGGTAGATATGGTGGTTGTAATTGGCCGACCAAGGATATTTTCGTATTTCGACGAAAGGCATGTGTCTCCGCAGATTTCACTTTTCTACCACTACTACATAGCATAGAGCATTAGTGTTTATGTGTGGTAGTAGAATCGTGTCTGTTGTTGTGCACTATGGTTGTTAGATGTTTGTAGCTATGGGGGTGTGAAAGATATGAGGGATGAAAATGGTCGACCTGCGGCAAGTTCATATTTCTGCCAAAGACGCATGTGTCACGGTGTATCACTTTTAAGTGAAAACTATCAATCGCAGATCACTGGCGTTTGTGTGTGATAGTAACAGTCTCCCATCGATCACAACGTTGGCCGAAATTCGGTAACTGTGGGAGTGTGTGAGATATGGTGTTTGAAATTGGTGGATCGTGAGTATTTTCGTGTTTCATCCAAAGACTTGTGTGTATCCGTAAATTTTACCTTGCTGCCGGAACTACATAGCGCAGAAGACTGGTACTTGTGTGTGGTAATAGTATCGAGTCTCCCATCGAGCAATAGGGTGGTTAGATGTCTATAGCTGTCAATATGAATTCTTTACAATCACGAACGAAGTCGTGGGTACCAGCTAGTCTTCAATAAATTTACTTAAAATTTATTTCTATTGTTCTTTGTCATTATTAGCCAGAGTTACTTTTTAAATTGATTCGGTGTTTTTGTAAAAAAAAAAAAAAAATCAAAAAATCGATGCATCGAATAGAAAAATTCTTTGTCATAACATCGAATCAATCCGATGTATCGTATAGCAAACATCGAATGGATACGTTGAATCGATATTTAATGAATATCCCTAACCCCGAGAATTGAATATAAGGGTAAGCTCTTGCAGTATTCGTCGTTTCTCAATGGACTCAGTGTGGCAATAGTGAAAATTCCTGCCTCCACCAAGGATCCGTGTCGGTCTGTTTCGTGGTGGGCGCCTCATCCCCGTCACTCCCCGCGGCCGATATGTGCCTAACCTCACCATACCCGCTGTAATGGTGGATAGTTCTTCCCCGCTCGTTGCCGGAGGTGGATGCTGTGGGTGTATCTGTGAGGGAATTAATGATCGCGAGATCGAATGGTCCCAGTTTGAAGTAGGCCCTCCATTGCCCAAGGAACTCCGTGGAGCCTAACATACAGACATCAACGAAGCGGTCATCCATCTAACCTCCACAGTTCCAATCACACTACTCCCCCACATGACAATTATAGGACACGTGGCAGCAATATTTCTCCTGTACGTTATCGATTCAATTTAAAATGTTTGTGACATAGTGCTAGGTAGTGGGGCGTTGGCTATAAGTTACCAAGCCCATCGTAAGCTGTTATCAAATAATAGCCGTAATGGACTCCGGAAGATGCAACGGGCACTGGTTTAAACCTTGCCTCTGACGTACGGGTCAACCTCATTACAGTTTTCCATAATCACCCAAGAGAATGCTGGGACGGTCTCCAATTTCCGCCTCAAATCTAGAAAACCAACAAAACGTAACTTATAATTCAGAGCACAGTTTACAGACAGAGTCAAGTTCTAGCGTAATGTAATTTCAACTCTACAAATGTTTTTTAAAATAAAAGTCTAGTAACAATCTGTGGTGACCGACAAAATTTCAAGCAGTGTCATTTTAGTTTGAGACTACTTAATAAATATTTTAACAAAAAATGAAAAAAGCACCAAACGAGAAACTATTTACAAAAACAGAACGAAGTAAAAAAAATATAATCTGGCTAAAAAGAAACAGGGGATCGACTGGAGATCACGGATGACATCAACAATAAAGAAGGCTTTAGAAGACAGACACGCTGCAAAATTTCCAGTCCCCCAACCACAAAAATGTCAGATGATCAGAGAGACAGGTTACCAGCGTACAGTTCTGGGACGTCTTAGGTTCTTTTGCAGAAAACCTTTCCGTCGTTCGGAAATCCACAGTAAAACTGTAACTGGATATTCGGACTGGTGTTAAAACCCGCGTACTCCCGATGCCAGGCCCTAGCGTTAACATGCTTTTGCCTTGACCAATTTTAAAGTCAAAGTTTGGCTAAATAACCGAGACGTCCTTGGTCGGCACCGAATGGAAGCCGTTAGTTCGTGAATGCTATTTTATGCCATGAGCTGTTTGTACTGAATCATAGTGACTATTGAGGCCATCAGTTCGCCGCATTCTCGACTACATACAATAACGGAATTGACTTTCCATCCGCATCAAATATGTTACTAATTTTCGCTGGTAACTAAACAGAACAACTACTGGTGTTCAAACTTAAATTGTAATTTACTGTACATTCGAAATGTGCCAAAAAATCAGATATCCTTCTTCAATATCTTGTTCCTTCTTTTGACTCAAACTTTCCGCATTTGATTTCATACAAGAAAAAAAAAAAGAGAAAGGTTTCTGTTGAAAGGTAGGCTATTGGAAATACGTACGTCATTCAGAGAAGTGTAACGAACAATATTACAAGGAAAAACGTGGACAAACCTTCAATAAAGGAAAATTTCTAGGACCAAAGAAACTTCTTTCTTGGCATTTATTTTTGCTGTTCGGGACTAATGAGGCGGGTAATGTTCCAGAGATAAAATATATTAAATATTAAAGATCAAAGTCGCAACCAAGGTTTTTGTAATTTATCCACACTTCATTTATTTATTTTGCTTGTGGCTTTACGCCTCGTCGACGCCGAGGTCATTAGAGGCCGTAAAGGATTGGGAGATAGGGACGGGAAGAAATTCGGCCATTGCCATTTAAAGGAAGTATCCTGGTTTTCACCCTGTGTGATTTGGGAAACCATCTAAAACCAAAGTGTGGATGGCGATGTGAATGATTCGAACCGAATGCGAGGCCAGAGCTTTACCGCTCACCCACCACTCTCGGTACGGAAATTTGATCACTTGCGTTGCGTGTTACATACTTAGATAACAAAACGGTTCATTGTGAAATCTCGAAAGAGATGGTTCCAACATCTAGAACTAAGAAATTGCTCCTCTGAGAACGGCAAGAAGTAGCAAGAGAGAAACTAAGTTTGGATATATATGATAATGGTTTTTCGATTTTTCTCTCTAGATCCTGTTAATAATGCTCTTCGTATTGGTTTGGGTAATTTTCACTTAGCTTTAAGAAACTTTGATTATTTACTGCATAAATTTTCTGAAATATAGTATCTACGTTAAAACACGTAGAGAACTTAAATCTTTCAAAGTGTACGAAGAACCTCCGAAATAAAGTAGTTGGGACGTTGGAAACTTCTTACATAAGATTCAGTTTCTTTTCCTGCTCTGGTTACTAACGCGGGAAAAGCGAATATCCAATAAATATTGTAAAGATATACTAGAACCAGTTACTGAATGCTGAACAGCGCTCTAAGATGAAAGTATTCACACAGAAATGCGAAAACACACCGGAAGTCTCCAGACAAGCAGAAAATGTCTCAGTATCAAGGACCTGACAGGTGAATACAAATTACAGATTGTTCTTTGAGTTCCACCTACCGTTCTCAGCAAAAAAAAAAAAAGTAGGCCTAAAAGATGTCACGTAATTCAAATGAATCGTTCATATATGGCATTACATTTACAAGGAAACGTGGTGCGAAATCGGCGATTTCTCTGTCCGTTCTTTAGGATTCTTGTTGAATTGTGTAGTAATTATGGAATGGAATCGTTACAAATAACCGTAGTAATATTAGTACATCATTGACGTAGCAGAAAATACACGTTAAGTCAGAGAAAGCGGAACGGCATACTTGCCGATATTAAAGTTCTTAGAAACGGGTACTAACAACAAAGTACCCACCTTTCTCTGTAAGTCACAACTCCATCGAAAGCATTGCTTTAACGGAGTAACACAGTAACTGCTTTCTGCAGTGAAAGGTAATGCTGCCCTCTGTGATTTTCACCTCTTGTTTTGCATTCCACACAAATCTGATAACATATTCGCATTTGTTGTGGAACGGAAATAAAATACGCAAATTGTCATCAGTTTTGGTATATTAACTCCCAGTGTCCGAAAAGTGTTGTGTGCACTACGACTTAGATTTTCCAAAGGAAAAATTTTCCTTTTCATAATTTCTTATGATTTATCCACTTTTTTGGATAATCTATGATAAAATGACTAAACGACAGATATGCGCCGCAAGTTATAAACAGTTTTTTTTTTCTGTTATCAGTAGCAGTTGGCATTTTTTAAAAGATATATGCCAACTGTCAAGAACATTTTTTAAAAAATGTATTGGGAGCAAACCTTCATTAATTACGACCTTATTCTGTGTGTATATTTATTGCGATGGCAGAGGTGTGAGGCTGATAAATTTTTCGTGGTTGTGATTTTAGGCGGGATAGAGTTAAAGATGCTCAGTTTATCTAAAAAATATACGGGCAAGGCTTTTATTCTTTCGACCTTTACGCCTCGTCGATGTAGAGGTGGGCTTGAGGGCAAGGAACGGGAAGCAATTAGGCCATGGCCTTTTGAAATAATCATTCCCAGATTCCGCTGAAGTGATTTCGGGAAACCAAGGAAAACCGAAATCTGGATGGCCAGAGGGGGGTTTGAACCCACGTTCTACCGAATGCCAGATCCGAGTGCTACCACTCGCCCACCAGGCCCCTGGTAGGATAGAGATAGAAGTTACTCATATGTTTACCTCAAAAATATCCCTGCATTTATTTGAAATGTTAAAAGAATTCCATCTAGAACATGAATCAGTGTCGTCCATCTAGTCCCAAGCATTTTTATGCAAGAAATGGTATCCACCCATATTAGCGTCTTCTAACTAACCCTCAAACATTTACTCTAAGCACCCGGCTTCCAACGAGAAGCTTCCGGTGACTGGAGAGTAGCTGATATTCAGACTCTTAATAAAAGAAATCAGAGTTTTGTTATTTAGCCCATGGTACTTCTATTTTTGAAATGGCCAGTTAAAATAATGCTTAAGAAATGGAATGCAGAAGACAGTGTAAACACATAACGTTAAACACAGAAGAGGACTTGTAATATTCTAAAAATTACATTTGCTACTAGCTGTTACAAGAGTACAATAATATGGCCTTTCAAAACCATGTGTTTACTTGGATAGCATTCTTCTGTAGCACCACATTTGAAGCATTTGAAATGAGGCGTTACAGAAAAATGATCTAGGACAGACAAAGTAGGAAATGAGCGAGTTTTGGATACGATGGGTGAGAAAACAAGTTTGTGGAAGAAGCTTACAGAAAGAAGAGACTGTTTGGTAGGTCATATTTTGAGAAATGCTGGACTGGTTAATTTGTTAGTGGAGGGAACAGTCGAAGGTAAGAACTGTAGAGGAAGTCAGAGATTAGAATATATGAAGCAGATAATTGAGGACGTGGGTTGCAAGGGGTATGTAGAGATGAAGACGTTAGTACAAGATAGGAAGGGATGGAGGGTTGCATCAAACCAGCTGAAAGATTGATGACAGCAAAAAAAAAGACTTCGTTTGACTTAAGGATTACAATGCGTAATCACAAGTGAACCTTCTCTTCCGCAATTTCTAATGCGGATGTATAACTGGGGATAGTTTACATTGAAATATATATAATTCTTTTCTTTCTATAAGAGATTCGGCCATCGTTGATAAGCTAACAACAACGTGGTTGTTTTTTTTTCCTCTTAGGATTCTGCAATAAAAGAACAATGAACTGAACGGTATTATTACCTAAGCGCGAATTTAAAAGTTTTGAACTTGCAAAGTAACGTAAAGCGACCATTCACGGTCGATCTTATAGGACATCCGTGTAGATTACTGTAGGATGTGCTACTAACAGGGCTCCAACAAGATATTCTAAGCAGTCCTTACCACTCGTACCTTCTCGCGGCACACCAGTGTCCTTATCGCACACTTGTAGGTTGTTTCCTCCAATCACGATCCAACGCCATAGCTTGTTGGACGGCTGGCACCGATGTTAAACATCATCCAACATGTCCTACATGTAGTCCTGCATACCATTTTTCCGCCAAAATCGGATCTTGGTAGATCCCACAAATAGTACTGCGAATGCAAGCGGTGGAAAGGGGGCGCCATTAACTACGTGAGGTGTTTTCCCGGAATTCCGGATTCCCCCCCCCCCCCTACTGATTGACGCGATAGCTTTTTGAGTCTTTTTTTTTTAAAAAAAAAAAAAAAAAAAAAAGCTCTACAGTCAGAATGCGCGTCGCTTTTAGGCCCTATTACCACCCTACCCCTCCCCTAAAACCGACATCCACGTCATGTGTGGACCTTTTTTTTTCTTTTCTTTTAGCTCCACTGTACTTCAAGAATTTCAACAACTCACTTGAGATTTGCGTCGATCTCCCCCCCCCCCCCCATTTCACCTTACATAATCAAAGAACGCTCCCAAAGACGGGTGGCGGGCACGGAGGTGTGCGGTGAGTTATGCTTGATGCTTGAATTAGTCAAGCCGTCAGAGATTGTTTTGTTGACGCGTGTGTAGTTATGTAAATAATTTAATTCACTTGTGAAATCATTCCATGTTTCCTTGTTGTTGAAATATGAAGCCAAGAATTAATGGCAATATTATATGGAAATAGATAAAACATACTTATTTTTGAAAAATATATTAAAATCTAAATAATTGTAAATTTATTTTTCCACCTCCGCAACCGTGGATGTCAAGCACTGATCATCTGCATCTGCAAAGATGACATTCGTTACAACCCTCATCTCTACTACGTGTGTCACACTATAGTATCTCCGGTAGAAATTGGGTGCAGTTATAGGATTATTCCAGATGATTAAGTAAAACAGCTCAAAAGAACGTAGGTTAAGTCCGAGCTTTACCACACCGAACTCCCAGATATGATGGCTTGTTCCTGTGTAAAATGTTCTTTGGGGATAAATAATACTCCTGTTGGATCGCCGAGTGTAGAAGAAGCCATTAAATAATACTCCTGTTGGATCGCCGAGTGTAGAAGAAGCCATTAAAAAGAAAACAGTAACATTCTAGAAACCTGGTCATAACATATTATAACTGAATAAGCAGGTACATTATTGGAACGGAGCAGATCAGAGAAAAAGAAGGAAATAAACATCAGGTTTGCTTCTCTGCATTTTCCTACCCATTCAACATTTCTTTGATACTTTGACCGTGAATTGACAGCACTAGTCTCAAATTCCACGTGGTCGAAGTGGAGAGTATATTTTAAAAAGCGTGACACAGATACAAAATCCTTGTGTTAGTTCCTTGTTTATACGAAAGATGTCGTTCATTTCGTTTCTAGTTCTCACAAGGCGAATTGCGGAATTTCAGAAAGATTTTTTTTTTCTGTAATCTGGATTTGTTTTATGTTCTTTAATATGAATTTAGATATGTCTGGCTTCCATGTGAAATACTTTTTCCCATTAATTTCCCTGGGCAGCATAAGTTATTTACAAGTGATCTTCCAGGTCTAAATCCGTTTAGTTTCAGCTTTCATATCTGACTTGCGATAAAATACCAACTCCTGGAGGGCTGGAGCTGAAAAAGTGTTTTTGTTTCTTTTTAAAGCAGTGTACTCATATAAGCTACTCGTTCAGTAAAATTTGCAATTAAAAACAATTTTATGATAGTTTGTAAAAGCAATTTGAGATCATATTCAAACAATTCACAGGAACACCTCCAAGAGCTGGTAATTTCTAGTATTTCATGAGTCATTAGTTCCATGGGCGAATCCAGGGGTGGGGTGGGGGGTGGGCTCAAGCCCCCTCAAAAGTGTCTAGGTCCATCCCACACATCGTAATTTTGGAGACTTTTTTTTTAGCTCTCCTGATCTTTTAAGGGGGCAGCAATCTGAGGAGACTATAAAGACTACCCTTGCCCGACTAAAGGCCCCCCCAACAAAACCAAAGCCCACTCAGGCCCCCCTCCCCAAAAACTAAACTCCGCTCAATCCCATTCCAAACCAATATCCTGGATCCACCCCCGTTAAGTTCCTTGCTCAATTCAACTGCAAAACTTTCTCAACCACCATTCTTTTCTTTCTGATTATTGCTAACGCTCATTTTTACTGTCCGGACGTTAATTGCTATTTCTTCAATTCGTTTACGAAACGAGCAATCGTCTTTAATTGATTATTTTGTATTTGTTTTTAGTCGGAGGAACGAAAATGCAATTGTAGCGTAAAAAGTTGTAAAATAAAAAATACAATTCTACGATTTCAAACTTTTGCTATTTACATACACAACGGAAACATAGATATTTTAATGCGATGCATCGTGATAAGATATATCATCATACATTTCATTTTGAGCAAACATATAAATCAGCTGTAGGAAAAACGGCTGTTTTGATTCGTGATGTTGGCAGTACTCCATGCGGTGCATTCAGGCAGATCGATTTAGCATAATGCCATACGAAATTTCGTTTCTTGAATCAACCCCTTGCAACAAAAACTATGCTTTTGATTATGTCACAGTTCATGTTAAACATAGTATACAATACAAAATAATTTTGCCGAAGTAAATGCGTATTATTTCAAATGCTAACAAAATCCGAAAGCAATCAACACTATGTTATTAAGATAAACACCCTGTTTCCGTTTGGAAATAGCATTTTGGGCGAGTGTTTAGTTTTTTATTAGAGGGAAAAGCTTAAGAAAATAAGAGCAGTGAAACAAAAAGTGGACGGAGCAAATCATTGAGAACTTATTTCGTTGTGGTTCATGAAGAGAATGAATTGATCACAATCACCGATGGAAATCAAATACATAAAGTTCTAATTTGAATCTTTATGTTTCAAATTTTTATTACTGCCATTGCTTCGTCCAGAATAAAAGGTTTATGATGCAAAACAACAAATAATTTAATGACAATAATAAATGTATGAAGCTGTTCTTTAAGACTAACAGATTCTTCAGTGATTTTCTTTATTCTGCCAACAGGAAAACAGTCAAATCTAAACGCTATCTTTAAGAGACAATCAGCAACAAAATAAATTTCAGTCGCTTATCATTACGAGCGGATAATAGGTTAAGGAATAAGGCTGAATCAAAAAGGAAATTTTATACTGAATTATTATGATGGTCTTACGACGGTAGATTTTTTTTTTTTACGTGGTCTATAATAATTCTTAATAAAATTTACGTTTAATCTATGGGAAAAGCGATATGTCCATCTGGCAGGTCAATCACTTAAATTGGTTTTGGCCTTTCGAAGTGCATCGTCTAGCTATAGCAGGAATTTAAGCGTATTAGTAGAAAACAGTATGACTCGTGGGTATATACACTTACCTTGTTACCACTCGGATGAAGTTTACAGAACTCGTGTTCGGTTTTGTCACGTCCGGTTATACGCCTGAATAGCTATTATCAGCAGTTCGTGTTCCTATCCTTCATTGAAGTCACTGGTATCACAAGTGCACCCGGGAGCAATAGGTTTCTTCACAATGTTTCACATAGTGTAGCAAGCTTTCCAGTCGGTGCTTTGACATTGAACGTAATGCTTGGCTGCCCCACCTCACCGAGAAACATGCGTACGCAGAATACCACACAGACAATACACCTGCTGAGACAGCTGCTCCGTGACTGAGTCTGCAAGTGCGCTGGCCGGCCGCAGCGGGAGACGGGGGCAGCACAAGGCGGGCGATGGGGTGGGAGGTATGTGGTGGGAGTGGCTTCCCACATCTCAGCATGCTTTCAACTTGTTTATCAATGAGTGTTGAGTACACTTCTGCGATTCGGATTGAGGGTCGCGATAATCCCGGCTTCTTTCCGGAAGAACAAGCTACAAGAGTGATTTAAATGGTTGGGGAATTTCATTGTTGTGTTTTTATACCACTTAGGTGATTATATGCTAGGGTATTTTTTCTTTGAAGCAGAGACTTCTGAATTCGGCATCTTTAAAGTAAAATTGATTCAGAAAATTACAGTGGAAAAGAGTCAGAATCCGGTACGATAAAAGAGTTGGTTGGAAGACACTGAAGACTGGATCGAGGTGAAGGCATAGTAACTAATTGATACATTGGGGATGAGACCTGGATAGATATTGGGCGAAAAGTTAGGAACGTTGTGTCGAAGATTCGCCCGGGAGTTTAAATTAACATTTAATTTTATACGAAAAGCAAATCGTGAAACTATCATCTGAACTTAATGAAGTGAGGGATTAGAAAAAACTGTCCTTCGATGTGCTGAAAAAATTACACTGATGAGACGATTAGCGCACGTTGTTGCACATGGGGCTCCGCAGCAGACGTGCCCTACGTGTTCCGATGTATCCAACTACATCGCCAATTACGATTCCACCGAGCGTGGTGGGTGAGTGGTTAACACTCTGGCCTCGCATTTGGGAGGACGCCGATTCGAATCCGGTCCGGGCATCTAGATTTGGGTTTCCATGGTTTCCCCAAATCACTCCAGGCGAATGCCGGGATGCTTCCTTTGAAAAGGCCCGTTCCTTGTCCCCAGTCCCATCCCGCCCCTAAAGACCTTAGCCGTCGATGAGGCGTAAAGCAGTAAAAAACAAAAAAAAAACGATTTCAGGGCATAGGACCTGTTAAGTGATTCGAAGGTGCCGAGACAACTGTGGACTTCTGTGGACATCGTGAAAAATATTGTGGACCACCTACCTCGCTTCATGGCATTTTCCGATAACTGTCGGTGACACAAGACAAGATTCGTGCTACAGTGGATTGATGGAAGTCCGAATCGTTTCTGTATTGCGTTCCAAAGATAAAACAACACGCTATTTGTGGGTGGTCATAGTGTTTTGGCTCGTCAATATATCTTATACAGTGAAACAATTTAATGTTAAAATTAACGTGCCGCAAAAAACATTTTTTTATAGAGAAGCTGCTGCCGCCGGATCTTAACTTCCGTCGCAACTAATAACAAAAACAATTTTCCCCTTTCTATAGAAGCAGTGGTTAAAAAAGGTTGTGGTCTGTCTCCCTTAATATCTAATTCAAAGTAGAGGAAGCAATGATAAAAATGAAACCAAATTTGAGTCTGGCATGATGGCTCCAAGAGCATTAGTTAGTATGATGCGATTTGCTGATAACATGGCCCTCTTAGCAGGGAGCTGAGACTTCATAAAGTGGCGAGAACAAAATATTTGCTGAAGAATTTTTACTAAATATTAACCAATGGGAGATAAACGATAAAAATGTAGCAGAAATTATAACAATAGCAGTAAGCAATATAAAGAAGGAATTAAGACATGATCTCGCCTCGCATTAACGAGAGACATACGTAAGAATTACCGTCCGGCAATCCACATTTGGTTTTTCCAAGTTTCCTCCCATCATTTAGAACATGCCAGGATAGTTACTTCAAAGGTCATGGCCGATTCCTTCAGTTCCTTGCAACCAATCCTCTTCAGTCTCTAAGAACCTCAACTGGGAACTGCACCACTTTCGGTACCTGCCAGAAACTGGTACTAACCTGTTGAAATTTACATCAGTCGCTTCGTCAACATGTCCTCTTCACGCTTTGCGATCATACATCGCGGAAAAGTTGCCAAGAATTTAATTAAAAATGCCGAAATATGACATGACGAACAGCCGTTACATGCCGCCAACGTTGAAAAAATCAATTACAGCCTCTTAAAATGTTGATTTAATCCTTTGTTGAAATGTTTTCATGCCTTTTCAGCTCTACTCTTTTGTAAAAATCGCACAAAATTGACAAACACGCAATATTTATCCGATAATACGGTGATGACCGCCATTTTATATAGCAACCAGCAACCCGAGATAATCGATTGCTTTCATTGTAAACAAATACGCCATTGCGTGTTGTATGTGGTATAGCCAAAATTTCGTAATATTTTATCACTTGGTCCAGGCCGTATTTCAACCTAACCACGATTTCTATGACAAAACTAAACTGTTTAGGTTGAAATAATCCCTGTACCGATAATTTTTATGTTATTTTAGCAGTGCTGAAAACATTTAGCAGTTGCTCAGCCTTTCATATTTCGGCATTTTAAATTAAATTTCTAGCGACTTTTCCGCAATGTATGATCGCAAAACGTGAAGAGGACATGTTGACGAAGCGACTGATGTAAATTTCAACAGGTTAGTACCAGTTTCTGGCAGGTACCGAAAGTGGCGCAGTTCCCCCTCAGCTTAAAGCCATAAGCGTAAGTGACTAAGAGCAGGGGCGGCCCTAGGGCGGTGCGAGCGGTGCGACCGCACCGGGCGCCGAAAATG
>CM061920.1:376611685-376733162 GCA_031002005.1 Vandiemenella viatica
TTCCAGGATGCCCCATTCGGAAAATGGCCCATTCACATCCCGGTACTTTCAGTATACCTTCAGAATCAACTGCAAAATGGATTTAATTTCAAATGATCTATAAAAATGATCTTACATTTTAACAAAATTTTGATTAATAGATTAATGTTCTGTGTCAGAAAAGAAGCTGAATTACTCATTGCAAGTTTTTAAATGACTTATAAATAAGGACAAGGTTAGAAGCAAGTAAACCTATCATTATCAAAGCAGTAGGCTGGCTAACTGTGAAAAATAATCTTGATAAACAGAAATATACAATATTTCAAATAAATCCTTAACTATGCAAGAGACTGAAATAGCAAGATTAGAGTGCATACCCATGATGAGATTACTTTTTGATCCTTTTTTTTGTGGTGAGACATAACTTTTTCTCAACAACTTTTACTATCAAACCTAAAATTTTACTTACTATGGTAAAAGTATGAATTTGTTTTGAAGATAAGGTGCCATGTACTTAAATGTTATCTAAAGTTTTGAAATTTCTTTTCCATTTATACACAAAAGGACTGAAAACTGTCCATTAAAAAACTGTGACAATATTCTTCTTAATTTATGTGCCATACATCTAAAATAATTAAAATAAACAACTAAGAAATATCAATTTTCTCCAATCAATTGAATTATATATATACCTTCCAAAATGCATGGCCTATCAAGACGTCTTGCAGTTTCCCAGCCATCACCCATGTTGATACCACGTCCTGGACGGATGATGTTTCTTGGGTGGCCATAGTGAGCATCAGAATAACGAAGGCAAATACCTCCATTCTTCATTGATAACAGGTCCAGAAGCTAAAAATAATTTGTGACTTATTAAGGGATTTTTTTTAAAAAATATTTGCTTTCAAGTTTAAATTTTAATTTAATAATGGAGTTGACAACATATATAACTCAAGTATTATCAGAATTAATATATCATTTTTCTTTAAATTTCCTTAAAAACTGTATGAATAAATGTAAAAGATCTTCTAAAAATAATCTTTGGTAGAAGTATTAATAAGGGAGCGTGCATAAACCACGTAGCTCCTTTTTTGTCTCCTGTGAACCCCCCCTCCCCCCCACGTAGCCCTACGTGGCATTTGCCTCTCCCCCCCCCCCCCACCCCATGTAGCACGTAGCACGTAGTACGTAGCTTTTTCCCTTTTGATTCCAGAAGACATTTTGTACTGTTTTCTCTTGTCAGATGATTGTAAATTACATATGGAGATAATTAACTGAGGGAAATAAATATTCACATGCTGTTCTGAGTTCTGTTCCTCATTTTAACTGTGAAAAATGTTATGAAAGGAAAGCTAAGTGGCCTGGCTCGGAACACCCCCCCTCCCCCCACGTAGCCCAGCATAGCCTTCCAGCCAAACCCCCCCCCCCCCCCTGGGCAGAGCCACGTAGTTTGTGCACGCTCCCTAACCTGTGTGGAACAAGAAGGAAGGAGGGAAGACTGGTGACAATATGAATATAACCTACCACTTTCATTACTGTGATGGAATCCAAAAATGAAATCACATATTATAAGTAATGGCTACTTTCTCTTCCCTTATTTGTATTTTACCCACCAAACCATATTGACAGAAAAATTTCCAATTACCAATAAATATTTGTCTAAGGAAACTTGTTATTCATTAGGAGAAGACAAGCTATTACTAAAATCTTACAGTTGTTTTATAAAGGCTGAAAATGTTATACGATTCAATTTACTCAAATTCTTGATTGCACAGATGGGAAAAAATGTAGTAGTGAATAATGTGAAGCAAATCCTATTGAGAAAGGGTAAACTGTCATTTACCATGTTCTCTGAATTCTAACCTGTATACTTCACTTTCTCGTTTTTATGAATGTTTATAATTTTTTGTCTGTCATTTGTGGTTTACTTATTTTGATTTGAGAAAATGATTTTACCAAAGAAAAAGAAGTGGATTTGGATGAAATATTACAATTCAAAGGATGAAACTTGTGATAGAACTGCATGTGAACACATCTTTTCCTTTGCTATATGTCTCATTTCTTCCAGGATTAAAGTGTTCTATTGAATTAATGTAAAGAGTCTTCGTGTTTTGGTGTTTGTTCTGTCCTTCCTGCATTCATATATGATAAGTGTTGAGTTACTATTGCACATTTCTTTGTTTTCACTGCCTAACAGCAGTTTTTCACTGTTATCAAATGATATTAGTAACGAACTTAAACTATTATTCCAGATGGGAAAACAATATGTTCAGTGTTGGAATATTGAGGAGATTTTGTATTATTAAAGCAAAATATTTGGAAATAGCTTTTCAGGCAATCAAAATAATATTCTTTTCCTCTTTCTTTCTATATCTTCAAGAATTCAGTTGCAATTTATCAAGAGTTTTCTTTTTAACTATCCAAAGTCTATACATTATGTAGTATTTAAGGATCAAATTGTGTATAGTTTATTCATAACAGCATCAGTATGACATTTTTAATTGAAAACACATGCCTGAATTCAAACTGGATTTGTTACCTTACCTTATTAATGTTAATATTCCTCCAGTTAGGTCGTGCTTCACCATACACACGTAAACGTGCAATTCCTCCATCAGGAAACATGTTGAGACGAATGTGAGTCCATGTTTCATTACTGTCAATCTCAAAATGGTTGTAACGGGTTTCAGGATATCCAGGTCTCAGTGAATTCATGGGAACGATTTCTGTCCATTCCTTTAAAAAAATGAATTTATTTTATTTTAGTCTATCTAATTTCACATATAAATGTTGCTACTAGCATACCAGAAAGCTGAACTCAATCAACAAGTTTTGTTTATAAAAAAGTCAACTGATGAGAGAGAGATAAGCTTTAGTTAATAGCAAATATTTATTCGACAAAGGAGTTACCACTAAATCACTATACTTTATCCAGCAATATAAGGACCACACACCACCAGCCCTATTATACACAGGTCATCAGTGTGAATCATGAGAAAGGGAGAAAGATTTGTGTCATGCCCGAATTCAAATTGGATTTGTATTTCTGGCATATTTAACATATCAGACGAAAGTCTGTGTTGCCATCTCTCTATGAAATGTGTAACTTACATTTCTTATTTATTTCTAATTATTGTTATTAGAATCATCTTTTCTTTAAATAAGTGTGCATTCATTCTTGACAGTGAAGGCATGTGATTTTAGATTCAAGGAATATTGTAAACAATGAATAATTTGTATGGCAACTTTTAAAAAGGCCAACCTGTGAGGAAAGTCTCTGAACATGCTTCATCATTTCTGTTGTTGCTGCATTTCCAATGTGTGAATCTCTTTCTGGTATGCAGTCCTCATCTACAAAATAAAAAATTCAGAGCAAAATGATTTATGAGTATTTTAAATATTTCAAAAAATGTATCTAATGTGCACCATCATATTATAATATATTGTGGTTAACAAACATTAAAGATCAATACTTAATTTAACTGCAGTGAAGGATATGATGCAGTGACAATTCACCGTTGATCTAGTTTTGCTTTTTTTAGAAAATGATATGTTTGTCGGCAATTATTGCTACTGACATAATTTCTTTGTGCCAGTGTAAATAAATATATTTTATCTAAAAAAGAAGCTATATTGTCATAAGTCTTGTTTCTCATCTATGAATGGTTTCCATGATGCAGCAATTAAAGTGAAAGAAATACAGTACAAGCAAAATGTACTATGTGGCAATAGTGTTAAACAGAAAATTGTTTTAAGACATTGTGAATAGGGATAGGGAAATTAAGCTCAATAGTTATGAGTTTTTGATTAGTTTATATGTGATGAAGTATACGGCCTGCGGCAAATTCCTGACACGCCTATTTTCCCATTTCATGAATTTTTTAAAATTTTAATTCAATTTAATTGCTATCCCTAATTTTATCCTTTATGAATTTTAATTTTAAATTCTTTCAGGTTTTCAGATAATTAATTCCAGTCCCTGAATCGCTGTAGGCTGGGCAGTGATGACACAAATATAAGAGTAACAGAAGTACTCATTATGTTTGGTGAACTCAGTCATGTGTAATTGTTGAATCACAAAAAAAAAATATCAATGTTTGTATATTGTATTTGTGTCACATTAAATTTCTACTTCCAAGTTTGGTAAGTGATGAGTTTACTTTAAAATATCTGATAAACATAAATTGGGAAATCTTTCATTACCAAATAATTTGTCTGATTGTAAGACTGGCAGTGCATATACTAAAAAAACTATGTTAACAACAATATCAGTCATTAGATTTTGTGGTACAGGATAAGGGTTTATGTTAAAGAAATTTATACCCTTTTACAAATCATTGTTGTAAGAAACTCATTTTTTTTTAATCTTAAGTTTTGTGTAGCATTTGAAATGTATTCAAGGTCTCTTTAATTTAATTATCTGTTCCTGAATCTTAGTTGCTGAACTATTCTATGTTGAAAGTGAAACCCAATGTCCTTTGTTACCATACTACCATTCAAGAATATTGCCTTAAAACTCACCCTCACATGTTAGTCTTGCAGCCTGGATGGAGAACTTAGGAGTGAAATTGCCAGTGAAAAATGCAGTATCAACAGTAACTCCCTTAAGAACACCAGGAACTCCTGCAAACAGAATTTTATACATCATTGTGTTGATGTTATACAATATAATACTTTTGCATCAGTTAATAATGAGTACATTAGTACCATTTTGTATAAAACTGATCACTAAGTTAAAACTGCCATTATCTATTAAAGTAAACTTAAGGGAAAAATTACAGACTAACAAAAATGGAGGATGAAATGTCGCCTTATAAGTTGGAGTTAATTTTTTGGTTTTGTTTGCGTCAAAGTCAAAATTATATTAGAAACACATCCAGTGGCAGCCCATGTCAGTTCCCACATCTTGACAACAGTTTCATGGTGAGTGCTGTCAGAGTTTTTCTTAGTACCACTATCCCTCCAGAATATTGTGTACATTTCCTTGTCATGTAGCATCCCTTGGCCTCAAACACCCTTAATACCACACCATAAAATCTATCATTTATTTTTATTACATACATTATAAACTTTTTCAGTACTGGATTAGCCACGTAGCAAGAGTTAGCCACGTAGCAAGAGTTAGCCTTCTGTGGGCCCCCTGCCTTCTGTGGGCCCCCTGCCTTCTGTGGGCCCCATGCCTTCTGGGGGTCCTCATCGTGCCGTGCCTAGGATTCTCAGGAGCCTCCCCATCAGGCCATATGGGCAACATTTCTTTACCTCTACCACTGCCCCTGATGGTAAATCCCCCTTCTTCACATTTGCTATGGGACCCACGCTGTTTTAATCTGGCTCTGAACTTTTGGATACGAGAATAACCACTGCTGTAATCCTGAAATATGAATAAACATATACACACATTGAGTGTTGGAATTTTCAGGTTTATAGCCCTTCTTTAAAAATAGAGTAAGCTAGCTGCCTGATGGTGATTGGCACCTAACTAGCCCTCTGTTGCTGACTGGCCGTCTGCTGTTGAACAAAGGATATAAATGCAAAAATTCAAACACTCAATGTCTGTACATGTTGTGAGGTCCCACTTCATCAGACATTTAAATAATAATAGTAATAATTTTACGACTTAAGGAATATATGAATGTATTTATTTTAATACAAGGCCGTGCAGTATAGTAGTATGTGAAAATGGGTAAATTTAAGTTTTTGTAATATGTTTTGTTATGTTGAAGTTGGCAGGCTGTAATTGTTTTGTTTTGTTTTAGCCAAGGAAAAGCAGATGATTGTTATATGTGAGATTTTATGTTGTATCAACGAGAACTGTAAATATTTGAATTTATTAAGATGTGTCAATAAATAGCAGTTGATTTTATAGAGAAGACTATATAATTAAATTTTTTCCTGCAAGGTGATAGCAAAAAAAAAACATGTGAGATGATATCCTGGGGCCACACATATCATCGGAACGTGCTACCAGTTACAGAAAAAATAACCTGGAAGGATTGGTAAGGCCAACCAGGAATTCTTTAATTATCAACTACAAAGTGGATACCTCACAATGTCTGTCCATGTTTCAACAATGCAACAGTCTTCAATTTTAGTAAGTGGTGGTTATTTTCCAATCCAAATGTTTTATTTATCCCTCTTTCAAAAGCCTCTGTTTCGTTAAAGTCTATATGTATATAATTTCTTCTTATTTTATAATTTTAATTTTTTTCTGATCTAAGAAATAAGTCTTTATTTTATTATTTTTATTTTACTTTCATTGGCTTTTGCAGAGTGTAAACTTTGCGATTGGTATCGGTGATCAATTTCTTCCCGTATCAATGCAATTCTCATCCTTCCCACCTGGTCCATCTTTGGCTTCAGTCATGTGGTGAGTCTCAGTTTATCTTTATATGCACACCCAATCCCTGTGCTATATGACCATATGACAATTAAGTAAATATTGTAAAGTGTGTCCATGTTAAGTGTTCATATTGGCCCTCCTGACTTCTTTATTTTTATTAGATAAAATTATATGATTTAAAGCCAAATGAAGTTGTTATGAGATTCAACTGAAATCAGTATTATTTGTTCACTGTTTTTTAAATAATTTATACTATAAATTTTCTTAGTTGACATTGAAATTAATAACTTCTAACATGCTTATACTATCTGAATTTCAGATAAAATGTTGAGGAATCCATTTTAAATTTTATTGAAGTGAGAACTCAAGGTAAAATATATTTTGCCATACATACAGTGAAAATAGAAGTAATTGATAGTGTTTGTAAGACAGGCCATGGAAACTAAAACATAAATCATCATTTTTCTATAAAAATGAAAAACTTCAGAAATTATAATAATTTTAGTTCTGATTGCTCAGAAATTGTTTCCAATGTTGAATATAATCTCCTTTCTATCCTAACACAAAATATATTACAATGAAAGAAAAAAATTCAAATTGAAGAGAAGAAAGAATTTACATATACTGGTTTCTGTCAATTGCACTGGAGTAAGATTGCAAATAATCACATAAAAGTTGGTTAACTGAACTCTGATTTCAAAATTTGTTCCTAGATTGAATGATGTTATTACGCTACACAAAGTAGCTGAAAGTAAAAATTTCTCATTGTGCAGCTAAAATTTATATGCTGTAGTTTCCAGTATCTTTTATCATGGTTGAGGAAAATTAATTTTGGAGGTTATTGGGAAAGAGTTCTGTCATGTGGGAAAAAAAATACCTATATGAAGAACTAGTAAGGAGAGATAGTTTATCAAAATACTTGTAAGTTGGTATTTCAGATTCAGAAATTAGATTATAATAAAATATGATTAGCCTTAGTATTGAAAAAAAATGATTGTAAACTAAGAAATAAATGTGTGAGTAAATGGAACTAGACTGTTCTGGCTGCATAACAGTTGTTATAATAATCAGGGATGACTATTTCTAATGAACAGATGTAGTAACAGTTATGGTTCTGACCTAGACGCAAGATAGCCCAGTCGTGTCCAGCAGACCGTCTGCGTCTTGTCTCCCAGCCGTCGATCCATTTACCACATTCTGTGAACTCACCCTCACGCCACTCTGGTGGATCATCCTGCAAACAGTAGGTTTCCATTTTACAAAATTGCTTAGTACTCTACCTTAAACAAGTTGCTCTGCCATAGTTGGTAATGCTGGAAAAACAAAAATTCAGCTGTGAACTAAAAGGGCGGTGTTATGACTTAATAATGTGCCAGCATCTCATTTTAATTGCAATGGAGCACATGACCCAGTGACAATTATCCTACTCATGTGCTTTTGCTTTTAATAAATTTTTATCTTAAAATTTTCTACTATTTTGGGTAAAATATTTAGCATTTATTGCTTTTAACAACTTATTCCACTATCAGACTCCTTTATCGACAAAAGAAAATTTTCACGCACTGTTAGAACTGAAATCATGTGCTAGATTTAGGCCATGGTCATCCCTTTCCTTTTATGTTTTACACCTAATTCTATAAATATCCATCCATGCCTTACCCCTCACTTTTCACTGCAAGAAATTGTTTTGAATTTAAGACAGGACACACTCTTCCCATTTGAGTGAAAATATGTCAAGGACTAAACAAATCTTTGCTGTTAAATTTGGATCAGTGCAAAGTACTCTTTAACAGTCAGCAGAATGCTTTTTGGTTTTTTTTATGGACTTAACCAGTGTTTACCATTGGCTCTTCATACGCCTTATACACTCCTAATCCTCTTCACTCACAACCTGCCTTCCAGTGACTCCCAGTGACTTACATCAGGCAATTTTCATCATTGGTGTAAGGTTGAACTGAACTCCACAAGAATCCAAAGCAAAATAAAAGGTTGAAATCATGGCATGTGTATCTTCATAGTGAAAAAAAAAATTGCACTATGATCATGACATATAGTAGAATATGTTCTGAAGACGATATGTGTGTGGTAATGCAGGAAGACAGGGGTTCAAACCCCTGTTTGCTGGGGTGGTCCCTTCAAAAGGACATGGCTGAATTCTTCTCCATTCCTTGTCCGCTATCCTACACTGGCTCTAATACCAGACGGTAAAAGTAATGCTTATTGATTTTTGATTAATGTGTTCTGAAACTTATTCCCAGGAGTAATATGCCTGTAGAAAGTCAAAGAATAGTAAGTTCATGATAATAGCTGGATATAATGTGGAAACTATGATTGTGATAATGTTTATGAATATAATATTTTAAAAGAATTTAGTAATGCAGCTAGGAAACCCTGGATGAAATTGAAAGAACCTCTTTTATGGTTTGAATTGTATAGAGATGGAAAATGATCTATGTTGCATTCTTTCAAGGTTTTTCAGCTTACCTTGATTAGGTTTTCCGCTACAGCAAACCAGTCATCGGTAGCAAAAAGTACCTGCCCACCATTCTGTAAGAGAAGGAAAGGATGTAAATAAAATTAAGCGTTTATGTACCGGCACCTCTAGCAAAATTCATTTTAAATCATTCATTTATTTTTATGTATTATCTAATTTAATATGTAGCCTAATATATAATGTTGGCAGACATTTTACATTATTGCTGAATGAATCACTTTGTTGGTGTAAGAAGCATCAGTAAATACTTTCAAGAAAGTGAATAGAAGCGAAGGAAATTCTTTGTTGTAATTTAGGCTAGGAATCTTTTACTTAAACCTGTAATTCCCCTTTAGCCGATAGGATTACTCGATTAGGTTAGGGTACCCACGACAAGAAGCTAAATCGAAAAGTCACTCGGCAGCCGAAACCTTCGGGAACATCATAACCAATAATGCCACACGCATTTAATGACCACTCAAACTAGTACTAAGCTCCAAGGACATTGCTGTAACATTTCTGAAGGGTTTTAAGCGAAATGAAATTGCATGCAAAGACCCATCTCTTTCTGAAATCTCACTTGGAAGTGACAGAACTCCTAAGGAGCGATTGTTCTTAGTAAATCTTCGTGCTGAACTCGAGAAGCGCACCAAAGAAGGTGAAACTGGCCTCACTATAAAATACATCAATGGAGTGCCCAAAATAGTGCAAAGTTCAAAAAACTAATTAAATCCAATGGAAAAACCAATATAAATATGTACTATCAAAATATTAATGGAATTCGGACAAAACTTAAAGAATTAAGATTAGCCCTAGCTACATGTACTTATGATATCATTATACTTGCTGAAACCAATCTTTCTCCAGATATTTCTAATGCTGAACTTGGATTCACAAATCACTCTGTGTACAGGAGTGATAGGTCCTCTCAAACTAGTTCTAAAGAGAGTGGTGGTGGTGTACTTGTGGCAGTGAACAACAGAATACCTTCTAGATGTATTAGAACAATGTCTCCACTAAAAGTAGAGTCTATATTTTTATCTATTGATCTGTTGCATGATACACACATTTTGCTGAGTTGTGTATATATCCCGCCCAGTAAGCCTCTCGATGTATATGCCAACTACTGCCAGGTGGTGGAAGAAGTGATAGCCGACCAACAGGTAGAACCATCACATGTGATTCTGGTTGGTGATTTTAACATCCCACATGTTGACTGGATAAAAAAAGAACCACATTTTCCCTCTGCCTCTCCTCGAATGCTTTGTGAGCTAGCTTGTTTATTGGATGTTGAACAGTGTAACCATGTCTTGAACTCTAGGGGTGTGTTATTGGATTTAGTATTTGCCTCTTCTAATGTCACTGTCAAGGAAGACACCTGCCCTTTGTTGCCTATTGATATCCAGCATCCAGCATTGAATATTATTCACCCTGTAGATTTAGTGTTATTGGATTTAGTATTTGCCTCTTCTAATGTCACTGTCAAGGAAGACACCTGCCCTTTGTTGCCTATTGATATCCAGCATCCAGCATTGAATATTATTCACCCTGTAGAATCTACCTTGCCTGACCACCAGTGCACTTTTGTTCCTGATTTTGCAAGGTGTAATCTTGCAGAAGTTTTTGATGAACTTCTTTCTATGGACCTATCCAATTTTGAATCCCTTGACTTATCCACTGATACTGACAATCTGTTCATAAAATTCACTGACATATTGAAGTCAATTGTGCTCAAGTATACACCACTGAAAAAAACTGGAATGTCAAAATTCCCATGTTGGTTCTCTACAGAGCTTATACAATTGGTCATAGAAAAGAAAAGACTCCACAAAGCTTATAAGCAGACCTTTGATTATGAGTACTATGTCCTGTTCTCAAAATTGAGAGATCAATCTCGTCTCTTATCCAAAAAATGCTTCAATGACTATGTTGAACATGTGCAATGTACTATTCCTGGCAATCCCAAATTATTCTGGAATTTCATCCGTAACACTAGCAAAGCTGAAGGAGCACCAAGCATGTTAACATTTAATAATCACTCCACTTCCCACCCACAGCAAATGTGTGATCTGTTTGCACAATACTTCTCTTCAGTATTTACACCTCCATCTTCGTCTACTTCCAATATCCATTTCAGTACTAGTAATAGTCTGAGTACACTTGCAGTCACTGATGAAGATGTTTATAAAGCATTGGGCAAGCTAGACTGTTCAAAGAGTTGTGGCCCTGACCAAATACCACCTAATGTTTTGAAATACTGTAGAGTCTTGCTTTGCCATTTAAAATACTTGTTTAACAGGTCTCTAAAGTCAGGAATTTTTCCAGATGTATTTAAGCTTGGTCATGTTGTTCCTGTGCATAAATGCGGATCGAAGGAAGATGCTAAGAATTATAGACCTATTGTTATACAATCGGTGTTAGCAAAAATCTTTGAGAAGTTGGTACTAAACAAAATCTATCCCATGTTTCGTAACATAATTACTCCAAAGCAACATGGTTTCTCTCCAGGAGAATCAACAACAACTAACCTTGTGATTCTTCAAAATGAAATAATTAGAGCATTTAGTGAGCGAAAACAACTCGATGTCATATATCTTGACTTTTCAAAGGCATTTGATAAAGTTAGCCATCCCCACCTTCTTACTAAGTTGAAGGAATATGGCATAGTTGGTAAATTATTGGAGTGGTTTTGTAGCTACCTCAGCAACAGAAGGTTGATTGTAAAGGGTTTTGGCTCATTGTCATCTGCTTTCACAGCAACTTCTGGAGTGCCTCAGGGTTCACACCTAGGACCATTGCTGTTCAATATATTCATAAATGATTTAGTTAGTATTTTTGCCAGTTGCCTTTTCTTTGCAGATGACATTAAGATTTTCAAGAAAATCATTACTCGAGATGACTGCTTAGATCTTCAGAATTGCTTAAAAGCTATTGTGAAATGGTGTCAACAAAACAGTATGCAACTTAATGTTAATAAATGTTCCTGCATTACTTTTCACCGCATTAAATCGGCATTACATTTTGAATATGAAATGGAAAATCAGCTACTGAATCGCTGCACAACTGTAAGAGACCTAGGAGTTCTTCTGACGTACAATCTCAGTCCAGAAGAACATGTCCACAACATATGTGCCAAGGCCTCCAAGTGCCTGGGCTTATTGGCACGCACTTCCAGATTTATTAATAATATCCAGACACTCAGGCTCTTGTACTGTGCCCATGTCAGACCCATACTTGAGTATTGCAGCGTTGTATGGTCGCCTCATCAGATCACACTAATTCAACACATTCAGAATATTCAAAATAAGTTCTTAAGGCTTATAGGTTGTCGCATGGGCTTTCATTACAAAGACGTTCCGCTGGTTGCTGTTGGAACCTATCTTGGCCTCCATCCTTTGGAGTCGAGACGGAATGTTCATGGTGTCCTTTTTCTGCATAAACTAATCTCAGGTGTTACAGACTGCCCTGAAATTCTCAGACATGTATATTTTCGTTGTCCGTCTGGTACACGGTTGAGAGAACTATTTGGGCGTAGACATCTGCGCACAAACTATGAGGCTAGCAGTGCCATAGAACGGATTCAGAGACTAGGTAACAGAATACCTCCTGAACTTGATTTTTTCTTTGACAGTGTTGCTGTTTTCAAGCAAGTACTCATACGTGAGTGGAGTCAGCAATGATGGGCTTAGTCACGGTCTATTATTCCCTGTAACAATTTTTATTTTATTTTTTGTAGTTGTATGTTGAGTCATATTTTTAGTTTTAGAATAATTAATAATTATCTTCTGTGTAATTGTTTTTCTAGTTTAATAATATAAAACTATACTTGCTATTTTTTGTTATCTTCTTGTTTTCACTGTAATTAAATTGTTTATAAATAGTGGTAATTGTGTTTAATAAGTAGCTATCATAAGATATATTAATGTAAAATGGTTTTTCCGTTGGAATAAATAAATAAATGATTAATTATGGACTTCAAAGTTTACTTTATGCAATTTTCCATTATCGAAATATCAGTCAGCTAGTTAGAAAATTTCTTGCTTCTTTGATCCATACAGTGGGAAATTTACTTAATGTCCTAACTACCTCTGCGACCATTGGCACCTTTTTCAACCTACAATCTTCTTGGTATCAAAATTCAATTAAAAAAAAAAATACTATCAGGTTAATGTGACCTACCGTTTAAACCTGGAATCAGGGGCGTAGCTACTATGGGGCTAGGCCGTGCAGTGCACCGGGGCCCTCACGCTCAGGGGGCCCCCAAGCATACCTCAAGGGGCCCCTAAGCGCACCTCTAGGGGCCCTCAAGTGCAGTTTAGAGGGCCCACGAGCCTTCACGGCAAACTGGCGACCTTTTTTTTTAGCTCTACCGTCGTCTAAGGGGCCCCTGAGAACACAGGAGCCCCTCACTAAGGGCCCTCGCTGGTGCTCAGGGGCCCCCCAACCACTGCTCAGGGGCCCCTACCTGCACACAAAGCAAAAAAAAAGGTCGCCCATCTGGCCTGAGGGCCCAAAATAAATTTTTTGCACCGGGGCCCTTGTTGACCTAGCTACGCCACTGCCTGGAATCCGACACACGGAAGCGTTTTTGCGTCGCAATCTGTGCCAGAAGTGAAGGTAGGTTTAAGGGTCTATGCAAATCCCCGCCGAGATAGGAATGTCGTAGAGCGGATCGTTCAGTATTCTTCTGTGATTAATGGACAGGAAAATATTGCAACTTTGCAAGAGCTGTTTTTTTCGTTTTGAAAGTATTATATTTTGTCGAACAATCGTAGGTAATGCTCAAAAGAAAGAGGATTTTTGAACCAAGTGAGACAAACTCATTTGGAAATCCTTACTAAGCAACTGAAAAAAAAATCTGGTGCCTAGTTCATTCGTTTCGACTTCAAATGGAATTACGTGTGCGTTGATAACTGTAAAGAGAAAGAGTGAAATGTGATTTGTGTTCGCGTTAATTATGACGAGTATAAAGATAGGAGACAAACCAGTCGCATGAATGTTATCTCTTGCGAAAGTCGTTAATGGTAGAGTTATGCTTATTTCTACAGGTTCCAAGGAAACTTCTCAGTTAATTCCACCGAGCGTGGTGGGTGGATGGTAAACGCTCTTGCCTCGCATTCGGAAGGACGGCAGTTCGAATCCCCGTCCGGGCATCCAGATTTGGGTTTTCCATGGTTTCCCCAAATCACTCCAGGTGAATGCCGGGATGCTTCCTTCAAAAAGGCTATGGCCGAATTCCTTCCCGTTCCTTATCCCCAGTCTCATCCCGCCTCTAATGACCTCGACGTCGACGAGGCATAAAGCCATAAGAAAAAAAAAACTTAGTTAATATCGCTAAGCTTAACAAACTCAGAATATTCAAGTTTACAAAGCAATCATCGTATTCCTTGAAGATATTGATATAATGATTTAAAAGCATCAGCATTATTAGAAGTTCGCCAACATCACTATGTTTGTACCAAAATTCCCATATCTCGGCCGTTCTTCCTTGGTGGGCCGCATGGCAAGAAGAATCAGTACTTACATTCGATTCCGCTTAATTTGTTGGTTGACTAAAACGTTCCCAACTGTCGGATGAATTACAATCATCAGATCTGTGTGCTATCATTTCATACCAATTTAAACTGGATGCTTAAGGCACAGATACACACGCTGATAATTGCGTTGGAAATTACACTTGTAAGGTTTTTATGCCTTACTTAATTTCACGGTTCCAAACCCGCCAGCGTAATGTTCGCCTTTTAGAGAGCTTTTAGTCAAGTATTGCGTTAGTGTTGAGTTGAGCGGTAAACAGTAATAACTTTTCGAAAATATTTCGTGTAGATGACAGAACACCTAAAAATATACACTCTGGCAGTGCGGTATTGGCAGTTTAAAGAGTGTATGTATCCTCACATTGTTTTGTGTGGAATAGAGACATGAATAGTAAAAAAGGAGGAAGAAAGGTGAGGTACTTGAAAAGATTTGAAATGTGGTTGTGGAATGAATAATTGAGGAGGCGCTGAAGAGGTTAGGAGAAAAAAGGAGCCTGATGGATATGATAAGGTCATATACTAAATAGAAACTGGCTCAAGTAGAGGATCACGGAACGAAAAATAGAAGTAAATGGTGAAGAGCAATGTTAACAGACGTCAAAGAAGTAAGAAATTACAAACAAATTAAGGAAGATATTCGGGACAGGAAGAAACAAAGAATGTCCAGTTGATATTTATTGAAAGACAGGTTCATTGAAGAAGAAACCCGACGTGTTGACTTTTTTTTTTTTTTAAATTCGACACCTGTAGATTCACCATTATACTCGTCAAACATGCTTCACATACGGAATGAATAGATCTTGACAAAAGACAAACTCAGAAATTATACTGAACGGAAATTTCCAGACGCGGGGACAAGAACTGAATACTATAATCTCTAGCTGACGTTTCGAGATCTACATGGCTATCGAGTAGTATAATTGTACTTTGTATACATATGATATATACGGAGTTATAATGAAAAAATACATCCCCCATTTTGTCATCATCTGTTCTTATGAAATTCTCTCCATTATGGTAGTAAATTGATACTTATTCACGCCATCTAGCAGTAAGAGGCAGTGTAAATTAACCGGAACTGGACATTCTAATACAACTGTTCAAGATAAATGATGCGACATTGAGTTTGTGAGAACAACCGCTTAGCATTTGGTGTACAAGTATTTCCACTCCGCGGTACCGTGTCGAAACATGTCTACTCACTCTTTCTGAGCAGAGGTCGTTGAGTTCGGTGAAGGCAGGAGCACTGTCTGTTGGAGCCATCTCGACAGATTGATTGCTCCCAGTGTTCGCATCCACTTTTATATGTCCCCTGACCGTTATCATTCTGTAAGCCGAGAGCAGGGTGACCCCGAGGAGGTTTCCCAAACGCTGTGACACGACTAAGGCACGTGTTCCAGTTTGCATTACCAACCTCCACGTCGCGAACGAGCAAAGATATACGGAATAGAAGCTTAATTTTCGAAACACGTAAAATCGTCCTACGATACTGTGACGACTGTGACGTTTTCCATCTGAGTATTCTCGTTCAGTTGTAGTTTCCTCCTGCAATGATACAAATCTCTGAATGAACACACCGAACGTGGTGGGTGAGTGGACGTAATCCGGCCATCCAGATTTCGGTTTTCCATGGTTTCCCAAAATCATTCCATGTGAATTACGGAGACTGGTCCTCCAAAAGGACATGGCCGAATTCCTTCCAATTCGTTGCCTCGAGTCTTTTGCCTCCTCTAATGACCTCGACGTTAACGAGGTGTATAAAGTCAGAAAAAAAGGAGAGAGAAAGAGAGAAAGCAAATGTCACAGAAATGAAGTACTATAAACGTTTAAACTTTGAACTTGAAGGTAGGTGAAGCCGATGCTTGATTATATTATAGTGGTGTAGTATGGGACCCACATTTTGGGTATCAAATACCTACAGGAGTGCTGAAGTGGTTGAAAAAGAGTGTAGCTAGTTTTGTTTGTGGGAATTACTGCTGAACACAATCAGTAACTGATATAGTAAAGGAGGTGGATTGGAAGTCATTGAAACACTGAATGTGCAAGGCATTTATTGGTGATGAGGCTTGGGTGGATATTTGTAGAAGAATTAAGATTAGCGCACGGAAGTAAAAATATGACCACATACACAAAGTATAAACAGACAATTTCAGGCATAAGCGAGTAGAAAATATTCCAAAAATACTAAAAGAATTTAAAAATCGCAAATTATTAAAGTACATGACTAGAGAAACTGCAATCAAAGAATTTGAGATAAAAGTCGGTAAATGTGAAAACAGGTGCATTACAAAATTGCCAACTAAGCATATGCTCCTCTGCTATGAAAAAATTGAGCTATTTCATCCAACATCTTTAATTCGTTCCATATTCTAGAGTCAAAGTTTAATGTTTTGATCTTAGAGTGTGATGCCACTTGTAAGCGTGTGCCAGAAAGGAGTATAACCAAAACAAATAGGATTTGCAGAGTGTGTGATAAGCGAATGATCCGGTTTATTCCGGCATGATGTCCGCTTGGAGCTGGTCCAGGCAACAGGTCAACCCTTGAACTGTTGTGCGGCGCGTGGCGACAGCGTGCATGGAGGGGAGAACTGCCAATTGCGACGCATTCGCTCTGACATAAACATAATTATAAAGCCATCCAGGGAAACAGCAAAAGAAAAGACATAATTAATGGAAACACTTTGATTTAAATATGTCGTACTGACAGCAAGTTACACGTTACTGATGCGTTATAACGTGCAGTTTGAGTAATCTCAAAGGAAAATTTTCTTTGTTAAAGAGTATAACTGCTATCAGGTGGAGAAGCAACTCTGCAAAAAGTGTTTGCTTTGATAACATTTCTGTTCTGGCACACGCATGCAAGTGGCACCGAGAAATGAACTAAACTCATACTTTTTAATTGTTAAATGACTAAATTAGGCTGATGGTTGTTTCTTTTCCTGTTTCCTATTTTTGTATTCAAAGTATTGATATATTGCTCCAATGAATCAATGTATTTCTATACCCAGTGAATTCGGTATAAGCGGCTGCCATGGAGGAAGTTACCCTATCTCTACATACATAAATTTGTAGTGGGCTATTTCTGCGGAAGTCCTTTCTCCATGCCGGGAAACGGAGCAATAAATATCTTCTTAAATTCACAACATACGCACCAAAGATTCTTGATTCATTTCAGAGGTCGCACACATGGAGGAAAGAAATATATGGAGACGACGCAGGATACCTTCACCATGCATTGAAGTGACGCCGGGCGGAGGAGGAGTGGGGGGCTAGGGCGTACCCATATAGACACGGGGTATATGTACAAAAACCTCAAGGGGACTCTAGGATAAACGTAACGCCGCAATATCGTGATGGATTATTATGTAACTCGATGAGACAAATAAAAAATGAAGAATAACATTTTTTTGATATCCTGCTTAGTTTTCGAGATATTCTGTCTCAAATGTGAAATGTTTTTGGTTGAAATTCAGAAGAAAAAATTGGTCAAAGTCAAATTTGATAATGGATTCTTATTTAAAAAGACGAGACAAATAAAGAATAAAATGTTTCGATATCTCGCCTATTTCTCGGGATATACTGTATCAAAAGTGAGGTGTGTTGAGGTGAAATGCAGAAGAAAAATTTCGCAAAAGTCAAATTTCATGATCGATTCTTATGTAACACGACGAGACAAATCGAAAATAAACAATAAAATTTTTCGATATCTTGCTTAGTTTTCGGGATATACTGGGATTGGGTTGATATGCGGCCTGGACCAAAAATTAATCCTGCCAAAGCCACAATGAATTGCATGGTGGACATACAGAATGGATATTTCAGTTTTTTTACTACCACTTGTGGTTAGGTTGAAATGCGGCCTAGACCAGAATAAAAATAGTTATCTTACATCGTAAGCTTAATTGGGAATAGCTGGAAAAAGTTAACATCGCGATACACGTTTTGTCAGTAACTTGGTTCTCATGAAATTACTAACAGTAATAGATAAATTCTTTGTCCCTTATGGAATAACAAAACCAATCTGGTACAGACTGCATTTAGACCTAACCACAATCTCCATTAAATTGCTAAAGAATAAAACTATGTAGACACACGCGTATTTGAATCGCAAACTGTATAGTGTGCTGTCAGTCGTGAGTAGGGTTGCCAACTTATTTAGAAAAAAATAAAGTATATTTGCCTTTTGAAGAGGAAAAACATAAAATATAATAAAGAAAAAGAAGGTCTTTTTAAATTTAGGTATTTCTTTCTTTAAATACACAATTTTTTCGTGCTTACGGGACTAGCTATTAATTTTTAGTTTCATTTACAACTGGTATCACATTCTAAATCTAGACTTATAAATAAATGAAAAACTCATTTTTAATTAAAATTTAAGGTCTCTCTGTTTCTACCTTCTCAACATTTTACATTTGTTTCGTTTCGTCATATGCAATATCATCTCGCTTGGAAATTAATAAAATTACTTGAAATGTATAGTTTACCAGAAATAAAGCATTTCCGCAGATTTTATGGTTAGGATAAAGTATGACGACCAAAAATAATGAATCATACTTTAATATAAAGTATGGTTTACAAGTTACAACCTTACGCCTTTGGCTATTGCGGTACAATTTCACATTATCCTTATGCCTACAATTTACTGAATAAAAGATCATGCTCACAATATTCTAAAAATTATTGAAAATCGATATTGACTGACTTCCCTGTATAGTACAAGCTGACGCAATGGTAAAAATCATAGCGCATAGAATTAGCAAATAATTTATTTTGAGGATCCCTTCTTATCCAATTATATGTTTTCTCCTACCAGCATTTATATTTTTGTAATTGTTTAGGTTTCTTCAATTTTGCTTTCTTTGGAGTTACTGATGTATCACAAACAGAACCTGAATTACTTGCCATTTTAAACAAAGTAAAAAATAATGATAATGAAACTGAAAACTCCAATCTCAAAACGAAGAGAAACTGAAGAAACCGTGAATTCTCTCCGCTTGTCAATCACATGACTGACATCCTCCTTTCGGTTCAGAAATAACGGCAAGTGGACACCAGTCGCCACCAAAGCAATCTGGATGGTCCGCCCTTGTTGCCACGACTTCGAAATGGTGAAGTATACCGTTCATTGGAGCCGAGCGGACAAAAAATCCCTGGCCGAAAGGCACCTTTTATTTCACAAAATTACGTTCCATGTATTGTATACTTTAGTCGAAATAAAGTATTTTCGCATGATTTATTTGTAGGAGAAAGTATAAAGCATAACTACTAAAAATAAAGTATGATACTTTATTATAAAGTGTGGTTGGCAACCTTAGTCGTGAGGCCCACTTAGCAATGGACGATGTTCAGCCGGATTTTCCGGCGTGTTGGGGAAACAGGTTCCCTAGCATCCCACAAAGTAGACAGTGGACGGCCTCGCTCAGTCATTTCCTGCGTTCTGTGAAGACTCCTGGAACCAGCTTGCGACGAATAGGAGCAGCTGAAGGCGTTAGTCACCCTCTTGTTTGGGCGATACCGCAACAAAAATAGCTGTACCCATACTACGTCCAGATCCCTAGTCCATCAGACCATCCGGCCAGATTGCAGTTTTGCCATGCCTGTTGCAATGGTGTGGTGCATATCCACTATTTACTTCGAAGATTATGTTTACCGACGAGGTGAATTTAACAAAAGAGGGTATTGTAAACTTCCATAATCAGCATATGTGGGCTGCTGGT
Organism: Vandiemenella viatica; assembly: GCA_031002005.1. Lineage (NCBI taxonomy): Eukaryota > Metazoa > Arthropoda > Insecta > Orthoptera > Morabidae > Vandiemenella > Vandiemenella viatica. The sequence continues at coordinate 376,631,729 of CM061920.1, forward strand.
TATCCTTATGCAGTTTAAGAAAGAAGTCAACAGCATCATTTCTCTGTCTACATATGGGCAGGTGTTCTTGGCGACAGGCTAATAGGTCCGTGCGTGCTCCCACACAGGTTAAATGGGCTCGTTATCCGGACTTTCTTCGTAACACGTTGCCCATCCTGCTGGAGAATGTGCCTTTGTAGCAACGACAACAGGTGAGGCTCATGCACAATGGTGCGCCAGCACATTTTCACTTTAATGTCAGTCGATACCTGACGCTGATTGGTCGCGGGGGCCTGCCCATTTCCCAGATCTCAATCCCCTGGACTTTTTATTAGGGAGAATTATCAAGGAATTGGTTTGCACCATTCCAATTAACGATGTGCAGACACTTCAGGATCGCGTCTTCAATGCCTCTTGGCTAACACAAGATCAGCCAGGACAGTTTGAAAGAGTGCGTGACTCCTTATGCTCTGGCTACACGTTCCGTCTTACATGTGCAGGTAAAACTGCGCAGTGAAAAATCATTAAGTCAACGATTGCACAAGCCGCTCTTTCGAGATTGCACGCGCTATCGTGTTGCCGTCCACACGCTCCATCTTGAATGCGCAAACTGGTTTGTGCATGCAAGACGGAGTGTGTAGCCGGGACATTACGCCGAAGAGTTGGGGAATGCATCGCCGTGGACGGGCTATTAATTCCCAAAGTAATCGTTTGAAGCCCAATGTTTATTAGACATTCTTGTCTTCTTTTGAAGCATGCTATCACTTCCTGGAATATGCTACACTTTTTTTAACATCCTGTAAAAAATATTCATCAGATTAAACTTTGGTTCCTCACGACAACTAACTTTAGTTTTCTATCTCTGGATTCTGTAAATATTGTCATTGACATTTTTCTCTTTGTATTGTGTATATGATTACTGTTACATTTTAAAAATCTCGACAGCTGTTTAGGAGTAAAAGATCTTACTATAATGGTCGAAAATGTTTTCCTTAAAATTACGCATTGACGAAGAGAATAATGCAAAACATGTAGCAAGAAATGTACACTGATCGCCACCTATAGATGGCTTCTGACATTGGGATATCTTGCTGGGATACGCAATAAAGGAAGTAAAAGCCTTGATCATTACAAAGAGCGTAATAACATTTTATTTTGCAGAGTGGAGTAATCCACCCTGAGGTTTGATTTATTGAATGCTAATGTTCCAGAATTATGGAAAAGCAGCGTGCGCATTGATTTCATACTGATAGATTATAAAAACTATAGACTAAAGATTATAAAGCATATGGGCGATAGGTGTGGTACTGGTGGAATATACATTCACCAGTTGTAAGAACATATATTATATGCACAATCTTACAGTCCGTACCAAAAGGTTTGGTACCGCCGATCTCCCTTGCTGTCTTCGCAACTGTGAATTTCATTTCAGATTATTTCATTGCTGTGCAGGTTTTCATATGCTGGTTTTACGTCTATTTTTCTAGTCTGCTGAAACAAAAAAAACAATAACTATTTAATCTTTCTTTTCTTTAGATTGTATTGATTAGAAGTTTGAATAATTGAAAATCATCCTTGTTTAAAACAATGACTTAACCGTTAAGCATAACCATAACGTTGAGACTTGAAAGGTTGTGTGGGCTGTTAAGTGACTATAACAATAGTTTTTTTATTATTCTCTGTGGGATTTAGCACCTACACGTGTCCTGATTTTAGCAATCCATCGTTGTTATAACAGCTTTTAAAAGGATCATGTATATGGCTTATGTAATTACTGTAATAATTTACCAAGAACGAAGTGCGCGTTGGGGAACTGTTTTTCACTTGTTCTTAAAAAATACCTTTTTACTTTTGATATGATTTTTCGTCTTATTTCCTTTTAACTGATTGAAGGAGAGCTCTATAGCACATGACAAATTTATCTAATACAACTTTTCGTTGAAATAAATAAATTTGCTTCACAGACTGAACCTTTTGGTTCGTTACTACTCGCCCAGTAATCTAACGTTATCGTAGAAATCTCCGCTTCCAACACAGACGCTGATATTGACTAATAAAAGCCCAGAACCTTAAAGTACCCATCCGGAATTTGATTCGCAAGTCATTTTGTGAAGAGCAGATCCTCGATTACTGAAAGCTGTGTGTGTATCTAACACGCTTCGTTGATTCTGTGACTCAGTCACAAAATCTTAGAGCTTCATCGAGTGATCGCCTCCACTCCCTGGACACCATGACCTAGCCCAAGGTTCAATCGCCGACAGGTTTCCAGGCGAGATAACTAAATACGATTTGTTTACGAGAAGGATATTGCCCCCTCAGTGTTGTCAACACCGGGGATTATCTCAAACAAGTAGTTTCCTTAAAGACATCAATTTTTAAATCACGAGTTAGATCAAAATAGCTTGGCGTCTGAAATAGGAAATCTACCAGTGAAAAGCTTTTTGTCACAACTTTTTTTTTTGCAGAATGATGAAAAATGGATTAAAATGAGAGAAGTTACTGAACAGATAGGTATGTAAGGAACGAAGATAAATGCCAAAGGATCGAACTTATTAGATTTTTTAAAGTGCAAACTTCTAAAGGCGCGTTAGGTGATGATGGTGATGAGGTGGACGCTTTTTGGATTGGTAAAATCATATGTGTTCGCGTCACCAACATGCTGTAATAGCAGTATATCTGTAGCTATAAGCATGACATGTTGCGCAGTGAAAGTATAGATTATACTTGTGGCTAATATATAAAAGTGATTTTTGTTGCCAATGTTCTTCATGCAATAACACAGCTCTTATTCGATTTGGATGAAACTTTGCATACATATACTTTAAAACAAATAGAAAAGCACTGTTTATGTATGATGCAAAAAAACTTAAACCCTCTCCTCCTCCCCCCCCCCTCACCCTAATATTACTGTCAACGTTGTTCAAACACACCTACAGTTTTTATCCGAACGCTTAAAAACAGGACTGTGTGGTGGTTCAACGCCTAAGCCGCCTACTTGCGAAAGTTTCTCTCCGGTCGCTGGTTCAAATCCCGTGGTAAACAGGAATTTTTAGGATTTGTATTTGATTATATGAGCCACGCCGGGACGTTGCGTGGTTCTGGTTCAAAGTTAACCTGCAGCTCCGTGAGGAAAAGAATTGTCCTGCCTGGGGAGCGTGCACAAACCACGTGGCTTGGTCCAGGGGGGGGGGGGGAGGGGTTGGCTGCAAGGCTACGCTGGGATACGTGGGGGGAAGAGGGGTTCCGAGCCAGGACACGCAGCTTTCCTTTCATAACATTTTTCACAGTTAAAATGAGGAACAGAACACAAAACAGCATGTGAATATTTATTTCCCTCAGTCAGTTATCTCCTTATGTAATTTACAATCGTCTGACAAGAGAAAAAAGTACAAAATGTCTTCTGGAATCAAAAGGGAAAAAAGCTAAGTGTTACGTGGGGGGGGGGGGGGGGGAGGGTAGAGGCAAAAGCCACGTAGAGCTACGTGGGGGAGGGGGGTTGACAGGAGGCCAAAATGGAGCTACGTGGTTTATGCACGCTCCCCTGCCTTTGACACAACTGGTACATCTCCTTCGGGAAGATGCGAACAACCTTCGGGTTGTGGGCCAAGTTAGATTTTTAGTTTTTGAGTTTTGGATGGGTAAAATTTTATGAGTTCATGTCCCCGACATGCTAATGTTAACAGAATCTGTACCGGTCTGGTGGCTCAGTGGTTAAGGTGTCTGACTTGGGACCGAATGGTCACTTGTTCGAATCTCTGTCTCAGCAGGGAATTTTGTAGAGTTTTAAACCCTTAACCTGACCTCAATAGGCACAGCTTACTGCGCAATGTAAAGTACGCCAGAATGCTTTTGTGGCTCGGATTTCACGTTGAACTGTAGGTACCTTGTAGCACTACCGTGTAAGGTGAAGGCTGCTAATACAAGGGCGGAATACGCAGCCAATAGAAATCCTGTCAGTAGGTCATAACGACCACACGGAATTAGTATTATTATTACTATATCTGTAGCTATAATTATGACATGTTGCACGTATGATATTAATAGTTTTAAGTTTTCATTTCTGTCGGTAGTCCCCAATAACTGCCAACAGGCTTTTTTTTTTAAAAATCGAAATGTGGATGGCTCGCGTCGTCTCTGACGGAAGGTACGAATGTTAAACGCTAACCCATCATGATTGGTATCTTATTATGTAGAAATTAGAAACAAAATGGTATTGTGAGGTTATAACGGAGAGAACGTACTGATTGCTGGAGACAAATACCTTGCATATCAGTTGACAACAAACGCAGTCAGGCAGCACATAATGGGAAGGTGGAAGGCAAAGGTTTTAAAGTCCTGCATATACTGGACAGGGTGTACCAGGGATGTGGAGGAAATGGGATACAAAACCTTGGTCAGATCTTTGGTAGAATATGCTGGAGTATTATGAAATTTACGTTATGGATGCTAAACAATGGAATAGGAGGGGATACCAAAGTGGGGAACAAAATTAAACACTTATGGCACAGTGGTTGAAATATCACTGTAGTCCATTGAGTGATAGTTTCTACTTGACGAGCACTGCGCCTCTGTAGCGGCTATCCTAACCAAACCCGGCAAGGGAATCTACAGTTTTACGTTTACGAAACCTCATAGCGTACTGATATGAAAATAGCAAAACTTTGCCAGAAGTCAAGATGAGGATAGAAGCACGTAAAAATTTCTGTCGAAACCGGGAAGACCTCTCGATTCCCGGTCAGACGTCTTAACTAACTGAGCCAACAGACCACTATAAACCAGAGCTGTACTTGGAAATTAGCTTAGAACACAATCAGTGACTGATATCATAAATGAGCTGCAGTAGGAGTTATAGCAAGATAAGAGGCGGAGAAAGAAAACGTGAAAGAAGAATACCCATTATCAGACCACCCAATTCTACTCATTCGTAAGACACTTCCGGGGCTGCCAACGACGAACGAATCACAATCTGCAGTGACGTATGGCCCACTCTATGTTACTGTGGTAAGGTTCGATTTAATCCTGGTGATAATGAATCATGCATCATCGGCTCTCTTATCGTACAGGCCAAATAGGAGCTCGAACCAGAAACCCCATATTAATTGCCAGATACCATCACAAAGTTTTAACGATCTCAACCTCGAGGCAGTTTGATAAATGAATAGAACGAGTAATAAAAAGGTAAATGGAAGTCTTGCGATTTTAGAGACTTGAAAACTCATCGGCACTAATGTCATTCTTCTTCCATTAAAGTTTTGCCCGTGTCCGGACACAGGCGGTTCCCAAGGTTATGTTTACCCCTCCTTGGGAACGTCTCTTAAGATGAACTGGGGTGGTGCCCGTAGCCTTCTAAAGCGTGTCAGTGTTCTTGTTAGTGAGGATGTCTGTGATAGTGTGTTCACTATAGAGCGTTGTTTGCGTTTTTGATGAGGCATAACGTTCCCATCCGACGGAGGAATTTTCACCAACCGTATCGTCCGCCATATACACTGCGGAGAGGTTTTTAATTTAACCAACGATTTTGGTGCGCAATCTGGTGATTAGGAATCGTGCACCACCACCTCTCATACTCCACGGACCAACTTCTGATGATAAAAATTTCTTCCACGACCGGTACTCAAACCAGGTAACTCCGTTTCAGCGCCGGACACTATCACGTGCCACAGCCAACTTCTTTATATATATATACACAAGACCGCACAATTAGTACTATGTAATTATGTAATTTGCAACTATTTATGTGTGCGCTGAATGTATACTAGACTCAGAATGGTATAGTCGACACAGGACAAACACAACACTTAATTAAAGTCACCCATTCCCAAGACAGGAGTCAAACCGGAGACACCTACAAAGCGAGGCAGCCAACTGAACCAATGGAGCGGCATTAATGTCATTTTTTTCTGTCATCAGTCTTTCGACTGGTTTGATGCAATCCTCTATCCCTTCCTATCTTGTGCTAACCTCTTCATCTCTACATATCCCCTACAACCCACGTCCTCAATTATCTGCTTCATGTATTCTAATTAATGTCATTAGATACCGCTAAAGTTAAGGAATAACTCAAATGAGGAACTAACTCGATATCTCAGTGAAATGACTCATCATTAGGGTTCAAATCTTTATGACCAAAAAATTGAGAAATATGCTTGCAAATATGACATAAAAATGACAAACTACGACCAAACATTAAAATTTACTATATATTAAAACATGCTCAATTACACATAATATATTTTATATAGTATAGTATAGCATTCATTACACTCATTGCATCATTGGGAGATTAATTATTTGTTTAGAAATTTGTTTAAATATACTTTAAAAAATTGGAATTTGTTTTAAGTTTTCTGTGTATTAATGTACATACCATTGATTATTCATTGCAGTATATCACCAAATACATCTTCAAATTTTCTAAAATGAAATTTTCTCCTGTTAATGCTTAAAACTGTCTTGCACTGTAAAAAGATTAGTTCAACATCACAAGATGTCACTGGAGCGTACTTAAATTTAATTGTGGGTCGTCTTCAGTCAAAACAAAATTTACCGCCACGTAAAATGTGACTAATTATACAAATTGTTTTACATCAAGTGTTCCCACTCAACACTCTATCAAGTATTTTTCTTTAGCGAACTAGCCACACAGACCCCTGCTTGACCTATCTTGGTTTACACACTTTTAACGACTGCTGCATAGTCGAGATTAATAGGCCGGCGGAACATTAACGTTTAGAGAGTGACAATAATAAATAACTAATTCTTGGCTGGCGAATTCTGACCAATTCAGTTAGTTTTGTTTTTTCTCAATTTATAATAGGAATACATTTCCAGGAATAAGGTAAAAGTAATGGTCACGAGGTTTCTAGGGTTCCTCCCGTTTCCCGTAGGTTTCACAAAGGTAGAGCTTGTAACGTCTACCTTGGGGACGTTTACTTTTGGGTCGTACTGTTTTATCATTAGCAAAATTATCAATTTGGAATATCAAAAGTCATACTTAATCTTCAACTCATCACATGAAATATTATTGTAATGAATAGGAAAACTGAAAATTGGGTGTACAATTTATTATTGTGAAATTAGTCAAACATGAAGTTTGTTTTTATTCTGAGGTTAACAATTACATATCATTGAATATCAAACAGCTAGAGCAAAATCTCAGGGTCATTGCAAAATCTCAGGGTCATTACTGGGTGGAACGATTGCATGAGTTTCCGTCCGGGTCGTAGCTTTTACCATTGTTCACAGCCCAGGTCAGCGACCAGGTAAGACCAGCGCCACATGCGGTCTTTCAGCTTCCTCGAACGCACCGCGTGATGGCAGCGTCCCCAGCTGCCGACTCGTACTCCGCGAAAATCACTTCGGCCGTACTAGATGAAGATCTGCACCAGAATGTCTCGTCGTCCGTCCTTCTCCTCCGAGCAAGACTCTGTACTTGTCGTAATGCGATGTCGGGTCCGGCTCTTGGCGAATCACCGCAATCCGCGCCAAAGGAACAGCGTCACATTGGCCCAGAACAGACAAGAAAAAATACCAACACGGCAATAAATTGAGGCGGCTTCTCTATTGGCTGGATCGTCTTCCCCTACTCTCATAAAGCACTCATTTACTAGGAAACGTCACTAAGGTTTATTTTTGCTAGTCCGCGCCAGTTTTTCGGCGGGAACTTTCCGAAACGTGCGAAAATAGAAAGCGGGTCTCAGTTATTTATGGGGGTTATAAATCCGCTTTATGTCCACGTTGAGAAGGACGTTGTCAGCACCCCCCAAGGTGCGTGTAAATCTGGACGCTTTAGTTCCGTCACGTTTCTGTTCGTTGACACGACGCATCGGCAACATTCACACACACCGTGGGATCACTTAGTGCCTAATGGCACTGTACCTTTTAATTCATTACAAGCTTCGCATTCCTATTACAACCGTTGGCTCTAGAATTGATGTGATGGCGTCAGCGCTACGGTCCGGTCGTTCTTTTTTTCCTTCCTGTGGAGTTTCCACCACGGTACTTATTGGATAGCAGGCTGAGTGGGCCTGGGCAGCTGTTCCGGACGTTCAGCTACGAGGATGGCTCCGCGGCTTCGTCGGGGATCGAACCCCGGTCTTCCGGGCCGCAGTCAGACGCTCTACCGCCTGAGCTACGTGACCGCCCACATTTCTAAGCATGAATGTCTTAATTTTCTCTCGTCTATAACTTCTAGGGCCTACTATTAAAAAATTATCACAGTTTTCCTCAAAATATTATTTTTCTTCTAAATACGTATTATCGCAATGTGACAAAAAAGGAAAATGGCCTGAATATGCATATATATGTCAGATAAAATCTTCTATATATTAATACGCTAAGCAAAAACTTCGGATTCCTTTTTAAAAATATTGAGTGCACGGAGAAGTGAGAGATTTGGCATAGTTAAAGTTTATGTGGAGAAGAAGTGCATAAAGCTAAAATCTATACATAATATGTGTTACGAATACATTAAATAAAAAATTAGTTGTTTACATTCAATTGTTTTTTAGTGGCAACGACACTTAGCGATTCTGCCAATATCTGTGGTCTTTGGTCAACAGTAAAGAAAAAAATAAAATAAGCATAGTTAATACATGTTACAAATACATCTATACTAATATTATAAAGCTGAAGAGTTTGTTTGTTTGTTTGTTTGAACGCGCTAATCTCAGGAACTACTGGTTCGAATTGAAAAATTCTTTTTGTGTTGAATAGACCATTTATCGAGGAAGGCTTTAAGCTATATAACATCACGCTGCTACTAATAGGAGCGAAGAAACAATGGAAAATGTGGAAAAAAACTGGGAAAATTATTCATCTTTGAGGGCTTCTGTTGCGTGCGCTGCGAAAACGGTTCAAGATACCAAAAAAAAAGTATGAAAGGATTATTCCTCTTGAAATGCTCTAAAAAAATGTCTGCGACAGTATATGTCTATCTTTTAAGATTAACTCACTAGAACCGTTTTTATGGTAATCAAATTTGGTCGAAATTAATGCATTGTTACCAATTATTTGTTAGAGTTGTATCAACATAATAATATTAATCTTTATCCAAATAAATGTGTTGTAGATTAAGAGTATTTAATTGTGAACAAAATTGTCTTTGGCATCACTTAATTTCAATGAACATCTTAGAAGATATTACGCAACATCTAAGGACCGTGAATGGTGTTATTTGCCAAACTTATCAACGCGCTTGCAAGGAGTTAGGTTTACTGGAGGGAGATGAACATTGGCAAAATACAATGTCAGATGCTGTCATGTCCGAGCCAGCCACAAAATTAAGAGAATTATTTACCATCATCCTTATATTTTGCCAACCATCTGACCCCTTAGAGTTATGGAATAAATTTCGTAATGCTTTATGTGAAGATATATTAAACAGAATGCGTAATGACAATCAAGATATGACATTAATATGATATACAATGATGATATATACAATGATGGACTAATCATAATTGAAGATAAAATTCATGAGATTTGCGATAAATCACTAACCGATTTTGGGCTTGCTGTATCAAAAAGGATTAATTCACTTAATCATCTGGATCCGTTAGAAGTAGCGTTGCGAAAACCGTATGATCTAAATGAATTAAATGAGTATATTACTCAAAATGAACCAAAATTAGTTAATGACCAGGTGACCGCGTATAATTGTGTTATGCGAAGTGTTCGTTTTAATGAAGGAAAAGTATTTTTTTGGATGCTCCCGGTGGAACCGGCAAGACCTTTATTACTAATCTTATATTAGCAAAAGTAAGGTCTCAGGGAAAGTTAGCTTTGGCAGTAGCGTCGTCAGGTATCGCTGCAACTTTATTAGCAGGTGGACGCACAGCTCATTCCACTTTTAAACTGCCCCTAACTGTTTCTTTACAGAAAAATAGCGTGTGCTCTATACGTAAAAATGGTCCTTTGGGAAAAGTTTTACAAGATGTCAGTTTAATAATCTGGGACGAATGTACCATGATCCATAGAGCTCATGTGGAGGCTCTAGATAGGACTCTTAGAGATATTAGAAGCTGTGATAAAATCATGGGTGGGATTACTGTTATGTTTGCTGGGGACTTTCCACAAACTTTACCAGTAATAGTAAGGGGAACTAGAGCAGACATTGTAAAGTCTTGCCTTAAAAGTTCCCCATTATGGAAGTTTGTTAACATTTTAAAATTAACTACAAATATGAGAGCACATTTGGGGGGAGGTAGTATAACTTTTCCTTCAAAGTTACTTTTAATAGGAGACGGGAAAGTACCTCATTTTGAAAATAAAATTGAAATTGATCGCGATTTAGGAGAAAGAGTAAGTAACATTGAGGACTTAATATCGAAAGTTTACCCTGAAATCAGCGAAATAGAAAATAAAGATCATCAATGGATGTGTCAAAGGGCAATATAGTTACCTACACATCTATTGATAACGTAATGGATCAAGAAGATGCGGTACATTACCCACAAGAGTTTCTTAATTCTTTGAACCCAAGTGGCCTTCCCCCATATTCCCTCAAGTTAAAAATAGGTGCCCCAATAATTTTACTTAGAAATCTCAAACCACCAAATTTATGTAACGGAACCCGACTTCAAATTAAATTTCTACGCAATAACGTGATCGTTGCAATAGTTTTGACTGGTCCAGCAGTTGGTCAAACAGTGCTTATACCTCGCATCCCAATGATTCCAAATGATTTACCTTTTAATTTTAAAAGAATTCAATTTCCCGTTAAGCTATCTTTCGCCGTTACAATTAATAAATCACAGTGGCAAACATTTAAACACGTAGGAATCGATTTACGTCAAGACTGCTTTTCACACGGCCAACTATATGTCGCGTTGTCAAGATCGGGTTGCGGAGAAAACCAATATGTTCTTCTGCCACAAGAAAATAAAACTAAAAATATAATTTACGCAGAAGTACTTTAAAATAATTATGTTCTTTTAAAAACTTAAAAACTAAATTTGCAAAAAATTGTCTAAAATAATAACAGAAATTGACGCGGACAAAGTCGTCGGTAACTGCTATAATTTATAAAGCTGAGGAGGTTGTTTTCAAAAATAAATATGATGCCCAAAATAACTATTTCACGCGGACGAAGTCGCGGGCACAGCTAGTTATCAAATAAAGAAATAAATTTGCGAACGTGTCTGTGCGTGAAATCGGATCGGAGCCAACTATCTGACGTGTATTACCAGCATTGCGATACTCTATGGTCTTTGGTGAAACAAAAGAGTCACATAAAGTAGAGATTAATCTTTGAAGTTGTGAAAGAGACATTTCGAAAAGAAATGTAATGATTCTGCCAGATACTTTATGGTATTTTCATTATTCAAAAAGTTAAACTTTAGTTAAAGGTCTTTTGATTTCTGAATTTCAGTAATTTCATTACGGATTTTTTTTTTCACTCAGATATACTTTCATTATGACTCAATATAGAACAATGACAGGTTAGAGAGAGAGAGAGACAAAAAAGAAGGAATACCTATTTGCGTGAAATTCAAAATGATAATAGACCAAACTTAAATAGTGAACACACAAAATGATGAAATTATTTTGATGGATTCATTTAAATGCGCACTAAATGTCATTCCAAGAAATGTTGATAGATTCGAATTTGCAATGCAGGTTTTGCAATGCAAAACATTTCGAATCAGAAGTCACTTCAGGTGAAAGGACTGCATGTTGTCATAAAGCTAAAGCAGCTTTACCGGTCTTAAGTTAAAATGAATATTTTAAATCACTGTATGATGGACTAAATTCAATTGCACCATCGATAAATAGAAAGTAAAAAATTATTTTGATAACATTCCTAAATACATTTCGTCATTTGCTATGGTTAGTTCAGAAGCTAAAATTTAGGATACAATCGCGTATGGAGTGTATTATTTTAATTTTATAGGTATTGTAGGGAATTAACGCAAACAACACAAGCTCGCAGCCAACGACGTCAATTTATACAGTATATAATGCATCTACGCAAACTCAATAAAACAAATTCAAATAACGATTATTACCCTTTCACGAAAAGAACTACATAACTTATTGAATTACGGTCGAATTTCGACACCTGGGCGATCAACTAGTTCATTTAAATACAATTATAAACGTTCAATTAGTGTTTAATCCAGCATTACTGTTAAAAAAGAAGCCAAGGAAAAAAAATATGACTTGTCATAAAGATCCAAACCCTACTCATTATGTTGTTGGTTGTAGTTTAGAACTTGAGTGTTTCTGAATCAAGTAGTCAATGAGTATAAAGTGTTCGCCATCCTGCATGGTGCTGTGGCTCGCTAGTTACTTATTAGACGAATTCCTCATTCAGATATTTGGTTTTTAAAAGTCAGCGGGGCTTACATAAGCGGACAGAGATTAACGTCCTTGACGTAGATAACGAGAAAGACCTCGACTGTGCTTATTTACATCTTCTGGTAGTAGAGGCGATAAGGATATTATTTACAAATCAAGAATGTCTCTCGGAGTCAATGTGCTGCTGTTGTTAGTATACTTTTTCCTTATTTGGACAGCCATGTTAACGGTAGTTTCAAGCTCCGAATCTAAGGACCCTGATAACAGAAAGATAGGACATACTTTTCTTAAGATACACATTTAGATATACATAGTAGCAACAGAGTTTTAAATTTAAATACAAACAGTCCACGGCTTCCCTCGCATGGACTGCAATATTGTTACTGAGTTTTAGTATATTTTGGTATTAGTTTTTATCCAACTATTTTTCCTTAAACTAAATGAACTGAAATTAATTTGGATTAGCTTCAGTCAACCACGATTAATAATTTTTTATATTTATTTTCAGGGTCTGTTATCTCAGTGGTTAAGGCAGAGTTTCGTAAATTGATGCTACCACATCTTCCTTTAAAAATAATTTAATTTCGGCGCCTCCCAACTTTATTTCATAAAATATATAAAATGCATCATGAAATTACTGATAGGTGATGGCAATTGGTTTAAAATAAAATAGATTATAAAGTTCAAATTTATGTTATAAATCTTTATTTTCAATTCACATACATCTTGTTAGTAAAATTACCTTCCCGTTAAAAATTTAGCCTCTCCCTTTTCTCTAATCCCGCGTTTCCCTAGGAGGTGTGTCCCAGTTTGGAAATCGCTGGGTTAAGGCGTCCTACTGTGAGCTGGAATATCCGTGGTTCGAAACCAAAACACTCCTGAAATTATCAAGGACACTCCACTTTTCTGCACCAGAATGCTTCCGTGGTTCTGATTCCAGGTTAAACTGTAGGTTCCCATTTGCCGGTAGGATTTATGTAACGGAATAGGGGGCTACTATACAGGGCGATTAAAAAAAAAGTCGACAAAATGACATCGTAGATCTGTCATACAATAAGGAACAGAGGGTCGCTAACGCCTGTAGAGTGCGCTAGAGCCACGACAGGCATGGCACCACGATCACCAGACCTGCCTCCCTTGGATTTTTTCTTGTGAGCATTTTTAAAAGGACTTGTGTATTAAACACCTGTTGAAACGCTGGAAGACTTGGTAGGAAGAATCGTTGCGGCAGCCGGATGTGTTCGAGATACACCTGGTACCTTTGAGAAGGTGCGCCTTTCCATGCAACGGAGATAGCCGGCCCTGGCAGTGTAGGGGCTAGCACGCTGGCCTCGCATTGTAAGGGCCGCCGGTTCGAGTCCGGCCGCGGGCATGGGTGGTTTTAATTAAGAGTTGTGTTCGTCTTGTGCTGTCCTTACTGTAGTGTCAACAATACCATGATTAATGCCTGATACAACAGTTGGTACAAAAACAAATTCGAGCTGGCTAAACGGAGATGCCAGGTTTGTCTCGATGCATCTGGAAAAAAACTTTGAGCATCTGCTGTAGGCTCAACATTTGGCTTGCAATAGTCGCATGTGATCTGTAATGGTTTTGTTTCTTTTCTTTGTGTCAGTATTATTTTAGACGCGCTGTAGCGGCTCCGGATCGCAGTTGCGACCCTCTGTTCCTATGCGATTTTTGATTCTTATTGTATGACTGACCTACCATGTCGTTTTGTCCACGTTATTTTGAATCACCCTGTAGACATGGATTGCATAGCTAATAGGAAACTCTGTCACCAATTCCTCAATACCAGACGAAATTATATTAGTGATAGATACAATGTATAACTTAATTTTATAGGTTATCTACTATACACTGAATTGGACATTTTCTTGTAATGTAAATTGGGTTATTAAAATGTAACATCGTCCCTTTCTCTTTAATGACTTTATGCCATGGCGACATCGAGTTCATTATCGTTTCAATCTAAGGAGCGTACAAACGTAACATAAACTTTGGTGATGTTCATTCTTGAGGGGTAGCTCGTCAGATGCTGATAGCTCTGTTGTGTTCTGGTGTCAGATGTCAGTTTTCCCAATTTAGCTTGACTCCAGAGATCGCTGATACGAAGAGGTCGGCAGGAAATTTCCCGAAATATCCTCTCTCGATGTCAACAGTGGTCGCTGAAAATCTGGACACGCGTGCTGAGCTCATTGGGAGAAAACGTTGTAGTGATGAAGTGAGACTTCAATCCTGAACCAGATCTCAAATAACGTTTACTTAGTGTATTCTCACATAAAATAATTTGTCATATGTCCTCGGTACACTTAAAGTAATCTAGAGTCAAATGTCTGTAATTTTTCGTAACGTGTCTAATACAAACGACTGGGTATGATAACAAAACTTAATGTGGTCGTTCTAAAACTCTTAACTTCCGTTGATATTTGTTAGTCTAACTGTTAATAGCTCCATTAGTCTGCTTTTAGGTTACTAAACTACAATCTTGTGTCGATGAACCTGATTTTTGTATTCTATACATGTTGGTCAACCAACACAAATTTTCGGAAGGCTGTGATGTATTTTTTCTCTTGTTAAGACTTAGTATAGTTTTAAAAACGAATATCATTAAAATAATCATTGCGTGGTGACTGAAGTATAACTGAGAACGTTCACCTGGCCCCAAACAAGAGAAGATTGACATTAATGTTTGGTGTGTTTCTGTGTTTGTGAAATACCTATTTTTTAGGAGGGGAGAAAAGGAAGAAGTATTCCATACCGTTCATATAATCTTATTAAAACATTTATAAGGAAGTCAAGACAACTACAGTTTGACATGGAACGCCGTACTAACCCAACTAACCAAAGTTTTTAGTAATGTTATTAAATTGTAAACACTATTAAATGTAAAAACTATACTTTAGTTGCATTGCGTTAATAATTACTTGAAAGAGTGCATACAACTGTTTTTTTTTAAGGAAATAAAATTATTTTTAAATTACCCAAAAATATTATCAGTCGCTTACAATTAGAGAGAAACAAATGCAACTGAACTGATATTTATTATACTAGACGACCCGTGAGAAAATTTCGCGGATAAAATTCGATGAATAGTGAGGTTGAATGCTTGTAATATAAAGAAAATTAGAACCGTACTTTTGTAGCAAATAATTTTTTTTTTTTTTTTTTTTTTTTTTTTTTTTTTTTTTTTTTTGGGTAATAGGTACGCATCAAACTACTCTCAACATATTATGAAACAGTTAGGAAAATTTAAAACACTCTGTACTTATGACAAACTGTCACTGACCTTAACAGAATAAAACCAACCTGAACAAAATGCACACAAATATCAACTTCTCTGAAAAATTTGTTGCTGTACGAATGTTTACATTGGAATAGTATAGCAAAACGATAGTGTTTCCGTAACAGAAAAAAATATCCGAACAGCTACTTATTGAATAAAAAAAGGTTTATTGACATCTCTGTGGTATCCGCTGCTGCAATCTAGGGACTTGGCTCTGAACAGTCTCATACGCGCTACCACTTTAAGCATCAAATTCTGAAAAATTCTTTCTTAATTTGTGATTTTACCTAACTGGAGACCTTAATTTTTAAAATGATATGTTATTTATAGATTTCGGCTAGGTATCGAAGAAGATAAATGGCTTGTAATATAAAAAAAAACACGTTGTATAAATAATATTGATACTTTTGCCCTTTAAGGGTCGAATTCCAAAAAAAATCCTTTCATAAAATATGATGTGACCAAAGCAGCTACCATGGTCTTTAAAATGATGCCTCATTTACGATTTCGGTTAGTTATCAAGCGAGGTAAATTTTTTTGTTGAGAAATGATGATATTTTTGCCCCTTAAGGGTTGAATTTGGAAAAAGTTTTTTCTTAAAATACGATGTGACCATAGCGGATAATTTGATATTTAAATCGATACCTCATTTTTTGATTTCGGTTAGGTATCAAGGGAAATAAATAGCTCGCAACAGAACAATGCGTTGTAAAAATATTTATACTTTTGCCCTCTAAGGTTAGAATTTTTAAAAATTTCTTTCTTAAAATGTGGTAACGGAACTGAAGAGATTACGAAGACCTCAATCTTTTAAATGATTTATCAATATCTGTTAGATATCAAGGGAGATAAATAGCTTGTGGCACAAAAATGCGTTGTAGAACCATTTATACTTTTTCCCTTTAAGGGTATAATTCCTAAAACTTCTTTACAAAAATATGATGTTACCAAAAGCTGAGACAATATTCCTCATAATCTTGCTTGATTTATCGATTTTGGATAGATAGCCAGGGTAATAAGTGGCTCGAGACACAAAAAACGCATTTTAAACAAATTGACATTTTTGCCCTTTAAGGGTCGAATTAAGAAACAATCCTTTTTTTAAATATAATGTTACCACGGCGGAGACCTTATTCGTTAATATGATACCTCATTTATCTATATTGGTTAGATATTAAGGGAGGTAAATGACTCGTGACACAATAATGCGTTAAAGAAAAATTTACACTGTTTTCCTTTATGGGTTGAATACCCAAAACATTCTTTCTTAAAATATGATGTCACAAAGCTGAGACATTACTCCTCATAATCGTACCTCATTTATCGATTTTGGTTATATATCTAGGGAGATAAATGGCTCGAGATACAAAAAACGCATTTAAGAAAAATTGATATTTTCGCCCTTTAAGGGTCGAATTACGAAAATTTTCTTTCTTTAAATATAATGATACCACGGCGGAGACCTTATTCCTTAATATGATACTTCATTTATCTATATCGGTTAGATATTAAGGGAAATAAATCGCTCGGGACACAAAAATGCGTTATAGAAAAATTAATACTTTTTCCCTTTAAGGGTTGAATTTCAAAAACATTCTTTCTTAAAATATGATGTTACAAAGCTGAGACATTACTCCTCATTATCCTACTTCATTTATTGATTTTGGTTAGATATCCAGGGAGATAAATGGCTCTAGATACAAAAAACTCATTTTAGAAAAATTGACATTTCTGCCCTTTAATGGTCGAATTACGAAATATTCCTTTCTTAAAATATGATGTGACCAAAGTGGAGACCATATTCTTTAAATGACACTTCATTCATTGATTTCGGTTAAGTATGAAGGAAGATACAGGCTTATGACAAAAAAATATCTTATAGATACAATATATATGATGGGTAGTCCTGAAATTTATTTACATGACAGAGAAACAGAAACACACAATCTGCTTCCCAATTATTATGGGCTATTGCACACGATACTGATAACCGAAGTTTATGCTTTTGTGCATTGCAGGAAGAAAGATAAAATGCAGAATGAAATTGCCCATAGAAGCTTTCATCATGAAAAAACAGACCAATACTTGACCCCCCTCCCCACAAAAATAATTTGGGAAAGGAATTATCAAATGTTTCGTTTTGTGTATGTGGTGTATGGATCATAGACATTGATAAAAGAGGAAGAAAGAAGAGTTGAGGTTTTTGACACGTGGTTCTGCTGTTGGATGGACCAGTCAAATGGAGGGAGTAAATAGCGAGTGGTAGATAAGAGATTAAGAGAAAGTCTGTTAAGACTGACGGAAACTGAAAGGAAACCTGGTGTCTTTCGGAAGAGTAGGCCTCTCCCTTCCTTACATCTTTCTCTTATTCACAACACAAATAACTCACTGAACATACACGCATCACAGTCATCCACGCAAAACAATAAACACGTAAATACATTTCAATTACTGGAAAAAGCAAGCGGAACCAAGTTAAAATTTTCGAAGAAAAAGTACATACCAACATAAAAGAGAAGAATAATAGATAAATTGAGCTGAGCAACGTTTAAAGTGACGAGTTTGATATCCATCTTACAAACTTTTGTCGTGGGTTTAGCTACTCGTAGATGGAGCAAAAGCAATATGGCGACAAATTATATATCAGGAACCAAGAAGTGTGCGGGGGCCAGTTTTATATTATAATCAACGAGAATGGAAGAAATGTTCTTCATCCGGCATTTGACCAGGATGGTAGGACAGGCTGTGATGCACAGATCCTAAACACTAGATGTGTACCAGACGCCTGCGTTACATACTGAACCTGCCCGCTGTGCATATGAAATGATGGCATACGACTCTCAACTGTAAATCGGATGGAGACGTTGAACGTGGCGATCTTTTGTTGTTCTGACCAGACGCACACTGACCTCAACCGTCTCATTTCTTTCATCTTCACGTAGACAAAACAGTAATCACAGATACAATAACACATCGAGGATTCATCTAACTTGAGTTCAGCACTGTTGTCGCCCTTTATGGCAACTGATATCTGAGAATGTTAGTTTGCATTTTTTGCTCGTTACACAGTACGTCCTATACCCACCAAGTCTTCTGGAAGTCAGAGAATCTTCTCTTGCTGTCCGTCAATTTACGACTTCATTACTATGCTCCACCCTTTACGATTATGCCTTCTCGACTTTCCCTTTCGACCTTCACGGCTTCTGAGGCAGAAGCGCGTCCCCAGAAGCCTCCGGCTTAAATGAACACAGAGAACAGTTCTTGAGTCTGGTTATCCCTAAATCAGATACAACTTAATCCTGGTCTACACCGTGTAAGGGTAGTGACTAATGAGCGTGGTGAGTCCATTGTCGCTCATTACTTCGCCACTACTCTGGCATTGCGTCAGGGAATTCGGATTGTAGTTGGTGAATATTTTACTAAAAAAAGACGAAAACAAAACAGAAAAGACGGATAGGATAATTCGTTCCCGCACAATAATAACAAAAACACTTCTTTACTCCAATCTTCTATCATCAAACAAGAAACTCTGTCTGAAATCCAGCAAAACACTTCCAAAAGACTTCAGTCTATAGTGCGTAATTAATGCTCCAATTCGTGTATTTTGCTTCTAGATGTTTGTTGATGTAAAGGCTAAAGTCTGACTGCTTAATAACACACTGATAGATAAAGACTGAAATTTCCGATCGTTAACAACACATTGTCCCTCTCAAATAAAGCTGTATGTTACTTCAAACTAGCTTGTTGCCCGCCTCTCCGTTCCCATGGACTGTTGATGTACGGGACTCTCTTAAACCAATTATGTCACTGGTTAATACATCGCCAGTGAGAGGGTGGGAGGTAGGGGAATAAAAACCAGGTAACTTAATTCCTACGAATATTTAGATGGCGCTCGTACGCTAATACCACTATAAACATTTCGACTGTACTAGCTGTAAATTGATAATACATTGTGACACCAGCTTTTAATATAAATAAAACATTTTTCCACTCCTGGGATTATGGGGCGCACGTTATTGGAAATCCCATCAAATTTCTTCATGTATTATTTTCGGGAGTTGCATTAAACTAAAATTTATCTTAAATTTCTCAGCGTTCCTAATTCACATTAAAATGAAACAAATCCTCATTTACTCGCAGGTTCAGGGGTTGTACATTATTCATCATCAAAATCTTACTAGTGGTATTTGTGTGAATCATGTTCATCCTAACAGATTGACAGAGAAGCAGACAGACATGCAGTCAGAGGGACACTTTTTTTTTTTTTTTTAAGATAAAAAGGGTGCTTCCTTCTCTGTGGATCGTTAACAGTGACCCAATTAATTTTTTTCCAAAATATTTTAACTGTTCAGATTTTCTTCAGATTGCAGTCTTATTATTTTTGTAGATGTTTGTTCGAATATTATCGCAACTTCTTAGCTTGCAGCTCCTTCTTCATCTTTTCTTTCTGCTCACTTCAACCACCAGCCAATAAACACCAGTTCAATAAGCCATAAAGCAGGCTTGCCAATCTGCGAACATATATATCACTGCATTTTGATTTTAAGTAAGACGAACATTACCACCGGATAAACCATTTAATTTACCAATAATACAATTTACCTTTGTAATGTAACAACAACAAAAACTATGTGTATTTACAAGTGGGTCATTTGCGATGGGATATGTTTATGTAAAAAAATGAATAAATCGTAATGAATTCTAGAGACACAAATTAACATTCATTGTTCATCTTTTGCATGTAATTTGGCATTGTTTTGCTGTCCTTGTTATAATTCACCCACATTTTATGTATGATTTCGATGTAATACAGCATGTGAAGGTATGGTTTCTGCCATACGTTTCTATGCAATTGTCAGTTTTACCTTTATCTTAGAATAGAAGTGTCTACAAGAATCATGCTTGTTACTCCGCAGATTCAGTTTGGGACTACCATTCATCCGTTGATTCAATATTTTATTTTTACACTCACCTTTCTTTTACGTGTGACTTAACCTCTGTGGAAGTTGTACCTGGAGCAGTAATGCTACTGGTTCTTCATACCATTCATAATGCTCTAATGGAGTGTTTCTCAACCTGTGGTCCAGGTGGCACGCAGGCAGAATATTATGACTTTAGGTACCGTATTCGTACTGTAGCGACTATAAACTATAAGCTTAACTTTTTAAAAGTTATTAATATATTAAGGACCAGGAGAAAATGTGTCATTTCTAACATGAGGATAGGACAGCATTATTTATTCAACTCGAAATGAATAGACTTATTTATTTCGAGTTGGTATCAAAAAGAGCGCTGTTAGTCTAGATTCTAGAATCAAGTAAATGACAATTTTCTGAAGGTCTTAAATAGGTGTAAGGGTCCGCGGTACGTTGTAAGGTTGATAACATAAGAATGTTGAAATAAACAAAAATAAAAGATTTCAGGAGCATTTTTTAAAAATTTTATTTTGTGCATGTAGGTTGGTGGTATAGTGTAACTTTCAGCCTACAGTAATATTACTATTCATTTGGTTACTAAGTATTAAGAGAGTGGTGAATATGTAATTAACTTTTAATAGTTCACTTCCAGTTTTATAACTGTGTTTCCATAGCAATTAGAAAAATGCTTTTAGATTTATTATGTTATGATGACGAAAAAATATATCACAGTTTATAAACGTTTCTCGGGAAATGTTTGCAAACTTCAAGGATTATAACTGTACCTGAAGATGGTGACGGAGTTTTATGTCGCCGAAATATTGTGGATCAATAATAATATTACTCGGTTTGTTTCCCGAGATACGTTTATAAATAAACAACGCTGAGAAAAATTGTATTCATTTATATACCCTAGTTTTAAATAATAACATACACATAGGTAAAAATTAAGAATATGTTAGTTAGTGGTTCGCAGCATTATTTTTGACAATTTATTGGACCATGGGTTGAAAAAGATTGAGAACGTTGATATAATGGTTCTGGTCATAATGAGAGTATTAAATTATGTATTGCCTGCCTGTGGACGTAATATCATTTGCTATATAGCCGAATTTAATTATACGCTACTCTCTTCTTGAATCTGATCTAGATAAATACACTAATGTACTATTTATTCATATATACAACTACTTGTTTGGTATTTGCAATGCTTTTGCGCCATACCATACCTGCATTAACACAAGAATTTTCTTGTTCCAATTACATTTACTTCAATATTTTAGGAAGTCATTAAAGTACAGTTGATCCTGATCATAATCCTATTCCATATTTTCTTAATCTTTTTTTTATAAATTTTAGGTCTGGAAACTTTACACAGGCTTTTGATTTATTAACACTGACAAAGAAAAGTAGTTGTGATTGTAGCGCTAGGATACGATAATGTTATTTTGCGTTTTTTTCGCTGACAAAATTTACTCATAAATACTCCATAATGCGTTCGTTGTTTGAATATCCCATTTATGGCTGAAAATAAGAGTGAAGTCATAAACGATTGTAATTACCGCAAACCTCTCATGTTCTATTCTGAAACTTGTCACATTCAGGATGGTTTAACGGCTAAAGCCAACAGCTTCACCAATATCTGTTTATCAGAAATCCAAAATGCTTCATTATCTTAAACATAAAACTTCGAAACTATTCAGTCAAACATACTTCTGGAGTCAAGATTTAGGAAAATTCATCTCGGTTGTTTTAATGCTTATGTGAGTAAGCGAATTTTTAATACTCACTTGATAGTAATAGGTAAATTAGTGATAGTTTAGATGTAGCACTCCTCAATAACAGCAGACTTAATTATCATAATGTTTAACTGGAAATTTAAATAAAAGATTGATGAAAATATTATATATCGTTGGTCAGTACACGTTTCCGAGTTTATGTTTCTCACTTGTAAAGACACTTATTTATGTGGGCGTCATTGATGACTGATCAGACCAATCTTGGCATAAAATATTCGTCCGCACTCGTTGCACATAATTGTGGGTGGCGGACGCGGTAGGGTTTGTCGCGTTTTCTGTTTATTACGAGCTTCATCTTCCCGACTTCGCGGCTCCTCCTCAAAACGTGGTTTTTCGCCAGAGAGCGCCGTCTTCTGAAGGCAGTCCCAGGTATTCAGGTCTATGTTCTTACTCTTCAAGATCTTTTTATATTGGTCTTTATAACGTTGCAGAGGGTCACCACGAGGTCTTTTGCGAGTGCTGAGCTCACCGAATAAAAATTGGTCAAGGAGTTTGCTGTTATTCATTCGCTGGAAATGTCGGATCCATCTGAGTTGGTGATAGATGACAAGAGCTTCAATGATTTTTTTAAGACTAACGTTGGACACATATTCATCCCATTCGATGTTCATTATGGAACGGAGTTTCTGCTGGTGTAATCGCTCCATTCTCTTAATGTAATGGCGGTAAAGCGTCCATGTCTCACATCCGTATAGTAACGTGGAAACAACTACAGCTCGCTAAACCAGCAGTTGGGCCATAGCTTAAGCTCTTTGATCAGGAACATCCGTCGGGGGACACATCCATAAGCTACGTGAGCCGCACGAAATCTGTTTTCTAAATCCGTCTCCGAGGTACATCGTGTTGAAAGAATGCTTCCAAGGAAGGAGAAGTTGTCTACTTGCTTGAGGGATGTGCCGGAGATGGTAGCATCAAACTCTAGGAGGGTAATCCCAGGGGCAGGTTGTGCTAACACTTTAGTTTTTCGCGTATTGACGGTCAGGACAAATCGAACATATGCATTCTTGAAGCGGTTAATTGAAAGTTGAATCTGCTCAGTAGTATGTGCTGAGGAGGTGGTTCTATGTTCTGCATTTTTGTTATTTGTGTGAGGACAGTTAATCTTGATGAGCGTAGTCTCGCTGTATTAAATAAACCTCCAACAAACCGATATCTGATCTCCACGCCTGTATGGGGAGTAGGTGATGTTTCGTAGAGCACAGCTGCCAAATACAGGGCAGAAAGTGTGGGAACAAGAACGCAGCCCTGTTTTAAACCATTTGTGATAGGGAATTTTTCAGACGCATCGCTTTGATAAAGAACCTGACCAACCATGCCATCATGGAGTGCTCTAATCAATCCAAAAATATATTCAGGGCAGCCAAATGGTCTTAATACTCCACATTGTACACCTAGGCGCAGTATCAAAAGCTTTTTCTAAGTCTTATATTAGCAAAAAGGAAGGCTTTTCTTGTTCTCTGCACTTTTCTGGAAGTTGGCGCCGAAGATCATGTCTGTGGATGCCCCTAGAAGCACCGAATCCACATTGAGATTCTGGGATATCTGATATAACATTAACGCCGACAACGGTTCGCAACTTGACCATATTTGGTCATACTTGCTCAGGAAAACACAAGACGAACGGATCCATCCTACCGCCTACACTAGGTGCGGTGACGTCACCGCGGCGGTCAAGCGCTTGCTTCCTGCTACTATATAAGGCGATAGCGGTAACTCACAAGCAGTCGCCATGATGGGATTGGTGGAGGCATCCTTCGCCAAATGCCCCCATCTGCAATACAATTTATCACGGATGCCTTCAATGAAGCAATTCGAAGAGGGGAATATCCACAAACATGGAAACACGCTGAGGTGATACCGATACCAAAAGAGGGAAACGATAAGAGGTCACCAAACTCCTATCGTCCCATCAGCCTCCTGCCGACTCTATCAAAAGTGTTCGAGGCTTCGCAGAATTATCGATGAAGAAAGGTTGCTACCGGACGAACAGTTTGGTATCCGGAAGCAGCATTCCACACCTCAGCAGCTGCTCCGACTCGCTGAGGAAGCATTTGCAGCCTTCGTGCGCAGATAATACTTTGGTGCAGTTTTGCTCGATGTAAGCCGCGCTTTTGATGGAGTGTGGCACCAGAGCCTCCTCTACAAGCTTCTTGCGCACGGAGTCCCCCTCTCTCACATCAGGTTGCTAAGGAGCTATCTGGAAGGACGGACCTTCCGGGTTGTGTTGGACGGCGCGTACTCTTCAGTGAAGAACATCTCTGCAGGGGTCCCGCAAAGGTCCGTTTTGGGACCAATACTCTACAGCCTCTTTACGGCGGACACTCCTCGCGTTCAGAAGGCTCTCTACGCCGACGACACAGCCATGTATACAAAGAGCCTAAACGTCAATACCTTGCGAACAAGATTGCAACAGGCTTGCAACAAAGTTCAGCAATGGGCGACCAAGTGGCGCTTAGCCTTTAACGCGCCGAAGAGTCAAGCGATCATTTTAACAAGGAGGAACGTGCCACACCTAACGCCTCTGACCCTCTTCGGGGAAGACATAAATTGGACCAGGACTGCCACCTACCTAGGAGTCAAAATAGACAGAAGGATGACGTGGAAGCCCCATGTCACAAGTGTCCGTGGAAAAGCTGCAGGGAGACTAAGAACTTTATACCCTCTCCTAAATCCCACATCTGCACTGAGATCGGACCTAGGCATCCGACTCTATGTCGCTCTCGTCAGACCCATACTGGAGTATGCTGCGGTCGTCTGGGGCAACACTGCTGCCTCCAACCTTCAACTGCTGCAGGTAATCCAGAACAGGGCCATCAGGAATGCGTACCATCTGCCGAGAGAGACGAGGGTAGACGTCCTCCATCAGATAAGTGGACTACCACGACTTCGCCAAAGATTCAAAAAGTTGGCAGCCCAGTTCTACAATGCAAGCCAGAAGTCTACCAACCCTCTGATAACGGCTCTGGGAGCTGAACCGATTTACGACAACACTCTCAGATGGCCAAGAAAACTCTTGGACCATCAGTAAAGAAATGATCAAACCCAAACCATGAAATAAAATACCGGATATTGACAAACCCCGACAGGACACACACTCTCAGGACAACCACAAAGTAATATGGAAGGCGATGCGCACAAGCGCAAAAACTTCCCCACAATCTGGGACCTAGGTTATCCAAGTTATGATGTCAAGGGAGGGGGGTCACAAGCAGTCCTCTGATGAAAGCCACAGCATGATGGCAGAAACGTTAGGTTTTAACAAATCGACGCGGCTGCACCCGGAGAACCAAGATATTATATCTGATATAGTTTGGACGCTGTTCAGCAGGATCCTAGCAAAAGCCTTTTTTGCTAAGGTTAGAAGTGAGATACCACGTTAGTTGTCACAGATACTTCGATCCCCTTTTTTTTTTGAAGATGGTAGATATTTGGCGTTTTACATGTCCTGGGGCACCTCCTGAGTTTTTCACATGAGAAGAAACAGATGGAAAATTCTGGTTTCATGGGTAACCCTCCACTTTGAATAAGTTCTAGCGAAATTTTGTCTGGTCCAGGAGCTTTGCCCGGATTCAGGGCTTCGTACAACTCCTGGAAGGTTGATGGAACTGATATCCTAGGTTGTGGAGGATGCTGCGGCATGTGCCTAGGGAAGTCGTCTGCAACTGTAGAGCTGAGTGAGTTGTGCTCTTTCCAGAGCGTCAAGATGTCTTGGCTGTCGGTAAGGATGGTGGTGTTATCAGCTGCTTTCAGTGAGCCAGGTGAGCAGTGAGTAGGTCCATAGAGCTCTTTAATTCCTGCATAAATTTCTTAAGGTCCCTGGCCTCTGACAGAGTTTGCAGTTCCTTGGATTTTTGTTGCCACCAGGTATTCTTAATTTCCCTTTCTTCTATCTGAGATTTCCGCTTAAGGGCCTGAAAGGTTTTTTTTATTATTTATTTATTTATTTTTTTTTTTGCCGTAGAAGTTGGATCTTGAACGAGGAGTTGACAGGCTTCCCGCTTAGCACTGATGAGAGTCAATTTTTTTTCCATTATTTTCGTCAAGCAGTCTGGTCTTTTTCTTTTCTCGTACCCAATTACTTTCTCTGCAAATTTTGTAATGATACTTCGAACAGTGGCCCATTCTAGCTCCACATCCCTTGCATTAATTGGGTTGTTGGTCAGCTGTTATAAAATATCATCTTGGAATTTTGAGGCAACAGTTTCGCTGCGGTGTTTTGAAGTGTTATATTTCCTCAAAGAGGAATTCATGTTGTAGGAGCGTGTTTTTTAATTATTGAGAGTCTCAGACGATTCATGAGAAGTCTATGGTCTGTCTAGCAGTCATCGATGTTTCTTGCTTAGTGACGTGATAATCGTTTTTATCAGGCTGTCGAGTGATAACATAATCAATTAAATGCATCCAGGGCCGCATTTAGGTTCTGGGGGCTCCTAGGCTATACATGCGGTGCGGGTCCCCCTGTCAGCAGTGGCCATGGCTGCCTCCGGCTATGCGGCTATGGATGCTTAAATTTCGAAATATCCGAAATTCGGTTCAAAAAAATTTATGGGTGAACTTCTTTTCTTTTTTTTTAGCTCTACTACTAGCCCAGGCGGGGATCCAGGATTGTGGTGCGGGCCCCCTCTTTGTGGTGCGGGCCCTCTCTTTGTGGTGCGGGACAGCCTATGTAGCCTATGCTTAAATGCGGGCCCTGAATGCTTCCACGACCCAGACACTTACATCTACATCTTCATCTACATCCATACTCTGCAAATCACAAACATTGTGGGTGGCAGAGGGTGCTAAGCACCAATCCTAAACCCGGGCATTCCAATCCCGAATGGTACGAGGAAAGAAGGAATACATAAAAGCATCAGTATGGAATCTTATTTCTCTAATCTTATCCCTCCGGTCATTGCGACCTAAATAGGTTGGCGGAAGAAGTATTTCATTGCACTAGAAATTTAAATTTTTTCGCATATTCTCCAATAAATTCGAATGCAAGCTACGTCGTCTGTCTTCCAAACTATCCCAGCCCATTCTATGTATCAATTCTGGGATGCTTTCATAAGGGCTGTAGCAACCAGTCACGAATCGATCGGCTCTCCTTTGCACTCTCTCCACTGAGTCAATCAGAACCTTGCGATACGGATCCCAGACTCCACAACAGTAATCCAGACGCACTAGTGTTTTATACGCTATCTCCTTTGTATGAGCATTACAATTCCTCAAAATGCGACCTATGAATCGTAAGTTAGAATTAGCCTTGCCTATGACGGAAGTTATGTGCATGTCCCATTTCATGTTGCTTTGTACTATCACCCCCAGATACTTCACGGAATCAACTGTGTCAACATCTGAAATGTTTATTTTGTACTCGTGAACAAACTGATTCTTTTTGTTACTTATGTGCATTGCCTTGCACTTTTTGCAATTAAGTGTAAGCTGCCATTTACGGCAGCAATCGAAAATAGCATCCAAACCGCGCTGAATTTCTAAGCAATCATCGGAGCACCTTATTTCCTTATACATAACTGCATCGTCGGCAAACAATCGCAACCAGCATTTGACGTTGTTACCTAGATCGTTTATAAATATTAAGAAAAGAAGTGATCCTATTACACATCCTTGAGGAACGCCCGAAGTAACATTTATATTAGAACAGGCTTTCCCGTCAACAACTACATACTGTGATCGACCAGTTAGAAAATCACGTATCCACTCGCAAATCTGAGCCGAAATACCGTAAGCTCGAATCTTCGCTAAAAGTCGGTTGTGTGGCACAGAATCAAAAGCTTTCTGAAAATCCAAGAAAACTGCATCAACTTGCGAACCTGCATCGATAACTTTCATTACGTCATGGGAAAATAGGGGCAATTGTGTTTCACACGATCTCTTCTTCCGAAATCCGTGTTGACACGGTGTATGTAACTCGTTCTCATCTAGAAATTTCATTTTGTTCGAGCATATGACATGTTCCAGAATTCTGCTGCAGACAGATGTTAGTGATATGGGTCGATAATTCCTAGGATCACTCCGATCTCCTTTCTTGAAAACGGGAATTACCCTGGCTATTTTCCAGCTAGAAGGTACTTTTTCCTCTTCTAAAGATATACGGCATTTATCTGGCAGAAATGGTTCAATATCCTCCGCGCACCGGTATTCAGAAAATACTCTTACCGTATACCATCGGGACCCGGCGCATTACCCCACTTCAGGAGTATTAATTGCTTTACAATACCTAAGCTATCAATTTCTATCGGATCCATCTCTACTTCCACACGATGTGGTAAAGTGGGGATGTTTTCCATGTTTTCGTGCGTGAATGTATTTTTAAATTCGGTGTTAAATACGGTAGCCTTGTCGTGGCTGTCTTCAACTTCCCATCCGTCTTAGATTAGAACTGGCTTATTGTTCCCACTACAACTAACTTTTTTTACATACGACCAAAATTTCTTAGGGTTTTCAGTGAGGCTCTTAGAGAGAGAATTTTCACGAAAGTCATTAAAGGCCTCACGCATCGCATTCTTAACATGTCCCCTTATCACCTCTAACTTATCTAAATCAGTCCGATGCATCGTCTTTTTTGATCGTGCATGTATCTTACTTTGCTTTTTGAGTAACCTTTTAACCTCCCGTGTGTACCATGGGTGATCGTTCTCTTCCCTGATTGTCCGTTTCGGTATATGCAAGTTCATACCTTCCCCGACTATATGTAAGAATCGATACCACCTCTCTTCAATGGCGCCTCCTGCTACTAAGAAGGTATGGTAATTACGAGTGTATATATAAAGTTAACGACACGATTGATTTTATTTTTTTACAATAGTAGATCACAAAACATTGCACTAAGACAGAATCGAGACTACTGCTAAATCTTGTCTGAAGGTCGTTACTGAGAGATCTACTCGCTAAGAAGTGAGAGAACTGGAGTACATAACCTTCGTCAGACCATAGCTTGAACATGGTATTGCAGCACGGGAGTCACATTATGAATATCAAATACAGACGTTGGCTGGGGTGCAAAGGAGGGCAGCTAGATTTGTTTGCTGAAACCACCTCAGAACACAGTGAGTAAGTGAAGTGATAAAGGAGCTGGACTGGAAGGGTGGAAGAAGGAAGGGTGAAAAGGGGGCTAGAATCATGGATAAGTTTTTGGTAGAAGAATTAAATGTCACACATAGAATGGAGACTATAGTCTAGCATTTGATTTCGGCTGTTATGGGGTGGAAAATTTTCTTTTGTGATGGAGTCAGGGATTGGAATAAATTACCGAGGAGGGTGCTGAACAATTTATCAGTAACAATGAAGGAATTCAAAATTAAAATTCGTGAAGGGCGACAGTGGTCATAGATGTGTAGGAAAATTGACACCGGGGCATGTGCTCGATTGCTGTCAAATTAAATGTTACATCTCAGGTAGTGTGGGTATGTAACCAGATGTGGTATAGTTCAGTCGTCCTCTGTGGTAAGATAGCAGCACAGTATGTCGTGGACAGAAGTCGCTGTTGGTGATGAAATGATATCTCGACGACTCACGAGTATTCCTTACATCATCAGTCCTTCAAGCTTTTTCTTGGTCTTCGGTGGGGAGAGTTACTAGCCGGTTAAATAACGAGGTAGAAAATGTTGATGTTTGACTGAGAGGAGTATGCTGGCACGACACTATTTATTTCAGTTTCTCTGTAGAAGACACTACGCACACGTATCTTGGGGTAAAGTACTGATATAGCTGAACTTCGTAGTCGGTTATTCTCTGAGATATCAGAAAGCGGCTCCTCAATGAATGCAATTCCGTTGAGTTCATCACCACTTAACGTGAACAATGACCGGCGCATAAGACCCAGTGTTGCCTTGGTGTGAGAACATGGTATTACCCCATAGCTTCCCCATAAGACGGTGCGATCCGGGGACCTCCGAATGCCCGGCCCGTATCGCTCTTTTACCACGAATTCGTTTCATAGAGATCAGGAGTTTAATAAATGTTGTTCAGAACTGACAAATTTACGTATTTCGTGATTCGTTCGTGAAATAGCTATCCTCAAAACTCGCTTGAGAATTATAGCCGGGAAAAGTTTGTGCGTCGAATTGTAGCTCATACCGTAATATGTGACAAGCCGAAGGTACTGTTGCTGTGAAGATAGTCTTCGTTCCTTCCCTTTCTATTACAAGTGCACGTATCTGAGAGTGAGACTATCTCAGTTAATAGCCTTAGTGAACTTTTTTCACGATGTTCGTTACCACGTGATAGCAATAAAGCCGTCTCGTTGGTTCAGTGAATGTGGGCCGCTGCGGCGCACTTTCTCCGGCCGACCAATGTCAAGGCCGGAAGCGAGTCTCACGCAATCGGAGCGAATTCGGCCAGCAGCGCAACGAGGGTAGTCCAAACTGCGCTCGAAGATCAGACATCTTGTCCACTCTTGAACAGAGTCGAACCTATCTTTGTTGTAGATACTTTGATGTGAATCTTCTTTGCATCGCAAGGTGAAACGCTAGGGAGAATTCTATTGCATTTCAGCTTCATGTAATGCTATTTAACACGATGTATCGGTCTTTTCTTTAACTATCGTGTTCTGTGGCTTTAATCCCGATAGATGGCATTAGAATTCCATTATGGCTGCCGATCGAATGGAAAGAAGTTACCAAGGATGAAAATAACATTTTATTGTTTGTTTTTAGTGGCTTTCAGTTCTATAACAATATACGCAGTACAAGAACGTATTTTACAATAATATTCAATATTAAACCTTTCTAATACTATAAATATTACTAACAAAATTCAAATTTTAAAATAATTGAAACACTGATTGAATCATGTAAATTTATATATAAAATACAAATTATGTAGTACACGACTATGTTGACACTAGTATTTAATATTCACAATTAATACAGCATCACCTTAACTTATTCTAGTATTGTATGTAATGCAGAATCGCTGAACACAATGAATGGAGTCGCGTTGTGTTCAGCGATCAATCGTGGTTCTGCACTACGTCGGATGTCCATCGTCGGCGTGTATGATGGAGACTTGGGGAGATGTCATGGTGTGGGGAGCCATCGGCAGTTACTTCAGGTTACGGAAGGCAGTGATTGAGGAAACTGTGACAGTGCAACGGTACGTCACGGACATCCTGCGATCTCATGTGTTACCTCTCATTCGGCAGCGTCGTGGTGCCATTTTAAATAAGTCAGTGCTCATACCCACATGACACGTGTCTCTATGAACTGGTCTGTGTGATGTTGAGGTACTCAAGTGGTCAGCAAGATCCCCAGATCAGTCCCAGCTCGGACGTCACCTTCGACTCAGTGTCAGTATCCAGGATATTAAGAACCAGTCACAACAGTTGTGGGCAGCTTGCCTCAGGAGAGGACACAATGGCATAATGACACCATTCTCAGCCGAATCATTGCATTCATCTACGCCAGAGGAGGTGTAACGTCATACCGACAAATGTGTTCCTACTGCGAAGTTCATTGTAATCACTGAAATAACGTTGCATATCTCTCAACCCATGAAGTTTCATTTCGTTTCCATTTTTTGTCAGGCAGAGTATCTATTTCGCCAGGCAATACAGCATAGAGTTCGAGGGAAGTACTTCAAGAAACAGGACTAGACAGCACATTCAGCAGCCTGATTGTACAGCAACTAAACAGAGCCAACAGCTGACCTGTCTCGGTTAGTATGATGATTGTGACATCTGACCACTCTCTACAACAGATGCTCAAATGTGAGTTGGAAGTCCTTCGTAATAGGGACGTCAATTTCTATGCTGCAGAACCTCGTTAAACAGATGGTTTACTGCAACTCTGGCGAGAATTCACCGCTTCCAGCAGACATGTATGCATTTTTGATGAGTATGCGATAGATCCTAGAACTATCTACAAAGCAATCATTCAGTCCATCCATAAACGTCAGAACTTAAGGTCATTCATCTCATGTTAATAAAAGGAACTCTAAAATCTGTTTTTTTTTTCTTCCTACCTACAATTTCATTTCAACTACTACTACAGTTCCCCTCTTCGTCACTTGCTACCAACCCCTACCTGCCCCCGTAACAACATTCCTAATGATGTCTCCTACCTCCATTGGTGATACTCATTCCCATATCCCTCATTTCCGACGGGCTTTTAAATTAGTGATATTATAAACTTAAACACTTTCAGCGTACACCGGGCCTCAGGTATTTTTCTGAGCATCTACTTTACAGTTTGATTTTCTCCGTAGTCACATGTGATCTTGTCAGTATTCTGTAGCCCTCTGACTTTGAATCCATCCATTATAACTTGATACTTCCGCATTTTCCCCTCCTAGTTTATTATCCTTCAGCCAACTGCACTCACTGTAAAATCAATTGTGTTTAAATAGAAATGTGGAGTTAACATTCTAAATTGCACAAGCACTTAAGTTATACATGACATTTTCATCTTAAAATAAGCTGGTTAAGTTTGCATGAAATAACAGCAAAATATCAACAAAATTATAGGAAATACATAGTTTAAATCAAACGACTCTACTTACACAACAGGAAAGAATATACCAATATGCTTCCAGTTTTTCCCTTAATTTTTTTTTTTTTTAAAAATAAGGTGGTAAAAATTAAAGTAAATAATGCATACTTCAAGAACTTCCTATTAATGGAAATAATAAATATCGTTAATTTTTTATACATGTGGTTCCCTAATCTTTAGTTAGATGGAAAAAGGTTTTACTATTTAATTCATGGTAAAAGAAGTGTTTCGGTCTCTTTGACCATATAGTATGTTACAAATGTTTTACTTACAAAGAAGGACATGCACATAATATACGAATTTGTGTATATAGTTTCACCCCTTCTTCTATCCATAACTTCTCCCGTTGCAATGAGGTCATAAATGTTCGAGTATTGTCAACCTGCCACGAAGATTGGAGGTCTCGTCTTCCATAGCTTTAGCCGTGCCTGGTTAATCAGTATAGTTTCAGAGATATCCGTAAGCAACTCTAGTATCTTCGTAGGAGATTTGTGTACATGTTAATGATGAGTTCAATCATATTCGGTGTGTAAGAGTTTGAGAGAGGGTATATTAGTCCCTTCCAACCAAATATCAACACCTGCACGTGGCGCACCCCGTTTAAACGGACGAGGCTCTGGCGACTGAATGATTCCCGATATAAGGAGTCGCTCACTGCTTGCCAACGGCCTCCGAAAGGAGGGCGGAAGAGCGGGGAGCGGTTCAGGGCACCCTCTTGCCCTGGGGATTGGAAACTGCCCCTAAAGACGGATTAATCAGAAATGATCAATGGCATGGGGATGCAGAAGGCAACCGGAAGTCACTGCATTAAAGACCAAAAGGCATCCCGAGTACAAGCATCCCTCTCAAATTAGATATAGGATGATGGTTTCTTCGTGGCTAAAATATTCAAGGGGTAAAATAGTCCCCTAATCATATCTACTGGTGGGAACTGCTCAGGGAGGAGTCATCAGAATGGAAAACGAGCTGGAGCGTGAAATAGGGCAGGTGGATTAGAAAACTTAAAAAGGGAGATGGGATGATTTAAGTTAGGTATCATTGGAATTAATGAGATTAAGTGGAAGGACGCAAAGGATTTCTGGTCTGGGGAATGCAGGATAATTAGCACTCAAGCTGTCAGTGGAGTTACTTAAGGTAGGATTTATATTGAACAAGAGAGTAGGGAAACGGCTGAGTAATTATGAACAATTCAGTGACAGGATCAT
This sequence comes from Vandiemenella viatica, assembly GCA_031002005.1. Classification (NCBI taxonomy): domain Eukaryota; kingdom Metazoa; phylum Arthropoda; class Insecta; order Orthoptera; family Morabidae; genus Vandiemenella; species Vandiemenella viatica. Next base: position 376,665,704 of record CM061920.1, read on the forward strand.
TTTGAAGATAGTAGAAACTAAACCCGCTCCAACCACGTTAATGCAAGTATGTATGTCAACGTCACAGGATGATATTGAATCAATAAAGAAAATATATGATGAAACTGAAGAATTAATCCACTATGTGAAGGGTGATGAAAATCTATTTATCATGGGAGACTGGAATGCGTAAAGAGGAGAATTAGTTTTGGTCTAGGGGAAAGAAATGAGTGAGGGAGCAGGTTGTTAGAATTTTGTGAAAAATATAAACTAGTCGCGTCTAAAACACTATTTAAGAATCATGCACGAAGGATATTCACCTCGAAACGTTCAGGGGATAAAGGTAAATATCAGATAGTTTATTTCATGGGGCAAATGGCTCAGACAGTTTATGCCAAGGCGTCTGTGACGTCAGCCAACTATGGAAAACCAAAAATAGGGCAAGATTTAAAGGTTACCGCCGACCTGTCTACATAAACTCCCATAAGGCAAATATTCTGTCTGTGAACCTCTCAGTTTAAAAAGCTAGATTTGGTACCATGAGAGAAACCTGAAACTAATATCTCGTTAGTTTTGAACATTTAAAGAGTTTTCCGGAATAAGAGATGCAGCTTTCTGTTTGCCTAGGCATTAGTCATCTGGGAATGCTTTGGTCCCAGAGTGCGGGGAAGTTCTTGCGGGTAACGCATCTCCTTCCAGATGTTATGGTTGTCATTTTTATTTGTCTGTCATTGTGGAATTTGCCAGATCCTGTTGATTAGCGTTCATTGGAAGTGTTTTCCGGCTGTCGTTATTGGATTATCCTATCCTGTTACTGCGCAAGATCTTGTGGGGCGTCGTCGTCCCTTGCCAGTTTGACTGGCCATCTTGTGGTAGCTTTATATTGCACATGAGTGCCCAGCTGTTGAATCAGCGGATTAGTGTGTTGGGGGCATTGTGTGTAGAGTGTTTTTGCTGCTTTTTTGAAGCGTTCTTTTAGTAATGGTAAGCCGCTTATTTGATGGAGCAGCGCTGTTGGAGTGTCTATAGGTAGCTTATAGGCGTACCTTATTGCCCGGTTTTGGACACGCTGAAGGGGTTTGATGTTGCTGGGAGCAGCATTGCCCCACACCGTGGCAGCATATTCGAGGATAGGCCTAATAGTAGCTGTGTAGAGGGTGATGGCAGTTCGTGGATGAAGAGGCGAGGCCGGATTGAGAATTGGATAGAGTTGTCGCTTCCTGCCCATGGCTTTTGTATGTGTACTCTTGATATGTTCTTTCCAGGTCAGCCTTTTGTCTAAGGTGATACCTAGATAACGAGCAGTGGTGGACCATTTTATGTCTTCGCCACGTATCTTGATATTGTTAAGGGGCGGGACCTTTCTTCTGGTAATAATTATAGCCTGGCTCTTAACTGCATTAAATGCTAGACGCCATTTCTTCGCCCATAATTCAATTTGGTCGCATCCTCTTTGGAGCTTGGTCACGGTCTGTGTTGCCCTGATACTCTTGGTATATAGGGCAGTAGCATCGGCGTAGAATGCACTCAGTGTCTGGTCTGTCCTAGGTATATCAGCCGTATAGAGATTGTAGAGGACAGGTCCGAGAACGGAATCCTGCGGGACACCGGCTTTAATTGTTTTAATAGAGGAGATTGCGTCTTCCGTGATAACGCGGAAAGTGCGTCCGGCCAAGTAGTTTTTGATGAGTCTAACGTGAGACAGGGAATCCTCTGCAGTATTAGCTTGTAAAGTAGGCCCTCGTGCCAGACCGAATCGAACGCACGGCTTACGTCAAGTAGGACTGCTCCGAAGTATTCCTTCTTCTCAAGGGCACTCATTGCATATTCCACAAGTCGAAGTAGTTGCTGCGGGGTTGAATGGTGATTTCTGAAGCCGAACTGTTCATTAGGGAGAAGTCTCGCAGAGTTAATATGTTGGAGTAGCCGTTTGAGGTAAACTTTTTCAAAATTTTTTGATAGAGTCGGTAGGAGGCTGATCGGTCTATATGATTTTGGTGATCTTTTGTCTTTACCTGGTTTTGGTACCGGAACAATTTCAGCATGCTTCCACATTTTTGGAAATTCACCAGTGCGCAAGATGTTGTTGAATGATAGTGTGATGTAGGTGATTACTTGAGGCGGTAGATGACGGAGAAGTAGTCCACCTATTTGGTCGTGGCCAGCGGCTTTGTTGGTGGCAACGCGTCGTAACAGGTTAGTTACCTCTTCTTCAGTGGTGGGTTCGATGATATCTTCATTGTGAGCTGTGGCATTTAGATGGTGTTCAAGCTCCTGATTGACTAGATGTATGTGATTATCATCGCGGGGATCTTCTATTGGGCAAAAGTTTTTCTTCAAATGCCTCAGCTAGCGCGTCCGCTTTGGCTACTGGTTCAGCGACAATGTTATTTCTGACAGTAAGCGGTGGCATTCTTTAACTTTGTTGCAGCATGCGCTTAGTGGTAGTCCAGATTGATCTGTCCTCGATTGAGAGAGTGGCAACCAGGCCTTCCCAGTCGCGCACCCGATGTTTGCTGACCTCAGCCTTGATTTCTCGTTGTAAACGATTAACTGTTCTTTTTGTGACCGGATCTCTCGTAATTTGCCACTCCCGCATGAGCTGGTTTTTTAAAGTTATGGTGTGGCGGATGTTTGGTGGCAGTTGTTTGGATCGCTCTGGCTGAGTCTTAGATGGTGGAGTAGCGTGATTTGCGGCAGCATTTATGAGGTCATTTAGGGCAGTTATCGCAGCGCATGGTCCGGCTTCGTTAGGTGGCGGGATGTTGGTGATGTGCTCATTTAGGAATGTCTGGTAAGCAGTCCAATTTGTGCGCCTCAGATCTCTGTGTCTGTTCTTCCGTAGAGGAGCTCCTACCGCCAGGTAGAAGATAACTGGAACATGGTCGGATGAGAGGGCTGTCTTAGTAGTTACAGCTATGTTGTGCTGTAGACCCTTGGTGATCCCGATGTCTAGTGTATCAGCGTAGGCTCTTCCTTTAAAGAACGTAGGTTCCGTTGGGCCCCAGGCCACTGCATCGTTTCTTTCTATTACACGTAGGAGGCGCCGGCCATTGGTGTTAGTTAGCCTTGAATTCCAAGCTGTGCGCTTGGCGTTGAGGTCGCCTGCTATCATTAGATTACCGGGCGGTCTTAATAGTGATTCCCACTCCGCCTCGTTTACATATCCATGAGGGGGTCGGTAGGCAGAGACAAGAAGCATTTTACCCACTGATGTTTCCATTGAAATGCCCGTGGCTTCTATTGCCGAAAGTGGAGGTAGAGCGATTTGATGGTGTTTAATGGCGTTTCTAACGTAAATGGCTGTACCGCCACCAGCTGTCGACCTGTCGGAGCGGTAACAGGCGTAATTCGGTGCAGCAGCTTTTATGCCAGGTTTGAGGTGAGTTTCGTTGACCAGACATATATCTATTTGTTCATCTCGGAGAAACTCCCTGAATTCGCCTAATTGCCTACACAGGCCGTTGGCGTTCCATGTACAGATAACTAAATCATCTATTTTAGTTGCCATTATTATTAGATGGGGTGCCGTTATATGCGGTTTGGACCGCTGTCTGTACTGCGGCAGCTATCTGTCGCGGAATGTCTAGGATTGTGGCATTCATGGCACGAATGTCTGCAAGCATGGCATTCATGGTGTTCATGGTTTGTAGCATTATTTGTAACACGTTTTGCAGCATTACGTTGTCCACCTGGTGTTGTTGTTGTTGGTGGTGATGTTGCTGCAGCTGTGGCACATCGCTTTGAGTGTGGGATGGTACATCTGATTCGTTGGTTCCACTGATGTTATTGTTGGAAGCGGTAGCGTCGGGGTCGGTTTGGTGCCTTCCAGATAATGCTGCCGCATAGTTGGAGCGCTTTGCCTGCTGAGGAGCGGTGTGACGAGGTGCCGGTTGTAGGTCAGCATCTGCGCCTATTGCCGGAGCTGGGGTTTCTGCTTCCTCTCCCTTCCTCTTCTTCTTCCTCAGAGCAGCTTGTGCAGCATTATGCTGCTTTTGCCGTTCTGTGTATCTACTAAATGCAGGGCACTTTCGGTAGCTTGCTACGTGAGAGCCACTGCAGTTAGCGCATTTTGGTGGGTGTTCACCTTTTTTGGTGGCACATTCGCTTGAGGCATGGTCTCCGGCACACTTTACGCACTTAGGAGGCATGCCACAATGCCTCGAGACATGTCCAACGGCATTTGAAGCATTGAGGCGGGCCCCTGGTGATTCTAAGTTTCTCTACGGTAATTTTTAGGGCGCATAATGAGGTGAGCTTATATATGGCCCTGTTCTCCAGAGTGTCACGGAGGACAATCAGGTAAAGTGGAACCTCCTGATTAGTTTTTGGAGAGCGGAGGCGAACAACTGTTCTAGGTATAATGTTGCAGTCTTCTAGTTCCTCTTTGATGTTGTCTGGGTGCATGTTGAAGGGCATGCCTCTCAAGACAACCTTTATTGTCTTGTCAGGTTCAGTAGGAAATGTATAATAAGGTATTCCTTTAGTCGAGATGAGGTTAGTCACTTCAATGTAGCCTTCTGTTGATTTGGTGATAACTTTGTATAGGTCTCTGCCAGCTGGTTTGACTTCAAAAGCAGATTTAAGTGTATTCTTGAGGAGGCTGTATAATGAACGGTAGTCTTCTTTATATTCGATTATCACAGGAGCCGGAGAGTTATGTTTTATTGGTGCAGGCTCTGCCATTTCTTCATCAGCTGGGAGCATCTCAAATTGATTTGATGTCGTCAATTTGGGTGATGGAATATTTAATTTCGCAGCCGGAGCCGTGCGCTGTGGCTGAATGAAGCCTTCTTCATCGATTATTCTTTTCCCTTGGCGACGATGTGTCATGGGAGTCTTACTCTTCAAACAAGCTGCATTGTTGAAAAGCTTTGATGGGCCAGTTTTCACTGCAGCAGTAGTGGCACGCTTTTTCAGAAACTCCTCCTTCTCAGCAGAGGAATCAGCAGTTCTCTTCCTCGAAGAGGGAGTAGCAGAAGTGTCCATCTCTTGGTATTCGTCAGGTCGTGCATCAGATGATGCATAGGTGTTCTGATCATCTTGGTCAGGATCAAGGAAAGGTTCCGTGGTCACAACGTTGGCCGCGGGAAGCATAGCCGTGATGGTCTCAGGATGCTCGATCGGTGAGGGAGATCGCGGAGAGTCTTGATAGATATCAGGCGCCGACATCCTTCTTCTTCTTGAGTCACTCATGACGCCTAAGACAGGAGTGTTGCTCTGACCCGGCGTTGTCACCGTAATGTATCCGGGCCAGAGACAACCCTACGCTGACGCTCGGGGGTTCCACTCCCTCAGGAGTGGGCCGTGGAGCGGTAATACCCTAAAGCCTAGGGAAGGGAGGGCAGGAGGGATCCCCAAAAAAGAAGAAGAAGCAGGCTAAAAGCCTCTCTTACTTCGCAGAAAGTGCGAGACAGTGCCCGCATACGCGAGCACAGCTAAGCAGTCGACAGTACACGCGTATACGAATACAGCTAGCTGAGTAGTAGTAGTCAGTCAGTAGTAGTGAGTCAGCTTTCTGTTTGCTGCCGTTGAAGTGACCGTGTCTGGGCGTTAGTGCCTCGTATGGGAGCCAGCTGACATCACAGCATAATGTGACTAGTGAGTTAAACAATTTTACCTCGGTCTCTCTCATACGTGAATAAACTGAAATTTAATTAACAATATTTATTTAAGAGAACTGACTGCGAGTGGATAAGACTTATTTATCGTGTAACCTGACCCTGATTTTATTAATACGGTCTATCTCCCCAATGAACGTAATCAGTCTTTGGTAACGAACCCGATAAACATAAATAACTAAGGAGAAGTTGACTGAAATCAGGTTAAGAAAAATGACAGTGAAGGCGGGAGAGGTAGAATATTACGTCACGTAATTTTCTTATGTCTCTGCGTAAAGAAAAATTTGGGTCATGAAAATGGTGCTCTATCACTCTTCATTTTGGCTCTTTCCATGTTTATACTACCATGCCCATAGGTGTCCGAACGACCTTATTCGTTCATCTTTAAATTTCCTCCTGCAACTTATTCAATCCATTATTCTTTACTACGAAGACGGTACAATACAGTGTGAGAGATAAGTCAGAAGAACATTCAAAATAGTTCATGTCATAAACAAAGAACATATTTCAGATTTTTCGTTTTTTTTTTTTACTAAACCAGAGATCATATTTAGGCAATGAAAATATTTTAGATACATCGAATGGACTTCTATTTACTATTTGAAACATTTATGAGTTGTTATGAGATAAAAAAAATTACAATTTTCGAATAGAATCCTAAATCTGAACGAGTTCTGTGACATGAAAAAATCTTCACTAATATAAAATAACTGGAAATTCGTGATTAAATTCAATGATTGTATTACTGGTTAAGCAAAAGAAGCAGAGTCATCTGAATAAGTTTTTGAATATATTACTGATAATATACTATTACATATTGAGAGTTATAAATTTTTAGAATCGAAATGTGTTGCCCTATGCCTATATTTCCAACTCACAAATCATAGTAGTATTAGCTAGGTTCAGATAACATTAGTACAGATGTCTTAAAGATAGCAGGTTGCGATATTGGACATTATATTGAAATGTTGCATAGAATAAATCTGGAAATTTTCTGCTTACCAGAGGACTGGAAAAGTGCGATAGTAGTACCGGTCCATAGAGAAGGGGTGAGAAATAGGGACCCGCCCCGTTGGCTCAGCTGGTTGCGGCACCGTGATGGTATCCGGCACTGACACGGAGTTAGCTGGTCGAGTCCTGTTGATGAAAGAAATTTTTGTCATCTGGACATGTACGTAATGGTACGTAATCATCAGGTTGTGCGCCAGAGTCATGGGTTAAATCCAAAACCTCTCCGCAATGAGAAGGGATTAGGGGCATCCGGCACTGTCTATGGTGATTCGTTCGTTGGATGGGGATGTTAAACCTGGCGGTTCTCTGTGTCTTCCGGAATAGTAGACCTGTATGGGCCGGCACCAGACTTCACCCCCTCTATTTTTCATCTCTCATTTCATACAACACTCGATTCTGAAAACACACACACTATCACAGTAAGTTCCCATGGAGTGATACATTTCCCATGGTGAACGCCTACGCCCGCAATCTGGTATGGCATCAGAACAAAAACAATAGGGTCTAAATTTAGAGACCAATCAGTTTGACATCCGCGGTAGATAAATTAATGGAGAGGTAGATATGCAAACACATCAGAAAGGTCTGTGAGGAATGAATTTGGTTTTCGATTCGATAACATAGCTTTAGGCAAGGATATTTATACCGATCTTAGTAAGTGGGATGAAGCGGACAAACGAGACTAAATTAATAGTGTAGCAGTAAATCATTACAAGGCATGAAAAGTTATTTGCTGGGTACAAGAATTCTTAAAAGGTAATAGCAAAGAGTTAGGAAAGGAAATGCTGTATCAAAAGATGTTGAAGTGCAAATGGGAGAGCCACAGGATAGTGCTATTCATTATTCTAATAAATAATTGTGTTAATAGTTTAAACGCAAAAGTTGGGTTGTTGCAGATGACATAATGTTATATAAAAAGATCAAAAGGGAAGAAGACTGAACAACTGCTGGGTGACCGGGACAGGGTATCTAGCTGGTACGTCAACATTGGACGAGGATAAATGCAAAGAAATGTCAGCTTACTAGGTACACAGAAAAAAAATACTGAGGGTTGATTGTGATTATAAGGGATGGGCTAAAGAATTGCTTGTTGAAGACTTGCAGTGTAAAAATCTTGGTATAAAATTTGACAATAAACTTAACTAGCAATTACACATTGGCGGGTGGTAGGAAAAGGCTTAAAAATCCTTCATTTTTTGAAGATGGTTGTAAGTGGATTGGGTTACCAAACTTTCGTCAAACCATTGATTGATTATTATGGTGTAATTTGGGACCCATATTTTGGGTATCAGATACAGAGGTTGGAGGATGTGCAAAGGAAAGCAGCTAGATTTGTTTGTAGAAATTACCGCAATACCCAGTCAGGAACTAATATGATTAAGGAGCTGGATTGGGAGTCACTGGAAGACCAAAGGACGGTGAAGAGACTATTAAGAGTGTACAAGGCGTATGTTGATAATGTGGCTTGGAAAGATATTGGCAGATCTCTTGTAGGTAAGAAAATCGGCGACTGGAATAAATTACCAAAAGAAATAATGAATAATTTACCAAAAAACGTCGAAAGAATTAAAATTCGAAAGGGGAAAAGTAAGCAGGTACAAGAAAGGTGTGTGTATGCAAGCTGCCTTTGGGTCGTCTGCTCCATTGCTATTAAATTGAATTATTGTCTTAATCGTGTACAGTAGACAGGATTTATAGGGACCTGTTCACAGTTCACACCACAGCTGGGCTGAGCTGACTCGCCTTTGACCTAAAAATACAGCGCTCCGCTTTCTTCACGCCACCTACTACTTGCCGCATGTCTGATAGACCACTTCGTACTTTGTTCTCGAATATCGACAACTGCATCCATAAGTTGTGCCATCACGCACGACGTAAGCCGGTTACTGTCTCCGTTACCTTCGACCTGCAGATATGGAGGTCACGCATAGATGTCATTACATTCAAACAGACATCAGTCAGCATTGTTATTTGACGACGAAATCGTTGATTCCTTTCTTACTTAATGCAATGTTATGGACCATAGCCCATATATTGCCTCACCAAATATCCTTCTCCAATCCTCCTTTCCTCCAATATTCACTTTATTGATGTATTCCTTAATTACATCAAGCATTTTCTTGGTCTCTTGATCTCTTCCTTTGAAAACGTCATTCCACCACTTCATTGACGAAATCCTCATCCTTTCTCATTACGTAACCATAACACCTTTGTCTTCGTGCTGTTATCAACCTTTACAACTGACAATAGAATTGTCATAGAACATCCATCTAAAATGCGTTTAATTTTTCCATCATCCTTATGGTTAAAGTCTCTTACTGATCACTAGACAATACCATCGAATTTATTTTCGTTTTGGCCTTCTGGTAGCAATTTTCAATTGATTTTTTACACCTTATGGACGTCGGGGTCATTAGAGAGGGGAAAGGTCCGGGGGAAGGAACGGATAGGAAAACGCCCATGAACCTTTGGAGGAATCACCGAAATATTAGTGGCGAGACCAGGGCCGGCGTTAGGATTCTCGGGCCCCGGGTAAGCGATCTTAACCCCCCCCCCCTCCGAAGATATTTTTACATTACACTTTGATTTTTTGGATAAATTCAGAACTTTTTAATACAAAAATTTTCAAAATTATTGGTGCAGATTTTAAAATTTGTTTGATTTCTATTTATTTAGGCACCCAGGCCGGCGGGCCCCCCTTTGGTGGCCCGGGCCCCGGGTACTTTTGCCCCGCTTAACCCCCCCTAACGCCGGCCCTGGGCGAGACGGAGATTCGAACGAGGGAACAGATTTTACTTGACGTTTCCCTGTCACAAACGTTTCTTTGCTATAATCTCCTGCTCCAAGATGTTCCTCGGTACTAATAATTTTCTACTGCATCAAGCATGGAACACTGAGTCTTATAATTATTGTCTGCTAACTCAATGAGAAATAATTTATGAAGTATTCATATACCAATCTAATTAGCAAATTAATTAGTGGTTTTTTATTGAATTTTATCGACTAAAATTCTCAACATACACTCCCATTTAAAATATCACCTAGGAAATTTAAACAGTAAGACGTCTAATTACTGAATTTCTTTTTCTCAGTGGAGGAAATTTAGTGATTAGCCAATTGGCACTGACTCACCACAAAAGCAGCTAAGTGTGGTTGGATGCTAGTTTTCTTGCTGCTGAGTAGTTAATATTAATTTATGTTAATGGCAGAATGAGTGTTCCAACTTGAATTAGGTTTAAGGCAATGTTCATGGGCCTGGAACTGGTCGTGTTTTCAGTCTCATAGGTCAGGAAAGGCTGACCTAATCTTTTATTGGCGCCGTGTTAATGATCTCATTACGTCATGCGGGTGGAAGGAATGCCACATCTATAGCGATCTATGCGGCCTGAGGATTAAATCTGATATTACGTGGCATAACGTTAGTTCTTAACTTTTCTTTCAGTGTTGCCATGTTTCTAATGTCATTATTTCAACAGCATGTAAGTAGTTCCAACTATATCAAATACTACCTATGCAGATACAGTGAATGGATTAAAGCGCGTGGGACAGTAGCTTTTCGAAAAGTGATACCAGCATTCGTTGTTGTAACAGAGAGAACGGGTTATTTAAGTTGGTTAAAAATAATTTAAGTCATTTTCGTGAGCGCCATGTTATTGAAATAATTAATTCATGCTGATGAAAGTGCCTGGAGTACGATTAAAACTAATATTATTAACAATTCTGTTTAGCTAAGCAAGAACGAAGAAATTACTTATCAGAATAATGTGCTCAAATCTACTATATAACTTCCTAAGCTCACTCATTCACCTCGATACCTATTGGCTGGAGAACGGTGACGTCGCGCGCTCGCAAATTAACAACTACCAGAGAAATCATTAAAAGAAATTCGAGGTTATGTCCACAATTTAATAAGGGAGCAACCATAAACCACGTTTTGGCCTCCTGTGAACCCCCCTCCCACCACGTCGCCCAACATGGCTTTTGCCTCTAAAATCACCACCTCCCCCCACGTAGCTCATAGGTTTTTTCATTTTGATTCAAGAAGACATTTTGTACTGTTTTCTCATGTCAGAATATTGTAAATTACATACGGAGATAATGAAATGAAGAAAATGAATATTCACAAGCTGTTGTGAGTTCTGTTCCTCATTTTAACTGTGAAAAATGATATGAATGGAAAGCTACGTGGCTTGGCTTGTAACCCCTCCCTCCACGTAGCGCAGCGTAGCCTTCCAGCCAACCCCTCAAACCCTAGACCAAGCAACGTGGTTTATGGATGTTCCCTAACCAAGCAACTGCTATAAAATTAAATGCCATAATAGATTAATTAAGTTTGTTTTTCGTAATATTTCATAGTTAAAAACTAACTTTAGTGCTGAAAAACGTGGAACTGCTTTTCGGTAGCATGTCGCTAATAAAAACAACATAAAAAAAAACTTTTAAAAAAACTGGTAAAATTACTTGGGTCTCTGCTGTAATCACGAATGCCAATTGTCATTCCGGCCAACGCTAATTTTCAATTTAATTAAAACTTTCTCTAATGTTGCTGCTTGATCAAAGTTTATAAATTATGGTTTGTTTGCTGTTTACGTATTTTACTGATCACTTTCATTAAAGGTCTTTATTCATGTTCGCTATACGTTAGTTATTAGGTTATTTAAAGTGGACATCAGAGAAAATATGTTACCAAATTGATTATTCTGCCAATTCATTTGTTCAGAGTTGCCCAAATATTTAATAATCTGGAATCTGTATTAAGTTCTCTGGCCATTACAGACACTATTACAGTAGAACGCCAACTATCCGAATCAATTGGGACTGGACCCCATTCGGATAGCCAAAAATTCGGAAAATTGGTTTTTTTCAGAAAAAGGGTCTATTTTAATTAATTACTATATGTATGCTGAAAATGGGAGAAAAAACTATGTGCAAAGAAAAAGAGTTTTTAATGAATTAAATTAAAAGGCAACACTTTTATATGTTAAGCGCACTTACAAGTGCTGTACATTAGTACAGTGTGTACATACCACACTGTCATTGCTTGCTGAACATTTCGATCAAAGTAAGCTGTTTGTATTAATCTGTTTTCGGGCAGCCAAGTCGCACATCCGCTTGACGGTGAGAAGTTGCATGTGGTCACACTCGGGCTGACGCTCCATCCACTTCAACGCAGTTTTCAAGGCCGTCAAATGCTTGACTAGCTGATGGTCCCGTGTCTGCTTCAACTTCGACGTTAAGGTTATCTTCTTCCTCGACACTTTCTTCTCTCACACTTAAAAAGTTCTTCATCATTTAGAATTTCATACCCAGGGTCTGACGAATCACACACCACCCAATCTCCTAAATCTTCAGCACTAACTTCTGAACATCCAGGAATTTTCAGAAGAATGTTTCTGAATTCCTCAAGTGGCACGTTATCCCTATCTTCTCCTGTCTCTTCCCTTTCCCTTTGTTGAGCTTCTGTTTCTCCTTTTCCTTCTCTTCTTCAGTGGATATGCCTTTCAACTTGTTCCACGCACGTCTTAATATGTCTGCCTTAAGTGATTCGGATAATCAGCGATTCGGATAGTCGGAGTTCGGATAATTGGAGTTCTATTGTACCAAAGATTACATTATGAATGTTTACCCAGCCTCAATAAAAAACAATTTGATGCTTTCAAAGCAATGGCGCACTCCCTTTAAACTGAAATTCTTCAAATTTTGCAGAGTAATCTTTTAAGGTCAAATGCAAGTCAAGTTTGTATTTTAGCAAGTTCGAGTCTACCAACCTCTATCTTTGAAACACCGTATACGATAGTGCGATCGTCTCTGTCCGTTTTTAATACGTCTATGAATGCTTCTGAGTTCTTCAAGTTCCTCAAATTCAAGAGATTTTATTCACCCTGACGGCGAATTACAGGTCAAATTCTTATTTGGACAGATCGCGTCATCGTGTCATAATCCTTGATCTTAAAAACTGGAATTATTCTAGACCCGCAACGATACCTCAAAAACGGTGACGGGCCTACCCTAGTCATAAATAAATAAATAAAATCACAATGAAGAAAATGTAGCTACAGTGAACACTAAAAATCAAATAAAACTTAGTATATGATATATATAAAATGCATAAAAAACACATAAAAATACACGTAATAAAAGCTACAGTGAATACGCACACAACGTAAAAAGCCTTAACCTCAAGTCTGATGTCCAATGTAATACCTAAAGATGGACGAGCATATAATATCGGCTGCCGATGTTGGGCGATAATTATAATCCATATTTCAGTCTTTTAGATTTCACGAAGATTTCTTTTAATAGCATTTATTTCAATTTAAATATGTCAATGCATTTAGTTAATTTCATCGTAGTTGCGTGAATACTGCTCATAACATCTGATTGTTAGTTACGTCGCTGGCCTTCATTATTCCTTAAACTATAAACCCCACACTAGGGGACATGCGCCATCCTACCCCCTCCCCCTCTCCTCTCCGGGGGAAGCGCGAAGACATGACAGGAGGGCGCAGGGTGCTCCATGGTTCCCATAGGGCCTGCGTTACACTGTAAAAGATCTTTGGTAAAAGATATTTTATAAAATATGTTATCGTGTAATGGAACATATTTTATAAAAGATTTATTTTGTAAAATGTAATACGTTAGCATTAAATTTTACGAAAGATTTCATCATCCTGCCAAAGTAAACAAAGAAAATGGAGCAAGCGAAATTACCAAAGTTAGTTAGAATTGCTGAATCCACGAAAATCTTAATTTCTGAAACAGAAGGAATGTTGCACTTTAAGAATAGGAAAGGACGCTTACGCAAAGATTGCGAAGTTAATTAGTTCTGTGAAAGAAGGCTGTACTCAGGATGACGAGAGAAAGTAAAGTGATGGATTAAGCAGCTAGTACTTGATAGATTTCTGGAATAATAGCAGAAGGAATGCGCTGAGAAATACGGACGCTATATTTTAGAATGGTGTAGATCCGCCACCAGCAATTGAGTACAGCTCATTTCGTATACATCATAAAAATAGTCATCGAATAGTATATGTCGTTAGGTTCAGGAGTAATAATTCTACTACAGAAATTTTGAAAATATAGCGGAAAGAATTTATTGGATTTATACTACAGCTTCGAACAAAATTTTTATAATGTGCCATGTCCTCAAATTGCTGGTCGTTCACTAACTTTGATAAATTCTTTCATATCAAGTCGCAATTCACGATCTAACCCTGATATGTTTACTTCTTTTTTAGTAAAATACACAGTGCGACATTTGCACATATTGCGGCTAGACAACCATACAAGTTTACTTCATTCATTTCAGAGAACTATGATGAAAATTTTTATGTAGTATAATGGGCCTGATAAAGTATAATAAAATATCTCTTAAAAATAAATATGATAAAACCTTTTATAAAAGATGTTTTACGGTGAATGTATGTGGACAACATTCTAGCTCTACACCATTGAAAGTACTTTGTATCCTCACCGCATCTTGAAAACATTTATTCTGACATCATATACATTGTGATTTTCCTCTGCGATGTCATTGTTAGTAGTTAGAAGTAGCCATTTACCTTTTTAATAGCAAAATTTTGGTGGAGGTTGGGAGCGTGAGAACTTTTCTTTTGATGGAAGGAGGGTTTGGTATGAAAAAGTCTGGGAACCCCCACCTTAAATGAAGACCGGCGTGGCCTCACAGCGTGCAGGTAACACGGACTGACTGCTGACCTGGAATCAAAGCACCGCAGATACGTCTCACCATTTTCTACTATACGACAAAATTTTATTTTACAGTGAAAGTCTCACCATTTTTGAGATATTGATTTTTTAAATATTTTTCGAAACATATAACTGTTCAATTTATTCCATGCCATTTCTACAAATTAAGATTTTTTGAACACTGTTTTTTTTAATTTATTCAAATATATTTGAGCCATCTAAAACAATGTTCTTTCTTTTCTTAAAACCGTTAAAAAAACACACACACACAAATGTTAAATGGTAAAATTAATTCAATCTGTTAAAGAGACCATTGTTCATTTTAAACATGTAGTAAAAAATGATGATAATGATTTTAAAAAAGTTTTCTCTACGGTGTGCATACAAATAATGGACAGAATAAATGCAAGCAATATTTTTTATTTCGTTAATTATAAAAATTGTTTAAAATGGCCGCCATTTGCGACTCAGTGGAGAGGGTGCAGAGGAGACCCGCTCGATTCGTGACTAGTTGCTACAGCCCTTATGAAAGCGTCACAGAATTGATACGTAGATTGGGATGAGATAGTTAGGAAAACAGACGACGTAGTTTGCGTTTGAATTTAGTGGAGAATATGCGAAAATCTTTAAATTACGAGTGCAATGAAATACTTCTTCCGCCAACCTATTTAGGTCGCAATGACCGGAGGGATAAGATTCGAGAAATAAGATGCCGTACTGATGCTTTTATGTATTCCTTCTTTCCTCGTGCTTTTCGGGATTGGAATGCGCGGGTTTAGGATTGGTGCTTAACACCCTCTGCCACCCACAATGTTTGCGATTTGTAGAGTATGGATGTAGATGTATGCACGCCCTGAACCTTTTGATACATGATCTTTTTATTCGGAAAGCATAACCTTTGCGGTTAATGTGTTCCACAGCTGTTTTTATTTTCTCACGCAGCTGTGTAATCGTAGTTACCTCCGCACGTAAACTAAATCTTTAAAGCATCCCCAATAATAATTTAAAAAATCCAAGGGATTCCTGTCCGGTGATCTTGGTGACCATAAAATAGAACCGAGGCGCCCGATCCACATAATTTTAAAAGGAATGCTAAACAATTATACCATTTTAAAATCGGCAATAATGAAGCAATTTCTTAATATTTATATTTGGCACGATCCACTCTGTACATTTTTTTTTCACCACAGGCTGTCAAAGTCAGCCGGTTGAACACATTTGTATACACTTTTTACATAAAATTTTTTAAAAAATTTTAACGTTTAAAAAAAAAGAACATTGTTTTAGATGACTCAAACATCCCTGAAAAAATTTAAAAAAACAGGGTTCAAAAAGTCTTAATTTGTAGAAATCGCATGGAATAAACTGAACGTAGTCACATGTTTCGAAAAAAAATTGAAAAAAAATCAATATCTTGAGAATGGTGAGACTTTTACTAAAATAAAATTTTGTTATATACCAGGACATGAAGTGACTTATCAGCGGTTGCAGGATAATCCTTTTATTCCTGGACATTCTGTACGTGCAGATGACAGCTGATTGTTGCAGTTGATTCCGCAATGGACATGGCCATTGGTAGTTGTTAAGACATTAATATGATTGATGTTGTTTTCAGTTTTCAGTCAGTTGTTGATTTAGTTTTCATACAGTTACTTTTAATTCTTAAAATATTGTTAAAGTATTTTTATCTTTTTAAACAATTTTTAATCATTGAATGCTGATTTTTCAAATAACTGTTAATCCCTGAATGTTGATTTTCAAACTACTGACTGTTAATTAATTTTTGTAGTTGATTGTATTTGTTGATGGATAATCTATTGTAGCTTCCAGCTAATGAATACATTTCATTTAGAATTTTGATTTATTATTTCCATTTATTTTTTGAGTAAACTCATTTCGATTGTTGTTTTCTTACTGGCTAAATTTTATCCTCAAATCGTAATTGGTTATTGGGGTGAATCGTTGTATGACAGATGTTAATTGCTGTTTGATATTATTTTGGTGGATAGTTAATTGGTGCTTACACTTGTGCGCTTGATAATTGTTGAATGTTTGTTGTTACTGACACTTTTTTTTTTTTTTTTTTTTTTTTTTTTTTTTTTTTTTTTTTTTTTTTTTTTTTTTAACCAGGTTCCATTCTTCGGTTTTAAATGTGTATTGCAAGTTTCACAATAGTCGGCCGTAAATAATGTTTTCTGATAATAGCAAACCGGTAATGATACGGAATTACATGGAGGTAATTTTCTTCTAAGGAACGATTGTTCAATGTCATTTCAGACAATATTCAACGATCTACGCTGATAGACGTAAGTTGACATTAATACCAGTTTTTTTCCTGTCATCAGTGTTTCGAATGATTTGATGCGATCATCCATCCCTTCCTATCTTGTGCTAACATTTTTATCTCTACATACCCCTTACAACTCACGTCCTCAATTATTTGCTTCATATATTCTAATGTCTTCCTCTACAGTTCTTACCTTCAACTGTTCCCTCCACCAGCAAATTAATCAATCCAGCATGTCACTATATATGACCTACCAACCTGTCTCTTCTGTCTGTAAGTTTCTTCCACAAACTTCTTTCCTCGCCCATCATTTCCAAAACTCGTTCATTTCTTACTTTGTCTGTCCACTTAATTTTCAGCATTCTTCTGTAGCAACACATTTCAAATGCCTCAATTTTATTTATTTCTGGTATTCCTAAAGCCCATGCTTTGCTACCATACAGTGCTGTGCTCCACACATAGAGTTTTAAAAAGTTCTTTCGAAGTCCTAGGTAAAATTAAATATTTAAAACTAAAAGATTTCTCTTTTTCATGAAGGCTCTTTTTGCTAGTGCTTCTGCTTTTAACATCATTCCTGCTTCGGCCATCGGTTGTAATTTTGCTTCCCAGAATTTTAGCAGAATTTGCTTACTTCTCCTGTTGAATTCGATCCTATTTTTATATTTAACCTACTATATTTGCTATCATTTCTGCTACATTTCATCATTTTTGTCTTGCTTTGATTTATATTAAGTTCAAAATCTTCCTTCAGTATTTCGTTTATATCATTATAATACCACTATCTGCGTACTGTTCACGATTCATCATAAAACGTGCATTATTTAAGTATTAATTGGTCTTGAATCTACCATTATGGTAGACGGTAACGGAAACTTGCCTGAAAACCGCAATCACAGTGGTTGACACAAACTATGAGTGGTATTTCTATTACTGTATTACACGTTCATACGATCCCTAAAAGCGGTCAGCATATTTCTGATTATGCAGAAGTCGACATAAAAGATGGTGGTACCTGCGATCAGGGCATAATGGACTAAGGTCTTCTGAGTCTCCGTATTTCTCTTCAGTTTGTATAACAGGCTGACTGGATTTGGCAAACCGTATCAGAAGTTCAGCTCCTTTCCTTCTCATTGGGATTTCAGGGTCTGACGTCAAGGTCATATCTGCCGGGAGAGGATTAGGGAGAAGGGAGCGACTTTTCGAAGGAACAATTGAGGCATTTGGCTGTAGGGATTTTCGGGAATTCACCGAAAACTCAGATCTGGATTACCGGATCGGGAATCGAACACGAACCTCGCGATTTCCATGTCCGGACGCTAAATTCCACCGTGCTCGGTGTTCATCTTGAGATATCAATCAAAGATAAATCCCCAGAAAGCCACGTTTAGAAGAACCATACCGGCCTATTTGTGTGTAATTAGTGGTCAAAAACGTTTTGAACTAACTGCTGGTTGGGTAATACAGGGGAGGAGTACCTACTTGTTGGTGACAGTGGATATGCTGCACACTAAGATGTTCAGTTTGTATTGTGGAGGCTTAACAGGTCGTCACCGATGAGGTCATTAGAGCTGGTGAAGACGTGCCGTGCTGGGAAGATTCTAGCAAGTGGCTGTTGTGTTCGGGCGGTGACTCTCGCTGTTCGACTTTCTCTCCCGTCCTGCCGGCACCACGTGACCTCCCAGCGACCGGTCTTGTCTGCCGCCGTCCTCACCTGGCAGTAGGGTTGTGTGTGTTGTGGCCGACACAGTGCGGAGTGCGACAGAACCATGAACCATCAGCAGCAGCAGCAGCAGCAGCCGCGGCAGCACCAGCTCTTCAGCTGGGCGCCCACCGCCGTGCGAATCACGTGAGTCATGCGGCATGTCAAGGCCAATGTCAAATACTCAATCAAAACATGATTGTCGAGTCCACTCCGCCCATCAACAAGGAGGCTTTTGGGTCTTCCTACCTGTAGATAACAAGTAGTATAGCTACCAAGACAAATCACTGGGATATATTAAAAATCGTTATTTGATTCACCTGAGCTGTTTTCTTGAGACCATTTGTAGGTACAACTTGGATTGCCTCAAGACGAAAATCTAATACTCAATCACGATATCATTTTTGAGTCGTTTTCGCCAGTAAACAAAGTGGCTTTTGGCCTTCTTTCCGTCGATATCAAGGTTGTTGAAGTAAGCAGTGGTGTAACAATGAAGAAAAATAACTGTGATAAATGTCAAAGAATCATTCGTGGACTCACTCGAACTGATTTCTAAAAACCATCTGTAGCTATGACCCGGAGTGTCGCACCTAAATCGGAAAACCTGATAAAGCTTGAAGGAAATTACCGCGATTGTTCGTCCATACATCAACGGCAATGTCCGGTATTCAGGTTTAGTATTGTTGCTGGTGTCCTGTTGGATCGTTCTTGTTTATAAACAAAACAGATTGCGAGCCTTGTTACCTGGCCTCAACTAGGTCACTGAAGTATTGTATCTGAAAAAAATTAAAATTTTAATATTGTATATTAAACAACTGTGTACATATCAGCCTGTGCTGTTTCTGTACATGGATCGATGGACCGAATTTGGAAGAGAGTTTTTCTATATTCGACTAAGTAGTGAGTTCATTGTTGTTACAATTATTTTAAATTATAGTGAGTGTGTATTATAGAGGCTAACAATGTGGAGAAGAAAGATCTGTAACTCCGAAAGTAAACCCTCCATCTCACACCATAAGTGTTTTTTCTTCATCTTTTAAATAAATGAGATAAAATGGGTTTTTGCATAGTAGGTATGTGTTTCGACTTTTTATTCAAGGTATCTAGAGTTACTAGATAACAAATGCTTATGATGATAATCATTGATTTGTGTTTATGATAAAAAAAAACGGTTTCCTTATCATTAGCACGTTCAGCTTCGAAGACGTCACACACTAGCTTTATGTTCCACTGTATTTTTCCTCTGATGGTTTCTTACAAGGTCGTGTAATTAGTAATGTAAAAAACACAAAATTTTTACGGGTAAGCGCAAGAAAATAAATATCTATGAGTGCACTACAGACGTCTTAAATTGACGAAACGCGCACGTTGTAAAAAGTGTTTGGTTTTAATCAGATGCAAGGCAATGTAACCGTAACAATTAATGTAGCAACTGAGGGAGAAATAGCTAAATACCAATATGTCATAACATAAAGATCGAACATTTCTTTGGGTCAGAACGCCTTGCTGTATTAACACGAATATGATATTATGTAATTTAGTAACATTCATTATGTTGCGACACATCATCATTTTAACTGTTTAATTATTTCTAGCTGACTGTTGATTACTTCCTGACTGTTAATGACGTCTTCTTTTCTCCCAATTAATGATATTTTAGTTAAAAATGTATTGTGGTTGTAAACCAATCTACGTAACTTACCACGCTGAGTACAACCTGTTACTTATTTTATAATAAACGAACTTAAGTACTCCTTGTTTACTGGAATAGATGACTCCAGTCTAAGTATTCATTGATACTGATTACTAGTAACAAAGTGTAAGGCATTATTTTGTTTCCACTGAAGGTTTATTTCTCAACAACTAGAATTTAGAAACATATTGCTCAATAAGTAGAAATGTTTTTCGATTACGTCGGTCACAAGTGCCTATGTATCAGAAGTTAAAAAATAAACATTTGCAGTCTACTGTTACGAAAGCTAATTTAAATCAGACGTATCACTCAGGACATAGAATATCTACAGCTTCAGAGACAATGAATAATTCATCTGTTTACTGAACAGGGTTACAGAAATATGAGTATGCATCAATATTAGTAGCACATTGTGTAAAAAATAAATATATATTACATGTCAAGTAATACCTCAGTCTCAAACAGGTATTTTTCAGCATCTTGATTTAAAAAAAAAACTACTGCGATACATCTAGCGGAAGACCACTTTACATGTTTCTCTGTTCAAAGAAAACAGTGAATTATTCATAATGTAGGTAAAGTGTTGACATATCTCTACCTCGAGGCGAAAACTTATTGCGTCGCACTTTCTGGTTTGTAGTCGGTCAGCATTCCCGGATGGGAGAAAAGTGAGATCATCGCCACCTGCAAACACAGTCAATACCCAAGGAAGTTTGATGCCTTACCGAAACGGCAGAGTTTTTGGTGGTTAGAGAATAGCTTTATATTTGTAATATTTTACAACGCAACTGCTGGTGGAGCAGCTAGAATTGCGAAGTTTCTGTTGTTGTTGATGGGGCTTTAAAGTGGGTCGACATCTAGGTCATTAACATTCTACGAAGTTTCTGAAAGACCTGCTGAAGACAACAAGTGTCTAAATATCACCGCTGTTATTAATTATGATGGCGGTAATTTCCCTACAGACGTACTTAAGCTTTAGGCGCGATTTTTGTTTGTTTATGGTTTTTCGTCTCGTCGACGCTGAGGTCAATTAGACGCGGGGGAAGAATGGGGACAAGCAACGGGAAGGAGTTCGGCCTTGGCCTTTTGAAGGAAGCATCCCAGCATTCACCTTGAGTGATTCTGGGAAAAACAAGGAAAAACAGGAAGTTGGATGGGTGTAGGAGGATTTGAACCTGTGTCCTCCCGAATGCTAGGTCGGAATATTACTGCTTACCGGTCTCTTGTTCAACCAGCTCCCTCGGTAACGTTTTTCATCCTCTATTCAGTTACCTACAAGCGAAAATTTTCCCACTTCATTATGCATGAAATAAAGTTCTAATTGATAATGATGGACCTCTGTTCCCTTCAGCATACTACTCTTAGTTATTTGCTCAATATCCGTCATATTTCAACGCCAATTTACAACTATTTTTTTGTTTAGGGCTTTGCCGATATCGAGGTCATTAGAGGGTAATGACTGGGGCAAGGAATGGGAAATAACAATTGCGGCATTCACCTGGAGTGATTTTGGTAAACCATGGTAAACCGAAATTTAGATTACCGGACTGGGATTCGAACCCGCGCCCTCCCGAACGTCTAGTTGGAGCGTTACCACTCTCCCTCCAGGGTCAGTTTACACCTCTTCAGTCACTTCCTGTCTTACAGTGACTCGCAAGTTAGTTTATCGTATTATTTACTTGGTGTACTCAATGGTAATTTCCACAGACAAATATAACTGCCCCCCTTTGCACAAGCCCCATTTCCTGTGTTTAAAAACCGTTATGTGAGTTTCATACAGTCCTACCAAACGTTAGGAGAGCAGAAGTGTAGAAATCAATATCAGATTTCTGAATGATGTTTAATGTGATATCGGCAGATTAGCCTTACGCTTTAATGTACCATAACACAGGAAGACACGACAAGACGAGGTTCATTCCTTGGGCCTAGCGTAACAGCCGTCGTGATTACGGAATTTACACTGCTTTGTGTATTCATCAAAACGAATGCTGGTAAGGTACGTATTTCGCGTCACAGAAATCAAACGTTACACAAATAAAAGAATACAAGACACTTTAAAATAATGCATGCAACGTTCCCACACAGATCTCTCTGATTGATTGTGCTTAATGAGCTGTGACTTGAGTTCCGGCAAACAGAAATTCAGATGGTATATTACATTCGTTGGAGATTTCGTGAATACTATGGTCGAAACTCGTACATTATTTCAAAGATTTTTTTGCTAAAATATTTTATGATTTTAGAATTATACACATTCCTAAAAATGGCTTCCAATCCGGAGGGTAACATGTTTCTTGCAGTTAGATCGTTGATTGATGTAAGTTGCTCGTTCACTCAAGCATCAATTTTGGTTCTTTCTTTCGATTCAAATATTTTCGAGTCTTTTTTTCAGTCTATGGAGTCAACAAATCTCTGCATGTGACACGGATTTTGTTTCATTTGATCAGTTGAACTGGATTCAGAAGAGTGGTTCTTAGCAACACCGTTTGAATTTTGTTCAATTTCCGCGGGTATTAATTTAAAAAAAATCAAATTAATTTTTTTAGAACCTGTTGACCCTATTCCGTTCCGCTACCAACATTAATTTTCTTTTGTTTTTGCTCATACTTTCTGGCGATTTAGATACCTTTCTTTACCCTCATCAGCATATTTCCTGATTCAAATGCCTTTAATTTCTTTTTAATTTTTAGGGGGAGGATCTGATTGTGTATTATATTGGGATTACGATGTCTGTCTTCCATTTTTATTGTTATCACTCACCAGAATACAGTTATGAAATCAGGAAACCTGCGTCGGTTAACGTTCGACACACGCTGAAGTCGTCAACTTAGACCTTGATGCACAATGATGTCACTTCTAGCACAACGTTGAAGCTAAAGGTAAAGTCTCTTGTGGTCGTAATCAGTGGCGGATCCAGCATTTTGGTTTAGGGGGGGAGGGCTTGAGCGGATTTAGTTTGGGAGGGAGCCTGAGTGGATTTCGTTTGGGGGTGGGGCCTTAAGTCGGGGAAGGGTCTCCAAATCTCAAAAATTACGATGTCGAAGCGCGGACGGGCGGACCAAAAAAACTTTTTTGGGGGGTGGGAGGGGGTGGGGCTTGATCCCCCTTGCCTCCCCCCGGATCCGCTACTAGTTGTAATGATAGTATTTTTATTAGTTGCACAATGCACCCCTGTTGTAGCCGCTTTAACTTAACCCGGAAATCCTATAGGGCAAGGGTTCTCAAACTCATAGCTCCGTGTAATCGTATGAAATTTCCCAAACAATGGCGAATCCCCTTATAAAAACTGGCTTTATTATCATTATTTAAAAAAGAATTTTTGTCTAAAAAAAGTAAAATAGTCACAAAGATCAATATGTTATTAATTAATTTGATAGATGGGCCTGTTTTTTGTCGCAAGTTGAGTAGATTTTAGGAACAATTTGGCACATTTTCAGCCTTAATTCACCATTTTGTGTGTTGCACTTTTTGATACCAAGTCTGCCATAACGTAAATCTTGTCGCGGACCCCTTACGTTCAATTGGCGAACCGCTTGGGGTTCGCGTACCCCACTTTGAGAAACCGTGCTGTAGGGTATAGAGGATCTACTGTTTAAAGTAGAATCTATGGAACTATGGAATGGTTCTGGCATACTTCACATTACACACCAAGCTGTACCATAGGTGAAAGTCGAGCAAAGGGCCTTTGGAAATTCCCGCCATAACAGGGATTCAACGACTTTTGAGATGCTGTTAGGCAGTGACAATAAAGAAGAATAGGGAAAGTAAATGTATCGCTCATCAAACTGATTCAAGAGCAAAGTTAGTTTAATGTATGTACGGATTATGTTCAGTGCTATTATAATTTGCTTAAAACTGATATGAATTAACATGAAGTGCGTTTTCACTTAACCATATTACTCATAACATTCAGTAACATATATGATAAAGGATTGGGATTTATTGCAACACATGAGGAAGATGAATAAGTGGTGTGAGTGTACAAGACCTATATTTGTGATGAGGCTTGGAAAGATATTGGTAGAAGAAATAAAAGTAGTGCATGGAAGTGAAGAGACGATAATAGCCACAAGTTGAAACTCGATTTCAGGCACAAAGGAGTGGGAAAATGTTATTTTGTAGGTAAATATGTCGGGGATTGGAATAAACTAACCGAGCGTGGTGGGTGAACGGTTAACGTTCTGGCCTCGTATTCGGGAGGACGCAGGTTCGACTCCCCGTCCGGGCATCCAGATTTGGGTTTTCCATGGTTTCCCCAAATCACTTCAGGCGAATGCCGGGATGCTTCCTTCAAAAAGGCCATGGTCGAATTCCTTCCCGTTCCTTGTCCCCAGTTCCATCCCGCCTCTAATGACCTTAGCCGTCGACGAGGTGTAAAGCAATAAGTAAAAAAAAAAAGGAATTAACTAACAACGGAACTGTTGAATAGTGTAGTACTAATAAGAATTAAAGAGTATAATTCGTATAGGACAAAAATAGAATATAAGATAAAAAATAAGAAGAAATCGGTAAATTGATATTTGGAGAGTTTGGCACCTGAGCATGCGATTTATCATAATTAGAATTAAGTTCAGAAATAAATAAATCTTGAAATATGATAATTCGGTGTTTCCACAACGGTATGTTAAATCATTGGAGGATCATTGAACGAACAAGAGAACCAATAACAAGGAATCTGAATGAATAAATCCTCGGCCTATACTAACGAACCATCTAGACACTCATCTACAAAGACTAATGGAAACCTCTAAGATACAGAATGTGAACAATAAATAAGTACATGAAACTACAACTTCTAATTGTCAACTATACAATATCACTGGATATATTTCTTTCCGTGCCATTTGTCTGAGTATTAGGCAAAGATTACATGTAACTGCACATGGTTGTCACCCTGAAGACGAAAAAATACTATTGCTGGTTTTACCTCACGTTATACATTACACGGGTCCAATAATTGTGTTAATCTCTCCTGTTTAAGATTACGTGAAACGGACCCTTCTTCTTCTTCATCTTTGCTACCCGAAGGTTGTGAATGATAGAACAGAGTTGTTACACCCGGTGTGGGCCTCTTCAGGCCTACCCTTCTAAAAGTAAACTTACTGATCACTAGGTTTCTGATAAAAATAGAGAAATATGCAAGAAAATATGACCTTAAAAATGGGTAAATATGACTTAAAATGACAAAATATGACCAAACATTTAAAGTTACTAATCATCAAACATGCTCATTATACATCATTTATTTTATCTAGTAGTGTCGCTTTCATGTAGAAAGCATAATTTGCTTCCGTGAACTCACTGCACCATTGGGAAATTAAATATTTCATTGAGATATTGACAGACATGCTTCTGCTGCATTGTAGAGATTAAAAGGATGGCGGAATATTACTTTTAGCGAGTGAATAATATATAACTTTGACTGTTGAATTCTGATCACAGTGAAAATTAATTTTTTCCGTCACCTGTATAGCAGAAGTACAATTCTGTGAATAAATTTCTTAAATTCTTCTAATCTATATCTACTGAATTCCCGGTATTATTAAAAAAAACTACCAGATTTTTCATCAAAATATGACGATATGACCATAAATATCATCGAAATATGACCAAAACTATATAACTGGTCTGAATATGCATTTATATGCTATATAAAACACATTTAAATACAATAAGAAACGTTGAATCAGTGTTTAACTCAGCATTTCAGCTCAAAATGAAGGCAGAAAGATCCGAACCCTACTGATCACCATATCTGGCGAACGAATCACCTTTGACAGTGTCGTACGACACGCTGCTGAGAGTTTTGAGATGTAGCCAACAACTTGGAGAACGTCAGACGCAGTTGATGGTGTCTCTGTGACCTTGGCCACGAAGCAGATCATGTTTTACTCAAAGAACCTGTTCTTCCGCGTCGGAAGAACTAATACAGAAATTATCGCGAAACTCACAACAATCCACCCTGCCTGTGTGTCAGAATCTACGTGATAACTACCAGGGAAATCCGAATGCCTAGCGTTCACTCGTATACTGCGTCGTACGATTGGTAATCCGCGTGCACTTGCAAGGAGACACACGCTTAAGAACCATGTCACACGGTATCTTGTAAGACAATCTACAAGATAGACATTTTATCGTGATCCACTTGATGGGAAAGGTCAGAGCTTTCTCCTGTTCTGAAAAACACTGAATTTTAATAAATTTACGTCTCGATTCACAAACACTGTGGGTGGTTGTAACATCTTCTCTGTGCATTCCAATCACGAACGGCACGAGGGAAGAAGGAATGCATGCTGACATCAGAATGGCACTTTACGTTATTGTAATGTCGTAGCAACCCAAACAGGTTGTGAGGAAAACATTTTTGCCAGCATTATTAATACCGAGATAAAAGCATCGTTTATCGCTTACTTTCTCATTATGCGAATTTTAATTTGAATTCTTCCATTGTTTGAGCTATGATAATTTATCAGATGCTACCGAAAGCTTTCCTTTTCCGTTATGCCTGGAACTTTTCCGTTCCATGCATTGACTCTTTGGCCAATAACCATCGTGCCCCCATCACCAGTGAATGCCATTAACATAGTCAGTATTCTCTTCTCCCATCTCGTTTCTTCCGATAAATCCCAACCCAGCCCCTGTAAAATAACGTACACTGAAAGTATTCTACAGAACTGGCTTACCTTTACTGTACCCATTCAAACCCATGTATTTGATCCTCCTTACTAGGATCCCATTACGCCACCGTTCTCAAGCAAGACTCTGACCAATGTCTTGTGTTCCAGATCTGTGAGTTATGTGATACATCCGTTCATCAAACCCTATCAGTAGTTACAGGAGTTTGAATTATCTCATTACCATTTCTACAATATGTTCTAACCAACTTAGTTTATTATCGAAAGAAAATACAAATTCTGATTTTGTAAACGTCAGTCAATAAGTGCAAACGAAAAATGTATGGCCTGTATGCCAGAGAATCTTAACCCAACCTCTAGCCACCAATATGAAGAAACAATGTGATTATTAATTCATAAAACTGAGCGTGGTGGGTAAGCGGTAACGCTCGGGCCCGGCAATTGGGAAGACGTGGAGTGAAATTCTAGATTTCGAAATCACGGGATGATTCCTTTATAAGACAATAGCTTTGCTGCCCATTCCTTGCCCAAATACTATTCCTCTTCTAATACCCTCGATGTCGATGCACGTCTACACTACTCTCGGTATGGCTTACTATGGTTGGCGAATCAAATATTTTCCTCTTTGATGTCTGTAGTGTGTCTAGTTCTCTGGATGAGATATTACACCGTATGATCTGAATTTATTTCGTCGTCTTCCTCTTTCTTCACCTTCAACGTTTCTAGATGTCTTCATCTGTCAAACAGGTGGTATCTCCTGCGTGACCTTGGTGGTTGGGTTTTTCCCATTTGTGAGCTGTTTAACCAGTGGCGTAATTATACCGCCGAGGCCCGTGGCAGTTTCATCAGATGAGGCCCATCTTAGTGTTGGATCTCTGCTAGGTCCACTGCTGCCCTCGGCAGTGACAAGAGGCGCTGTATCCTTGAAACGGCGAAGAGGCGGGCTCTCTCGGCCTCTGGCCGGCGCCCCTCCCGTTTGGGACCCATGACATTTTGCCCGTCCTGCCACCCTATTGTTACGCTCCACATATTTATTGTTCTCTGTATTCCTACTTGTTAATTTATACGCGTTTCAGATGCATATTTTTCTAATGATATTAAACTTAGTTACACCAATGTTCAGATTTCTAAAGCGTATAGTACTGGGGAACATATAGTGGTATTACCACCTGCCTACCGAAAGTAATACCGTCTTCTTCCTGGCATAATGCAGGATGATACGTATTGGTATTTGGCTGGCTTATCGCTAAGGCTGATGTTTCCCGGGAACGAAAGTTATGTTGCCATCTATCTGCGAAATGTGTAAAGATGTTCTGTGTGTACTAAGCGTATTTTTTGTTTCTGTAATGTGTAGTTTATGAGGCGGTGATTGGGTACCGTCCCAACATTCACCTTTATGATTGTGTAAAACCGCTGAAAAACCACAATCAGGAATGCCGGTAAACGGTGACCAGAACTCGATCTTGCCCCGCAATACATCTCCGATCCAGTGTCCGGCGCCTTAAAGTTAGAACACTGAGTCACTCTAGCGGGTACCGAAAGTCATGGAATACTCCGCTAAGTGCAGCAACTGAACATTGGCGGAAGGCTTGAGGAGAGGCTTGCAGATATTTTGTCTCGATAGCCTCCCTGTGATATATGCTGGACCTCGGTACGAAGTTCTTTGTCCACCATATCCAAAAAAAGGAATCAAGAGGTACGTATCTCGTAAACTAGGTGTCCATATCATGTGTTGGAATTGTCCACAATGCTCCTCAAATCAATCCCCCATAATCTTTGCCAGACGAGGCGACGTAATATTATTCTGGAACTTCCCATCGTTATCGCGACGCAGCGTATTCATAGAGTCACCAAGCTTCTCAGCATAGTGATGTCGCGTCTTGGAAAAGTTCATTTTGACCAAAGCACCGTGTCAAATAAGCAGAAATGAAAGGCATGAGAATTTCAGTTCTGCGTGCTACTAAAACTGCTTACTAATACAGAACTAGATGAATAAACGGCTGAACACGTATCCCTACGTATTCGTTTTAGGGTTCAGTATACAACACGATTTTTGCTTCCGGCATTACTCATCTAGATCATTAGAGGCGAGAGAGGAAGTGGGCAAGGAACAGGAAGGAATTCGGCGATGGTTTATTGAAGGAACTAGCCCAGCATTCGGCTGGATGGATTTCGGGAAATTAAGGAAAACCGAACTTCTGAAAATAAATGTTGATATCTATTTTTAATAAATAAGAGAACCTTAATTTGCGATCTGCCCTCGAATATACCTTCGGAAACCCACCCACATTATTTTTTAATTCTTATTGCATCGGCAAAGGTTATGTCAGCATCTGGTATGTGGTATATGTAGCCTAATACAAAGCTCATATTACACGTTTTGTTATAATTTTCAAAATACATTTACCATCTAATTTGTGGGTTACGATGTTTCTGTTTACGAACATATGGATTGAAATATATCTTGGGAGAATATTTGCGCTACTACTAAATATTACTGTTGACATCTGGCATCAACTTGCTTTCTGCAAGTCTCGAATTACGCTAGTGAGGAAGCAATTCTAGTTCTATTTATAGCTTATGCTCTACAATTGAGGAAAAACGGTGTGAGATAAACAGGAAACAATTTGTGCTGATGTTTTGGTCGTGATGGGCTCGAGAATGCAGCTTGGGTGAGACGAGAGCATCATTTGGGAATTTCCGTACACAACACATCTCGCAACCTTTACGTTTCCTTTTTCCTACTCGTCGCGTCACGTGTGCAACCATATTTGTGAGTACATAAGCAGTTATTGTAGTCACAATGTCTACCCCGAGTCTGGTACTAATGAGACCCTAGGTTTGATTCCTGATCC
Organism: Vandiemenella viatica; assembly: GCA_031002005.1. Taxonomy (NCBI): domain Eukaryota; kingdom Metazoa; phylum Arthropoda; class Insecta; order Orthoptera; family Morabidae; genus Vandiemenella; species Vandiemenella viatica. The sequence continues at coordinate 376,695,191 of CM061920.1, forward strand.
ATCCATCCGCATCTTGCTTTCTGTGGTTTTAAGAATTCACTCCAAATAAATGCGGTGATGATTTCATCGCAATAATCATAGCAGATATCACTCTTCTCTTCATTTCCATTCATCCAGTCACAGCGCGTGTGAGCAGTAAATATTAATTAAAAATATTGCTTGTGCTTAAAACCAAAAGGCATTTTTTATTTTTTTCGGAATAGGGACATGGAACGAGAAGGAATTCGGCCATAGCTTTTTTGAACACCATCTATAGCAGTGGTTCCCAATTAGTGGTACGCGTATCCCAAGGAATAAGTGAGTTTGCCTTAATAGGTATGCGCGGTGATCTCATGCTTTAAGTAATCTCTAAGATAACTGAAAAAAGGCAATTACGCAAACGTTACAATCGCCAAAATATATTTTAAGACAGTGAAAGCGTGTGTACTGAAGTACACTGGCTGTCCAGAGGAAGAATTGTTTCGGGAATATTTGAGTATAGACGTAAAATTAACTTGTTCTTGGTCGAAAAAGGGCATAATTACGATACACAGATGTTCTTTGACCCATTACAGCTGCAAAAATTTGCTTATTTGTCAGATATTTTCATCAGATTGAATGAGCTGAATTTGGGACTTCAAGGCCAGGATACAATCGTATTTACGATACGGGAAGAAGTTGAATGGGCATCTTTGAACAATCTAAACATTTCCAGTTTCCGAATCTGAAACTTTTTTTTTCGAATTTCAATGAAGATATAAAATCGGCCATTAAGTGCCACTTTTGAAATCTGTCGATGGGGTTATGCAGCTATTTTCTAGAAATATGAACGCAATGGAATGGATAAACAATCCTTTCGCAAACCGTTCCACCGACCATCTATCCATTTCTGACAAAGAAAAACTAACAGAAATTTCATGCAACAGAGTCGTTTTGCAGAGCAATTACCGGTAAATTTTTACTACTATTTGGCACGACATACCTCAGTGAAAGCGGATTTTGTGACATGACAAAGATGAAAACCAAACATAATGACCACCTTCAAATCGAAGATGATTTAAGATCGAAGTTCAGTAAACAGCAACGAAACTTTTCAGATGTATCCAAAGAGAAATTTTACACATTTATCCCCTCAGACTTGACTTTTAATTATTATTGGAATTGCTATGATAACATTTTTGGACATTTGTTGATTTTTTTGTGAAGTTTGTTATTGGATAAAAATTTAATAAATCTTAATTTTTTATTTATTTATCATTTCAGCTGTAAGTAGTACACGATGTTGAATTCTTTCTTGTAGTGGTACTCGAGATAAACTAATTGAGAACCGCCGACCTTTAGTGATTTTTGGTAAACATGTAAAACCGAAATCTGAATGGGCTGATGGGGATTTGAATCCGCGTATTACGAATGTCAGGCCCAAGATTAACGCTAACCCACCGGGCTCGGCACAATACAGACAAATAAAACTTAATTACAGTCGTATATGAAAAAAGTCAAAAATTTTATTAAATACTAGCAGAGATCCCGGCGTTGCCCGATAGAGTTGGAGTAGACTTACCAATACGCTGTTTTAATTCACACAATGAGAAACGTGTACCAAGTTTCATACAATGCGCGCCATCCATTTCCGGAATTAAAGCAAACCTAGATTCACCCCCTTCTTACCATGAAAGGAGTTGGTTGAAGTTGATTTACCCCGTATGCTATTTTTATTAGCCAAAAATGATTCATGTGTTCCAAGCTTCACTGATTTCGTATCGACCATTTCCGGTAATAAACTAAACGGTGATTTAGCAGCACAGTTCTAAGAAAGGGGTGGTTTGGTTGCTTTGATACGGAATGTCAGTTCATTTTAGTCCAGGTTACATTTCAACCTAATTACAGCTAATGTTTTTTATTATTTTGATAATGGCTTTTGTCTTCGAGGCCATACAGACAACTCTAGTGTATTTCGAATCATCCAGTGTATTTGAGTTTGTTCAAGCTTCACAGTGTATCATTTTCCAAGTTGCTCGAGACACAACACGATGGACATGACATACAGACAACGCACACACTAAACACCCATGCACTCGGCCGGACTCGAACCGGCGACCTTCAGCAAGTGGAGCTAGCACTCTAACCCCTATGCTACCGAGGCCGGCTACAGATAATGTTGCTGCTCGGAACTATTTGTCCATTCCGTGTATGTCGACCAATATTTCCTCCTCGTCCACGAAGACGTGGCATTGTTAATAGCTTTTCGGGTTATGCCGCGCTTCAGAGATACTGTTTATGTTGACATACGAACAGTTGCTATGTCAACTGTCGCCAGTGCTCGCCGAGTAAAAGGCCGCTATCTTCGTTGATGATTGGTGTGGGGAGAGGGGTGGACTTTTGCAAATCAGATTGTTAATCTAAACCATCCTCGAATTAACTTAATCACAGACACAAAATTTCATAAAAATCAGCCTAACCGTTTAGGAGGAATTCAGTGACATACACACGGATAGAATATATATATATATATAAAGATGTAAATTCGACATAAAAATGTTGACAAAGAATAAAAGATTGATTTTTTTTTTCATGGTCCTTGATACGAAACGGCGTTGCTGATATGAGTCAATTAAATAGAATATGATTTTAATTATCTTTACATAATTTTCATGTTATTACAAAAAGTATATAATTATTATCGGATTTTTTTTCCGCCTGCTATGAGGTATATTTATTATAACCAGTTTATGGTACCGACATCCCGCTAGAGGTAGAGCAACATGATTTAAAATTTTAAACTTCACTAACTCTTCGAGCACCCTTGTTACATGGTTGCATACTTTACTACACCACAATACTCCTTTGGTTTATACAAGCAGCAGGTGTTAATAGCATCAAACTTTCAACCGAAGTGAAGACACAACTGACAACGTTCCCATACTTACCTGTATATTATAGGAGAGCGTTAGCTGACAATCAGAACTGCTCTGTTGTCCTACTCTTTATGCATAGCCAATCGCACTTCACTTTCGACTTTCGCATAACTCCTCATTGAAAGTACTGACTGACGTTCGTATGACTTCTTAAGTGTTCAGGAGAAGACGCGCCACATACATAAACGTAATGACATAATAGACTCTAGTACAAACCGTAGTAATAGACCCATTACCTGCATACATTCGGTTTTTGACATTAGTTCAGACATATCTTACAGCATATTCAACGGATAAAAACTATACACATTGGACTAACTAAAGTGTTTACACTAGGTCTTTTAGATTTAAATGATAATTTATTCAGAATATAAAATAAACTAAATGATTTCATACTGTTAGTATTCTATACAGTGTTTTTTCTCTTAAGATGACATGTTTCGGTATTTCTTGAGCAAAAATATTCTTATTGCTGAATTTTTTAATTATTATTAAAAGTGAAGTTAGTGTTAGAGTTAGATTTTTTTCGGGAATCCTTGAAAACCTAGCGACATTAGTAGACTATTATATCAGACAACACAGTCTTAGGAACTTCCTGGCATTCCCTGTGACGAGAATACGCTTCCATGTTTGTGTGTTAAACGAATCTTTATAGCTAGCATTCTGGCCTCGCATTCGGGATGACGGCGGTTCGAATCCCCGTCCGGCATCCAGATTTGGGTTTTCCATGGTTTCCCAAATCACTCCAGGCAAATGCCGGGATGCTTCCTTCAAAAGGCCATGACCGAATTCCTTCCCATTCCTTGCCAACAATCCTTTCCCCGTCTCTAAAGACCTCGTTGTTAGAGAGACGTTAAGCATATATATAAAAAATCTTGATAAACACAAAAATTTTGCTAAACAAAAAAATTTTGTTAAAAAAAATATTCCACGGAATATTGTTCTAAATTGGCTGACTTTTTGCAACTGAATTACTATAATTTAATTCACTGTTCACGGCGACACTAGACCACTTCAGATTGTTCTGTCTTGTTCCTTTCTTGCCGACTCTGTTAAATAAATTGTGTGAGTGGTTTTATCCAGCGAAAGAGTAACATGAAGCATGATAAAACATAACCAAAAAGCCATTTGAATATACTGCCAAATGTTTGTAAAAGACATGCAGTTGAAACAATGACCGCTTTTATGAGATCTGAAACTTTGGAAATGCGAGCTTCCCTCCCGGAGATATCACCACTGTTGCAACGATTTAAACAACATCAACAACATCTCTGTAGCATTGAAGGACAACTGGTTTTCTTACGCCATCCTTCACACCGCCTCCATTCTATATTTTTATTTATTTTACTGTTTTACGTCTCTCAACAGCGAGGTCTTTAGAGACGGGAAAGGATGGGGGCAAGGAATAGGAAGGAATTCGGCCATGGCATTTTTAAGGAAGCATCCCGGCATTTGCCTGGAGTGATTTGGTAAACCATGGAAAACCCAAATCTGGATGCCCGGACAGGGATTCGAACCACCATCCTCCCGAATGCGAGGCCAGAACGCTATCCGTTACACCACCACGCTCGGTCCTCCATTCTAATCTAATGAACAACCAAAAGTTGAAATGGCACCATGTCAAAAAAAAAAGGGGGAGTACCAAGGATCACATTTTAGAGGACATGCATGTCCTCTAGTTTACAATTGTAGGTAAATATAAAATTATGATTTATCAATTGTAATAAAAGTTGTGAATATTAGATATTTATTGTAGTTTAGAAACATTTTGGCAGCAAGGAGTAAACTGGGCGACATACACTCGCCGTCAAGACGATTATTAGAAGGGACACAGATGATGATAGCTAATTGGAATGGTTAGTAGACAGGGAAGAGCTGCGAAGGTTATTATACAAATAGAGTTTAAGTGCGAGAAAGCCGAGTTGTATAAAAGTAATTACGGCGGTGGTCAAGAAAAATGATATATTTATGTTGCGTTCAGCGCAATGTGTATCAGACGCGAAATAAGAGTGTGAATAAGTGTAACTTGGAAAGTTTATTATTGGTAGGTGAACTGATGGTTTTTCCTGATCTAAGAGAGAGAGAAATATGAGAGTAAGAAATTATAACCATTTTGAAGTGAAACGATATGCGTCACAGATCACTCTGTGTTTGAGATAAACTCTCCATTAAAGAAATACGAAAATCACACTAAAACTCTTACGTTTTATTTCTTGATTTCGGTTATTTATTTCTTAATTTTTTCTGAAATGTTACAAATTAAAATAAACGGAATTTATTTATTTTACAACTATATCAATCCTTGTTTCACGGTTATTCCAGATGAGCTATATTTTATAATTTAATATGATATAATTTGCTTCTAGTTCCTTCCAGGCTGATCGATCTTGAGCAACTCTCTTCCAGTTCACGCCTGTTACTCATCGTATTTCCCTGTCCTAACGATCCGGGAGTCTTCCTCTTGCTCTTTTCAGGTCCCTTGGCATCCAATCCAGAACTGCCATAGTCCATCTGTCGTCTCTTTTTCGAGCAAAACCCTATTGCCATTTTTGGGTCATCTCTTTTTTTAAGAGACTATTAATTTATTGCTATTATTTTTTTATCTTAGAATAAACGGAATATGTGAGTCAAATGTGATAATCATATGTAATATTAAATTTAATGTAAACATCATTGTATTCTGGAATATACTCATCAAAGATGACTATCACTCAACTACTGTTTGGATTGTGTTTATAATTTTTTTTGACTTTGGATATTTAGCTTTCCGATATTTAGTAAAATAAAATAAACTGTAAACGTTAACGAAACCAGAACATCATAGATTAACGGAATTATGACATTTAATTTACAGTAAACATATTTATGTCTAGTGTTGATTTTAAAATCTGATAATCACAAATTAACATATCCATTAGCGTAACGAAATTGTGGTTTTTAATTTACCGTACTTAACATTAGTATTAAAACCTGATAGCATTTAGTTTACAAGGTTGGCTAGCGTGAGATTTACAGTATTGTCTTTGTCTCTGAGAACTGTTTCCGAAGAGAGTAATTGCAGAGATATCGAATAGTTCAGTGTTGTAGACAGTCATGGTGATTGTTTGTGCTTCACACTAACCCAAAATATTATTTCACGTTATTTCAGCGAAGAGCAGTGATATAGAACGTAAAGTTGCATCGTTAGCAGCTGGAGGTGAGGACTGGTTTGACGCAGTGTGTACCAACCTACGCGTCTTGCCACATTCTGGAGGACGCTCTTCTGCCACCACTTTCACATAACTAACTCCCTTCTCATAAACAAAGAGAAGGACTTCGGCTTACACAATGCATCACTGTGCCCAGGACAATACGTTGGCTGTGTGCGAACGGGCGTCTCGCAAAAACGTTCTTTAATGTAACCATTACTTTCTCCGTGTTGCGGCGTTTGCACCTTTCTTGTTTGGGCTCATAAAAGTGATGCAGAGGAAGTAAAACCTCAAACAAACCCACAATTGTTGCTGCGAGCGTTAAGGCACCCCCGCACTGTGTCTGGGAGGTACAACGGGACCATGTTCGAGTTCTGGACTCCACGTCCTGATTGGGGTTTATAGGCGGTTTCCCGGTATGATCTAGGCCAGAGGTACCCAAACTTATTTTTCTCATAGACCACTTTCAAAATTTTGCTGGTTCCGGTGGACCCCCTGAAGCTACATTTCTACCATATTCCCAACCTAGTTAGATCTTCATATTTTTGTCAAATGTATAGATCTAACTATGAAAGTTTGCGTTGCGGCTGAGTTCCAACCACGTACCTATTAACAGTTTTCGAAAAAAAGTGCTAAATCGACTGGTTAATTAATTAATTGATTGTGCTAAGAGTGGTTGTCAAAAAACAACTCACAGCACAAGAAACCAATTAATTCTCACTATTTTTTTATAAAGCTCCCCATTTGGAGTGGTAAAACTAAAAAGCAAAATAGTATATTTTCTTGTGTTGCATATATTTATTTGAATAAATTTGTAATTATTACACTATTACTTGTTATAACAGTCTGACATAATATAATTAAAATTAAACATTAATAACGTAATTTCTACAATGGCAATTAAAAAAGTCATAATTTTAATGGGAGGGATGTAATTGATGGATTGACAACAAATTATCAATATTTGGCTTCAGTTTTGTTAGGAATAACCGCAAATCCCCCGTTCTGTAATATTCAATCTGCTCCTTTTTTTTGTTAAAAGGTTTGTTATTACACTAAAACCTTTTCGACGAGATGTGACGAGGGAAACGATACCAAAAACTTTCCGCAATCCTCCACAGTCCAGGATATTTTTCGTATTTCGTCCGTTTGCACGTCTAAAAAAGCGTTCGCCGCCTGCCACCACCGCCGCCGCGGCGTTTTGCAAGTCTCGACACGTTGTATTGAATATGAAATATACAAGGTTTTACAAGAACACTTGTTTAGAAGTGCAAACGGAATATACAAGTTTTTACAAGTAATAGTCGCTGAGCTTCTTAAAATATTATCTGCCTACATAGATAGGTGAAGTCAAACCTACATTTTTTTACTATCGAAGTTCTTTCCTATCGAAACCAGATAAATTTTCGTGGACCCCCCGCTATCGAATCGTGAACCCCCATTTTTTTATCACGCCAACATAGATCCCCGTCGAGTCTCCCGTGGACCCCTGGGGTCCACCTGGACCACTTTGGGAATCAATGATCTAGGCGAATGCTGCACGGCCCCAATATCCGCCACATAAACTACACATTTCACTAACAAAAACACACTTATCATACAGGACACAACCTAAATATTTTCCAGACAGATGACAACACATTAATTCCACCCTTATGCCCCGGCTACACGCTCCGTCTTGCGTGCGCTCTTACCAGCACAAACTACTGTAGCTTGCGCAGGCAAGACGGAGCTTGTGGACGGCAACACGGTAGAGCGTGCAAACTAAAAAAAAACTGCTTGTGCTAAAGATTTGACTGCACAGGTTTTGGTTTGCACATTTTTGTCAACAGATATCTATGAAATAGGTGACGTACGATATTCAAAGGAATTTCTAATTCAGTTCATAGAATTGTACAAATAGTTGCCGGCATTATGAAAGATTAAATCCAAGAAATATTCTGACCGGGGGAAAAAAAAAATAACGAAGCTTATCATTTAATTACTGAAAAATTAAAAGAGATATGTATACTATGTGTAGTTAATTATGCATAAGTACCTTCACTGTAATACAAAAAAAAAAAAACTATTTTTGAACGAGTAAGTACAAGTAATTTAGATTTATAACCATTTTTACATTGTTATGTATTATTTACATTATCATACGCAATATTTTTATCGTTTTTCAAAAATTGTTATATTTATTGCAATTCAACCAAATGCAACAAAGGACATGGCGACAAAAAAAAAAGTCTTTGAGAAGTTGTCGCAAAAAAATGAACAGTCAAGAATTCTCTCTAGTCAGGTGTCGGTACAGAAAACATTTGTCAGGTGTCGGTACAGACACCCATCGTTATGGTACTTCACCATTCTTCCGGATCTTTTCTCAAATCTTCATTAAGTTGATATGAGAATGTATGTTTCTCCGTAAAAACCTCTTTTTGCTCCACTTACTCCTATGGCGTCCCTTACATGTCTGTGGTTTCTTTATAAGCAAACAATAAAATAATAATTCCATTAAAAAAAAAACCTCTTCTGTGGGCCACATCATCACAGACTCACAACTGTCGACACATTCGGATTCGGTTTGCACAAGCTTACCTGTACCGTGTGGCCACTCTTCCGTGTTCCGTCTTTTTGTACAGTTTTGACTCGCAGTTTTACCTGCACATGCAAGACGGAGCGTGTAGCCGGGGCATCAGACTAAACGCTCGATATCGAAAAAATGTAGTTAATTAACCAAATTTAATTGTGATGGAACAACGCTCAGGAGGAAATTTCCCTACACACCCATTTTCCCGAATCAACCTACTTTTACCCTTTACAAATTTCAACTTTAAATTGATTCACCGTTTTTGGTAAATTATTCATCAATTCTCTTGGTAACTTATTTTAATCTTTGATCTCCTTACGTACGAAAGAGAATCTTCACACACCCTTCCACCTGAAATAGAGTGCCAGCTTGTGGTCATGGTCATCTTTTCCCTTCCATACATTAGTTTTAATTCTTACACCAATATCTTTCCATGCCTCATCACCAATACACAACTTGTACACTCCCATGGCTCTCTTCACCCTCCTTCTGTCTTGCAATGGATCGCATTCCAGCTCTTTTAACATATTCGTTACTTTTTTTTATCTGCTTTACGTCTCTCTAACAGCGAGGTCTTTAGAGACTGGAAAGGATGGGGGGCAAGGAATGGAAAGGAATTCGGCCATGGCCTTTTGGAGGAAGCATCCCGGCATTTGCCTAGAGTGATTTGGGAAACCATGGAAAACCCAAATCTGGATGCCCGGACGGGGATTCGAACCGCCGTCCTCCCGAATGCGAGGCCAGAACGCTAGCCGTTACACCACCACGCTCGGTATATTCGTTACTGACTGTGTTCTACGGTAATTTCCAGAGACAAATCTAGCAGCCCTTCTTTGCAATCCCTCCAACTCCTGTATTTGATACCCAAAATGTGAGTCCCATACTACACCACCAACCCAATTCTTTACTTCTCTGGTACATCCTCTCATCACTCACCCCAACAAGTGAAGAAATTTGAAACATTTTCCTACTACTTGTGTGTGAGTTGTCCAGTTGAGCTTATTACCAAATGTTAAGCCAAGATATTTACATTTCAAGTTTCAACAAGCAATTCTTAGTTACAATCGTGTTGGAGCCTCCACTCCTCTCTATTGGTTCTCACCATCTAGGGCCTACCTGTCCATCAGAAAGAGAGAAAGCCACCAATAGATTTTCTTGGCTAAATGGAGAACTTGCAGACTACATACTGTTTGTGCATCTCAGTTAATAAGTGAATAATAGCATTCAGATTATATTTTTCAGTCAATGAACATTGGGAAGTGAACATAAAATATTATGTGTAAACCCATGATCTTATTTTAGGTACGGTGACGTGTCTGGAATAGGTAGGTAAATACTGACTTATTCTGATCTATTCTTTGAATTCGATCATTTATGGACCTCTTAAGACCGATTTCAACCCTACATTTATTGCGCAGAGTCTGAAATTGACATTTTTTTATTTTTGATTATTTTTATTTTTTTAAAGGGAAGAGCGGTCTGTTAGATTGGTGGTTAAGGCGCTTGCTTTCAAACCGTTCGAATCCCGGCAGGCGCAGGAATTTTGAGAATTGTTTTTGATCATATGAGCTATGCCAGGACGTTCCGTGGTTCCACGTTAAACTGTAGGTCCCCTCCAACGGCTAATAAAGGCTTAACGTAGTCTGAGCTGGCCCAGACGAACAACATGACTGCGTGATCTGAGCTGGCTGGAATATGAACCTGAGCTATATTTGACCCTAAGGGTTTGCTCTGCAAAATCGAATAATTTTTGTTGAGTCAGAAGGGACTTGCGCGACATAGTGGGTCTCACGGTATAGGAGATATCTCCGACTACGAAATGGTAAATATGTTGTGAAGGATACAGTTGAAATATTATTCGTCTCTACAGCTACTATAACTCAGTGATAAAGCACCTGAATTGAAAAACTGCATGGTAAATACAGTTGATTTTACATGGATTTAACGTCATCTTCACCTCGAAAAAACTGCTTTTATGAGAATGAATTATGCGATGCGATTGCCAGTTAATTCTGATCATCTGAAGAAATTCTCACCAACAGTAGCAGAAGGTGGATGTGCTTAATTCCTAAAAACCAGATCATGCACCAGTGGTATGGATTAAATTCCACACATCTCCGTGGATAATATGGAGTGTAGATGGTGGTTAGGCCACCTGCTCGGAATGTAAAATCTTGCATACGCCGACTTCTTTTTTGGAGAGCAATACTGTACTGAGCCTGGAGCGCGAGCGGTAACGCTCGGGACTGCCATTCGGAGGAAGCGAGTTCAAATTCCCACCCAGAGATTCTGATTTCCATTTTTGGTGCTTTCGCGGAAATCTCTCCAATGTCAGGATGGTTCCTTTAAAATGTCATGGCCAAATTCCTTCCCGCTCCTGGTACCCAGTTCTTTCCCACCTATAATGACCTAAAACTTAAGTAGTGAAAAGTTAAATTGTTAAAGTTACTGTATTATTTTTGCGAAAATCATACAATCTAGAAATAAGACTATAGTTTTCATGTAATATTTACGGGCTACATATCAATGGAAATTAGAAAAGCCAGAAATAAAAAGAAATTAAATTTTTATGTTATTTTCGCAAAAAATTTGACAAATTTTGGAATGAAACAAATTGATCGAAAGATTTTCATATTCAGTGAGTTGCCGGCTTTCTGTTTGTAGCAATAAATATTATCTGAGCATATTATTTTCATTTAACCCCCCTGTAATTATTCTCATCCCATATTTTTTCCATATTTTACGGTATAATCACGTTTAGGGTAGTAAGAACTAAAATAATTCGCAGTTACAAGTGACTATGTTAAAGGATTTAGAATTTATGAAGTTGTGTGAGGAGGACAAATGATTATTCCATATTTTAAATCAAATCCGAAACTTCTAAACAGTGAAAATTCCATTGCAATGCTTCAAACTACGAACAGTATAAATTCTTCCGTCTCACATTTCATAATTTCGTGAAGGCATGTTCGCAATCGCAGAAGTACAGAAAAATCTGTTTCGAGAAGTCGCAAAGGTATTTTATCGCCAAAATAACGAACAGTGACATAAAAAAATAATTAGCGTTATATTGTTAAGAATTTAGGTTAGATCTCTTACGAGATCGGATAACAAAACGTTTACTTGTTTCAAGTAACGAACAATGAAAAAACTACAGGCGTGTACAATCTCTGGCTAGGTTTCGTTAAAATAATATTAATCTTCGAAAGCCACAGAATAGATTTTAAGCAAAATCGTAAACTTTCTAGACAAATTAGTGTGAACGATCTCTGGCAAAAATTGTATTAATAATCTGTAACGCATGTCTGTTTGGTTCTGGAATAGCTTATCATTTCTTGCTTCCTTCTCAGGTCACATACAGACATAAGTTATACCGCATTTTTTAAGCTGAACCATAAGCTTTTATTCAGAGAAAAAAACCTATTTAAATGTGTTCGTTTTTTTTTTCGTGATGACGGTTCAAAGAAACAGACCCGGTTCACTTACAGATTTATTTAATAATATTTACTTGAAACTGTACGCGTGGCCTGCATGGAGAGAAAGAGGGGACAAAGGAACAGTAGGCTCAGGGAGCGTCCACTAATGACGTGAGGTGAAATAGGGGGGAGGGGGACCGGCGAAATCTCACGAAAACTCACCAAGGGATAATTCCGGAAAAACACCTAACGTCATTGATGGACGCCCCCTAATGGTCAGATTAAGGTATTCCGCAATATGACCTTGGCGTGGCTAAGTAGCTGATGGAAGGAACGCGGCGTGCCGCTAGGGTGACGTGGTGGGGATGGTACAGTGGATTGCGAGTTGTGTGGTGGGTGCGTGGCCAGCCTGCAGAAAGAGATAAGTGGCGACTAACGCTAGTGTGGTTAGTGGCTTGTGTGTTATCAGAGTGAACGTGGGGGTCTGACGGCAAGTAGAAAATGGAATCATCGCTTCGGACGACTGCGGGCTGCAGACTCGGCGCCTTCTGCTAAATGATAACCCGCTGATATGGTGATTACCGCAAATCATTAGCGTATTGATCAACCCAGTGTCGTCATAGAGAAAATCTCATTTTCCCGCCCCGCTGAGCTTAACATATAGCTGGACATATAGAAAACCCTGAGAACTCATGTAAAATGAACCCATTGTTGCGTTTCAAGATGTTATGTCATGTTATTGTTATAACATCTGATGAAGAATAATTTTGTAACAAACGTTTATTAATCTCAAATGTAGTTACAACGGTGTTGTTAATGTGCAAAGGAATAACCTCCTAATATAAAGATGTGAATATTCACACCATAGCAAGTGGAACGCACCTGCACAGTGGTAGCCTGTAGCAGGTGTCTTATCCTGCGAAGGACAACAGGGCGTGCTTGTTGACGAGCGAGACGGCCACTTTCGCGCTAAGAGCTTCGTCTGTGTCAAGGCTGTTCCAGCGCCGGACGCCACACTGTTTTCTCCCGCAGGAGATCCCCGGACCAGTGAAACCGTCTTCTTGCTTTACTCATTGTGACAACGCGGCTTCTTTGCTCGTCGCATACTTTCTACTGCATTCAATAGGGTGTGGTTTCGGTAGATTTACATTCCGAGCGCATGTTCGGCAGTTTTTCGGCGCCTCTCGCAGTTTATTTTCTCCAAGCACATAGGCGTCAGTGCACCGATTCCCAGCATCTCTGGATAAGGAATTTATATTTCAGCAAGTTGTTAATTCATGTCTCCCTATTAGTCTTACCGAAAACACTGAAAGAATTTAAAATTAAATGTCTTAAAAGTTAAAGGTAGAAGTGTGAGAAATTACACTCAAAGAATTTAAAATAAAATAAACAGAAAATTGAAAATAGTGTGTGAGCTACATCGCAATTAAATTAAATTAATTAAAAGAACATTCGGGTATGTGATACAGTACGTTATATTTTAATTGATTGCGTTGTTAGTTTCATTTTACAGCAGATCTTGGTTTATCCGATAATCTGTCACTTATTTTAAACACCGATCGTTATATGTTTTTCTGATGGGTCATGCTTTCTTCCAGAACTGCAGCGTGAATCTAAACTTTTTATGGTCCAATGCACAAATGGAAACGGATCCTAAGGATGTAGCATCGCTGTCTGACATAGGCCTCTGAATCGCAACCAAACAAATTTTAGACTTTAAATTTCAACATATTAAGCTATCCTTGATCCATAACCGAACATCATTGCGTAGTAAAATTAAATTAATCCAAAAGAAGTTAAAGTATCGATTTTTTTATTTCTATCGCAACGTGTAACGCTTAGATTATAAGAGCGTATCAATTAGGGAAATTGTGGACGGGGGAGTGAGCGGAACGCTCTAGCCTCGCATTCGGCAGGTGGTGAGTTCGAATCACCGATCGGCCATTCAAATTCTCGTTTTCCATGGTTTCCCGCAGACACTCCAGTCGAATGCCGGTACGGTTCCTTCCATGGCCAAATTCCTTCCCGTTCCTTACATCAATCCACTCCCGTCTATAATGACCTCAATGTCGGGACGTAAAGCCAAAAGCAAAAGAATGGAAGTAAACCATTTTTTCGGTTTTTTTTTTTCCGCTCGAGAACCTGAGTAATTATTAAACTTGTCGATTTTAAAATTTTTAGTTACCAGGTCTAGGAAATATTCAAGTTATGAATTTAAGCAACAGATACTAAGAATACTTTCTTCTAAAGCAGTTCTTAAGTTACGAGCAAGACGACGAAAAGTCGTTTATTTTGCTCTATGTTAACACTGTTTTATTGAATGTGCTGCTAATTCATAATGAACTACATCCTAATTTAAACTATTATAAACATGTAAACGGACTGTATCTGTTGTCCCTTCATCACACAAAAACTACAGAACGAATCTGGAAAGCTTATGATATAGCTTAAAATCTGCGGATTGCCTTTTAACTGTTCTAATGACTTTCTGATGTGTATTTTACTAAATTAGCTTTGCATGTATGTTATAGGTAATATAGATTTCACCAGATAAACACGACACTTGATTAAAAACCACCCATCCACTAGGTGTGACTCATCCTGTGACTAGAGACTATTTTGAGGGAAAGTAGATTCCAGAGTCGTGTTTAACACTGGTGAATAGTTTTGGACAAAGCATTGTTTGAATCGAAATGTCACCACGCAGTGCACGAATACAAAGAAAGGCATCGTTTCTTAAGCAAGGCAGCTCTCAAGATTTCTCTTCGCAACAAAAAATATACGTGTCCAGCGCATGGACCGCTCCACGGAGGCCACGCGATTGCGACAGAGAGACCAGCAACTTGACGGACACATTGGAGTCCACTCTGAGCGTCAAAACACCAACAACAACAGAACACCTGCTGGTTCCAAATAGGATCTGATCTGTGTTCTTCCTTTCCAACATCGACCCTATATTTCAGCCTCCACTACCTAGCGCAGACGGCTGGTGTTTGTATGTGGTAGTACCATTGTGTACAACGTTGGCCGAATTCCGGTACCTGCGGGGGTGTGGGAGTATGGTAGTTGGAAGTGTTCGATCTGGGGCATTTTCATTATTCGACCAAAGACATGTGTGTCCCTATATTTCTTTTTGCTGCCAGAACTACATAGCGCAGTCGACTGCTGGTTGTGTGTGGTAGTAGTAGCGTTGTAAAAAACGCTTTTTTTTCATGACTTTAAAAAAAAAAAACGAAAAAAACACTGAAAAAACTATGAATTTTTAAATTGGGACACGTTTTTTTTCATAACTACTAAATCTCAAATTTGTCAGGCATTTATCGTTTAATATGACTGTTTTAGAGTTTATACCAAGTAGTTATCTTAATTTTTAAATCTGGTTCAGTAGAAAATAAAATTACGAAAATATTGGCAACATTGACTGAAGTTTTTTTTCGGGGACTTCCCGAAGAGGCCAGGTTGCGCGAGAAGGAATCCCCGTTCTCCGTTGTTTGGATTGATAATCGCTATTTGAACTAGTGCTGCCAACCCTGCGAATTTATCTGTAGATCTACGGATCTTTTCAGAAAAAAAATAGAAATTTTAAATTTATCTACGGTTTTTAGTCTCTTTTTCTTACTTTTTGTGCTTTACTTATATTCATATATCTGTTAAACTCTCAGCGTATAGTGATACTGAGTCATTAAGTTGTCATTAATTATGAATCGTTTCCTTGCAACCGTTGGCGTAACCCAACGATTGAAAAAGAAATAAAGCTCCTATTTTGTATGATAATAGATTTAAATTCAAACTTAAAAGACCTTAATACAGAACTGTCGGCGCAGTCTTTATGTACAGTGTGTATTTTGCTCACAATTTAAAATTGCAATCTCTAAATCTTTTGCTAACAAGGACAACCAGAAAAATGTAAAAATTTCTGAAGTTATGGATCTAGAGGAGACAGAAGAAGAAACACAATATTCCGACACAGACCGAACTAATGTTGGTAGTGCTGATACTAGTGAATGTGGTACTGACAGAGGATGAATAAAATTGTGATACCTATATAGATACATTTATGAATCATTATGTAAGACAGTATATGATTCAGTAAGATTTAAAAAACACATGTAAAATGTAAGTTCCGTAAATAAAACTATAATTTATCAAATATACTGTTTTCTGAAAAAAAAAAAATTAGAAAAAAAAGAAGGGTGCTAGGTTTTTTTTCATGTCTTTTTTTTTCACAAAGCTGAATTTTTTTTTTTTCAGTTTGCAACACTAGGTAGTAGTCTCGAATGTCCCAAAGTGCACCATGGTGATTGTATGTCGGTGGTTATAGGGGTGTGAGATATATAATTGTTGAAATTTGTCGATGGAGGGCATTTTTTATTGGGTGTCTCTATATTTCACTCTGCAGCCAAAAGAACCTAGCGCAGACCACTGGTGTTTGTGTATAGTTGTAGCCTCAAATCCCCCATCGTCCACTATAGTAGTTACATGTCGGTAGATGTGGGGGGCGTGGGACATATGGTAGTTCAAAGTGTTCGACCGATGGTATTTTGTTATTTGGACCAAATACGTGTGCTTATATTTCACTTCGTAAACACAACTACATAACACAGATCACTTGTGTTTGTGTTACCTTGAACCATTTCTGTTATGAACAAGTTATAAGAAAGTTATCGGTAAAAATTGTTGATTAAAAACAGAAGTTAATAAGGAAATAGGCAGTTTAAAATTTTATTTGTTTATTTCCTCCAGTGGACAAAACTGCAAAATGTCATCTGCCCTGTGTAATTTTCTCTGCTGTGGAAGAAGACATAAGCTGCGTATCGACTATGCGCGCCAAGTTCGCGCGCCAAACCGGTAATTTGCCGCGCGAGCCATTTCTGTTGACGAGCGCGGCAACGCAACCCAGCCAGAAGTGCGTGGCAAACTATCGAGGTACGGTCTTTTTGTGACGTTTCACGAGGACGAGTAGCTGCCACTTTCACTGTTATGCATCACATTGTATACTAGAAACCTAAACGAAAAGAGCGTTGGTGGATAAAGGAATTGTATTTTAATAGAATGAGATGTGAACCCATGGGGATACAATGGACAAACTTTTGGAGAATTACAACGGCAGTTCTTAAAATAAGCGTGAATAAAGTGAACAATCAATTGCGAGAAGCGATTTCAGTTACTGAAAGACGCTGTAAGATTTCTATCAATTGGAGTCTCGTGTACTAGCCTGGAATACCTTTTTCGAGTGTCGAAGCAATCATTTTCAAGAATAAACATTATGCAAAAATTATGCGAAGTTCTTAAAGAATGGGTAAATTTAATGAAATAATACCCATTTTATATTAAAATTTTTACTGTTAATTTATTTTCTGTCTCCATTCTTAACGAGAACTTACGTCGTACTTAGATAAAAGGTATAATTAATCACGTCATTTGGTGGTTCTAAAGATCCGTTGATTGGAGTTTCAAGTGATGGTTGTGGTGGTAATGACACCATCGGAGTCTAATTAGGCTCCACATTTGCTATTGCTCAAAACATCTTTGGCACCGTACAACTGTATTAAAAGGCGACATTTTTCGTTATCCATGGTAGCAAATTGTCGCTGTGCCGCGCGAGCCAACTCGGACAATGACATCCCCTTCTCAACTGCGTGCGAGCCAAGTAGTTGCCGCGCGCCTAAAGTGATGTATGCTCGCCAATGCTCAAGCTGCCTCGCTAGCCAACAGCGTATCCATTATGCGCGGCGACCACGAGGGTTTGCCGCGCGTACTGGATGTGCAGCTTTCAGGGACATTCTGCTACGACGTTTATAATAATCAGCTTTGGAGCATAGTTTTTGTAAGCAGGTTTCCTATTCTTTGCATCGAATCGGAGCACTTACCATGCCTAGTTCGTAGGTGGCTTTTAAACTCACATCTTTTCCTTGTAAGAGAAAACTATAAGCTTTAAGCCAAGTCACTTTTGGTTACAATAATCCATGTTAGACGTTTGTTTCTATAATTTGTTGTTTACTTGTTTTCACGAGGAGTGAACAGAAGGTTCATGATTAGCAGAGGCAGTGGTTATGTTCAGATGCAGCCTGGACCAAAATTATTCTTCGATATTTATTGCAATTTTAGCGGTCATACTTCACACCCATATATTACTATGAAATAATGCATTTATTTACTTGTATTACGAATTGGAAATGTACAGTGCTAAATCTATTTTACGAGTATCTCTGAATGGAAGGAGTAATTCGTCGATTTAGAGCTGAGGAACAGAAATAATTATGAAGTCATGAACGGAGACAGAAAAAGAAAGCTTAGGATGGCATAAGAATATGGCGGTAGCGGGAAGAAGCTGCAGAAATGACAAAACCATTAATTCGTCTGTAAATGAAAAAACTAATTGAATTCTATAAAGTTTATTTACGGCAGCGGACGAGCAAGTCTCACAGAAATGGAAGTTGCAATTAATTTGTCAGTTAAAATGAAAAGTTGTGACCGTACGTGGTGGGTGAACGGTTAACGTTCTGCCCTCGCATTCGCGAGGACGCGGGTTCGAATCCCCGTCCGGGCATCCAGATTTGGGTTTTCCATGGTTTCCCCAAATCACTACAGGCGAATGCCGGGATGCTTCCTTCAAAAAGGCCATGGCCGAATTCCTTCCCTTTCCTTGTCCCCAGTCCCATCCCGCCTCTAATGACCTTAGCCGTCGACAAGGCGTAAAGCAATAAAAAAAAAGGAAAGTTGTGAAATAAAAACTTTGTATGGTTTAACTTACAAACTTATTGCTGGAAGCTTAAGGACGATTATTTTGGAGTAAGAGAATAATAAAGGCAAGACAAGGTAGTATAAACAGTTTCTTTCAGAGTATATAAAAGGAAGAAACATGGAGTTTCGGAAATTGTAAACCGGTCATCTAAGTCAAAAGGTGATGTAAGATGTTTTCGCCCAGGCTGGAAACTACTACCGAGCCACATTAAGCTAAAGGAGACTAATAATTATTTCAAGACACGGTCATGGGAAGAAAATGCTTAATAGCTGAATATAAAGGTAAATAAAGAAGAACCGTATCTTTCGGGAAAGCTTTGCTAATTTGTACCCCGAGGTGAAGGTCAACGGGACAGTAGGTTACATAGATCCTTTCAAAAACAAGCTTTGCCGCTATTTTTTTATCTGAGTTCAAATTCTCATGGCCTAGCGTTCTCTGCAACTTAGCATTGTTGATTTTTTACTCAATATCCCCCCCCCCTCTCTCCAAAGTCTCACATATAGAACACTTTTTTTAAAAAAAAAATTAAATTTCGTTAAGTGTAAGTTTATCACTAGCATAGTTTTGATTGATATCATCGCCAAATGTGTAAATTTGAGATGAAAATGTACGACCGTGACAGATGCATTTAGATATTTTGCTTGTACACTGCTCTCAGGATTGAAACTATGACAATATTCTACACACCATAGAAAGAGCGAAAAATCAACAAAAATATTTACAGACTCCAAAGACCGCAATATCGGAAGTATGTTATAAGGATGAAAAAAAAATTAATCTGATGAATTTCTGTAATACGAATTTTGTTATGCCACAATCCTCGAACAGTAATACAAAAACACTTGTAAAATCTTTTCGCAAAAGTTTACGGTTGTTACTATGTTTATCTTTTATGTAGTGGTCGGAATTGTATTTCGTATCTTTGGTGCGTATTTGTTGAGGTTACGAACATACTATTATTTCTTTCAACGGTGCTAGGTAATCTAGGGTTAGAACATACCGCAGCTTTTATGATAGATCCTAAGTTTCCAGAATTAGATAACCCCATAGAATCTGCCCTATAATTTTTGAATTAAGCCATTACGCAGCTTTACAGATTTATATATGTAGAGATTACATGCACAGTATTGAAATGATACGACTTGTCGGTAAAGCTCTTGCCTCTGGAGGACGCGGGTTCGAACCACGTCGGGCCATTCAGATATGGGTTTTCCATGGTTTCCCCAAATCACTTCAGGCGAATGCCGGGATGCTTCCTTCAAAAGACCATGGCCAAATTCCTTTCCCGCCTCTAATGATCTCGACGTCGACAAGGCGTAGAGGACGCGGGTTCGAATCACCGTCGGGCCATCCAGATTTGGGTTTTCCATCGTTTACCCAAATCACTGAAGGCGAATGCCGAGATGGTTTCTTGAAAAGGCCCTCGACAAATTCCTTGGCCCCAGCCGTTTCCCGCCTCTAATGACCTCAACGTCGACAAGGCGTAGAGGACGCGAGTTCGAATGCCCGTCTGGCCATCCAGATTTGGGTTTTTCATGGTTTCCCCAAATCACTACAGGCGAATGCCGGGATGGTTCCTTCAAACGGACATGGCTGAATTCCTTCCCATCCCTTGTCCCCAGTCCTTTCACCCACCTCTTATGACCTCGACGTGGGCGTATCGTAATATATATATATATATATATATATATATATATATATATATATATATATATATAATAACAAAGATACGACTTGTAAAACACGATATTATAACACTAGTCAAATTCTAATATTCTGGTCTTTCGTTAATTTTACCCATCCTCTATAAAGGATATTAGGTTTAATATCCTAACAACACTCTCAGTGATCGTATTTTCCTTTTCATTCAGCTCTCCAAAGATTGACTTCGTTGTGCACACTGACTGAATCTGGAAGACTACTAGGCTCAACACGGATATAACATCCACGATCTCCATATAGCACTTTCGTTAAAAAATAGAATTCCAGCATCAAAGCTGGTTATTTATATATTAATACGCTAAGCGAAAACTTATGTTACATTTTTAAGAATATTGCCGCACGGAGAAGTGTGAGATTTGGCTTAGTTAAAGATTATATGGAGAAGAAGTGAAGGAAGCTAAAATCTATATATAATATGCCTTACAAATACATTAAATTAAATAAAATAAAACGCTCGCTCGCCTACGTAGTTCGCTCAGATGGCTTGTAGATGGCGCAGCTAGCGCCCTTACTTTGTCTTCTTTGGTGAAACAAAACAGTCGAAATTAATCTCTGAACTTATATAGAAGCAAGAAGCAACATTTCGAGGCTGGTAGATAGCGCGGCCAGCGGCCAGAATATTGGGCGCACGGAGGAACTCAAAGAAATACAGAAAGCTAAAATTGTATATAATATATTTTACAAACCTTGGAATCGATATAAGCAGTCAGAAATAATCGATTGTTTCAGTTGTAAACAAATGCGCAGTTTCTTTGGTTTGCGACATGGGCTGCGCAGAACGAATTTCCCGCAAACTTTTTACTCTTGGTCCAGGCCGAATTTCAACCTAACCATGATCACTATGACAAAACGAACCTAGTTAGGTTGATATGATACCTTGTGTCATTTTTACAGTGCTACTAACATTTCGCGGTTGCGGAGCATCCCATATTTTGGCATTTTAATTTAATTCGTGGCGATTTTTCCGGAAAAGGAGAGTGCTAAACGTGAAGAGGACACTATAAGGAAGCAGTTAATCCAAATTTCAACAGGTCAGTAACAGTTTTTCACTGGAGGAGAATGTTCCACCCCACCCAAAAATATAATAAGCATAGTTAATACATGTTACAAATAGATTATTAAAATAAAAAATTAATTTGCGAACGTGTGTGTGCGCGTGAAATAGGATCGGAGCCAACGTTCTTACGTGAATTCCCCGCATTGAGACACTCTGTGGTCTTTGGTAAAACGAAAGACTCGGATAAAGTAGAGATTAATGTTTGAAGTTATGAAAGGAATACTTTGGAAAGGAATGTAGCGATTCTGCCAGATACTATATGGTCATTTGATTATTTAAAATGTTAAACTTTGGTTAAGTGTCTTTTGATTTTTTAATTTCATTAGAGAGAGAGAGAGAGAAAGAGAGAGAGAGAGACAAGAAATAAGGAATACTTATTTGCGTGAAATTCAAAATGATAATAGACCAAATTTAAATAGCAAACACACAAAATGACGAAATTATTTTGACAGATACATTTAAATGCGCATGTTTCATAAAGCTAAAGTAGTTTTCCGGCCTTAAGTCAAAATGAATATTTTGAATTCAAATGAACCATTGATAAATACATTTCATCATTTGCTATTGTTAGATTAGAATCTAAAATTTAGCATACAGTCACGCGTGGAGTGTATCGATTTAATTTCATAGGTAATGCAGAGAATTACTAGATTATTACTCTTTCATGAAAGAAACTAAACAACTTAATGAATTACGGTCGAATTTCGATCGCTGGGCGATCACTAGTTTTACTTATTGTTATAATTTGCAGATGAGTCCTACTGGATCTGGCAATTACGATTCTCATTCGGATTTGTTTTCATTGGGTAGTTAGAGCCAGGGATTGTCAGTTCCTGAAGCAATGGGGGGATTATAAGTGATACCATCTGTCCGTGATTCATGTAATTTATGATTCCCACAATTAAGGTTTTTTTTTTGTTTGTGAGATGTGTAATTTATGACAGGGAGATTAGGGATCGTCCTATCACTCGCCTAGGTGGCTGCGGAAAACCGCAATCAGAACAGCCGGTTCGCTGGTTACAGGGCTCGAGTTTGGTCCCGTTGTACCTCCCAGATCAAGTGTGGTGGCGCCCTAGGGGACGTCCATTAATTACGTGGGGTGTTTTTCCGGAATTCCGGAACCTCCCCCCCCCTCCCGCTCCGCCGCTCTCCCTTGGTGAGATTTGGTGAGATTTCGCCGGACCCCCTCCCCATTTTACATCACGTAATTAATTGACGCTCCCCTTTTCGCATCCGCAATTTTTAATTCGGAAGTATAGCGCATGTTTTGTTTACACTTTACATTGCAATATATATTATTCATTTCTATTTATTCGGGATCCTGCCCATCGCCACTTAACTAACAAAAACTGGTTGTTTTTCTGACGATCTTGCAATAAAAATAACAATGAACTAAACGGTGTTATTACCTACGAATTTACAAGTTTGAACTTGCATGTAATGCCCCGGCTACACGCTCCTTCTTGCATGTGCAGGTAAACTGCGCAGTAAAAAACTGTACAAAAAGACGGAACATGGAAGAGTGGCCACACGGTACAGGTAAGCTTGTGCAAACCGAGTGTGTCGACAGCTGTGAGTCTCTGACGATGTGGGCAACAGAAGAGGTTTTTTTAATGGAATCATTATTTTATTGTTTGCTTATAAAGAAACAACAGACACATAAGCGACGCCGTAGGAGTAAGTAGAGTAAAAAGTGGTTTTTATGGAGAAACACACATTCTCATGTCAACTTAATTGAAGATTTGAGAGAAGATCCGGAAGGCTGGCGTGGTTATCTTAGGATGGATGCAGCAGCCTATGAAGATTTACTGCGGTTGGTGACACCGGTAATTAAAAGAAAAGATACTGTTATGCTCCAGTCTTTATCTCCTCATGAAAGACTAACCTGTACTTTAAGGTTTCTAGCAACTGGCAGGACTTACAGGGAACTCAGATTCTCAGCAGCGATTTCTCATCATTATCCATGTTTTTTAATTCAAACAACCCAAGAAAAATAAAGAATTAAGAGCTCTGTGGCAGTAGCATCGGCTATTAAAGCATTAAAATCCTGGTACAAACACAATAACTATTTACCTCGGATTCCAGGACTTGTTGAAAATTAGATATTGAGGTCCGAGCAGCTGCTTGGTCATCTAAAAATTCTAGCAACTCATAGTACCATAAGGATGGGTGGTAAATGTTGTCTCTACCGAAATCTGACTTGAGAGAATTCTTAACTTTGATCATTTCTTTCCGATGACAACTTCTCAAGTAATATTTTTTTTTCCCCACCATGTCCCTTTTTGCATTTGGTTCCACCTGAATTGCAATAAATATAACATTTTTGAAAAAAACGATAAAATTATTGTGTATGATAACGTAAATAACACATAAAAATGTAAAAATTGTTAAAAATCTAAATTACATGTACTTACTCGTTCAAAAATAGTTTTATTTGAATTACAGTGAAGGTACTTATGCATAATTAACTATATATAGTATACATACCTCTTTTAATTTTTCAGTCATTAAATGATAAGCATCGGGCTGTTTTTTTTTTGTCAAAATATTCATTTTATTTAATCTTCCACAATGCTGGCAACGATTTTTACAATTCTATAAACTTAATTACAAATTCCTTTGAATACTTTCTTACGTCACCCATTTCACTGTTGAAAAAAAACTGTGCAATCCCAAAAACCGCGCAGTCAAATCTTTAGCAAGTCAACGATTGCACGTGCTACCATGTTGCCGTCCACACGCTCCGTCTTGCATGCAATACGGAGCTCAAGACGAAGCGTGTAGCCGGGGCATAAAGTAAAGGTCGGGCCGTAATACACAGCACCGAGCCCGCACTGTCACCGACTGACGCTTTCTTATTGTTGTGGTTGTTGCGCAAGCCAGTTTGTGCAAGGAAATAGTTACGTGTGAACGCAGGAATGACGTTTGAGCAAGCCATAAAGTTTGGCTTGAGGTTTGAGTGTTGGCATGAGCGTCTAAACTAGGCTCAAGCATCAGCTCCAACTTTGCGCTTGCGCATGGATGATGACGTTCGACTACCTGTTCCCCCGACCTTATCAATTAGCAGTTATCTATTCAGTAATCTTATTCACTTATTCTATTATTTGGCCATTCAGTTCGTGTTTATTGTTTAGTTTGTTTATTGTATTATTCAAAAGTCCAAAGATAAATAATTTCTTGTTGAATTTATTGAGTAATACAAATCGTTTCCGTGTTGGTGGAAACTTGAGAGCAGGGTTGGAAAACAAATAAAGATCTTTTAGTTAAAATAAAATTTAAAAAAATGAAATCATGATTTTTCTGTTTTTTTTTTTTATGCCTTAATTCAATGTGTGCAAAACGAAACGCATTTGTAAGCGGCGGAGCTCTTAGTTTTGTCAGCTGACGCCGAAAAAACCATGTTATTACGAAGTATTTTTATTTGACACTATACACACATCCGGAAAGCAACATAGGTCTGAATATCTCACTAAACGTAATATGGCTTTAATACAGCTTCTGAAATCGAAGTTTAATGGTAGGGTTAGCAAGTTTCGTAATAGACAATGCTTCAAATATGGCCAAAAGGAGAAGAGACATTAAAAATGAAAATACTAAACAAATGGTTGTTCAGCACATTTTCTGAATTTACTATCAAAGGATTTGAAAATCGAAATGGCCAATACAAACGATCATGTTGTGCAAATTATCAAATATTTCAGAAACAGTCATGCTGCAAACTGTTTAAAAAGAAGTGGAACAGCTTTTGTGTTGCCACAAGACGTTCGTTGGAACACTGACTATTTTGAAGTACATATTTCTGAGTGGCAAAAGTTATTAAAGATTTGTGAAGAGAACAGAAATATAATAGACACTTTAATTCAGTAAAAAGTCGAAAATATGGTAATAAAAAGAACGGTTGAATTATTTCTGAGATACTGAAACCAGTATCAATCACAACAGATATTCAACAAAAAAAAGTAATGCGCCTCTGTCAGATGCAGTAAAGCCATGGAAAAGACTTGAAGCCAAATTCGATTAAACTAACATTAGCCATATATCTAAGTTTAAAAAGAGATACGTCCTAGCTATGCCGCCCATCGTATTTATTAGACCCAACTCAAACTGAATTCAGGGTGACAGAAGAATAGGAAGAGGAAGAGAGCGCGTTGGATGAAACTAGAACTCAATATTATGCCTGATGTTTACTGCCAATAATTATAAAATTAAAGTCACAATCAAACTCCATCAAATCTGTGATGTTTACTGAAAACTTTTCAAAAAAATGTCACAGATCTGGAGTGGTGGGAGTCGAAAAACCATATTTCAATTAAGAGGAATAATCCAATTTGTATCCCATTTTCAGGCAACTAGTAGGAGCCATAACATTATCAGTGTCAGTGAAAAGAATATTTTCCACATTCGGACTTGTTCAGTTCATTTTACGAAGTAGGTTGGGTACAGAGAAAGCAAGAAAAATTAACACTTCTTTTTAAGTATTACAGTACAGACATTGATTAGGTTTTTACTTTGATTAGTGCACTAAATTACAATTTTATTAAATCCCTGATTTTTAATAAAAATAATTTGATTTAAATCATGATTAAAATCGTGATTTTAATCAGAATGATTTAATCATGCCAAGTATGGTCGAGAGTAAAGAATACATCGACCGCAATGAAAAATCTCATGGCCATAACTTTTTAATAGAAAAATTGCAAGCAGTATCTGCTCTTGAAATTATTGGCGTGATTAAATTCGGCAAATGCTGGTATGTGGCTTTGGTCCATACGCAAATAGATGCGAAAATCGCCAGGCTCACTGCTCACTGCGTAATTCAGCTATTGGTTTGACTAAAAATATTCCTTTTTAGCAAACAAAGTTTAGACCTTTTCCTTTCAATTTTATCTTTTTTTTAATATATACATAATGGAAACCGCAGCCTTTGCAAGAATTAGTTCTTCGTCAAAGTTTTCCATTTTGAACACAGCAAACTACAATTTTGGGGTTCTTCACTTCATAATTGTGCAAGCCAAACTGAACGTGTGGACAGCAACATTTCATTCAGTTCATTTGCACAAACTGGCTTGCGCAAGACAGTTTGTGCAAATGGCTTGAATGTATAAAGCCACCGTTTGACGGTGCGGAGCCGGTGTCGGGCTGGTCGTTATGAACAAGAGTATACAAAGAGCTCAGAAATTTCTGGTCCTTTAGGACTAAATATTGTTTTCGCGTACTGATTGCTTTAGAAAAGGTTCATAAAATATCTGGTAGAGTCCTTACATGTTAGCATTAACAAATAAAAACTTTGCCAGGTTTGAAGGTCGATTCTAAGTTCTTTAAAAATTGCATCCGAGATCCGGGTTTTGAACCGGGGACCTTCCATACCCGAATCACAAGTCGCAAGCATCAGAATCTAGAAATACTGAAAAATATGTTTACAACCACATAAAAGTTCATTTGTGTTGGTATAGCAAAAATAAATCATATAGAAAAAAAGCACGTTGATTTTATTATGTTTGAATATTTATTTGTCATTACATCCACACTGGTCGCTTGACTCAGATGGTTACGGCGTCCCTTGTTCAAATACATGTCTCAGCTGAAATTTTCACTGGTCTTAAAATTGACAGTCACCTCTGACAAAGCTTTGATTTGTTAATGCTAAGATGCTGGGACGCTCCGTGGTTCAAATTTCACGTTAATCTGAGATATCGTTTTAAAAGTAGGTGACAACGATAGAGGTGTAATGCGCGTCTGATAAGAGGTTAAAGGAGACTGAAAACAGAGTAGGAATCCGGACGAGCTGCGGACCAGTGCGGACGCGAGGGGGACGAGCCTTCACTCGTCCGAGTGTCGGCGCGGTGACGGTGCGGGCATGGTGCGGTGTAGTGTGGCCCGACCTTAAATCGACCTATTCACGGTCCAACTTATAGGACATCCGTGTAGAACTACCGTAGGATGCGCTTGCATATTCACGCTGCTATAGATGTTCCAAGTAATTCATTCCACTCGTATTTTCTCGCGGCACACCATGTGTTCTTATCGCACACTCGTAGGACATTTCCTCCAACAGCTACCTCCTATATCTATAGCTTGTTGGACAGCAAGGACCCTTTTTGGTTTCCTGGGAGTCCAACAACATCCAACACCTCCTACATGTATTCCTATAACCTCTTGCAGCTCAAGGCACAACCTTTCAGGCGGTGGAGGTGAAGCTGACAACAGCTCTTGAAGATATGGCCAAGTATTATGATGCTAATCACTTGAAGCCCAACCCTGGAAAAACACAGGTCTGTGCATTCCATCTGAGAAACAGAGAAGCCAGAAGGAAGTTGAACATCAACTGGAGGGGGCAACAACTACTGCACTGCGATACTCCAAAATATCTAGGAGTAAAGCTTGATCGATCTCTCACATTCAAAACCCATTGTGAGGATCTGAAACTCAAAGTATCTGCCCGGAACAACATCATCCAGAAACTTACAAGTACCTCCTGGGGAGCACATCCAAATGTGCTTTGTACATCTGCCCTGGCACTTAGTTTCTCTGCAGCAGAATACTCAGCACCAGTTTGGCAAAACTCTGCACATGCTAAGCAGGTTGATATAGCATTGAATGATATTGGTCGCATTGTAACAGGTTGCCTGAAACCAACTCCTATTAGTAAAATGTACCAAATCATGGGTATAGCACCACCTGACATTCGTAGGAAAACAGCTGCAGAGAGGGAGAAGAGGAAACAAGAAACAGACCCCAGACATCCTTTGTTTGGACACGAACCTCAACCCAGAAGGCTGAAGTCAAGGAAGAGCTTCGTACAATCAACTACAGCCATAACATCTTCTACTGGAGCACGCCGTCTAAAACTATGGCGAAATTCGTTGCCTGAAGAACAGTGGAGGAACATCAAAGAGGCACAGGCTGCGGGGTGTAATCAGCCATATGCTATATGGAAGGCTCTAAACAGATTAAGAACTGAAGTGTCCCGATGTAGATATAATATTAAAAAATAGGGTTACACTACTGACAACGATCTATGTGAATGTGGTGAGCTTCAGAACCCACAACATCTTCTGATATGCAGGAATCTCCCTGAAACCTGCAATATCGACGACCTTTATAGGGCAAACGAGAAGGCCATCAAGATTGCGGAATTCTGGTCACATTCCATTTAATTGTGTTTATAGTTTAATATTAATTAATTAATGTTATTTTTTTTTTCAACTTGTTATGTCCTAGACACGAGAAATAAATAAATAAACCACTTTCACAGCCCATCAAGAGTTCTTCTATCGAAAATCGGATCTCGTAGGTCCTACAAGTTGTACTGTGAATGCGCCACTAGAGCGGTGGGAAGGTGGGTGGCGAGCACGGAACTGAGCGTGGCGGGTACGCGGAAACAGCCAGGCCTCGCATTCGGGAGGATGCCAGTTCAAATCCCCGTTCGGGAATCCAAATTTTGGTTTTCCATGGCTTCTCCAAATCACTCAAGGCGAATACTTCCCTTAAAAGACTATGGCCGAATTCCTTCCCTTTCCTAGCCCAGATATTTTCATGCCTCTAATGACCTCGATGTCGCCGAGAAGTATAGTTATAAGAAAGAAAAAAAAAAAAAAAAAAAATTGGTGGCGTGGCCTTGTGCTTGACGCTGGAATTAGTCTAGCCACGAATTCCTCAAAGTTCATATGACAAAGACTGGTTTTAGACGCGTGCGTAGTTATGTAAATAATTTAATTCACCTTTGAAATCATCCCACATTTTTCGTTGTTGAAAGATGAGGCAAAAATAAATCAATATGAGTATTATACGGAACTATAATTTATTTATAAAAAAAGATTGATTTTAAATTTATTTTTGATAAAATATTAAAATTTAAATAACTATAAATTTATTTTTCCACATCCGCTTTCGCAAAACATCCGCATCCGCGGATGTCAAGCACTGAACATCCGCATTCGCATCCGCAATGATGACACTCGTTACGACCCTAGCTTTCTAAGCGTGGAACTTCTCTGCTTGCTGGTGCCGGACTTGAAGAAACTAGCTTTGTGGGTATATTCATATTTTTTATCTTAATCTGGAGATAATATGTGAAATAAGATGAGTCATATGCAGCCAAAATTATGTTTAGGTGAAAATTCGAGAAGCCGATTCATTTTGGGGAAAGTCAGAGCATTAAAATTCCAAATCATGGTAGACTGTAGCCGTGCGATTAGAAATAACAATGAATAAAAAACTGACACATCGGGGATCACCAGCAAAAATAACTGTGTTGTCTGTGATTGCGTAGCTAAAGAGATTCAATCTGCGTGAGACAGCAGAGGTAATTAGCCTCCCATTAATATTGAACCTATCTAGGGTATAACCAGAGTAGAAGGAAATAACAGGGAAAGTTTCGTAAGTCGTAGGTTGAAATATTGTTACGAAAGTACGAATGCTATAAATTAGGGCACTCACTTTGAAATGTCTAAATACTACGAATTTAAATTGTCAAAAAATATCTTTAGATAATACCTGTAAGTTTTGCAGTTGGATGTAAAACACAGGCATAAGTGTCGAAAGTGTTAATAATCTCTCTGCATGGATGTTTCACAATTTGAAATAGAAGTAAAGTACGAATAAATCTCTCAGAAAACATGTTTGAGACTTTTTTTTATGCTTTATGCCAAAACTCAACACTTATATGTGGGTTACATAAGTCACGAAATTTCCAACTCGTATACTAAAGTTTATAGACACAATGCAGTAGTAACTGTATGGACGGTCAGACACCAAAAAAAAATCCGTGACATTAGATTAGTTCACTCTCAAGTGATAAAACGTTGATTTTTTATTTTTATTTTGGCCAATTACAGACTGCTTCGAACCCGACTGCAGTACAATCCTTTTTTCTTCTCTTCCAAGAGCTTCTTCATACGTTTGCGGATAGTCTACCTGTCACTCCCTTGGGGTATAGTTCTTCGTTAAATGACAAAAAATTCTGCAGTATCAATCCTTTTTTTATTGTTAATTATGTCTTCCGTAATCGTGTCTTTCCAGATATCCTCTTTTTTCTTTTAGGTATCCTATGGTGTTACTTTAAAAAAAAAATTAGAAGTGGAATATTTCTTTGGTCAACCTAGCAGGTGATTCAGAATTATTCTTTTCCTTATTGTGTTTGTAATTCTAGTGTCTAAATCATCATTTTTCCACTTTCTCGAAAAGTTATCTTTTTTATTTTTTTGTCCTTAAAATTGATTTGGTATCGAGAAAATTATGTTTATCTAGCGAAAAGTCTACTCCTTCGTTGCAATACTTTCTACTGAATGTTTCAGCAGGTGACTATTTAATGGAGGGGGTTGTAATAAATCTTTAGCAGAAGGTTTATCCACATTTGTTTGATTCACTCTTTAAGGCTTGTCGACGTGGGGTTAAGAAACTGGAAGGGATTTGGCTATGGCTATGGCTATGGCAATCTGGTGCAGAGAGTCGGAAAACCATGGAAAATCAAAATTGGATGGCCGGATGGAGATAAAATATTTCAACTACTAACCGATCTTTTATGATATTTTCCTTTCGATGAGTACCGTTTCATCATGAGCGGTTGAGTACAGTTTGAAAGTTGCCGAATTTGACAAATTAAGTTGGAACACTTCAGTTTTAGCTTGAAATCGAGATAGTATGGTAGCGCAGGAGTGTCACTAAGTGGAGTATACGAAAAGCGGAACGGCCCAGATAGCGCAGAGAGGAGACTGATGTTTGGACAGCGGAACGGAAAGCTGCACCAGCAGCCGGAACAGTGGCGTTTCTACGGCTGGTATCGCTCATGTCAGATAGCTTGGCTCACAGTTCAGGCGTAACAACTTTACCACAAAAACGACTTAAGTCTCCTCTCTCCTCCTCACTGCTGCCACTCAAATCGTTCCATCTTAGTAAGCTGATACAAGATTTCTCAAAAATAGTGCTACAAACTTTGAAAGGCGATGGAGCACATAACGATTCAGAATTAAGAACCCATACTCAGAAACGCCATGGCAGGAGTACAAAATATGGAAGGACAAATTAGGGGGAAATCATTTATTCCTTGTTACAGTGGTGTTGAAGTTTCCACCATTACTTTCGATGCTTGTGCTACACCTCCAGAGCACGGATTGGTGGACATGGTCGAAAACGTCTGGATGTACGTCGTAAGTGCCCCTTTCCCGCAAACAATGAATTCCTTGCAGCATCAAATCCGGAGAGCAACCGATCCAGCACTTCCACGCGTTCTCATGAACAGCGCCGCCTAGTGACAAACCCTGACGTATCCGGCTATGGGTTCTTATGAAATTCTGAGCCATTTTGATGCTCTCCATCTCCTCTTAAGGTTTACACCTGTATCAAACAGTCACAAAGCATAACAAATTTTTCGACATGAAAATCAACTGTTTACTAAACTTAGATTTACAAAAGTTTTTGGAAGACAGTAATGCAAGAATCATTAAGATAGTAACACCAGCTTCTTCTCAACTTTATCTTCAAGACGTCCCGTGGAGCATGTTACGAGCTTACAGGTACGGTTCACAGTTTCTCTGAACTGTTTTCAGCCCGTGTGTCCCCTCACCAATAGAGAGAACTGTAGCAAATTATGCACATGATTTTCGTTCTCATCCACTGGAACAAGTTGTATTGGCATTCTTCCTGAGCAATCTATACAGTACATCAATAGTAATCTAACTGGTCCGTACCGCCCATTAGGGAGCGTGCACAAACTACGTGGTTTGGTCCAAGGGGGGGGGGGGTTGCCTGGAAGGCTACGCTGAGCTATGTGGGAGGAGGGGGGGGGGTTTCCGAGCCAGGCCTTTAATAACATTTTTCACAGTTAAAATGTGGAACAGAACACACAACAGCATGTGAATATTTATTTCCCTCAGTTAATTATCTCCGTATGTAATTTACGACAGTCTGACACGAGAAAACAGTAGAAAATGTCTTCTGGAATCAAAAGGGAAAAAAGTTACGTGCTACGTGGAGTGTGGAGGGGGGGGGGGGGAGAAGCAAAAGCCACGTGCGGCTACGTGGGGGAGAGGTGGGGTTTACAGGAGACCAAGAAGGAGCTACGTGGTTTATGGACGCTCCCTTAGTGGACCTTCCAGCTTTCGTGGTGGGTGGTAGGGGTTTTGTCCGAAGCTGAAGCACTTTCGGTTATTTTTTTTATTTATTTAAAAAAGAGATTTAATGATGTAAATTTACAACTTCAAGGATTTAATGAAAGTATTGTGTCATTAATAATTGCCCGTCCGGCCATCCAAATTTAGGTTTTCCATGGTTTCCATAAATCACTACTGGCCAATACCGAGATGGTTACTTTGAAAGACCGTTGCAAAATTCCTTCCCGTCTCTAATAACGTCACCGTTGACGAGTAATAAAACTATAAGCAAAATAAGCAAGCGTTCATGGTGATTTCTTCGCTTCCAAGTATCCCGTCTCCTGTCTTGGATTGCCTCCCACCCCATCTAATACAATACACAATACATTCATTTTCGATTGATCCGAATATAAGAGACTGACTCTGTGGGATGTGGAAAGTTGCCAATTTACAGATAAACAGTTGCATAAGAAAATAATAAGTACACCACTAGATGTACAGTCATAGTATACATGGTACATTAAACACTTCCATTACAAAATAATACATACACCAGAAGATGTACAGTCATAGCATATATGGTACATTAAAAAAAATTCCATAACAAAATAATACATATACCACAAGATGTACAGTCATAACATATATGGTACCGTAACAATAACGTAACAAGTTACTGCTCCTTTATCTGCACTCACTACGTTGAAAACAAGCAATAAATATCAATGGCAACTGAAATACAAAATGAATACGATCCAAGCAGAATTGTCACAAATGACAGAAACTTTTAGCTTAACTTCAAGTTACTACGTGCAATTGGATGTGCACATCGTGTTTATTTATTTTTTTAAATCTCTGTGGAAAGCGCCAATTTGTATTTTATTAGGTTTCTTAAATACTTGAAATACTGAAGCTATGGCTGAATTTCTTGAAAATCCTCATTCTCCATCCTCCTCCAACTCTAATGACCTTGATGTCGACAAGCCCTCCTCTCTTCCCAACCTGAGCCCCCTCTCTACCCAAGAAGAAAAAAAAGCCTCTAGCAAACACGTATGAGTGCTGTGTAATGTAGCTGAAGCCTTGAGGTTACGTGTGAATAAAGTTTAAAGTAAACGGAAAACTTCATGAAGGAGAATTGTAACCATAGCAACAGCAAACATTGAAACATTTCGACAAAATTAGTTAATAACAACATCTTCAAGCTAAAGTATTTAATACGTCTTAAGAATAATTAGATTGTTTACCCACTCATATGCTCTCAGCTATCGCAACCTTGTAGTGAAAATATAAGTGTACATACGTTGCAAGACAATCCGGATGTTGCAGTTACACACTGATTATTTTACTTAGAGACTGTCCATAAATTGCGTCACACGAATTTCATGGTTTTTTTTCCAGCCTCCCCGCCCCCTTCTCAGTCACAAGTTCCCATATTCATGTTGCCCCTCTAACCCCCCCACCCCCCGATGTAGTATCTATTATATCGAAAGTTTTAATTTACAACTTGATTAACACAGCACTTCCAATTTATTCCTTCTTGATTTTTTAAAATAATGTTAGACTATAAGACAAACCGGGTAGTTTCGTTCGCGTTGTGGATATTTCATTATCTCAAGTTGTCAACACTGTAGCATAACAGATAATGTAGAGGAATGTGATCTTCCATACACAACGACTCATAGCGTAGCTTAAATATGAACCTCTGAACAAGTTTTCACCAGATATAGTACAGGCTCAGATTTTTTTTTTTCGTTACTTGAGCTTATTTTATAGGTTTATTTGAGTAGTTCGGGGGTATTTATCACGTGGCGCGAAGTTTGTATATGTCGTTAGTAGAAACTGTTGCAACAGAGGGAAGAGCCGCCGCCTGTAGTCACCTGAGCCAGGTTGAACCAGATCGAGAAATTTGAGAAAATTTAAAATTGGAGTCAGTGGCAGAACAGCAAAACCTTTCGTCGTACAGCAGTCTGGTAGCGTATATGGCTGCTCCACATGTTGAGACGGAGCGGATCCAAGTCTTTTACATCGAGTTGTATGGTAGCTGAAGTCTTTCGTCTTTTTATTTCAAGGGGAGTAAGTGTAGGTTACTAATAGGGTAATGTGGCAGAGAAAAATTAAGTGCAGCCGAGTTTTGTATTGTTTCGCCGTATCGTCTTTCAAAGTGCTTAGGGACTCTGAATTTTATCCGAGACCAAGTATAAACTTGTGTCTAAAAGCAGTGCTGCCAGCCACGTGGCTTTGAGTATCCGTAGATGGCCGCTAAAATTTTCGTATATTGGGCACAAATATCCGGAGACTCACTAACTAAGAGACTGAAGCAATAATTATTGAAGAGAGAGTCAAAATTAAGAATACTTTTTATTTCCAGGTCTTTAAAATTCGAAATACAAGATAATATTCTACATTGAAAGTAAGAAAACATGTTTTAAACATCGTCACTTTCATCACTGCTGTTTTTTATTTATTTAAAGACCATACATTTTCTTTGTTGACATTAAATTTTGCACATCTTCGGTAACAGGAAATGTTAAATACTGCGATTACTTTGATTCTCGGATATTGGTTAAGCCTTCTCGGAAAACACTTTGTAAGCCGTGCCAACGAGCGTGTTACCGTACATAAAGAGTGCCCCGAAAGTTCTGTATTACGGTCTTTTAAGATCTATAAAATCTATAACAAAACAAAATAAGAGCTTTATTTCAATCGCTGGTTCACACGAGCGGTTACAAGGAAAAGATTCACAATTATTAACAATTCTGTAATGCATTAATACTATTCGATCAAATTAACAAAACACCAATATAAGAAAAAATCAACGAAAAGTAAAAAATAGCAAAAATCCGTAGATACTTTAACACAATCCGAAAATCCTAAATATTTATAAAAATCCGAAAAGGGCGGAGACTTTTAATGTGGAGATAACGAAATAGCTCCATCAGTATTTAAATGCGATTAAGCAGAGCTTATTTCGGATTTAAATTGTTCGTTTCATTCCAGAAAGATAGATTCACTTGGGGAAAAAGTGAAGATTTTAAGACTGCACTACATCTAATATAAAAGATTTAAATAGTTTGTTATCAGTTAATGAAGCGACATTATTTACTAGTATTTAGAGGACTGAAGATGATTGGATGTGTTACTTTGTGTGAAATATTGTGACGAGATTAAATTGTTGAGGGTTGCGTAACACGTACGCATCTATTAAAGGGAAGATATTTAGGGCTTCTTTAA
This sequence comes from Vandiemenella viatica, assembly GCA_031002005.1. Taxonomy (NCBI): domain Eukaryota; kingdom Metazoa; phylum Arthropoda; class Insecta; order Orthoptera; family Morabidae; genus Vandiemenella; species Vandiemenella viatica. The sequence goes on from CM061920.1 coordinate 376,731,106, forward strand.
GTGGGAATATTTATAGGAAACTTCTGTGGAGTCGTTACGTAGCGGGAAGATAATATTTTGAACAGAATAGTTGAGTCGAAGTGGTGTGATATAACATTATGTGGGGTGGATTTTCTAATTAAAATTTTTTCAGTAAATGTCGATCGGTGAGCCTGCGAGGGAATGAAGGAACAGTTTTAAATATAAAAATTCAGACTTATATGAAAATTTACTTGATTTATTGCAGTAGTTTCAGAAATCCTTTCTGTGAATTTTTTGAGTTTCATGAAACTGAAATGGCCAGAAATCTATCCCGTATGACATTTAACTCTTTAACTGTACCAGGAACTGTAAGAAATTAGGTTTAGTTTGCAGATTCAAAAACGTGGAGACTGTTACACACTTTTTTTTGTAATTGATGTAACTTTACAAAGCTTATGACTGCAGATCTCCCTCATATCACACTTTTGCTGAAACAGTCAATTCCCCTCAACAGTGCAACGTAATTTATAGTTGCTCTCTGGGCTGAAATACAAAATCACAAATAGTATCGTTGATGCTCTAATTAGTTCCAGATTGTGTTACTGTTTACAAGAAACCGACCAGCATAATTTACTTTACCCTTTGAAGTAATTCCTGCCTTCGGGACTGTAAACTTGGTTAATTATTGCAGCGGCTGTACAGTATGTATGCGGTGATCGATCCTTGATGTCCTAGTTGTTGTTTGCCCCAACAGTAGCCTCCTTGATATTATCCTAATGACTACTATTGAAGAGTAAACACGCAACTGCATAATACGATCGTAACCTTATTCTTACTCCCATAATTAATAGCTGTTACAGGAAAACTTATGTTACGCATCCAGTACTGCTATCTGTATAATGAAGAATTTCCCCACATTAATAGGATTTCAAATCATTGTACAGGGTGTAAATTTACAAACGATAAGAGAAAGTGAAGAACACCACAATCATTCAGAACTGCATGAGAATCCGAGGTAAAGTGGTACCAGAGATACATGAAATATTTTTTTATGGCTTTACGCCTCGTCGTCGTCGAGTTCATGAGAGGGGGGAAAGGACTGGGGGCAAGGAACGCAAGAAATTCGGCCTTGGCCTTTTTGAATGAAGCATCCCGGCATTGGTCCGAAGTGATTTGGGGAAACCATGGAAAACCCAAATCTGGATACCCGGACGGGGATTCGAACCCACGTCCTCCAATATGCGAGGACAGAGCGTTACTCTTTATCCACCACACTCGGTACAAGATATGAAAGGACAAAAGGGAGGGTTGGGGAGAAAATATTTATTCCATTTCATAATGTTACAGAAGATGTTATAAGTTTGCACCATTACTTTCGATGCGTGCATTACACCGCTGGAACTTGGATTGGCGGACACGGTTTGGAGCACCTGGATTTCTTGGATTTAGCAGCACAGACGTTTCTTACAACCAGATTCATACAAGTGTTTCATACATAAAAAATTATATGTCCCATAAATCCGGAGAGCGTGGGGGCCAGACAACTGGATCCAACATGCTCAGTCCATCATGAACGGCGCCGCCTAGCGACGATCGGCGACGTATCCAATTATGAACTGCTACGCATTCGTGAATCGTTTTGACACTCTCCACTTCCCGTTAAACGTTGCACCTCTGCTACGGAACACTATGTATATTTGAAGCGATTGTAGAGCGCTGTGTTTTGGAAATTTGTCCCTACAGATATTGAAAATAGAGTTTCTTTTGCATTATTGAGAGAGATTTCATGAGAAAATGATCAAACACCACGTGTTATATGACTGAGAAATCTACGGTCAGATAGTGTGGGAATGGTTGCTTCGTACAGTACAAGCCGTGGCTGATGGAATGTTCCGTTCCTTGTGCATGATTCTCTCTCAGCTCCTATGACATCGTTGTCTACGTGCAGTAAAGCCCCAATATAACTCCGCGTGCAGGAAACGTATTACGTATACAATAGAGTGCCGAGTCATTCGAATTTTTCTTACAGCCCTACAATACATGTGATAATAGTTGAATAATATGAACTACAAATGTTACGCAACGTTTGGAGGATG
>CM061920.1:376734162-376768723 GCA_031002005.1 Vandiemenella viatica
TCTGATTGTGCATTATATTGCGATTACGATGTCTGTCTTCCATTTTCATTGTTATCACTCACCAGAATACAGTTATGAAAACAGGAAACCTGCGTCGGTTAACGTTCGACACAAGCTGAAATCGTCAACTTAGACCTTGATGCACAACGTTGAAGCTAAAGGTAAAGTCTCTTGTGGTCGTAATCAGTGGCGGATCCAGCATTTTGGTTTAGGGGGGGAGGGCTTGAACGGATTTAGTTTGGGAGGGAGCCTGAGTGGATTTCGTTTGGGGGTGGGGCCTTGAGTCGGGGAAGGGTCTCCAAATCTCAAAAATTACGATGTCGAAGCGCGGACGGGCAGACCAAAAAAACTTATTTGGGGTGGGGGGGTGGGGCTTGATCCCCCTTGCCTCCCCCCCCCCCCCCTGGATCCGCTACTAGTTGTAATGATAGTATTTTTATTAGTTGCACAATGCACCCCTGTTGTAGCCGCTTTAACTTAACCCGGTAATCCTATAGGGCAAGGGTTCTCAAACTCATAGCTCCGTGTAACCGTATGAAATTTCCCAAACAATGGCGAATCCCCTTATAAAAACTGGCTTTATTATTATTATTTAAAAAAGAATTTTTGTTTAAAAAAAGTAAAATAGTAACAAAGATCAATATGTTATTAATTAATTTGATAGATGGGCTTGTTTCTTGTCGTAAGTTGAGTCGATTTTAGGAACAATTTTGCTCATTTTCAGACTTAATTCACCATTTTGTGTGTTGCACTCTCGAGATACCAAGTCTGCCATAACGTAAATCTTGTCGTGGACCCCCTACGTTCAATTGGCGAACCGCTTGGGGTTCGCGTACTCCACTTTGGGAAACCGTGTTGTAGGGTATAGAGGATCTACTGTTTAAAGTAGAATCTATGGAACTATGGAATGGTCAGGCATACTTCACATTACACACCAAGGTGTACCATAGGAGAAAGTCGAGCAAAGGGCCTTTGAAAATTCCCGCCATAACAGGGATTCAACGAAAAGCAGTGAAAATAAAGAAGAATAGGGAAAGTAAATGCATCGCTCATCAAATTGATTCACGAGCAAAGATAGTTTAATGTATGTACGGATTATGTTCAGTGCTATTATAATTTGCTTAAAACTGATATGAATTAACATGAAGTGCGTTTACTCATAACATTCAGTAACATATATGATAAAGGATTGGGATTTATTGTAACACATGAGGAAGATGAATAAGTGGTGTGAGTGTACAAGACCTATATTTGTGATGAGGCTTGGAAAGATATTGGTAGAAGAAATAAAAGTAGTGCATGGAAGTGAAGAGACGATCATAGCCACAAGTTGAAACTCGATTTCAGGCACAGAGGAGTGGGAAAATGTTATTTTGTCGGTAAATAAGTCGGGGATTGGAATAAACTAACCGAGCGTGGTGGGTGAACGGTTAACGTTCTGGCCTCGTATTCGGGAGGGTGCAGGTTCGACTCCCCGTCCGGGCATCCAGATTTGGGTTTTTCATGGTTTCCCCAAATCACTCCAGGCGAATGCCGGGATGCTTCCTTCAAAAAGGCCATGGCCGAATTCCTTCCCGTTCCTTGTCCCCAGTCCCATCCCGCCTCCAATGACCTTAGCCGTCGACGAGGTGTAAAGCAATAAGTAAAAAAAAAAAAAAAAGGAATTAACTAACAACGGAACTGTTGAATAGTGTAGTACTAATAAGAATTAAAGATTATAATTCGTATAGGGAAAAAATAGAATTTAAGATAAAAAATAAGAAGAAATCGGTAAATTGGTATTTGGAGAGTTTGGCACCGGAGCATGCGATTTATCATAATTAGAATTAAGTTCAGAAATAAATAAATCTTGAAATATGATAATTCGGTGTTTCCACAACGGTATGTTAAATCATTGGAGGATCATTGAACCAACAAGAGAACCAATAACAAGGAATCTGAATGAATAAATCCTCGGCCTATACTAACAAACCATCCAGACACTCATCTACAAAGACTAATGGAAACCTCTAAGATACAGAATGTGAACAACAAATAAGTACATGAAACTACAACTTCTAATTGTCAACTATACAATATCACTGGATATATTTCTTTCCGTGTCATTTGTCTGAGTATTAGGCAAAGATAACATGTAACTGCACATGGCTGTCACCCTGAAGACGAAAAAATACTATTGCTGGTTTTACCTCACATTATACATTACACGGGTCCAATAATTGTGTTAATCTCTCCTGTTTAAGATTACGTGAAACGGACCCTTCTTCTTCTTCATCTTTGCTACCCGAAGGTTGTGAATGATAGAACAGAGTTGTGACACCCAGTGTGGGCCTCTTCAGGCCTACCCTTCTAAAAGTAAACTTACTGATCACTAGGTTTCTGATAAAAATAGAGAAATATGCAGGAAAATATGACCTTAAAAATGGGTAACTATGACTTAAAATGACAAAATATGACCAAAAATTTAAAGTTACTAATCATCAAACATGGTCATTATACATCATTTATTTTATCTAGTAGTGTCGCTTTCATGTAGAAAGCATAATTTGCTTCCGTGAACTCACTGCACCATTGGGAAATTAAATATTTAATTGAGATATTGACAGACATGCTTCTGCTGCATTGTAGAGATTAAAAGGATGGCGGAATATTACGTTTAGCGAGTGAATAATGTATAACTTTGACTGTTGAATTCTGACCACAGTGAAAATTAATTTTTTCCGCCACCTGTATAGCAGAAGTACAATTCTGTGAATAAATTTCTTAAATTCTTCTAATCTATATCTACTGAATTCCCGGTATTATTAAAAAACTACCAGATTTTTGCTCAAAATATAACTAAATGACCATAAATATCATCGAAATAGTACCAAAACTATATAACTGGTCCGAATATGCATTTATATGCTATATAGTATATAAAATACATTTAAATACAATCAGAAACGTTGAATCAGTGTTTAACTCAGCATTTCAGCTCAAAATGAAGGCAGGGAAAAAATATGACTTGACCTAAATATCCGAACCCTACTGAGCACCATATTTAACATCCTTATCTGGCGAGCGAATCACCTTTGACAGTGTCGTACGACACGCTGCTGAGAGTTTTGAGATGTAGCCAACAACTTGGAGAACGCCAGACGCAGTTGATGGTGTCTCTGTGACCTTGGCAACCAAGCAGATCATGTTTTACTCAAAGAACCTGTTCTTCCGCGTCGAAAGAACTAATACAGAAATTATCGCGAAACTCAAAAAAATCCACCCTGCCTGCGTGTCAGAATTTACGTGATAACTACCAGGGAAATCCGAATGCCTAGCGTTCACTCGTATACTGCGTCGTACGATTGGTAATCCGCGTGCACTTGCAAGGAAACACTCGCTTAAGAAACATGTCACACGGTATCTTGTAAGACAATCTATAAGATAGACATTTTATCGTGATCTACTTGATGGGAAAGGTCAGAGCTTTCTCCTGTTCTGAAAAACACCGAATTTCAATAAATTTACGTCTCGATTCACAAACACTGTGGGTGGTTGTAACATCTTCTATGTGCATTCCAATCACGAACGGCACGAGGGAAGAAGGAATGCATACTGACATCAGAATGGCACTTTACGTTATTGTAATGTCGTAGCAACCCAAACAAGTTGTGAGGAAAACATTTTAGCCAGCATTATTAATACCGAGATAAAAGCATCGTTTATCGCTTACTTTCTCATTATACGAATTATAATTTGTATTCTTCCATTGTTTGAGCTATGATAATTTATCAGATGCTACCGAAAGCTTTCCTATTCCGTTATCCCTGGAACTTTTCCGTTCCATGCATTGACTCTTTGGCCAATAGACATACTGCCCCCATCACCAGTGAATGCCTTTAACACAGTCAGTATTCTCTTCTCCCATCTCGTTTCTTCCAATAAATCCTAACCCAGCCCCTGTAAAATATCGTACACTGAAAGTGTTCTACAGAACTGGCTGACCTTTACTGTACCCATTCAAACCCATTTATTTGATCCTCCTTACTAGGATCCCATTACGCCACCGTTCTCAAGCAAGACTCTGACCAAAGTTTTGTGTTCCAGTTCTGTGAGTTATGAGATACATCCGTTCATCCTATATCAATAGATACAGGCCTTTGAATTATCTCCTTACCATTTCTACAATATGTCCTAACCAACTTAGTTTATTATCGAAAGAAAATACAAATTCTGATTTTGTAAACGTCAGTCAATAAGTGCAAACAAACGAAAAATGTATGGCCTGTATGCCAGAGAATCTTAACCCAACCTCTAGCCACCAATATGAAGAAACAATGTGATTATTAATTCATGAAACTGAGCGTGGTGGGTAAGCGGTAACGCTCGGGCTCGGCAATCGAGAAGACGTGGAGTGAAATTCTAGATTTCGAAATCACGGGATGGTTCCTTTATAAGACAATAGCTTTGCTGCCCATTCCTTGCCCAAATACTATTCCTCTTCTAATACCCTCGATGTCGATGCACGTTTACAGTAGTCTCGGTATGGCTTACTATGGTTGGCGAATCAAATATTTTCCTCTTTGATGTCTGTAGTGTGTCTAGTTCTCTGGATGAGATATTACACCGTATGATCTGAATTTCTTTCGTCGTCTTCCTCTTTCTTCACCTTCAAACGTTTCCAGATGTCTTCATATGTCAAACAGGTGGTATCTCCTGCGTGACCTTGGTGGTTGGGCTTTGCCCATTTGTGAGCTGTTTAACCAGCGGCGTAATTATACCACTGAGGCCCGTGGCAATTTCATCTATTGAGACCCATTTTAGTATTGGATCTCTGCTAGCTCCACTTCTGCCCCTCGCAGCGACAAGAGGCGCTGTATCTTTGAAACGTTGAAGGGGCGGGATCTCTCGGCCTCTGGCCGGGGCCCCTCCCGCTGGGGGTCCGTGAAATTTTGCCCGTTCTACCACCCTATTGCTACGCCATAACATTCATTTGAGATCTCTACATGAAGCAGCTTTATCCACATATTTATTGTTCTCTATATCCCTACTTGTTCATTTATACCCGTTTCAGACGCATATTTTCGAATGATATTAAACGTAGTTACACCATAGTTCATATTTCTAATACGTATAGTACTGTGGAACAGATAGTGGTATTAACCACCTGCCTACCGAAAGTAATGGCGCCTGCTTCTTCCTGGCACTAATGCAGGATGCTACGTATTGGTATTTGGCTGGCTTATCGCTGAGGCTGACATATCCCGGGAACGAGAGCTATGCTGCCACCTATCTGCGAAAGGTGTAACTATGTTCTGTGTGTACTAAGCGTATTTTTTGTTTCTGTAATGTGTAGCTTATGAGGCATCGATTGCGTGCCGTCCTGGCATTCTCCTTCGTGATTGTGCAAAACCGCTGAAAAACCACAATCAGTACGGCCGGTAAACGGGGACCAGAACTCGATCTTGCCCCACAGTACATCCTCGATCCACTGAGCCACACTGGTGGGTACCGAAAGTCATGGAATACTCCGCTAAGAAGTGCAGCAACTGGACATTGCCTGAGCGGAGCTTTGCATGCATTTTGTCTCGATAGCCTACCTGTGATATATGCTGGACCTCTGTACGAAGTACTTTGTCCACCATATCCAAAAAAAGGAATCAAGAGGTACGTATCTGGTAAACTAGGTGTCCATATCATGTGCTGGAATTGTCCACAATGCTCCTCAAATCAATCCCCCATAATCTTTGCCAGACGACGCGACGTAATATTATTCTGGAACTTCCCATCGTTATCGCGACGCAGCGTATTCATAGAGTCACCAAGCTTCTTAGCATAGTGATGTCGCGTCTTGGAAAAGTTCAATTTGACCAAAGCACCGTGTCATATAAGCAGAAATGAAAGGCATGAGAATTTCAGTTCTCCGTGCTACTAAAACTACTAAACTAGATGAATAAAGCGCTGAACACGTATCCCTGCGTATTCATTTTAGGGTTCAGTATACAACACGATTTTTGCTTCCGGCATTACTCATCGAGATCATTAGAGGCGAGAGAGGAAGTGGGCAAGGAACAGGAAGGAATTCGGCGATGGTTTATTGAAGGAACTAGCCCAGCATGCGGCTGGATTGATTTCGGGAAATTATGGAAAACCGAACTTCTGAAAATAAATTTTGATATCTATTTTTAATAAATAAGAGAACCTTAATTTGCGATCTGCCCTCGAATATACCTTCGGAAACCCGCCCACATTATTTTTTAATTCTTATTGCATCGGCAAAGGTTTTGTCAGCATCCGGTATGTGGTATATGTAGCTTAATACAAAGCTCATATTACACGTTTTGTTACAATTTTCGAAATACATTTACCATCTAATTTGTGGGTTACGATGTTTCTGTTTACGAACATATGGATTGAAATATATCTTGGGAGAATATTTGTCGCTACTACTAAATATTACTGTTGACATCTGGCATCAACTTGCTAGTGAGGAAGCAATTCTAGTTCTATTTATAGCTTATGCTCTACAATTGAGGAAAAGCGGTGTGAGATAAACAGGAAACGATTTGTGCTGATGTTTTGGTCGTGATGGGCTCGAGAATGCAGCTTGGGTGAGACGAGAGCATCATTTGGGAATTTCCGTACACAACACATCTCGCAACCTTTACGTTTCCTTTTTCCTACTCGTCGCGTTACGTGTGCAATCATATTTGTGAGTACATAAGCAGTTATTGTAGTCACAATGTCTACCCCGAGTCTGGTACTAATGAGACCCTAGGTTTGATTCCTGATCCATCCATCCACATCTTGCTTTCTGTGGTTTTAAGAATTCACTCCAAATAAATGCGGTGATGATTTCATCGCAATAATCATAGCAGATATCACTTTTCTCTTCATTTCCATTAATCCAGTTACAGCGCGTATCCCAAGGAATAAGTGAGTTTGCATTAATAGGTATGCGCGGTGAATGATCTTAACGTTACTCACCTACAACAAGGACTAGACGAAATCAGTAAATGGTGCAGAAACTATAAAATCAAAATAAATCCTGGAAAATGTGCGGGAATCTATTTCACAAAAAAAGGCCGGAAATAAACAAGAATTTAAAAATTTTGAACCAAAATATCCCCTGGGTTAAAGAGCATCGGTACCTGGGTATATTACTGGATAACAAATTACTTTTTAGACAACATATCATGGATAGGAAAACAAAAGGACTAGCAATTATTTCCAACCTTTCACCAGTATTACGAAGCAGCAACCTACAGTTTAATACAAAAATAAGAATATACAAATCGGTTATTCTCCCATTTTTAATGTATGGATGCCAGATATGGGGGCTGGCAAGCCAAACCAATCTACAACAAATCCAGCTACTCCAGAACAGATGTCTAAGGATGATCCTAAACGCACCCAGAAATACACCAATAGAAACTCTACATAACGAGACAAATATTCCCTTAATTAATACCGAAATATTTAATCTAACAGAAAAATTCCACAAGAAATTGAACGACGCCAGAGACGAAAGAACTGAGTCGATTGGAACGGTAATGCCGAGACGTTGGCATAAGTATAAAGTTCCCCTCAGTATTCTATACCAGCCATCATAGAGCAGCACAGTACGATGGAATTTCAATGAAGATATAAAATCGGCCATTAAGTGCCACATTTGAAATCTGTCGATGGGGTTATGCAGCTATTTTCTAGAAATATGAACGCAATGGAACTGGATAAACAATCCTTTCGCAAACCGTTCCACCGACCATCTATCCATTTCTGACAAAGAAAAACTAACAGAAATTTCACGCAACAGATTCGTTTTGCAGAGCAATTACCAGTAAATTTTTACTACTATTTGGCACGACATACCTCAGTGAAAGCGGATTTTCTGACATGACAAAGATGAAAACCAAACATCATGACCGCCTTCAAATCGAAGTGATTTAAGATCGACGTTCAGTAAACAGCAACGAAACTTTTCAGATGTATGCAAAGAGAAATTTTACACATTTGTACCCTCAAACTTGACTTTTAATTATTATTGGAATTGCTATGATAACATTTTTGGACATTTGTTGATTTTTTGTGAAGTTTGTTATTGGATAAAAATTTAATAAATCTTAATTTTTTATTTATTTATCATTTCAGCTGTAAGTAGTACACGACGTTGAATTCTTTCTTGTAGTGGTACTCGAGAAAAACTAATTGAGGACCGCCGACCTTTAGTGATTTTTGGTAAACATGTAAAACCGAAATCTGAATGGGCTGATGGGGATTTGAATCCGCGTCTTACGAATGTCAGGCCCAAGATTAACGCTAACTCACCGGGCTCGGCACAATACATACAAATAAAACTTAATTACAGTCGTATATGAAAAAAGTATTTTTTTTTATTAAATACTAGCAGAGATCCCGGCGTTGCCCGGTAGAGTTGGCGTAGATTTACCCATACACTGTTTTTATTCACGCAATGAGAAACTTGTACAAAGTTTTATACAATTCGCGACATCCATTTCCGGAATTAAAGCAAACCTAGATTCACCCCCACCTTACCATGAAAGGAGTTGGTTGAAGTTGATTTACCCGTATGCTATTTTTATTAGTCCAATAAGATTCATGTATACCCAGCTTCATTGATTTCGTACTGACCATTTCCGGTACTAAACTAAACGGTGATTTAGCAGCACAGTTCTAAGAAAGGGGTGGTTTGGTTGATTTGATACGAAATGTCAGTTTTCATTTTAGTCCAGGTTACATTTCAACCTAATTACAGCTAATGTTTTTTTTTATTATTTTTTATTTTGATAATGGCTTTTGTCTTCGAGGCCATACAGACAACTCTAGTGTATTTCGAATCATCCAGTGTATTTGAGGTTGTTCAAGCTTCACAGTGTATCATTTTCCAAGTTGCTCGAGACACAACACGATGGACATGACATAAAGACAACGCATACACTAAACACCCATGCACTCTGCCGGACTCGAATCGGCGACCTTCGGCAACACTCTAACCCTACGCTACCGACGCCGGCTACGGATAATGTTGCTGCTCGGAACTATTTGTGCATTCCGTGTATGTCGACCAATATTTCCTCCTCGTCCAACGAAGACGTGGCATTGTTAATAGCTTTTCGGGTTATGCCGCGCTTCAGAGATACTGTTTATGTTGACATACGAACAGTTGCTATGTCAACTGTCGCCAATGCTCGCCGAGGAAAAGGCCGCTATCTTCGTTGATGATTGGTGTGGGGAGAGGGGTGGACTTTTGCAAATCAGATTGTTAATCTAAACCATCCTCGAATTAACTTAATCACACACACAAAATTTCATAAAAATCAGTCTAGCCGTTTAGGAGGAGTTCAGTGACATACACACGGGTAGAAATATATATGTATAAAGATGTAAATTCGACATAAAAATGTTGACAAAGAATAAAAGATTGAATTTTTTTTTTTCATGGTCCTTGATACGAAACGGCGTTGCAGATATGAGTCAATTAAATAGAATATGATTTTAATTATCTTTACATAATTTTCATGTTATTACAAAAAGTATATAATTATTATCGGATTTTTTTTCCGCCTGCTATGAGGTATCTTTATTATAACCAGTTTATAGTACCGACATCCCGCTAGAGGTAGAGCAACATGATTTAAAATTTTAAACTTCACTAACTCTTCGAGCACCCTTGTTACATGGTTGCAGACTTTACTACACCACAATACTCCTTTGGTTTATACAAGCAGCAGGTGTTAATAGCAGCAAACTTTCAACCGAAGTGAAGACACAACGGACAACGTTCCCATACTTACCTGTATATTATAGGAGAGCGTTAGCTGACAATCAGAACTGCTCTGTTGTCCTACTCTTTATGCATAGCCAATCGCACTTCACTTTCGACTTTCGCACAACTCCTCATTGAAAGTACTGACTGACGTTCGTATGACTTCTAAGTGTTCAGGAGAAGACGCGCCACATACATAAACGTAATGACATAACAGACTTTAGTCAGTGGCGGATCTAGGATTTTTCCGAACCGGGGCAAAACCTTCACGCTGGCGCCCCCCCCCCCTTCCACCCCCTAAAGAAAACACCACACACAATCAGAATACATAACGCACGAGCCACAATGGACTAACAATTGCAGTCCGTAGGCCCTAGCAAAATTTACACTAAATGTTCCTACAACTTCACTTGTCAAGCATTCATTTCCGCGAAAGAGTCTATACCTTCGTCAAAATTCGTTTCATAAGCTTTTCTATTTTCGATTGATAAGATCGCGAGGCTAGAAAGACGTTGCTGGCTCATTGTTGATTGCAGGTAGGTTTTTATGATTTTTAGTTTACTAAAACTCCGTTCGCAGCTTGCGGACGTCGTTGGTAACGTGCAGTATATTCTCAGAGCTATACAAATATTAGAAAAGGCTTCCTGCAAGTCATTTTTACACATGTGTTGCAACAATTGGAATGGACTAATTGTCTCATCGATTCCAATTAAAAATGTAGCTTGTTGTGTAAACACGGCAAGTTCTTCGCATAAATCAATTGCGTTCAAGTCCTTGGAGTATCTGCTTGATAGAAGGACTCCATTTTTTTGGAGAACTTCTGTGGACATATTTACCAACGTGAGGCCACCAAGGAAGGCAAAGTTTTCATTTAGTTTTATTGCACTTTCTACCCTTATTCCTATTTCTGTTAAAATGCTGTCAAAACAACTTTTATATCTTTGGAAAACAGCTACGGGGTCTAATGCTTTTGATTCGACAACGTAGATTTCGTCGTTTTGCCTCTTTCGTTTGGTAATTCGTTTACTTTTGAGTATCGAAACGATCCCCAATTTTTGTGCTACAGGTGTAGCTTCTTTGATACAATATTCTATCGGCTTTAGTCTGATTTCTTGCAATATGTTAATAAGCCCTTTCATTAGTGACACAGAACGCGAAAGAATTATGTCCTCTTTTGTATTTCCACGTTTACTCCATTAATTTCTAGAAGAAGATTAGCCCAAATTGTTAATTTCAGGATAAATTTAAAATCCAATACATCATGTAAGAGATGAGCGGATTCATGCTTAGATTCTGCAGCCAGAGAAGATTCTTCAATTTCCTCCGGTGTTTTGACAACTTCAGGTAAATTATTCAATAGGGCTGTAACAGCAAGGTGTTTGGCCGACCATCTTGTCTGGCTACTACCTTTTAAGTTGGTTTTTGTACATTTTTTTATTATTTCCCACCGCATAGTGGATTTAACGAAAATGCAATAAAGTTTTTGTACAAGTCCAAATAGACTAAAAAAAATATTATATTGTCTCGTCCTGCATAAGACTGTAAGCGAAAATAAGCTAGTAATCCAAATTTTTCTAAAAACAATTTATATTTCAACTACCATAAAAAAACTGGTATTTTCAGGAACGTTCTGGACTCGCATTCGGGAGGACGTGGGTTCGAATCCCCGTCCGTGCATCCAGATTTGGGTTTTCCATGGTTTCCCCAAATCACTCCAGGCGAATGCCGGGATTCTTCCTTCAAAAGGCCATGGCCGAATTCCTTCCCGTTCCTTGCCCCAGTCCTATCCCGCCTCTAATGACCTCGCTGTCGACGAGGCGTAAAGCCCAAGCAAAAAAAAAAAATTTCAGGATATGGTTGCTTAACAGCCTATTCCCTAAATACGTTTTCGGAGTGCTTTATTGTAGGTATATGCCTTGAGAAACGGCGGTATATGATAATAACAATTGTGATATGTGTTCAGTCTGCCAGTAAAGGCCGCTGCCAGGCAGACCTCACACACAACGCGCCTGCACGCCGCGATACATATACGACTCCAAACAGGCGCAGAGGCATCAAAACAAACCAGGAAAATAAATAGAATCATCTAGAGGCTAAGTGGGACCTTTTCTTACAGAGGTCGCCGTACTACCACACAACGGAATTCCTGCGCCAGGCCGCCCATATAAGCGTAGCCGGCCGCTCCACCGACAGTTCCGGCCTGACCGCTGAACCAGCGTCAACTACAGAAGACCACCGGAAGTTCGCGAGAAGTAGAAGCCGTCACTCTACCCCGGATCAGGACCAGGCTAAAATTCTCGACGGTCTTCTGATAACTGTACCCACATTTGTTTATTGTTTACCAGTTGTTTTGTGTACCGAGTAATAAACCTCAAGGAACCGTTAAGAGTAGTTCACTACAATATGTTTGGTTCATAATCTATACAGAGGTAAGAAATAAGGCCCATATAAGTTAATGATCAGAAATTTTTCCTCGGATTGACAAAGGATGAGAAACGCTGAGATACTTGATAATGATAGATTCTTCCTTACATGTTAAAGGTTCGTTTCCAGTATTAAATATTTAAACTCGTTCATCACAAAAGTAGATATTAAAACAAAAAAACTGGGCTAATCACTCGAACGCAGCTGCAAGAATGCGAACATCAGATGGCATAATTTATAAATCCAAGAATATCGGGAGTTCCCGCTAAAAAATGACGGATTGAATTCAATTCCATGAATAGAGCTAGCTTTGTTTTAAGGCCGCTCTGTCACAGAACAATGAATTTTCCGTCCTTTCAAGTTGCCGCTTGACCTAAAAAAAAGGGTCGGCAGCACATGAATATTTCGCCCTGGCGCTTATAAAAAGATGCCACCAATACATGATTTTGGCGCCCCCCTTAAGTTGTCGCCCGGGGCAAGAGCCCCGGTTTGACCCCCCCTAGATCCGGCACTGACTTTAGTACAAACCATAGTAATAGACCCATTACGTGCATACATTCGGTTTTTGACATTACTTCAGACATATCTTACAGCATATTCAACGGATAAAAACCATACGCATTGGATTAACTAAAGTGTTTACACTAGATCTTTTAGATTTAAATGATAATTTATTCTATACAGTGTTTTTTATCTTAAGATGACATGTTTCGGTATTTCTTGAGCAAAAATATTCTTATTGCTGATTTTTTTTATTATTATTAAAAGTGAAGTTAGTGTTAGATTTTTTTCGAGAATCCTTGAAAACCTAGCTACATTAGTAGACTATTATATCAGACAAAACGGTCTTAGGAACTTCCTGGCATTCCCTGTGACCAGAATACGCTTCCATGTTTGTGTGTTAAGCGAATCTTTATAGCTAGCATTCTGGCCTCGCATTCGGGATGACGGCGGTTCGAATCCCCGTCCGGGCATCCAGATTTGGGTTTTCCATGGTTTCCCAAATCACTCCAGGCAAATGCCGGGATGCTTCCTTCAAAAGGCCATGTCCGAATTCCTTCCCATTCCTTGCACACCATCCTTTCCCGTCTCTAAAGACCTCGCTGTTAGAGAGACGTTAAGCATATATATATATATATAAAATCTTGATAATCACAAAAAATTTTGTCAAAAAAAAAAAAAAAAAATTGCCTCGAATATTGTTCTAAATTGGCTGACTTTTTGCAACTGAATCACTATAATTTAATTCACTGTTCACGGCGACACTAGACCACTTCAGATTGTTCTCTCTTGTTCCTTTCTTGGCTACTCTGTTAAATAAATTGTGTGAGTGGTTTTAGCCAGCGAAAGAGTAACATGAAGCATGATAAAACATAACCAAAAAGCCATTTGAATATACTGCCAAATGTTTGTAAAAGACATGCAGTTGAAACAATGCCCGCTTTTATGAGATCTGAAATGCGAGCTTCCCTCCCGGAGATATCACCACTGTTGCAACGATTTAAACATCTCTGTAGCACTGAAGGACAACTGGTTTTCTTACGCCATCCTTCACACCGCCTCCATTCAAATCTAATGAACAACCAAACGTTGAAATGGCACCATGTCAAAAAAAAGGGAGTACCAAGGATCACATTTTAGAGGACATGCATGTCCTCTAGTTTACAATTGTAGGTAAATATAAAATTATGATTTATCAATTGTAATAAAAGTTGTGAATATTAGATATTAATTGTAGTTTGGAAACATTTTGGCTGCAAGGAGTAAACTGGGCGACATATACTCGCCGTCAAGACGATTATTAGAAGGGGCACAGATGATGATAGCTAATTGGAATGGTTAGTAGACAGCGAAGAGCTGCGAAAGTTATTATGCAAATAGAGTTTAAGTGCGAGAAAGCCGAGTTGTATAAAAGTAATTACGACGGTGGTCAAGGAAAATGATATATTTATGTTGCGTTCAGCGCAATGTGTATCAGACACGAAATAAGAGTGTGAATAAGTGTAACTTGGAAAGTTTATTATTGGTAGGTGAACTGATGGTTTTCCTGATCTAAGAGAGAAAGAAATATGAGAGTAAGAAATTATAACCATTTTGAAGTGAAACGATATGCGTCACAGATCACTCTGTGTTTGAGATAAACACTCCATTAAAGAAATACGAAAATCACACTACAACTCTTTCGTTTTATTTCTTGATTTCGGTTATTTATTTCTTAATTTTTTCTGAAATGTTACAAATTAAAATAAACGGAATTTATTTATTTTACAACTATATCAATTCTTGTTTCACGGTTATGCCAGATGAGCTATATTTTATAATTTAATATGATATAATTTGCTTCTAGTTCCTTCCAGGCTGATCGATCTTGAGCAACTCTCTTCCAGTTCACGCCTGTTACTCATCGTATTTCCCTGTCCTAACGATCCGGGGGCCTCCCTCTTACTCTTTTCAGGTCCCTTGGCATCCAATCCAGAACTGCCATAGTCCATCTATCGTCTCTTTTTCGAGCAAAAACCTATTGCCATTTTTGGGTCATCTCTTTTTTTAAGAGACTATTAATTTATTGCTATTATTTTTTTATCTTAGAATAAACGGAATACGTGAGTCAAATGTGATAATCATAAGTAATATTAAATTTAATGTAAACATCTTTATACTCTGGAATATACTCATCAAAGGTGACTATCACTCAACTACTGTTTGGATTGTGTTTATAATGTTTTTTGACTTTGGATATTTAGCTTTCCGATATTTAGTAAAATAAAATAAACCGAAAACGTTAACGAAACCAGAACATCATAGATTAACGGAATTATGACATTTAATTTACAGTAAACATATTTATGTCTAGTGTTGATTTTAAAATCTGATAATCACAAATTAACATATCCATTAGCGTAACGAAATTGTGGTTTTTAATTTACCGTACTTAACATTAGTATTAAAACCTGATAGCATTTAGTTTACAAGGTTGGCTAGCGTGAGATTTACAGTATTGTCTTTGTCTCTGAGAACTGTTTCCGAAGAGAGTAGTTGCAGAGATATCGAATAGTTCAGTGTTGTAGACAGTCATGGTGATTGTTTGTGCTTCACACTAACCCAAAATATTATTTCACGTAATTTCAGCGAAGAGCAGTGATATAGAACGTAAAGTTGCATCGTTAGCAGCTGGAGGTGAGGATTGGTTTGACGCAGTGTGTACCAACCTACGCGTCTTGCCACATTCTGGAGGACGCTCTTCTGCCACCACTTTCACATAACTAACTCCCTTCACATAAACAAAGAGAAGGACTTCGGCTTACACAATGCTTCACTGTGCCCAGGACAATACGTTGCCTGTGTGCGAACGGGCGTCAGGCAAAAACGTTCTTTAATGTAACCATTACTTTCCCCGTGTTGCGGCGTTTGCACCTTTCTTGTTTGGGCTCATAAAAGTGATGCAAAGGAAGTAAAACCTGAAACAAACCCACAAGTGTAACTGTTAATGTTAAGGCACCACCACACTGTGTCTGGGAGGTTAGTTCTGGACTCCACGTCCTGATTGAGGTTTTTAGGCGGTTTCCCGGTATAATCGAGGCGAATGCTGCACGGCCCCAATATCCGCCACATAAACTACACATTTCACTAATAAAAACACACTTATCATACAGGACACAACCTAAATATTTACCAGACAGATGACAACACATTAATTCCACCCTTATGCCCCGGCTACACGCTCCGTCTTGCGTGCGCTCTTACCAGCACAACTACTGTAGTTTCCTCATGCAAGATGGAGCGTGTGGACGGCAACACGGTAGAGCGTGCAAACTAGAAAGAAAAACTGCTTGTGCAATCGTTGAGTTGCTAAAGATTTGACTGCACAGTTTTTGGTTTCGCACAGTTTTGTCAACAGATATCTATGAAATAGATATATTCAAAGGAATTTGTAATTCAGTTCATAGAATTGTACAAATAGTTGCCGGCATTATGGAAGATTAAATCCAAGAAATACTCTGACAGGGGGGAAAAAATAACGAAATTTATCTTTTAATTACTGAAAAATTAAAAGAGATATGTATACTATGTGTAGTTAATTATGCATAAGTACCTTCACTGTAATACAAAAAAACTATTTTTGAATGGGTAAGTACAAGTAATTTAGATTTATAACAATTTTTACATTGTTATGTATTATTTACATTATCATACGCAATATTTTTATCGTTTTTCAAAAACTTTATATTTATTGCAATTCAGGTGGAACCAAATGCAACAAAGGACATGGCGACAAAAAAAAGTCTTTGAGGAGTTGTCGCAAAAAAATGAACAGTCAAGAATTCTCTCTAGTCAGGTGTCGGTACAGAAAACATTTGTCAGGTGTCGGTACAGACACCCATCGTTATGGTACTTCACCATTCTTCCGGATCTTTTCTCAAATCTTCATTAAGTTGATATGAGAATGTATGTTTCTCCGTAAAAACCTCTTTTTACTCCACTTACTCCTACGGCGTAGCTTACGTGACTGTGGTTTCTTTATAAGCAAACAATAAAATAATGCTTCCATTAAAAAAAAAACCTCTTCTGTGGGCCACATCGTCACAGACTCACCACTGTCGACACATTCGGATTCGGTTTGCACAAGCTTACCTGTACCGTGTGGCCACTCTTCCCTGTTCCGTCTTTTTGTACAGTTTTGACTCGCAGTTTTACCTGCACATGCAAGACGGAGCGTGTAGCCGGGGCATCAGACTAAACGCTCGATATCGAAAAAATGTAGTTAATTAATCAAATTTAATTGTGATGGAACAACGCTCAGGAGGAAATTTCCCTACACAACCATTTTCCCTCTTTCCTGAATCAAACTACTTTTACCCTTTACAAATTTTAACTTTAAATTGATTCACCGTTTTTGGTAAATTATTTATCAATTCTCTTGGTAACTTATTTTAATCTTTGACCTCCTTACGTACGAAAGAGAATCTTCACACACCCTTGCACCTGAAATAGAGTGCCAGCTTGTGGTCATGGTCATCTTTTCCCTTCCATGCATTACTTTTAATTCTTACACCAATATCTTTCCATGCCTCATCACCAATACACAACTTGTACATTCCCATGGCTCTCTTCACCCTCCTTCTGTCTTGCAATGGATCCCATTTCAGCTCTTTTAACATATTCGTTACTTTTTTTTTATCTGCTTTACGTCTCTCTAACAGCGAGGTCTTTAGAGACGGGAAAGGATGGGGGGCAAGGAATGGGAAGGAATTCGGCCATGGCCTTTTGGAGGAAGCATCCCGGCATTTGCTGGAGTGATTTGGGAAACCATGGAAAACCCAAATCTGGATGCCCGGACGGGGATTCGAACCGCCGTCTTCCCGAATGCGAGGCCAGAACGCTAGCCGTTACACCACCACGCTCGGTATATTCGTTACTGACTGTGTTCTACTGTAATTTCCAGAGACAAATCTAGCAGCCCTTCTTTGCAATCCCTCCAACTCCTGTATTTGATACCCAAAATGTGGGTCCCATACTACACCACCAACCCAATTCTTTACTTCTCTGGAACATCCTCTCATCACTCACCCCAACAAGTGAAGAATTTTGAAACATTTTCCTACTACTTGTGTGTGTGTTGCCCAGTTGAGCTTATTACCAAATGTTAAGCCAAGATATTTACATTTCAAGTCTTCAACAAGCAATTCTTAGTTACAATCGTGTTGGAGCCTCCATTCCTCTCTATTGGTTCTCACCATCTACCTGTCCATCAGAAAGAGAGAAAGCCACCAATAGATTTTCTTGGCTAAATGGAGAACTTGCAGACTACATACTGTTTGTGCATCTCAGTTAATAAGTGAATAATAGCATTCAGATTATATTTTTCAGTCAATGAACATTGGGAAGTGAACATAAAATATTATGTGTAAACCCATGATCTTATTTTAGGTACGGTGACGTGTCTGGAATAGGTAGGTAAAAACTGACTTATTCTGATATATTCTTTGTATTCGATCATTTATGGACCTCTTAAGACCGATTTCAACCCTACATTTATTGCGCAGAGTCTGAAATTGATATTTTTTAATTTTTTAAAAAAATTTATTTTTATTTTTTAAAGGGAAGAGCGGTCTGGTAGCTTGGTGGTTAAAGCGCTTGCTTTCAAACCGTTCGAATCCCGGTAGGCGCAGGAATTTTGAGAATTGTTTTTGATCATATGAGCTATGCCAGGACGTTCCGTGGTTCCACGTTAAACTGTAGGTCCCCTCCAACGGCTAATAAAGGCTTAACGTAGTCTGAGCTGGCCCAAACGAACAACATGACTGCGTGATCTGAGCTGGCTGGAATATGAACCTGAGCTATATTTGACCCTAAGGGTTTGCTCTGCAAAATCGAATAATTTTTGTTGAGTCAGAAGGGACTTGCGTGACATAGTGCGTCTCACGGTGTAGGAGATATCTCCGACTACGAAATGGTAAATATGTTGTGAAGGATATAGTTGAAATATTATAACTCAGTGATAAAGCACCTGATTTGAAAAACTGCATGGTAAATACAGTTGATTTTACATGGATTTAACGTCATCTTTACCTCGAAAAAACTGCTTTTATGAGAATGAATTATGCGCTGCGATTGCCAGTTAATTCTGATCATCTGAAGAAATTCTCACCAACAGTAGCAGAAGGTGGATGTGCTTAATTCCTAAAAACCAGATCATGTACCAGTGGTATGGATTAAATTCCACACATCTCCGTGGATAATATGGAGTGTAGATGGTGGTTACGCCACTTGCTCAGATGTAAAATCTTGCATACGCCGACTTCTTTTTTGGAGAGCAATGCTGTACTGAGCCTGGAGCGCGAGCAGTAACGCTCGGAACTGCCATTCGGAGGAAGCGAGCTCGAATTCCCACCCAGAGATTCTGATCTCCAATTTTGGTGCTTTCGCGGAAATCTCTCCGATGTCAGGATGGTTCCTTTAAAATGTCATGGCCAAATTCCTTCCCGCTCCTGGTACCCAGTTCTTTCCCACCTCTAATGACCTAAAACTTAAGTAGTGAAAAGTTAAATTTGTTAAAGTTACTGTATTATTTTTGCGCAAAAATCATACAATCTAGAAATAAGACTATAGTTTTCATGTAATATTTACGGGCTACATATCAATGGAAATTAGAAAAGCCAGAAATAAAAAGAAATTAAATTTTTATGGTATTTTCGCAAAAAAATTTACAAATTTTGGAATGAAAAAATTGATCCAAAGATTTTCATATTCAGTGAGTTGCCGGCTTTCTGTTTGTAGCAATAAATATTATCTGAGCATATTATTTTCATTTAACCCCCCTGTAATTATTTTCATCCCATATTTTTTCCATATTTTACGGTATAATCATGTTTAGGGTAGTAAGAACTAAAATAAATCGCAGTTACTAGCAAGGGCGTATCCAGGATCAGAACTAGAGGGGGGCAGGAATTGAACTAGAGGGGGGCAACTCATTTTGGTTTCGAGGAAGTGGGGTGGGGGACTGAAATATGACATTACAAAATCAAACTCAAACCTATTCAGGAAACTATTTTTATCATTGATTAATATAGTAACCCAACTACTTAATCTAAGGACCTACTATGTAGTTAATTAAGATCGTAAGTCAGTTAGTTTTTTATGTAAACATTAATTGTCTCGGATTTTCAATTTCAATAATTTTGTTTGTCAATATCTCATGGTGTTCTTTCACGAAATTTCGATGCACACTCATCAGACAAAATCCAGTCAATCTTTCTCTCCCAAAGTGGTCCTGAACTAGTTCTTCACTCGTCGAAGCGTACTGAAGGCAACTTAATTTTTCTTCTAGGGGGGGGGGCAGCAGCCCCCCTCTGCCCCTCGCTGGATACGCCCATGGTTACAAGTGACTATGTTAAAGGATTTAGAATTTATGAAGTTGAGTGAGGAGGACAAATGATTATTCCATATTTTAAGTCAAATCCGAAATTTCTAAACAGTGAAAATTCCATTGAAATGCTTCAAACTACGAACAGTATCTCCTTAAAAATAATATATAGTTTACTAGTATAAATTCTTCCGTCTCACATTTCATAATTTCGTGAAGGCATGTCCGCAATTCGCAGACGTACAGAAAAATCTGTTTCGAGAAGTCGCAAAGGTATTTTATCGCCAAAATAACGTACAGTGACATAAAAAAATAATTAGCGTTATATTGTTAAGAATTTAGGTTAGATCTCTTACGAGATCGGATAACAAAACGTTTACTTGTTTCAAGTAACGCACAATGAAAAAACTACAGGCGTGTACAATCTCTGGCTAGGTTTCGTTAAAATAATATTAATCTTCGAAAGCCGCAGAATAGATTTTAAGCAAAATCGTAAACTTTCTAGACATATTAGTGTGATCAATCTCTGGAAAAAATTGTATTAATAATCTTTAACGCATGTCTGTTTGGTTCTGGAATGGCTTATCATTTCTTGCTTCCTTCTCAGGTCACATACAGACATAAGTTATACCGCATTTTTTAAGCTGAATCATAAACTTTTATTCAGAGAAAAACCCATTTAAATGTGTTCGTTTTTTTTTTCGTGATGACGGTTCAAAGAAACAGACCCGGTTCACTTACAGATTTATTTAAATATATTTGCTTGAAACTGTACGCGTGGCCTGCATGGAGAGAAAGAGGGGACAAAGGAACAGTAGGCTAAGGGAGCGTCCACTAATGACGTGAGGTGAAATAGGGGGGGAGGGGGACCGGCGAAATCTCACGAAAACTCACCAAGGGATAATTCCGGGAAAACACCTCACGTCATTAATGGACGCCCCCTAATGGTCAGATTAAGGTAATCCGCAATATGACCTTGGAGTGGCTAAGTAGCTGATGGAAGGAACGCGGCATGCCGCTAGGGTGACGTGGTGGGGATGGTACAGTGCATTGCGAGTTGTGTGGTGGGTGCGTGGCCAGCCTGCAGAAAGAGACAAGTGGCGACTAACGCCAGTGTGGTTAGTGGCTTGTGTGTTATCCGAGTGAACGTGGGGGTCTGACGGCAAGTAGAAAATGGAATCATCGCTTCGGACGACTGCGCGCTGCAGACTCGGCGCCTTCTGCTAAATGATAACCCGCTGATATGGTGATTACCGCAAATCATTAGCGTATTGATCAACACAGTGTCGTCATAGAGAAAATCTCATTTTCCCGCCCCGCTGAGCTTAACATATAGCTGGACATATAGAAAACCCTGAGAACTCATGTGAAATGAACCCATTGTTGCGTTTCAAGATGTTTGTTTAATTATGTCATGTTATTGTTATAACATCTGATGAAGAATAATTTTGTAACAAACGTTTATTAATCTCAAATGTAGGTACAACGGTGTTGTTAATGTGCAAATCAATACCCTCCTAATATACAGATGTGAATTTTCACACCATAGCAAGTGGAACGCACCTGCACAGTGGTAGCTTGTAGCAGGTGTCTTATCCTGCGAAGGACAACAGGGCGTGCTTGTTGACGAGCGAGACGGCCACTTTCGCGCTAAGAGCTTCGTCTGTGTCAAGGCTGTTCCAGCGCCGGACGCCACACTGTTTTCTCCCGCAGGAGATCCCCGGACCAGTGAAACCGTCTTCTTGCTTTACTCATTGTGACAACGCGGCTTCTTTGCTCGTCGCATACTTTCTACTGCATTCAATAGGGTGTGGTTTCGGTAGATTTACATTCCGAGCGCATGTTCGGCAGTTTTTCGGCGCCTCTCGCAATTTATTTTCTCCAGCTATTCCAAGCACATAGACGTCAGTGCACTGATTCCCAGCATCTCTGGATAAGGAATTTCTATTTCAGCAAGTTGTTAATTCATGTCTCCCTATTAGTCTTAGTGAAAACACTGAAAGAATTTAAAATTAAATGTCGTAAAAGTTAAAGGTAGAAGTGTGAGAAATTACACTCAAAGAATTTAAAATAAAAGAAACAGAAAATTGAAAATAGTGTGTGTGCTACATCGCAATTAAATTAAATTAATTAAAAGAACATTCGGGAATGTGATACAGTACGTTATATTTTAATTGATTGCGTTGTTAGTTTCATTTTACAGCAGATTTTGGTTTATCCGATAATGTGTCACTTATTTTAAACACTGATCGTATATTTTTCTGATGGGTCATGCTTTCTTCCAGAACTGCAGCGTGAATCTAAACTTTTTATGGTCCAGTGCACAAATGGAAACGGATCCTAAGGATGTAGCATCGCTGTCTGACATAGGCCTCTGAATCGCAACCAAACAAATTTTAGACTTTAAATTTCAATATATTAAGCTTTCCTTGATCCATAACCGAACATCATTGCGTAGTAAAATTAAATTAATCCAAAAGAAGTTAAAGTATCGATTTTTTTATTTTTATCGCAACGTGTGCCGCTTAAATTATAAGAGCGTATCAATTATGGAAATTGTGGACGGGGGAGTGAGCGGAACGCTCTAGCCTCGCATTCGGCTGGTGGTGAGTTCGAATCCCCGTTCGGCCATTCAAATTCTCGTTTTCCTTGGTTTCCCACAGACACTCCAGTCGAATGCCGGTACGGTTCCTTCCATGGCCAAATTCCTTCCCGTTCCTTGCATCAATCCTCTCCCGTCTATAATGACCTCAATGTCGGAACGTAAAGCCAAAAGCAAAAGAATGGAAGCAAACAATTTTTTCGTTTTTTTGTTTTTATTTCGCTCGAGAACCTGAGTGACTATTAAACTTCTCGATTTTAAAATTATTAGTTACCAGGTCTAGGCAATATCCACATCATGAATTTAAGCAACAGATACTAAGAATACTTTCTTCTAAAGCAGTTCTTAAGTTACGAGCAAGACGACGAAAAGTCGTTTATTTTGCTCTATGTTAATTCTGTTTATTGAATGTGCTGCTAATTCATAATGAACTACATCCTAATTTAAACTGTTATAAACATGTAAACGGACTGTATCTGTTCGTCCCTTCATCACGCAAAAACTACAGAACGAATCTGGAAAGCTTATGATATAGCTTAAAATCTGCGGATTGCCTTTTAACTGTTCTAATGACTTTCTGATGTGTATTTTACTAAATTAGCTTTGCATGTATGTTATAGGTAATATAGATTTCACCAGATAAACACGACACTTGATTAAAAACCACCCATCCACTAGGTGTGACTGATCCTGTGACTAGAGACTATTTTGAGGGAAAGTAAATTCCATAGTCGTGTTTAACACTGGTGAATAGTTTTGGACAAAGCATTGTTTGAATCGAAATGTCACCACGCAGTGCACGAATACAAAGAAAGGCATCGTTTCTTAAGCAAGGCAGCTCTCAAGATTTCTCTTCGCAACAAAAAATATACGTGTCCAGCGCATGGACCGCTCCACGGAGGCCATGCGATTGCGACAGAGAGACCAGCAACTTGACGGACACATTGGGGTCCACTCTGAGCGTCAAAACACCAACAACAACAGAACACCTGCTGGTTCGAAACAGGATCTGATCTGTGTTCTTCCTAGCGCAGACGGCTGGTGTTTGTATTTGGTAGTACCATTGTGTACAACGTTGGCCGAATGCCGGTACCTGCGGGGGTGTGGGAGTATGGTAGTTGGAAGTGTTCAATCTGGGGCATTTTCATTATTCGACTAAAGACATGTGTGTCCCTATATTTCTTTTTGCTGCCAGAACTACATAGCGCAGTCGACTGCTGATTGTGTGTGGTAGTAGTAGCGTTGTATAAAAGTTTTTCTCTGACTTGGGGAAAAAAAAAACCATGAAAAAAAACTATGAAATAAACCACGTTTCTTTTTTTCTGGGACACGTTATTTTTCATAACTACTAAATCTCAAATTTGTAAGGCATTTATCGTTTAATATGACTGTTTTAGAGTTTATACTAAGTAGTTATCTTAATTTTTAAATCTGGTTCAGTAGAAAATAAAATTACGAAAATATTGGCAAAATTGACTGAAGTTGTTTTTTTTTTTTTTTTTTTTTTTTTTTTTTTTTTTTTTTTTTTTTTTTTTTTTTTTTTTTTTTTTTACGAACGGGGACTTCCCGAAGAGGTTAGGTTGCGCGAGAAGGAATTCCCGTTTTCCGTTGTTTGGATTGATACTCGCTAGTGCTGCCAACCCGTCGAATTTAGCTGTAGACCTACGGATATTTTCAAAAAAAATAGGAATTTTAAATTTATCTACGGCTTTTTGCCTTTTTTTATTACTTTTTGTGCTTTATTTATATTCATATACTTGTTAAACTCTCAACGTATAGTGATACTGAGTCATTAAGTTGTCAGTAATTATGAATCGTTTCCTTGCAACCGTTGGCGCAAACCAACGATTGAAAAGAAATAAAGCTCCTATTTTGTATGATAATAGATTTAAATTCAATCTTAAAAGACCTTAATACAGAATTGGTTTTTTTCATGTCTTTTTTTTCACAAAGCTGAAAAAAAACATTTTTTTTTTTTCAGTTTGCAACACTAGGTAGTAGTCTGGAATGTCCCCAAGTGCACCATGGTGGTTGTATGTCGGTAGTTATAGGGGTGTGAGATATACTATATGATTGTTGAAATTTGTCGATGGAGGGCATTTTTTATTGGGTGTCTCTATATTTCACTCTGCAGCCCAAAGTACCTAGCGCAGACCACTGGTGTTTGTGTATAGTTATAGCCTCAAATCCCCCATCGTGCACTATAGCAGTTACATGTCTGTAGCTGTGGGGGCAAGGGAGATATAGTAGTTCAAAGTGTTCGACCGATGGTATTTTGTTTTTGTGTTTGTGTTACTTTGAACAGTTTCTGTTATGAACTAGTTATAATAAAGCCATCAGTAAAAATTGTTGATTAAAAACAGAAGTTAATAAGAAAATAGGCAGTTTAAAATGTTATTTGCTTATTTTCTCCAGAGGACAAACATGCAAAAAGTCATCTGCCCTGTGTAATTTTCTCTGCTGTGCAAGAAGACTATGCGCGGCTGCCGTGCGAGCCAAGTTCGAGCGCACCAAACCGGTAATTTGCCGCCGAACCATTTGTGTTGACGAGCGCGGCAATGCAACTCAGCCAGGATTGCGCGGCAAACTATCCAGGCACGGTCGTTTCGTGAGGCCACCGTGCCACTTTCACTGTTATGCATCACATTGTATACAAGAAACCTAAACGAAAAGAGCGTTGGTGGATAAAGTAATTGTATTTTAATAGAATGCAGTATCGGAGACATCAGATATGAAGCTATGGGGGATACAATGGAAAAATTTTCGAAGAATTACAACGGCAGTTCTTAAAATAATTAACTGAGCCAAGGTGAATAAAGTGAACAATCAATCGTGAGAGGCGATTTCAGTTACTGAAAGACGCTGTAATTTCTAGCAATTGGAGACTAGTATACTAGCCTGAAATACCTTTTTCGAGTGTCGAAATAATCATTTTCGAGAATAAACATTATGCGAAGCTCTTAAAGAATGGGTAAATATAATGAAATAATACACATTTTATATTAAAATTTTTACTGTTAATTAATTTTCTGTCCCCATTCTTAACGAGAAGTTACGTCGTACTTAGATAAAATGTATAATTAATCACGTCATTTGACGTTGATTGGATTTTCAAATGATGGTTGTGGTAGTAATGACACCATCGGAGTCTGATTAGGCTGCGCATTTTCTATTGCACAAAATATCTTTGGCACCGTACAATTGTATTAAAAGGCGACATTTTTCGTTATCCATGGTAGCAAATTGTCGCTGTGCCGCGCGAACCAACTCGAACAAAGACATCCCCTTCTCAACTGCTTGCGAGCCAAGTAGTTGCCGCGCGCCTAAATACCGACAGAGAATGAATGGCTCGCAGCGCGGCATGTTCAACCGCGCCAATGCTCGGGCTGCCTCTCGAGCCAACAGCGTATCCATTATGCGCGGCGACCACGAAGGTTTGCCGCGCGTAGTGGATGCGCAGCTTTCAGGGACATTCTGCTACGACGTTTATAATAATCAGCTTTGGAGCATAGTTTTTACAAACGGGTTTCCTATTATTTGCATCGAATCTTAGCACTTACCATGCCTAGTTCGTAGGTGGCTTTTAAACTCACATCTTTTACTTGTAAGAGAAAACTATAGGCTTTAAGCCAAGTCAGTTTTGGTTGCAATAATCTATGTTAGACGCTTGTTTTTACAATTTATTGTTTATTTGTTTTCACGAGGAGTGAACAGAAGGTTCATGATTTCATTGCCCAACACATAATTGTTTATTTTTCAGAATCAGATGATAAACTAGCAGAGATGTTGCTCAAACTAGTATTTGGTGGTAGTTTCGACGCAATGAACCTAGATGTGTGCACGTATGCGCAGTAGTTGTTTTTATTTACGAATAGTAATATTAGCAGAGGCAATGGTTATGTTCAGATGCAGCCTGGACCAAAATTATTCTTCCATAGTGTTCTTATTTCAGTTTTAGTGGTCATACGTCACTTTCATATATTAATTATTATGAAATAATGTATTTATTTACTTGTATTACGAATTATAAATGTACAGTACTAATTCTATTTTACGAGTATCTCTGAATGCAAGGAGTAATTGGTCGATTTAGAGCTGAGAAACAGAAATAATTATGAAGTCATGAACGGAGACAGAAAAAGAAAGCTTAGGATGGTATCAGAATATGACGGCAGCGGGAAGAAGCTGCAGAAATGACCAAAGAATTAATTGGTCTGTAAATGAAAAAAAACTAATTGAATTGTATAAAGTTTATTTACGGCAGCGGACGAGTAAGTCTCACAGAAATGGAAGTTGCAATTAATTTATGATTTAATGTGGAAAGTTGTGAAATAAAAATTGTGTTTGGTTTAATTTACAAACTTATTGCTGGAAGCTTAAGGATGATTATTTTGGAGTAGGGCAAGATAAGGTAGTATAAACATTTTCTTTCAGATTATATAAGAGGAAGAAACATGGAGTTTTGGAAATTGTAAACCGGTCATCTAAGTTAAAAGGTGATGTAAGATGTTTTCGCCCAGGCTGGAAACGACTGCCGAGACACATTAAGCTAAAGGAGACTAATAATTATTTTAAGACACGCTCACTGGAAGAAAATACTTAATAGCGGAATATAAAGGTAAAGAAAGAAGAGTCGTATCTTTCGGGAAAGCTTTGCTAATTTGTACCCCGAGGTGAAGGTCAATGGGAGAGTAGGTTACATATTTCCTTTCAAATGGAAACTTTGCTACTGTTTTTTCATCTGAGATCAACTGCTCATGGCGAAGTGTTCTCTGCAACTTACCACTGCTGATTTTTTACTCAATAGGAGGATTGCTATTTATATTTCTGACCTTGGCAACAATAAGTGTTGCCAGGTGCCATCTGATGTTTCCATTGGAAACATTGACATTGTTGAACATAGCCTTATTCATCATTTGAGCGCGATGTGTTGTTTACAGTAACTTTAAACATTCATCTCGGGCGAAAAATGGATTTAACTCGTGAACATTTTCGTTCGATTATTTTTGCAATTTTCGACGTGGATTATCAAGACAAGAGTGCATCGATGAATTTAATTCTTTATATGGCGATAAGGCACCATCATCTAGCACTGTAAAAAACTGGTATAACGAATTCAATCGTGGCCGAAGTTCGCTTCAGGACGAATTCCGTCATAGTCGTCAAAATGGGTTGTTGTGCCAGAAAACATCGATGCTGTGCGTGAACTGATAAAGCAAGATCGTCATGTGAGATTGAGTCCTCTTTGGGCATTAGTATGACAAGCATCAATAAAATATTGCATCATCATTTGGCGCATAATCTGACAAACGCTCAAAAGGAAGCTCGTGCCGATTGGTGCAAGGAAATGTTAAAAAAAAATGCGTTCAAGGTGCATCAAAAGCTGTGTATACATCTACACAGGTGACGAATCATGGATCTATGCATATGAGCCCGAAACAAAACAGCAATCGACTGTATGGGTCTTCCAAGACAAGCCAAATCCGACAAAAGTTGTTCGCGGAAGAAGCACATCAAAGCAAATGGTTGCCTGTTTCTTCGGCATTACCGGTCACGTGGCGACAGTGGCGTTAGAGCAACGTAGGACGGTCAACTCTGAATGGTACACGACCATTTGTTTACCAGAAGTCTTTGGAGAAATTCGGAAAAAGTCGAAGAAGAGGCGATTCTTCATCACGACAATGTGAGCAGTCACACATCGGTTCAAACAAAGGAATTTTTGACCAGTCAAAACATCGAATTTGATTGGTTAGCCGCCGTACATCCCTGATATGGCACCCAATGACTTCTTTTTATTCCCGTACATCAAAAACAAATTACGTGGTCAACGGTATTCGACCCGAAGAAGCGGTTGATTCATTCGAGACGCATGTTCTGGAGTTACCTCCATCGGAGTGGAAAAGGGGCTTCGAAAATTGGTCCAGACGCATGCAAAAGTGTTCTTCAAGGAGAATATTTTGAGAAACAATAAAAGAAATTTCGATCATAAATATTTTTTTCTTTTTTCATTATTAGGCCAGAGAAATAAATAGCAACCCTCGTACCTTCCCCCCTCCCCCACTCTAGTATCACGTGCAGAAGACTTAAAAAAATCTAAATTTCGTTAAGTGTAAATTTATCACTATGCTTTATTCTCATTGCTAAATGTGTAAATTTGAGGTGAAAATGTACCACCGTGACAGCTGCATTTAAATATTTTGCTTGTACACTGCTGTCAGGATTTGAAATTATGACAATATTCTACACACAATAGAAAGAGCGAAAAATCAATAAAAATATTTACAGGCTCCAAAGAGCACAATATCGGAAGGATGTTATTAAGATAAAAAAATTTAATCTGAAGAATTTCTGTAAAACGAATTTTGTTATGCCACAATCCCTCGAACAGTAATACAAAAACAATTGTAAAATCTTTTCGCAAATGTTTACGGTTATTACTATGTTTATCTTTGATATAGTGGTTAATCTCTTGTCGGAATTGTATTCGTATATTTGATGCGTATTTGTTGAGGTTACGAACATATTATTATTTCTTTCAACGGTGCTAGATAACCTACAGTTAGAACATACCGCAGCTTTTATGATAGATCCTAAGCTTCCAAAATTAGAAAACCCCATAGAGTCTGTCCAATAGATTTTGAATTAAGCCATTACGCAGCTTTACAGATTTATAGATTTAAATATGTATAGATTACACGCGCAGTACTGAAATGATACGACTTGTCGGTAACGCTCTTGCCTCTGGAGGACGCGGGTTCGAACCCCGTCCAGTCATTCAGATTTGTATTTTCCATCGTTTCCCCAAATCACTACAGGCGAATGCCGGGATGGTTCCTTCAAACGGACATGGCTGAATTCCTTCCCGTCTTTTGTCCCCAGTTCTTTCACCCACCTCTTATGACCTCGGCGTGGACATGTCGTAAAGTATATATATAATAATAATAATAATTATAAAAAGATACGACTTGTAAAACGCGACATTTTAAATTCAAATATTCTGGTCTTTCGTTAATCGCACCCATCCTCTATAAAGGATATTAGTTTTAATATCCTAACAACACTCTCAGTGATCGTCTTTTCCTTTTCATTCAGCTCTCCAAAGATTGACTTCGTTGTGCACATAGACTGAATCTGGAAGACTTCTAGGTCCTTGACTGGCTCAAACAGATATAACATCCACGATCTCCATATAGCACTTTCGTTAAAAAATAGAATTGCAGCATCAAAGCTAGTTATTTTACTTATTGTTATAATTTGCAGATGAGTCGTACTGGATCTGGCAAATACGATTCTCATTAGGATTTATTTTCATTGGATAGTTAGAACCAGGGATTGTCCGGTCCTGAAGCAATAAGGGGAGCATAAGTGTTTCCATCTGTCCGTGATTCGTGTAACTGATGATTCCTACAATTCAAGTTTTTTTGTTTGTAAGATGTGTAATTTATGACAGGGAGATTAGGGATCGTCCTAGCACTCACCTAGGTGGCTGCGGAAAACCGCAATCAGAACAGCCGGTTCGCTGGTTACAGGGCTCGAGTTTGGTCCGGTTGTACCTCCCAGATCAAGTGTGGTGGCGCCTTAGGGGACGTCCATTAATTACGTGGGGTATTTTTCCGGAATTCCGGAACCTCCCGCCCCCGTCTGGTGAAATTTGGTGAGATTTAGTGAGATCTGGTCGGAGCCCTCAACCTTAGATGACGTGGGATTTTGACGGGACTTCCCCTTCTTAATCAATCTCGTAGACTTTGACACCTTTTTTTTATAGTGTTCTCCTGCTTCCGAGGGCGGTTTTACCCCCCTAAGGTCGGATTCAGCGTCATTTCTGAACTTAAAACCCCCGCTAGAGTAGATTTCCGCGTTGTTTGAAGACCTTTTCTTTAGCTCTACTGTCCTCCAAATATTTCAAAACTTCACGTGAGATTTCGGTCCACCCCCCTCCCCTCCTCCCCCTTGGTGAGAGTTGGTGAGATTTCGCCGGACCCCCTCCCCATTTTACATTCACGTAATTAATGGACGCTCCCCTTTCGCATCCGCAATTTTTAATGCTGAATGTATAGCGCATGTTTTGTTTACACTTTACATTGCAATATATATTATTTATTTGGGATCCTGCCCATCGCCACTTAGCTAACAAAAACTGGTTGTTTTTCTGACGATCTTGCAATAAAATTAACAATGAACTATACGGTGTTATTACCTAAACTTGCATGTAATGCCCCGACTACACGCTCCGTCTTGCATGTGCAGGTAAACTGCGCAGTGAAAAACTGTACAAAAAGACGGAACATGGAAAAGCGACCACACGGTACAGGTAAGCTTGTGCAAACCGAGTGTGTCGACAGCTGTGAGTCTGTGACGATGTGGGCAACAGGAGAGGTTTTTTTAATGGAATCATTATTTTATTGTTTGCTTATAAAGAAACAACAGACACATAAGCGACGCCGTAGGAGTAAGTGGAGTAAAAAGTGGTTTTTATGGTGAAACATACATTCTCATGTCAACTTAATTGAAGATTTGACTGGCGTGGTTATCTTAGGATGGATGAAGCAGCCTATGAAGAGTTACTGCGGTTCGTGACACCGGTAATTAAAAGAAAAGATACTGTTATGCGCCAGTCTTTATCTTCTCATGGAAGACTAACCTGTACTTTAAGGTTTCTAGCAACTGGCAGGACTTACAGGGACCTCAGATTCCCAGCAGCGATTTCTCATCATTATCCATGTTTTTCAATTCAAACAACCCAAGAAAAATAAAGAATTAAGAGCTCAGTGGCAGTAGCATCGGCTATTAACAATGGCGGCCTTAACCACTGCGAGGCCCCGGGCGGCAGATTTTCGCGAGGCCCTTGTCCTTTGTGCAAAGTATATGAATCGAAAGTATTTCTTATGACTGACGAGAAACGCAAAAGTCATAAATAAATAAATTTTTAATTTTAAAATATTATATTAGAAGATTTATAAACGTTAACTAAAAGACAAGTTAGTAATGATTACAAACTAAGGTATATAAATGCCTTTAAAGATGTACGCAGGGATTTAAAATTAATGTCTGTTGTTTTTCCTAATAGTAAAATCTTTAATCAAAGCACCAGCTTTCTTTTGATATCTCGTTTCCTTTTTGAACTAGCCGACTCAGATTTTCTACCAGCATCACGGTAACGTGAACTCATTTCATAAACCTTGTTTTGCACATAAAGCTAACTCAGAAATAATTTACAGTTTCTTGACATCTCATTCTTTACTATAATTTCTGTTAATAACGTAAGATTCACTAAAACTTAATATTATTTAATTTTTATTTACGTACTGAAAGATACATACCCCACAAACGATTTTGAAACGCATTCAGGTCGGGCCACACTAGACACTTCACTTCTGCTCACTCGATTGAAGTTAGTTCAAACGACACGGCTTGTCGTCCGACACTTGGCCGACACCTCGCCTTTATTGGTCTTCGACGGGAGGTGGATATGGAGAAGCGTAAGGAAGCACTTAAGAAATTTTCGGTTCTTTATGGTCAAATGTTATTTTCGTGTTATCGATTACGTTAAAAAATGTATTTTCTTCAACCTCACTTCCATGTTGATCAGATGATTGTAAAATATAGATTGCGTCATTCGAAAGCAAGGTTTCTCAAACTCACAATTCCATGTAGTACCCATATAAAATTTCCCAAACAATAACGAATCTCTTAAAAAAAAAAAAAAAAAAAAAACTTATTTTTTTAAAATAAGAACTTTTTGTCTAAAAAGTGTAATACAATACAAAGAGCAATATGTGATTAATTAGTTTGATGGATGGACTTGTTTCCTGTTGCAAGTTGAGTTGATTTTAGGAGCAATTTTCAATCTCAATTCACCGTATTGCGTGTTGCACTCTCGAGATACCCAATCAGCCGCCATAACGTAAATCTTGTCGCGATCTCCCTATGTTCAATTGGCGAAACCTTGGGGGTTCGCGTACCCCACTTTGAGGAATCCTCTTCTAAAACATTAGTAAAATTTCAATTCATCATCCTTCAGATACTGTAACGAAGGTTCTGTGATAAAGGAAGTACCCTACTTTTTTCTTTTAGGATAGCAGAAACAATGTACATTCCATAAAAAGAGTACATTTACTTTATTATGTTTGAAAACATATTTTTATTTACTTATAAATTTTACGGAATGTCTTTGATAGATACGGGATGGGGTCGAGGTACGGAACATCCCCCGTTAAAATCCAATCGCAACTTTTACACGTCTTAAAATTGAATTTTACCTCTGGAAAAGCAATGATTTACTAATGCGAAATCAGAGACAATATAATGTGCGAAATGTTAGGACATTCCGTGGTTGGATTTCCACTTTAAACTGTAGGTCTCCTTTTCCTAGTAGGGTTACCAAAGTAAGTTAGGTGGCTACGAGAGAGCTGCACTATGCAGCCTGTAAGAAACTCTGTGGCTACGTCTTTGGGACCGCATGGAATTATATATAGCATCTGTACGGTCTGTATTTAAATTAAAATATATGATGAATAAGATTATTTTTTATTAATAAAAAATATCGAATGAATCAGAAGTAACCGAAAACAGAAGAAACACGTCAAGTGCAAACTGATTGACTTTGACATTTCATTGTGATTGCGTTCTTTCAATCCAGAATAGTGCGCGAAAGAGTTTCAATTATGGTTTGTGAAGACTGCGTTTGAATGCCAATGAGGTGATAACGTGAGTCAGGTAAAGAAAGTATTTTAACTCATTTTATTACTTTTGTAGATTACAAAGTGCCTTACGCAACTCACCTTAACGGAGATTTTTGAACATTGAGTAGGTGAAACAACCACGTGAAAATGTTAAGAAAGGCTGAAGATCGAACACGGACGAGCTACGGACAAGTGTGGACGCGATAAGGGCTATCCGTCACTCGGCCAACTGTCGGTGCGGTGACGATGCGGACCAATATAAATCAAGTGTGGCTCGAAGTAACTGCTGCTATCAAATTAAGTGTAAGGTGACAAGAGTTGAGTGCCGTAATGAAACACGAGAATTTCCCGAGCGTAAATCGAAAACACGATGAAAATAACAAAACCGAACATTCAAGTGAGTTTTCTGATGCGCGAGGCGCGAAATTCAGATAGATAGTAATGAATTTTCAATCATGTTTTACAGTAAAATTAAAAAAAATAAGATATTATTTACTGCTAAAATATTTGATTTTGATACCATAAATCTTACTTTTTATACGAATATCTGAATGGTAAATTTTATTTAGGAACATATCACTATTAATATATACTTTACTATGAGTTAGCCAACTTTTTTACTGTTATAACTAATAGCTAAAAATAAAATAAAAAGTTTTAAATATAAACTTTTTTCTAGTCGGGTAGCTGCGCGAGGCCCCTCCAAGAGCGAGGCCCTGGGCGAATGCCCTGCTCGCCACCCCCTAGGGCCGCCTGTGGCTATTAAAGCACTAAAATCCTGTTACAAACACAAGAACTATTTACCTCGGATTCCAGGACTTGTTGAAAATTAGATATTGGGGTCCGAGCAGCTTCTTGTTCATCTAAAAATTCTAACAACTCATAGTACCATAAGGATGGGTGGTAAATGTTGTCTTTACCGACACCTGACTTGAGAGAATTCTTAACTTGGATCATTTCTTTCCGATGACAACTTCTCAAGTAATATTTCCCCCCCCCCCCCAACCCATGTCCCTTGTTGTATTTGGTTCCACCTGAATTGCAATGAATATAACATTTTTGAAAAAACGATAAAAGTATTGTATATGATAATGTAAATAACACACAACAATGTAAACATTGTTAAAAATCTAAATTACATGTACTTACTCTTTCAAAAATAGTTTTATTTGAATTACAGTGAAGGTACTTATGCATAATTAACTATACATAGTATACATACC
>CM061920.1:376769723-376811220 GCA_031002005.1 Vandiemenella viatica
ATGTATTATTTTAAAGATTAGGTTCTTCGCTTTGGTAACATCATTAATTAAGAAGGGAATTTTTCGGAATTCAACACGTAAATGGCAAAATGATGAACAATGAAGGTCACAGGTATGCGATAGTTAAGAGTCAAGCCGCTTGGATTCGCTAGCGTCGATAAACAGTGCTCGCATTACAGCTAGATAGCAACACATCACAGAGATCTTGATAAACTGTTTGTGTTTTCTACACTAAGTAGCTTTTCGGGTATTTTCGTTTCTGTCAGGGAAACGTTTCATTATTTATAATTGTTTCGTAAGGCGTTATAAGTGTCTGATAATTACCTATTTCAGTTAACAAATACACAATTGAGCCGTTTCTTACTTCATCCTACTACAAACCACCAACCTCACTATTCATCGTATATCATTCCCAAAATTTTCGCGCTGGCCACCTGGTGAGTAATATGTAAGGTATAGTATCATCGAAACGCAATATTCATGATACCTTAAGCAAAACACAATCTGTCGGATAGCATCGTACGCGAAACGTCTTTGCATTATGCCACACCGTACCATATTATACAGCGTTGTGCCTTCCAACAGTAGACCTCAAAGCTAACTCTGCACGGTTTTCTACAGGGCGTTCGCCGGAAAACGCTACCCTCCCAGTCTGTTGCCGTCGGCAACTTGCTCGGACAGTGAAGCCAGCAGCTCCCGCCACACGGCACCGTGAATCACCGCACTGTTTAACACCTCCGCTGCCCTAACAGTGCAGTGACGCAGTATAATGGGACCCTTGCATTGTTAAGAACGGTTTCGTTTGCATTGTAGCTAGTTTGTGACTTCAGTCTCTTATTAATCAGTGTTGTGAATAATCGTTTCTTTGCGGTTTGGCTGGTTTGGGGCTTCATACTCTTACTAATCTGTACCGTGTTTGAGTGTGAGTAAAATTATGGTACGTCACAGTTTGCAACAAAGAATATTTCTCTACGATACATATGTGAAGAAGAAGTCGTTTAAAAAGTGTCGCAGTAAATTTCGTCGCGAATTTCCTGGCGCTTTACTGCCAGCTAAATCAACAATTCTGCGTCTGGTTAAAAAAGTAAGAGAAACGGGTTCATTTTTTAACAAAAAGAGACTGTCGGTCAACCGTATTCTCACAGAGGAGAAAATTGACGATATCGCTTTTCGACTAGAACAGTCACCCAAAAAATCATTAAGTCAGTTAGGGCAGCGTGTGTCTCGAAATATGTTCAGAAGATGTGAAATGTGCATTACACAAGAGGGTCAACACTTCCAGCATCTTTTATAAGGTAAGCTAATGAATTACGTCACATTTAAATGCTTAGCACATACAAGTTTATGAAGTTTATGAAGCGTAATTATTATGAAATAGTCCGCGGCCGACGGTCGAACAATGCCGGAAGCTGACCGCTCGCTCGCCGGGAGTAGTTTCTTCCTTGTAGCGCTAACAGTGGGTTGCGTTTCCTGGCGAACGCCCTGTATATTACAATTCCTTCATTCACTCCGCAAGCGTCATACTCAAAGACATCGTGTATCAATTTGCAAGTATTCCGAATCACTCTGCAGCGTGAGATTCCTTCTTATATCTTAAACCACGAGCAGTTTGTTGGCTATTTTTTTTTTAATTGACATTTGGCTACGAGGTCATACAGCCAGCACTATGTAATTTTGTAGTTTGCAAGTATGTATTGGATCACTCAATGTATTATAGATTCTCTGTGGTATAGAAGACACAAGACAAACACAACACTTAATTAAAACCACCCATGCCCGAGGCCGGACTCGAACCGGCGACCCCTGCAACGTGAGGCTAGCACGCTATCCCCTACGCTGCTGAGGTCGCTGTTGGCTATTTAAGATGAATGACAGTCGAAAGGTCCTCAGTTGGAATCCCCATCTCGGGTGAGATTTAGAAACTCCATTAATCCTTTCCTCATTTCTGGCAAAGCTTCCTTTCCAATCTGAAATATGCTTAAACCTTTCTTTATTCGATTCAACGATAATTTGTGGCTCATCTTGATCTGAAGGTATTACAAGGACACATTAAATGAAAGGCAATGACAGAGGCGAAATACGCAGCCAATTGAAACCTATGTCAGTTAGGAGGTCTGGTCTCCGCCGTAAGCATTTTAACTGTGATCCCCGAGAATCGTCAAGTTTTGTTTAGTTTAACAGTGAACATCGCTCTTTCTCCTCACGTCCGCAGGTTCAACAGTCTCACCTAACAAGAATCGGTGTTTTGCAGTTAAATAAGCACCACAAATGTTGTGGAGTTCGGTCGTGGTTAGGCAGTGTTCGTGTCTTTAACAATGTCAGCATAGTTTGTTATCTCTCCATTGTGAGCTTCCAGAAATTTCAACTGAAGAAAGAAATCGTGTTTTTCAGCTGTTTTTTGCAGAAAGGAACGTTGAACTGTTAGAAAATGGAACCAAATGGATAACAAGTTGCCGTAGTATGTTTACAGACTGCCACCAAAAGCAAAATGTCGATGGACAGATGGAATTTCGAAAAAGTCGCAACGTTTCAGTCCGTTTTTGTAAGGTTTTAAATTATTTCCTATTTTTCTCAGTTTTTTTTACTAACGTCTGCTTAACGTATTGGTGGTATTTTCGAGGTTCGTAGTGTGGAACATATTGTCTGCTCACCGAATCGAAGGCTGGCTTACCAGTGATTGTGTTCTATTCGCCAGTTGTTCCAAATTAAGCATTTTTTTTTTTTTAAAAATAAGCTATAAATCTTTATGCGATACTAACCGAATTAACTGCTAAAAATCTTTCCGGAAATGTGCATCATCTTGACCGAGATGCAGGGACCGAGCGTGGTGGGTGAATGGTTAACGCTCTGGCCTCGCATTCGGGAGGACGGCGGTTCGAATCCCCGTCCGGGCATCCAAATTGGGTATTCCATGGTTTCTCCAAATCACTCATGGCGAATGCCGCGATGTTTCCTTCAAAAGGTCATGGCCGAATTACTTCCTGTTCCTTGTCTCCAGTCCCGTCCCGCCTCTAATTACCTCGACGTTGAGCCATAAGTGAAAAAAAGAGATGTAAGTCTGCTCTTTAAGCAATCTCATCATATTCGGCCAATTAATTTATTTAAAAAAATTATCGGTGAGATGGAATCCAGTGACGTAACTATTGGACAGTAATATCAAGGTATAAACGCTAGACCGAAAAAAGTTTTTTTTATTTTTTAATGACTTTCGGCAACTAAGGTATTCCGCCAGCTCAAAGTGTTTTATGATATCTCTTCCAGTGAATTAGTTTCTCCAGTACGTTTTTAATACTTAGTATGGACACCACAGGACGGACAGGACATCCATGCCCGCGGCCGGATTCAAACCGGCGACCTTCGGCACGCTAGCCCCTACGCTACCGAGGCTGGCACCGAAATAAGTTATCATCTCGTTAAAAGAATATTCACCCAAGCTAATCGAGCCTCGAAAAAGAAACATACTCGTAATCTTAATTGAAAGAATGAACCATGTCACACAAGAAAGAGAAAGCATTAATTTCACCGAACTTCTGTGTGTGATTAATTTGATGGAATGTCTGTCACAATTATAGGTTTTATTTTCTCTTCGTATGGTTTCCCAAATTAAGTAAGTAAAAGTTTTTAAAATGTGGATAGTGATGGTATCTATACCTGAAAAAGAAAATTATGGAAATTGAAACATATTTAACGAA
The DNA here is from genome assembly GCA_031002005.1 of Vandiemenella viatica. NCBI lineage: Eukaryota > Metazoa > Arthropoda > Insecta > Orthoptera > Morabidae > Vandiemenella > Vandiemenella viatica. The sequence goes on from CM061920.1 coordinate 376,773,416, forward strand.
AAGTAAATTTTAATGAAATATTTCCGCTCTAACCCCATAAATATGTATAATTTTTCCGTTACTCTATTTGAAAAGGGACAAATGAAATTACATTCCAAACACAAATGACAAATAAGAAAACATTTTTGTTAAAAGTTCCTACTTGTTTCCTTTTGTAGAGAGACGGTTTCACCGTCGATTTCGTCTCATTTTCTCTCTCAAGGTATTCCTCAGGAGCGGCACTGAAGTGGCAGTCACAGGAACGGCTTTAGATCGAACGTACCGATCGTGGTGGGTGAGCGTAATATTCTGTCTGGCCTTGCATTCAGGAGGACCTGAGTTGAATTGCCGTCCAGTCATCCAGATTTCGATTTCCCTTGGTTACCTGAAATCACTCCAGGCGAATGGCGGGATGCTTCCTTCAAAAGGCCATGGCCGAATTCCTTCCCGTTCCATATCCCCAGTCCCATCTCGTCTCTAATGACCTCGACGTCGACGAGACGTAAAGCCACAAGTAAAAAGAAACAAAAAGATATTTTTAACGGGGTTTTCCGCGAGTTGTGTAGGTAGGGAAGTATGTGCTGTTACTTCGTGATCTAATTTTTTTTTTCAGACTTGTAAGCCCTTTACGAACGTGGAAAAGTACAGACTAACATTTACTCTGGCATTTGTTTCTAGTTGGAAAAGTTTTTTCGTGTTTGTAATCTTGTTCACGTCTTTTTGTGAGGTGACTTAAAACCCTTCATCTTATCAACAGTTGTTATTCTGGTTGCTTTTCTTTCCATAACAGTAGCCAGTTTTTAAGTTTCTGCTTCAGTATGAGATACAGTGTTATCGCTTGTTCGTGCCTCAGAATGTCAGCTGTGTGTGAGGTCTCAAAGTTGACAGCATCAATAAGAATTCCAGAAACCTTTCTCAAAGAAAGTTCAAATACTTTTCCAATGAAGAACAGTTTATATGGGTAACTTTGACTGTATAGATAAATAGTTATTGTTTAATGTGATATCGTCCCATAACATTTTTCCTCTTATGAGAAGAAAAGCAACTGAAACATTCTTCAAACGGTATATACAGCTGAAAACATTAATACTGTGTTCTCTTCTGGTACTACGGTTGTGTAATATCTTGAAACGGAAATATTTTAGGACTGTGAATCGTACAACTGTATTTTCGCAAAATAAATTACATGGGATTTCTATTAACACAGTTTGAAATAAACGGAATTAGTCTAAGTATATGTGAGCCAGAAACTGCGTTTTGACTTATAAGAATCATAGTGTGACAAGTAGTTTTTTGCAGAATGGCCTTTTTTTTTAGAAATATAAAAAGAATGCGTAAATAACTAATTGCAATATTACCTCATAAATCTAACTTCATAATAAGAGCAATACATAGTTATTTTTTAAGCACACATACATCTCATAGACATCGAGTCCCATACAGTTTAAGATTTAAAAAAAAATATTTGGATATATAGTGACAAGTTGAGACAAACAGATGTTATAGTTCAGAAAACGTTTTGACAGTCTTTATTTACCAACGGCGTTTCTGTCAGATCCACCTGTCTGTTCTAAGTTGAAAGTCTTGCAATCGATGTTGCACCTCTGTTTGGTTTTAAACTTTGAATAATTTCATTTCCGGTTGACAATACGATATTCAATAATTATAAATGATTTTTATTCATCAGATAATGAACGAAAATTAATCGAAATGTGTAACACAACGAAATCTAATGCGGTGAAGCCAGGGGGGAGAGTGACATCGATTTAACTCAGCGACGGGCACGTGTATCATTTTGATACATGTGAAACAGTTTTCCGCGAATTTGAAGGCACGTGATCGGTGATGTTCCCAGATCACTCGGTATTTTGATTTCTGTGAGAAACTTGTTTGTATCAAATTGATACTTGCACCAGTTAGTGTGATTTTTCTTTGGATCAAAATTACAACTTCTTTTCGACCTAGCCTTTCATTACTTTATTGGTAAAAACATATTCTCAAGTATATCAGATTTTCTTTATGTATCCGTTTGTAAACACCATTGGTATCAATAGGAGCTGATGTTGTATAAGGCTAATAGATTAAGATATTATTATTTTTGTTTTATTATTTATTAATTTTTTATATTTTTCTTCTTTTAGTTAAATAAAAAAACCTCTTTTTTATTGAAATGAAAATTTCTATTTAATGTTCCTTTTAAATAGATTGATATTAATAATTAAAGTACAAAAAAAATGTGATGTTTTAACGGCTGTATCATTTTGAAACTTGCTCCCTGAAGAGTGACTTTTGGAAGCGCGCCTGTCGCAAAGTTAATCTGGCATTCTGGAGGACGTGGATTCAATGCTCAGGGCGCACAGTCATCATGTCAATTTCCATCATTTCTCGATACCACTCCAGGCAAATGCCGGGATGGTTCCTTTTTAAAGGCCTTGGTCGAATTATTCCCACTCCTTGTTCCCAAACACTTCCCGCTTCCTTACTGAAAAGGGTTCCTGAGACTCTTACACTAGCCCGCCTCCCAGGCCTCACATGAGGGGCTATAAAATAGAAAGCAATGGGTATATAGTACCTGTGGAGCTGTAAACTCAGTATGGTGAACAGTTAAGTACGGTTCTTTGGTGTCACTAATATATATACATATATATCCATAGAATGTTTGATAATAGTTAAAATATGACAACAGTAACATACATTTAAAAAAAAAAACATCCAAATGAATTCAATCCTTTTTATAAAATTGTCTCATTAATACACTTGCCATAAAAAGTGGCAGCAATTCTTTGTCGTATTTCTTGGCTCCTAATATATAGTAGACTGAAATTTGGATAACTTGATCGGGAACGGCACAGTTTTCAAACACTGCTTCCGATTCAATGTTATAAACATTAACATGGACGCAAACATAAATCTGTTCTTATAAACAACATTGAAGATGATGTCCGGAAACCTCTGATAAAAAGAGGTTTGGATAACATGATCCGAAATGGTACCACAATCTTGAAATACGAAGATCAACATTACTTATCAGAATCTTAGAATTCATTTCGGGAATAAGATCAACATAATCGAGAACGGTGACCTAATCAACGATTCAAAACCGACAGTAGAAGTGGACTGATTTATAGAAACTAGGATGGCTGGATAGGGATTTGGACACGGTTCCGGTCTCGCATTCGGGAGGACGGCGGTTCGAATCCCCGTCCGGGCATCCAGATTTGGGTTTTCCATGGTTTCCCCAAATCACTCAAGGCAATTACCGGGATGCTTCCTTCAAAAGGCCATTGCCTAATTCCTTCCCGTTCCTTGTTCCCACTCCCATCCCGCCTCTAATGACTTCGACGAGGCGGAAAGCCACAAGTAAAAATAAAAATAATAAAAAAAAAAAAAAAAAAAAGAAGTTGGACATGATTTTTCCCGAACGTCAGGCCCAACCGTTACCGCCATGAGTTTAACAGAAATTTGGATGACCTTCTCAGAAATGGAACCGCAAACCTCATACTTTAAAATGTTCTGAATTTTTTTTTCGTAGCTACATTCACGTCGTTACAAATCATAAATGTAATCAAGTAATCAGAATAAGGAGACGTTAAGGGAAAAATCACTTTTTCAGAAGTTGGGAAACTTGATTGAGGACAGGACCACGGCTTTGAAGGCTACAGATGGCCATAACTCCGTCAGAAGCTTCCTGAATCGTGAAACAAGATTAACGTCACTGGGAAAAGTTGGTAAACCAGGTAACCAGTACCGATGGTTGCGTGGAGGTCGTCTGGGTGAAGTGAAGGTTTTGGCAGTGTTTGCCTTGCCGAGACTGCCCGAGGCGGGGAAATCAAGGCTGGCTGCTGCTTACGCGTGCCTCCGGCGTGTGGAAAACTTACGAACCATCTGCTGCCGAGGCGATAGACCGCTAATATTAAAAACTGACAAGTTGTACCGTGAATAAACTCATAAATAATTGCCTCAAAATGATTCTCTTTCCCCAAGCCTTTAGATAAAAACAAAAACTGGTTGCTCCTATCGGACAGTAGAAGGAACACCGTGTACGAGTTTTTACCTTCATTTGTGTTTTATAATTAACTTCACAGCTGATTAACTCCTCTCGGCGTTTCTTCTTTTGTACCTCTTCTTTATTTATGCCCTTGAGCGTTGTAGTCCCGGATCTTGAGTAGTAGGAATCTGAGAACCCCAATTATCTCTCACTGCTTCGCAATGAACAGTGGATACTGCAGTAGTGGCCAGCATAGATAGCACACATTCTTTCCTTCAGAACCTCGGACGAAGCTGCAGGAAAAACTCTCGAGCGCTCTGGCGGCAGAAATCTGAAGTGCGGCTTCAGCCAAACAAAACTTTATGAGTTTTTCTACGTATCCGTTGTGTGTCGTGACCATATGTCAATGAATGGAGCTACAGTGAATTTATGAAATCGCTTCAATCATTTGTAATAGCCTTGTATTTAGACCCCGACCTCGGCAGCGTAGGGGTAGCGTGCTTGCTTCTCGTTGCAGGGGTCGCCGGTTCGAGTCCGGCCTAGGGCATGGGTGGTTTTAATTAAGTGTTGTGTTCGTCTTGTCTCGTCTGTACACATTGGAGAAAATAATCATACTTATAAGAAATCTGTACATTGAAGAAAACACATTGAGCTGGCTGAATGGCTAACACGGCCGAATGCCATTTAAAAAAAAAAAAAAATATTATTTTAGAGAGATATGGATTAGTGGAAGTTCGGTTTAGTATCGGTGCTTATATTGCTACGTCGGTTGACTCTTCTTCCCCGAATTTATTAAATGTTACAAACTTCTTATACAGTTTTGTTGCGTTGGGTTTATTCTCGAAACTTAACCTGTTTCATAACAGTGCCCGGGTCTAGTCGGCTGTAAGGTCATCTACCTCTGGCCACACGATCAAAAACCTTGTTATTCACTTTTCGTATAAGGAAGTTCTTATTCTTCAGTCCCCCTTTTAATCTGTTTCACAAAATTACGGCAAAGAATTATTTCAACTTTGGTTGAAGTTTATTTCGTATACGGTCTCTCTCTTGTTAGTGATACCAAATTATAAGTTTTAGGAGGTACAAAAAATATTTATTTGTTGTTTCTAGAGCCAATAAACCAATATTTAAGTAGTATCAGAATACGAAGGTAACGGATCCTCCAAATCAGTAATGATATGTTTAGAAGAGTTTCTGAGACTTTAAAACGTTCTGGAGTTGTGCTTGACACTATAAGCCCTTTAAAAGTTGCAGCCAGCGGTAAAGCTGAGAATTCCTTAAGAAGTCGTATGATTTTCAGCTAACAGCTACATCGGAGGGGCAGTTGGATCCATATGTGGAAATTACCATAAAACATATTCTATAACTTTGATTAAAGACCTGGTTTCGCAATAAATGGAAGGAAATGACTGATACAGCGAGTGCAGAGTGTGTATTTGACACTGACGGCGTACGTTGCGTGAATATTCATCAACTCATTAGGAATAATATTTGAGAAAAGAATTTAATTTCTATTGCAATGGAGCACACATGCTCCGGTGGCAATTTCCCTATACTCCCACCTTCATATGTCTTGATTTCTTTCTTTCTTTTTTTTTCTACCTACCTACGCCTGCCATTTACGAATAGTAAACTCTTTAAGTGTTTTTGATAAACTGTCCATTATTTCCTTACCTACAAAAGAAAATATCCCCACTCCCTTTCACCTGAATTCAAGTGCCACTTATGATTATGGTCATCTCTTCCCCTCCATGCAAAACTCCTAATCCTTCTACTAATATCCATCCATGTGTTATCGTGATTATAAGCCTTGAACGATCCAAACACTCTTTGCATCCGTCTTCTATCTTCCAATGACTATCATCTCAACTCCTTCAGAATATCAGTTACTGATGGCATTCTGCGGTAAGTTCTGCAAAATTATGACCATAAATTAGTATCTGATTTGAGGCGTAGTTTGTGGCTTCTACAACTGTTTACTATTTGCAAGTTAGCTCCAATAATATTGTTTCGATCCGAAGTATTAAACCATCTTTCAAACTAGTCTGTTCTTGTTTACTAGGATCGATGTGTCTTCTCTTCTTGTGCGTTATTTCTTCCTTCTAACACCCAATAACATTAAGAGATTTTATTTCTCCCACAACGGAGATGATATATATACACTATTATTAACCTGTAAGTGTGCTGCGTTTCTCTGTTTTTGTGTTTAGGGTTCACGCAAAAGCTACCTAGCTAATATGGATGGAGTTTCACAGTTTGAAATCTTATGTTCCAGTTCAAAGTCTGCGGTATATCTCACGACTCTACGCGATCGGCGAACGGAGTAAGAAATGATAACTCGTTCGTACCGACAGGGCCCGCTCTAGCGGTTTTACCGCCCCGGACAAATAGACAAATTGCAGCCCCTTAAAATTATGTAGAATTATATATTTTTTTTAAAAATAATTATTTTTAATCGAATAAAATATTTAATTTTATATTTTAATAAAATCATATATTCATAAATAAACTTATTGAATCTAGCGGCACAAAATAGAGAAATTAATTATGAAATATCTTTACATAGCCACAAATTAACCATATTTTTACGGTTGTAAATGCTATTACAGATGGATATTATCACAAAAACAATCTAAATGCCATTATTTTGAAAATAAAACGAGATTACATCAAATACGCTAAAATCACAAAAAAACTTTTTTTCTCACTTTCAGGTTGCGAATTTTTTATTACATCTTAAAATTTACTTCATCAGCAATTTCATACTCAATTGCCAAAATGGCTAAATCATTAAATTATCAATTTCTTGGTTTTCGTAAATGCTTAGCAAGGCGTCGTATACATCTCCCAAATGAAATTTTTAAGGTTTTAATGCCTCTATCCTCTCTATCCTACTCTCCCATCTAGTTTCACTCCATGTTTTCAAAGTTGAACCCTGAACATGCCCATCGAAAAGTAGATGCCAAAAAGAATAAATATATTTTTTGGACCATGTTGAAGAAATTAGCGGCTTCCAAGGATGCTTTTGCCATTAATAACAAGATTGAGAGAATGGCTACTACACAGAACATTGAATGCTCGCGAATTATATTGTTTAATTCTAAATTGCACTCCTGCTTTATTGCGCCTCATATTGGACCCATTGTCAGTCCCTGTCCTCTGATATCCTGCAAATTTAAACACAAGTCATTAAGTTCTCCAACTATAATGTCAGACATTTGTTTTCCTGTGAATCTTTCGACTGGTAAGAAGCCTTAAAAGCTTTCATTAATTTTAATCTCAACATCAAGATTAAATTTATTGGTTGAAACATATCTGATTACAAAAGTAATTTGCTGTACCTACTAAAGTCAGGAGTACAGTTTAAAATTATGGAAAAATATTTGAATTTTTTTATTTCATTAATCACATGAGATTTTACACTTTGATGCAGCAGATCCACTATCCCAGTTTGTATATTTTCCACAAGATATTGAGCTTTAGTGTCTACTAGTCTTTATAGAGCACTCAACGGACGTGCTCTTCCATAATGGGATCGTATTCAGACAGTAACTCAACTATTTTTAAGAAATTACCGGTATTATGCTCAAACAACTTGTCGCTTGTACCTTGAAAAACCAGTCAACTTTTACCAAGCATTTTGTTAATTGCAACGATTCTTAGTAGCACCTCATTCCTATGATTTATTTCGGCATTAATAACTCTTTGAGTGGCAGCATCTACAGTTTTACAACAATTTAATCTTTTTTGCCTGAATATGATTTTTCGAAATTTAATGCTCTTTTAAAGTTTCGTCGAGGTGCTTACAATTTTTAAAACCCTCCTTTGAGAGAGAACTAACTAAACAACTGAAAATTTTGCAACAGAAGCAGTAAACGCGGTAGCTAATCTCGCAATATTTGCTCTGCGTTGCTGAAAATTCGTGCATAATATTTTGCGCTAAAACGTCGATCTGTGTCATTGGAAGGAAATGTGTAATAATGCAATAGTTTAGGTGGACCTTGCCTTACTAAAAAGCTTCTTACGGCGTCTCATAAAATTCTTGGCCACAAAGTTTTAGAACGCCTTCTGTGTGTCTCACGTTGGTGTCAGTTCTAGTTGGTTTACAAACTTCGTTTATTTGTTCGCTATAATTCTCTGACTATTCTATACTTAATTTGTATCCCGACCTGATATTGGATTCTAAGATTTGTTTTGGTAAAACCCTGAATACAGTAAATTTTTTTAACGCGCCAGATTGATTCTGTCTTTCTGCTTCCTTTCCCAACCTTCTTTTTTTGTACGGGTAACCAGATAGTTTTCTTTGACCGTCAGACATTTTAAAAGAGGCATGCACGTAACTCAAACAATGTACACTATAAAATAATATAAAAAGTAAATATTTATCCTTGCTCTAAATAAGCTAAAACCGTAACTAAGATAAATTATTCTCAGTCGATATAAAAAAATATTTATGCACAACACAAAATATTTTCCATACCCTATGAACATAAAGAAAGTCTAGTGTTACTACACAGTCAAAGCTTATTCGCGGATGATACTATCCGTAAGTTTGCTGCAAATACAGAAACCGTGCATACAGAATGGCAATTTCTATAGCCTTGAACGGAATAGGTTCCAAGTTCACAAACAAAAAAATGATATTGTGGAGTGATTGTCGCGCAATGCACTTATTAAACCAACTGGCAAAGTTATTCACATTCACTAAAATAGTTAATGAATTTCTTTTTGTTGAGACGATTTACAAATGCAGCAATTAGAGTATCTGTAAACCGCATTCGTATATGTAATAAACATCATGGATTATTATATGTTAGCAGCTAGCATTCGAAATTAAATATACTAATGGTATGTGAAGTAACTAATCGGTAATCATCAGCTGGTAATATTATTTATTTATTAATGATTGTAACTACTGTCCCACACCTACTAAACTACAGTATTTTCACAAGCGATCAAACCTAGCGTATGTGGTTCAAGTTTACGTCGCGATACACGACGATGATAATTTAGGATTGTATCAATACGCGTGTGATTGAGGCTTTGAATTTGTAGCGCCAATATTAGCGGAGATTGTGGTTAGGTTGAGATTCAGCCTGGACCAATATGAAAACTGAACCTTTTTGTCACAGCCAATGGCACGAGGAATTTAGTTATTTAAACAAAATTCATGAGCACTATGTCACGTTGTGATGTCATGTATCGCGACGTAAATTACACCCACGTATGTAATTTAACCCAACCAAAACACTTACAATGCCTGTATCTAATTTGTACAACAAATCTGTGAGGCTCGGATTACGAGAAGAAATTATTATGCAAATTATTCCACTTCGATTTCCAATAACTAAGATCCATATTGATTTGGTTCATCAATTCAATAAAATAAATACTCAGCATATCCCGCCAAGCACTATCGATTCCATGTATTAGAGCCTAGCTGCAATTGCGAAAAACACTCCTTTTCACCGCGTCTAGTAAGTATAACGTAAGTATAACGTCGGAATCAGTGCAGGTAGCCGAGGGCAGGTGTAACAGCCCCCACCTACTGGGCTTCTGTTTTGTGCTTTTGTCGTTGTGCGCCTATGTCGTATATCCAACTAAATAACAGTTTAATCATAGATGTACTTACCTTTAGAAATTATGAAATCCTGAAGTAAATTTTATGAACTACCACTTATCACTAATAACGTAATAGTAAGACTAATGCTGTTGTGTAATGAAACCACTTTTGTAATTAGCAATAAGCAAATTGAGACAACAACGCGTTCTACTCGCGTGCCAAGGGCCAATTCACACAGAAGAGACGTGGCGCGGACTTAAGGCTGAGACATGGCGCGGACGCGGCGCATTTCGAAGTTGCTCCTATGGCGGAATTCACACAGAGGTGTCTGGGCAACGACGCGCCCCTTTGAGGTCCGCGCCCCGTCTCTTCGAAGTCTCTAGGGGCACACCCAAATAGCTAAGAACTGTAAGTTTTTAACGAACGAAAAAATCGGTATGTGGATTTTTTTTTTATTAATTGGGTATTTAACCCATTAATATTATTAATATTTTTCTCACACTTACAGCCGAAATGGCGCCCCTAAATTTTTGCGCCCCGGGCAAATGCCCGGTTTGCCCCCCCCCCCCCCTAGAGCGGGCCCTGGTACCGAGAACAGTTAGGTGCCACAGATGTTACTTCACGTCAGATCAGCTCTCCTTTAGGTGATACCCATCAGGGATCATGCTACAATACAGATATACACTTCACCCAATGGATTCTGTTAATATTGTTTTTTGACTACGTATCTTTGATTAAAGATTTCTTCCGTTTTCTGCTACAGTACGTAAGAATACAAGTAAAACATTAATCAGGCAACTACGTCAAATATTAACTCTCCAATTAGCGTATCGAAAGTATGGAATTTAATATACGATAAAGAACCTAAAAATATTACGTATATTACAAACGTTTATGCTTTGATACTAGAAGAAATAGAAAAGACAAACGCATTAATAGCGAGCGAAGCAGTGGAAAACGCTAGTTAATTCCATAAAAATATCTTGGAGACAATTTCTCCTGTACTGACACTCGCTAGGCGCGTAAGGTCCGTACGATCTTGGCGAAGCGCACCAAGCTCATTGTTCTACTACCTTCTATACCCTGTTCACTCAGTTGTGACGGCTCAAGGTCATATTTCCCTGGCTTGGCTCCCCACCCCACCACCCCATCCCATTCGTACCTCTCCGACCTGACCTCTGTGTGCAGCTAGGCTGATGGAATACTTCCCCTCATCTTGTAGGGGTAAGGGCAGCGTAGTGGAAATAGTGACCTTGAGCCGCCTCCATTAACTCATCGGGCTATAATAAATTCCGAATATTGATCAGTTCATTACTAAATCCATGAAACTAAATACTCTGTGATCGAAATGAACCATTTTAAAAATACCAAGAATTTTTTGAAAACCCCTCTCGGTAAGCTATTGAGTATTTAACAGGCGTACTTCGATTCAAACAAGCAGTGATATGATATCAGATTTCATGCTTCAGCACGTCTTTATGCGGATCCTACTGTTTAGGGACTTTAATAACTGGAGTTCGGTGTATTCTTTGATTAGAAAAGTTTCCTTTTCGACAGAAAAAACCGTACAGCCTCATCACCCAATCAAGGTCCTAATAAATGATGGATGCAATCAGACAAGAACCTTGACGAGTTTTTTCCTCGACTAATTGCTAATTGGCGGAGCGGGGACCGAGTCACGGCTAAGGCAACACGCGCAGTCATTGTTACCAACTGCGAGAACTTATGTCACACCTGATCTCCCCACATCCGTTTCGAGAGGTGAAGAACATTGGGTCAAACAGTTGTCAACTCCGGCATGCCATCAGTATCTGCTGGAAGTTGCAGTTATTGTTCTGAAAAATATGTTTTGTGATATTAATTTATTTGAAGGTTTATTTAGTCTAAGAAGGTTAGGGCTATCAAGCATTATCTTGCATCATACCAGGTGTTTATAATAAATAATTAATAACATACGTAAATTAACAGTTTACAATACTTATTTCACATTTAATTAAGTTAGTAACTTAGTAACTAAAGTACATGTAACATGTATGGATGACCTAGACCACCAGAGGTGCTGCTGAATTATAAGGCAAAAAAGGAAAGGAGGAAGATAGGTATATCTTAGAAGAAGTGGACGCAAGTGATGATGATCTATAATATTATCCATGAATTTAATAATCTTGATATGCAATCTTTAAATGAATAGTTAAGTGGCACAGACAAATGCTAGTGAAGGTTGAAGAAATATTGTAAAACGGCACAAAGTGAATACTAGTGTAGGCAAACAAGAGTTTAAAGCGTTTTTATATGTGACGATTTCTTCAGTAGTTCTTTTATACAGGAGAAGATTATTACACAATCTAGTAACTGAAATGAAGAAGGAATTGGCGAGTTTTCTAGCTGTGGGAGGAGATGGTTAGTGTACTTGAGCTCAGGTGTTAATATTATGACAAGTCCTGGGTATGTGATGCTAAAATAAAGACAGGCGGGAGTTTTCGCATGCAGTATGCGGTGACGGAGACATCAAGTGTGAAATAGTCCATTTAAAGCGATAGTGTGAAGGGAAGATATGGTCTTACAATCGCATATTGCACAAGAGGTTATAAGAAGCTCAGCTTTTGAAATGTCTGCAGAATTTAAATGTTGCTGTACAACGTCGCATTTATCGAGACGGGGAAGCACAAATGCCTGCACTAGTTGCGTATTCTACGCACTAATCCAGAGATTTCCCCAGTGCAGTATTCCTAGTTCGGGCATATAACCACGTAACATTTAGTATCTTATAATTCTTTACGAAACAGGATGCATATTACGTTGACTTTGCTGTCATCTAATTATTGATGTATGCGTCTCAGATTACTATAACTATTACTCTGCAATTCACTAAAAGTGTGTGGCAGAGGGTGCCAGTTGACAAGAAAATCGACTATTACACGAGGATAGGCAGATTTTGAAAGCTGGTGCACAGTTGTGCCATTTATTGCTACCGAATTATTTCATTTTATTCTGAGAATCACCCATTCGGCTACTATGAGTGAAGAGGTGGAGACACTGTAGTTGTCACGGAATAGTACGAGTAACTTTTCCGGTTCCCTATAATTCTATTTTACAACATTTAAGCCTTAGGAGACTTAGGAGACTTAGGAGACTTCAACGTAACACAAGTATATTACAGTTAACTACTAAGAATTATCACTGGAACGTTTTAATCAATGTTAGTTGATGTTTCGATGAATTCATAATGGACAGATTGCTGAAATGTAATTAACATTGTAGAAATGTTTGGCTTATCCATTTCTTCTATCCTCATTCCCCTTACCCCATTCCCGCTTTCCACTTTCTTTCTTCTCCCTTCCCTCCATCCTGATTACCCACTTTTTCCCTTTCCGACTTTCTCCCTTTCCACATTTGCTGCTTTCACCGTTTCTTCCTCTCCATTTTCCTCCTATCCCTTTCCTCCTATCCTCTTTCTCTCTTTCTTCGTTCTTTTTCTCAATTATACCCTTTCCCTTTCTGCCGTTTTTACATCTGCGCTTCTGCCCTCTACCCTAATAACCATCCCCCTTACGACCAATGGTTCATGTCGTTATGGCACAGTAATCATGACCTCCAATGCCTTCTTCGAATTTACCTGGTTTGATCCTCGGTGTCGGTGAAATGTTCACCTCGGGACTTGGTAGGCAAGACATGGGAGCTGGAGTGCACGATTCATAATCACAATATTGTGTTTTAGTCTTACTTTAAATCCCAAACCTCGACAGTCCGAATGCAGTGGAAGCATTCGACACAGTTCATAGTGATTCACCTGTTCTTTAGTGTTTTTTGAAAGAATAGGTCTGAATGGGCTAGCATCAGATTTAAGCCACTCCATCCTTTAATTTCCTTGTATAAAGAACATATTACCACACTCATAAAGACGACAACACTCAGTCCAAGATTCACTCATTAACACAAAGAAACCTGCACTTAGCATAAACGGAAAATATTATACGCTCCACGGAAATGTTGTGTGACATGCCGGGAGTTGTATCTTTTTGTAATGCCATGTTCGATTCCGGGCGTAGGAGGCTCCAATGATGGAGGTACCTTTCCTTGGACTGACTCTCTTGGGGTGATTTCCACTTCATTTCCCCAGTGTGTCTTCGTATGTGTTATTGTAGGTGTGGATGACTGTGATAATATATGTGTGTTCAGTGTTGAGTGTTGTATGAAATGAGAGATGGAGAATGGGAGGACTATTGGCACACAATTTGTTAGATATTGGGCTTTACGCACTCCTCCTACACTGCCGGCCAGGTCCAGAAGATGAAAATTTCTTCCATCGCCGAGCTACCCCCGTGTCAGCGCCGGATACTATCACGGTGCCGCAATTGACTGTCTTACCTTGCAGAACAGCGGGGAGAAGCTGAGGTTGAGAATTTTTGGGCTTTACCTTCAGTTGTTATTAACTTTCTCTGAATTTCAGAGTAAAGCTGCATACTTTTGGCTGACGGTCCACATTGTTTCTAAAATTTACGTTGTGGAACGAAGGTCAGTCTACCGGGTTAGTAAAACGAATTATTCTACAGATCTTGTTTCGGTATATAACGATCAACAAGCATTCGTACCATCTTAGTGTAAAGTAGGAACTTTCAATCAATTACTTAAGTTCCAGTTGCTATGTTTTGAAAAACCGAGCGTGGTTGGGTTAACGCTCTGGCCTCACATTCTGGAGGACGCCGGTTCGAATCCCCTTCCAGGTATCCAGATTTGGGTTTTCCATGGTTTCCCCAAATCACTCCAGGCAAATGCCGGGATGCTTCCTTCAAAAGGCCATGGCTGAATTCCTTCCCATTCCTTCTTTCCAGTCGCATCCCTCCTCTAATGACCTCGACGTCAATAAGGCGTAAAGCCATAATTAAAAAATATAATATCTTTGATAAATAAAGTACAGGTTTGTTCGTGATTGTTAAAGGCAGTAAATTTACTCTGAAACATTTAGACATGATCTATGGAAGGAATCTGTAGTCAGGTTAGCAATTAAGTTATAATCTGGGAGGTGTATAATTTACCTGTTGGCCGAACTACCTGCAATCAATCAATTAATCAACAAAATTAGCGTGGCCATCAGGTAGTCTTATACAGTTCTCTGTTAAAAAGATAAATTTTCTGGTTGGCATTTTCAGTCATAATTACATTAGAAAATAAAAAGTCTAGTCACTTAATAAATGCCATTACATTTGTATGATGGTTAATAATTAGAAGAAGAGACATTTCGCTTTACACTGTTAACAATCAAAACAGATCAATGTTACGAATCTTACACTGAATAAACAATCATCCAGCGTTCTGATGTTATGCGATGATATTTTCATGTTAATAGGTGAGGCTAAGGATATTGAGAAATTACTGAATCTCATGGAGAATAAAGTGAAAAAAGAATTTGAGAAGATTAGCTTGGATTCCCGTCTTAATCTTTACCTCTGTAGCGGAAGAATTTCACTATTAACGCGATATTTCTGAAATGTCTTCACATGATGCAATCTCAAATCATTTTAAGTAAAAAGAACCACTGTAACGTCACAGGTTCCTTACGTTTATATTTCGATTACGTTGATATTCTGCTCTTGCTGACCCACTGCACTACATCGGGATTACTCAATAAATAATGTGGTTATAATACTTGAATGATAATTATTAACATTGAAGAACCATGGAGAGGATTCGTACGATAAAATTTGTAACTAAACAGATCAATATTCATTTTGTATTAAAGCTGAAATGTTCGACGGCAAAAGATTTTCATTTTCTTGAGTACTCAAACTGGTCATTGTATCTCTCGTATTTTTTTTACACCTATTGTGTGATTATCCTGCACGTACGGAACGGTGATGATTAAATAAATTGTCTTTGTTCCTCAACGAGTTATATTGCAAGGAAGGAGTTAAAATCTGTAGACGGTACTGGGGTACAGATTTACTGTGCTCGTGGAGGAAGTTAGTAAAGTCACTATAACTTTGTTTTCATATAATTTATTTTCGTTAAAATAATTAAATGCTTGTAAAATAAAATGATTAATTGATTGTGAGTACGTGAGACTGGTTTGTTAATGTGTTGCCTTTGTTCAGTTCGGTATGTGAAATAATTGTGAATTATTGTATAGCAGTTTGTAAGTGTGCTAAACTGATAACTGACATTTCAGTTAAAGGAAAAATAAGAATCTAGAAGAAGGAACAAAAATAGTATTTGATTTTAAAAAAAAAATCCAAAATCCAAATTCATTTGTTTACTGAAGTAAAAACGATCTCGGCAGAAATGAATTTTAAAATGGAAAAATTCTAGAACAACGTCGTATGTTGAAAAACGCGGATTCTGTGGGTTTCCAAGATAATATATATATATATATATATATAAAGAGTTTAGACAAAAGAAAGAAGATAAAACGCAGTGAATAGATAAAGAAATATTTTGAACCAAAAAGACAGACAGAAAAAAGGTTTGAAAGTTGGTTGTCATTGTCCGTAGTTGGCCGAAGAAGATTCAGAAGAAAAATTTGCAATTTAAGCAAAACTAATATGAAAGTATAGTAAAGTTTAACTGTAATAATGTAGTCCACCTGAGGGAAGCGTAGGATTAAAGCTAGTGTGATTGTATATTACTCTTACCAACAGATATATGAAATGATACTAATATGGTGGTGGGTTACCGTTTTGATTTCTCTAGCGAAGCTCGAGGAGGTACTGATATTCATTATCGTTTGCTTAGCATACAACTGCTCCTCGGTTGTTCTCGAGTGTTCTTTTCCACCTACTGCGGATTTCATCAACTGGCACGGATGTTCTAGTCCTCTCATCTCCTATTACTCACAAATACGCTCCATAGCTGCGCTGCTTCTCTCAATTAGTGGCCATGACTGTGAGGATTCGTATTGGGGTCAGTTGAACAATACTGAGCTCTTTGCTTCCCTCTGGCTGGCTCGACCTGGTACCGACAGTGTGGCGTATACGAGGGCCGACTGAAACGTTACCGCCCTGGACCTTTGATGGACGTGTCAAACGCGAACAATGGAACATCAAATGTCAAGACAACCTGTGCGTCACCGCCCTCTACAGTAAAATGTATGATTATGACGACATTGTATACAATTATTTAACACTAGTATTTTCTCGCTGCTTCACTCGCTCTGACCTTTATGTGCGTAGTAATGCGTTTGCCTTTTGGTTTTCTTTTAAAAGCAAAGCATAAAAGACCGTAACCTTTACCATAAATTAAATTTTCCATTGCCGGCCTCGGTAGCGTAGGGTCTAGAGTGCTAGCTACAGGTCGCCGGTTCGAGTCCGGCCGAGGGCATGGGTGTTTAGTGTTGTGTGAATGTCTTGTCCGTGTTGTAGTGTCCTTGTGTCAATACTTGATAGCAACAAATCACATTGAGCTGGCTGTATGGCCCAGTAGCCGAATGCCAAAAAAAAAAACCATTATCATTGTGCTTATTGGAGCTTTTGTCTTTGATGTATTACTTTGATTAACTTTTACCATGTGTTATAACATACTATAGTTCAGGAAACTGAAGAATTAAATAACCAAAGTTAGGAAGTAAACAATAATATTTACAGAATCCAGAGGGTTTAATGTTTATCTGTGTGCAGCCAGCTCAATGTGACAACTTTTTCCAGTGTATTAGTTTCTAGAGTAACTTGTTGCTATCAAGTATTGACACATGGACACTACAAGACGGACACAACATTCACAGATACAACACTTAAACACCCATGCCCTCGGCCGGACTCGAACCGGCGACCTTAGTCCCTACGCTACCGAGGCCGGCGTTTATTTGTGTTAATCTGTCATGAAGTATAAACTGTGGCGCCTATCTGTTATCTGTGAACAAATGTCATTTCTTGCTCCGCTCTTTATTCACATAGTGTCATGAGATATGCCGCAGATTTTAGCTAGACTATAAGCTTTCAAACTGTGAAAAGTCCAAACAAATTGGTTTGATAGTTTTCGCTTGATGCCTGGACAAAAGGACAGACAGACGCTACGCACTTACAAATGTATATTAGTACTGGTATTAGCCCGCTCCTTCGCGAGCGTAGACTCTGGTATGTGTAGAAATGATTTGCCGTTTTTATTCTAGTACCAAATATTAACGCGAAGAAACAATAATTGTAAATTTCATCTAAATAGGTGTTCAAAAGATGTTTTTTCGGGGTTTTCTTTCACTTTAACACAGTATAATTTAGGAAATACAAGCTACGTAATTTTTTTTACGTAAATAAGATGATATAGGTACAATGTACAATCTTCGACGACGACTGAGGACATGTGGTAATAAGGTATATACATCTTACAGTTGGATATATACAATATATTTGTGCATATGTTTACACAGGCCTCTGATCGGGCACCAGGAGGTATATATATATATATATATATATATATATATATATATATATATATATACATATGCACAAATATATATATATATATATATATATATATATACAAGTAAAATCTATAGTTTCACTGCTGTCCAAGCGCAAGACGTCGTACTTATAGCTATTACAGCATGCTGATGCGTAAGAGTATAAAGGTGTGACTGCTAACCAAAATGACTTCCTGGTCTAGGAATCCTGTACCTTTCCGTATACTCCCGTGTGAGGTAGCAGAAAAGAGAAGCCCGATTTCTGAAATATCAAAAGATACGAAACTGTTGTGGTAAAGTGGGTTAAGTTATAGTGTTTTCGGAAGAGTCTGACAGATGGCGGGTCACATTTTAAGGCGTGCAGAATTAACGACGGAACAGCCATAGGGAAAAAAACTCGGATATAACTATAAAGCATATATGAAGCTGATAAATAAGATCGTAATCTGTAATAGCTATGTTAATTGGCTCAGAACTGACAATTGGAGGACAGTCGGAAACCAGTCGAGATACTGATTGAAGAGGAACAAAAAATCTTCCTTCGCTTGGCAAATAGGGCGCGTGGTCAGAGAAAAGTACGCAGACTTCGCTAAGCCAAAAAAACTGTGTTACAGACACTCTTCCTGCTTCGAACGCAATAGTTGCAGCGTATGGGATTTCGGGTTGCATGAGGAAATACTTGACGTCATATCTGTAACAGTGGCCCCACTTTCGCTGCAGATGGCACCCAGGAGGTACTGCCCAGTCTAACACCCTTGCGCAATAGCACGGCCTGTAATTTCTTATGTAGCGAGTGGTTACGTAAAGAGCTGTGTTACGAGAGGAGGCGGAAGTTTGCTCGGGGATCGGAACTGGTCGGGCTCGCTCGGCCCAGGTCCGGAGAAAGCGGCCGACTGCACCGCGGGACGGTATATCCGCGTCACGGCAGGCGCCGGGGAAAGCAGACACCTGTCTCGTTCCGGACTCAATACTGTAATACGGGGTGCTGCGGTTGGGACTTCTTTGAAAAATGACGAATTTCTGTCGGCCGTGACAGGGAATTGCTGGAGAATGCATGAAATGTAAATTTTTACGCGTAAAGTTTGTTAGCGACTGAAGTAGTATTTGTGTAATATCTTGCTTCTAGATATCATAAAAAAATCTATCCTCATAAAGTTGCCTAAAATTGTTTATTTATTCAATCACTAGGGTAACGACGTAATAAGGTAAAGGTTGTAGTTAACTCTGTGCGTTATCTTAAATAACTGTTAAATATTCAACTGATAACCAAAACGTCCGACGAACAAGGAAGAACCTATACGGATGTGATATCACAGCTGTGTTCCCCAACTACTGAGACAACATTTGTGCTGATGTCATACTGTTTCCTAGTTGCAGTGTCTTTCCAGATCTTCTGACGGAATGGTGGCGTGTTGTGGTGGAACCATTTGTATTGCCGATTAGGGCTACACAAGAGGAATATTGAGCAAGGAAATTAACAGACTGTCCAACACTATTAAGGCCTTCCACGTCACAATTTACACTGGGAAATAAAAATACGTTACTGCGTCAACAAATTACAAGGAGACGCAAATGCTTGTTTGTAGATTAGTCTTCCGTTTTCAACGAATAAGTACTTAACGGAGGTGCTGAATGACGAAAGTAGCACCAACTAAATCAGCTTTTCTCATCCTGTTTAAATGCGAGGACCAGTAAAACTTCCAAAATAATTCTACGGACCAATAACTTATTTATATCTATTAATCCACCCTAGTAATTATCAGCGTGTAATGCAGTTATTTAGGACTTACACCTGCAATAATGCTCGCACAAAACGGTTATTTACATAATCCTCAAACAAATCGCCGACTGGAAATGTATTTACTCAATAGAATGTTGTAGTAAATATCAGATTTTTGCTGGACGTTCAAATATTCATAAATTTCAAAAGTTTGTTTTATACAGTTTTACTGACTTATTCAGTTAGAGTACTGTATATGAACAATTTTTTATTAATTTATTTTTTATGATAGCTTTAATAGAATTAGCATTAAATTTTTAATATTCTTCGCGCGGACCACAAGTGTTGAATCGCTGGAATAAGTTATATGTTTCTATGTACATTCTGCTGACAACATAACGAAATTAGTTTTACAAAATCGTCAAGAAATTTGAGTATAACCAGTAAGTAACTCGATGTTCATTCCTTCTGTATCGACCAGCCAGTAGCAGAGTACAGAGGAATCGAATCTGTGGATCAAGTTCAGGATACTCTATTTCTAAGCTCTGTGGATATCTTTAAACATGCGTCCTTCCAGTGATGATTTGAGTTTGTGTGACAGAAAATTAATGTAAGTCGTCGAATCTTGCTAGCAGCGATGATAATTTAGCACTCCTATTTGTTCTCGGGACGTAAATTCCTGTATATATGCTTCCTCAAAGCCATTTACGTGACTATATTTTTTCAAAACCCCATCTTTGCGGTCGTGTCGTATTACAGAAAAATCTTTATTTGGTGGTGGAATATTATTGCGTCGATCGCACTTCTATATCGACTTGAATATAATACCGGGGCTATATCAAAACTTTATTACCGAGGAACTTGAAATTTGTTGTCAATGTTTATCTTATCCTATCCTGTATTTGAATGGCAATTACTGAAAACATTTACATCTAATATTGTATATTTCGTAAGTTAGAATAAAACAAGAATATTTTTTTTTATTACGAGGTTGTTTTGCCATATATTATTATTCTATTACCAGTGCTCTTAATTCATCATGTATTATATAAATCTGTGAGTTGCGTTATCTGTCCCTTTGTCCAGACATCACTATTTAAGCTGGAAGGTGTTTTCACAGTCTGAGAGCTGATGTTATAGAGAAAATTCTGCGGTATATCTGATGACTCTACGCGACCAGGGAACGATGCAATAATTGGAAATTCGTTCGTATCGATAACAGATAGGCACCACACCTAAAACTGCATCTCAGATGTACACTATTTTAAGAGATACACACCAAAGATCGTGCAGCTACACACATAATAACCACACCATTTGGATTCTGTTAACATTGTTTTTTGACTACGTAACTATTGTATTGATTTTTCTCCAGTTTTCTAAAGTGTAGTAGTAGAACACATGGAAGGGAAAGATGGAAGATTACATCAAACCACTGGAGGGATGGATGGCAGATATTATCTTTTCTTATTCTTGTTAAGTGTTTCTATGAAGTCATTTAAGAGAATGAATGACTGTTATTTCGTAATGTGTTAATGTATTGCATAATGACGTCTCTTAGCTGGTGGCTGTCGGAAGGCGATATTTGTAAGATTCATGCCTGCTCCCTGGACGTGAAGTACTAACTGAAAGTTATGAAGCGTTAGGTCATACGCATCATGCTTGTACTGACTTCGCGCGAAGTTTATCTGGAATGAAATGTAACGCGTAATTCTCCGTAGTAACTATGGGATCAAATTCATCTTGTCAAAAGTACCATTCATTACAATTAAAGTTTTCCTCTTCATTAGAATTAGCTTAATCGAAATTTTTTCATGGAATAATCATTTAAGAGTTACGACTGAGTGAGGTTCTCATGTGTTGCACGGCGTTTTTCTTTTTTTTTCAGTAAAATTGTTATAATAATTAATGACTTCAATATTACTGCACTTTTGTAAATATTAAAAGTAATCCTGCACTGATATCCACAGATCTTTCCAGTGTGAGCATGTAATAGAAGGAAAACTACATTATTAGTTTCTGAATTAAAAAAAAAAAAAACTCTTATTGATGGAATTACCTCTTTACCGAGGTAGATTAATAATTTTTCCATACACGAAAGGTTATCTCAAAATATTTTTAAGAAAGCAATTATACTCATTCCATTCTGATTCTGACACTTTGTGGATAGATTGATAACATCCTAGTAATATCATAAGTCTGAAAGATGGATGTTAGAAAGTTTGCTACTCAATCATGACGCAATGATTGAAGGGATTTGAATGAAATTTGGTACAAAGTTAGAATACTAAAACACTGGATACTTATCATCTCGGTAAAACGAATAATTCTGGAGTAGGAAATGAATATTTGTTCTTAACCTATAAATTTTTAACACTGCATTTCCTTTCAGTAAGTTCGCAAGATGTCTTCAGCAATGCCGATCGTACTAATAGCCCACAATTTATTAAAATCGCAGTTTTAAAAGAAATTTGTAATATACTCTTTGTGTACCAGACGAGAAGCCACTAAATTAGCAGTATTAAGATGGCCGCGCAAGATGATTCGTCATATTCCTTTAGGCAGAAGCAATTTTTTAAAATTATCTACATGCGTTATTTTTGCTACTACTCATTTCTTGTAACGCTAAAAATTTATTTTCACAAAAATATACCTAAATACATATTCGGGAAAGTTTCTCACTAGACATCAACGTAGCTGCTTCTGGATATGGTGAGGAACAGTCCACGTTTTGTTACTTCTGGAAACTGCTGGTGAATCTTGATGTACGTGTTTCTTACTGGACGAATGGAAATAATATAGTTTTAAAGCAACCCCAGCAAACTCCGGATTCTCTACTAGTATTTCATAAATGGTTTCTAAGTTTTTAACATTCATATGCCACAAGTCACGTGAACGACCTATTTAAAGATATTTGTCAGTGTTACAGTGATTGGGTGCACTTTACGTATTAACATATCGCGTTCATCCTTTGAATCAGATGAAGTTGCTATGTTTACGTTTGCGGACGGCATGGATGACACCTGTTGTGTTCCAACATTGAAACCTGTTGCTTCAAGGTCTTCGTAGCAGGAATGTATTTCCACACAGCAAACAACTTGGCTGCTTGCTACCAGAAGGGAACTTGCTAAAACACTTCAGTGGCAAAAGACTAATCTCAGTCGCTGAATGTCGTATTTCAGTTATTACAGAAAATTGCTAAATAAAATTCGAAACCTTTTTATAGTACCCACATTCAATCTAGGACGAATTTATTATATTGCCGCAAAATAATAAAGCTACGGTAAGGAAGATTTTTTTATTAAATCTATCAGCACATACAAAATGCTATCCAGATTTTTTTTTAAAATCACAATGACATATGAAAATTACATATGGTGTGATTTGAGGACAATCCATTTGGATTCCCCTGTAAGTAAACTTAATTACAGTGCAAAAAGATTTTAAAAGTGACGACTTGTTATCTTGAAATGGCACATTTACTGTAACTTATAGTAACACTGGCAAGACCTAACTTACAATGCATCTGATATAAATTAAAAAGCTAATTAATCTAGATTTAAGAGTGAGTCGTTGCTCGTCTTTCGAGTTAAAAGATAATTCCAAAATTTTTATCATTTATCACGTCATTCGGAAATGGTGATATTCATTATACCGTCGTAATTTCTTATTGTTTACCGAAGTTCTGTCTTCTGAATCTGGTTAGGCTCTTTTTCCGTTCACATTAAAATTGTTAGGTACTGTATCCAGATTATTTCCATGAAATCGAGAATTTCTGCCATGAAATGAATTATTTATTCTTGCTAAGACACCATCTCTTGGCGGGATTGGCGTTGTTATTGAACCAGAACTGCGCATAATATCTGCTGATCGGTAGCTGAAGCATTTGCGCATGTCTGGCAACCACGAGTCCTTTAGTCTTCCAACGGATGGTTTATCTCGTATTTTTCTTCATAACACAATACTCCACAGATACAGCGTTTTCCTTTTCTAACTTGAAGCATGTGACTAAGAACGTCATTGTTTGGAGTTCTTAGTATCTTGGATATACGCAATGTACCGAAGCATAAACACATATCGTGGCATGAAATCTTTTTCCATGTAATACCTAGAGCAACAGAACACTTTTCTTTCGAGTCGTACTGATAAATAAAAACAATTTTTAAAATATTTGATATTAGCTGGGGTGGCACAGTTTGTTGACATTAATAGTCATACTAACTTCGTCTCGTGGTTCATCTTAAACGACAACATCTGTAGAAGCCCAGGTTATTTATTTTCTATAAAAGTGTTGTCAGTGTACTTGGTGCTGCTGATAACATAACCATTTATCTTGATCAAAATTTTTTTTTGCTGTTATTAGTCTCGAATTTTTTGATGCAGTCTTCCATTTCTTCCTATCTAGTGGTGACCTCTTTAACTGATCATACTACAACCTAAGTCCTCAGTTATCTGCTTCATATATTCCAATCTTTGTCTAACTTTATAGTTCTTTCCCTCAACTGAACTCGCGACTAACAGTTGAACTAATCCCGCGTGTTTTAAAATATGACAATCTTCCACAAACGTCTTTCCTTACCAGTCATTTTAAAAAAACTATCAATTGACACTTAATTTTTAGCATCCTTCTATATCACCTTATTTAAATTTTCCTTCTTTCCGGTATTCCTATAGTCCATGCTTCACTTCTATAAAAAGTTGTTTCCGAGACCTAGATCAATATATGAAAACAAAAGATATCTGTTTTTTTTTTCTCTCTCAAAAAGACTCTTTTCGCCAGTGCTCTTCTGCTTTTACCATCATTCCTGCTTCGGCCATCAATTGTAATTTTACTTCCCAAGAAGCAGAATTCACTTACTTATCCTATAAAACCGGATACAATTTTTATATTTAATCTACTGTTACATCTATTAATTTTGCTGCATGTCATCACTCTTGTCTTCCTTTGGTTTATATTTAGTCCTAAATCTTCCTAAAGGTGCCCAAAATAATAAAGACCGAACAAGGAAACTAACTACACGCAACAACATTGCATAATTATTTGAAATGTAACTACTTTACGCGCATTATTGACTTGAAAGACCGTCAAGATATCTGGCGACGATTTGAATTCAATGAATGTGGTGACGTTACATAGAATCAAAGTGATTATATACAGCAAAGGGAGTTAACAGGCGAGCAGAAGCCACGCAACGGAAACGATCATCAAAATATTGTGCACTGTATTCTGTATTAATAAAAAGAAATTGTTCTTATTTTGGTCGTCAGTAGAGTTTATATATATTATTGTTTTTGTCTGATGCAAAGGACAAATCGTATTGTTGCTTCAACTTGTGACATATATAAGATGTATGTAAAACTGTGTATAATTTTGTATCTGAGGTTTCACGAGCGGAGTATTTTATTTAGTTGACGTAAGAATAAATATTGTCAGTGCTAGAGCCACTCAGGTGCGTGATGAAGCAACAGGAAGTTACATATAGGCCTGATTCTGGACAGCTGGGTCGGTGGCCGTACCCCGCTCGAGAAAGAGAGACTTCAAAGTAGTCAGCAGCACTGGGAGTGGCATTGAGAACGGTAGACACACGCTTGTAGTGTGGTCGAGAAATATTGTTGTATAACTTTGAGAGAGTGTATCTGAATGTGAATAAATTGGAATAAAAACTGAAAGCCCTAGTGAGTGAGAATTGCCATATATATTAAATTTAAAAATGTCCTTGTGACAGTATCAACATGGATCTGATTTATGTTCTGCAGCCGTTTGTGGCCGAATTGATTATGCCCACAAGATACAGAATACCAGGAAAACGACGGTTAATCACAAACAAACCATCTCACAAACTTATATAATTATTACCGAATTATTACAGAATTGTTATTGTTACTGAATTATTATTGAATTCCTGTCTGTAAAATTTTACAATTTTGAAATAAAATATTTTCCATAGATGTAACTGATGATTGAGAGAATAATTATGTCTTGGCCTTCATTGTGCGTTATACAAAAGAATTTTCATTTCTAGCGTATGCTCCGAGCACGCAATTTACCACTTCAATCTAAACTGCCTCAGTTGTTCTTTCCGGTTCTCTTTTGGGTTACGTGATTGCATGTAACTTTTCCAGATCAGAACATGTACATTTGAGAATTTTTATATTTTCAGGTTCAACAGAGTCAAAGGCCTTCTGATCATCCATAAAACAAGAATAACGGTGAAATTCATACCCCTCTTTCTTTGATATAACACATTTCGTGAGAATATAGTTCCCCGTGTACCGACACCATTCCGGAAACCACACTGAATATTTTTTCATTTTAAACTTTAACACGAATACATATAATTTTCTAGAAAAATTATTTTCAGGTAATAGATAGGTGCACTATAAATTTGTTTAACTACATCACTGGTTTCTGAATGATGGCTCACATAGAGACATTAGTTTTTCTCAACAATTGTTAAGGCTGAGATAAATTATGGAAGCTGTGAAAGAAGGAAAGTCATATTTTGGTGTGTTGTGGACGCAGTATCATAACCAACTGATCCGTCTCCGAGAATACTACTTTTCCTTGACGCAGTGAATTCCGCAAGCTGTTTTTAACCTCCTCATACGTCATCGCCGAGATTTTATGAGCTTGAAGCAGGAAACCGTTGCGTGCAACAAAGTCGTCTTGACACAAACAAACCGAGTGCGGTGAGTGAGTGGTTATCGCTCTGCCCTCTGCGCTCTGCGGACGCCGGTTCGAATCCGCGTTCGGACATCCAGATTTGATTTTTCTATGGTTTCCCCAAATAACTCCAGGTGAATGCCATGATGCTTCCTTCCAAAGGCCATGGCCAGATCATTCCTTGTCTTCAGTCCCATCCCGCCTCTAATGACCTCAACGTCGGCGAAGTCTAAAGCAATTAAAAAAAGGTTACAAACAACGTAAGCACACCTACAAAGGAATGTGTACAACAATTGCTTGACAAAAGTAGTAAAGAAGAATGGTCACTCGAGCGAAGTGCTGTTTGTATACAGAATCATTTATCGGTCAGTGTAATTTAGAATATGATATATTTTGGAAAACCGCTGTAATGTTACTTATTGTATGCCAATGAAATACGTAGCACTCAGGGATACAGATCGAATATAATGAATTATTATAAACTATCAATAATGCTGTAAATGGAAAAACTCTGCATATTTAAGATATTTTTAAAAAAATGAACTTAGAAATCTGTTCACAAGCTACACACAGGATATCAACTGATTTTAAAATTTGTGTCAATATGTCTGACTGGATGAACGAAAACTACTGGTAAGATTTAGTTATCTATCGCAATCGAAATGTTTGTCGTGATTTAAGTGTACGAGAATAGTCGTGTTATTCGGAGGAAGTAAGTTCGCTAGTGATGATTTTACTGTGATATAATCTGTTTAAGAGGAGTCCGATCTTCAATATTTAGTCTCGATCATTGTTGCTGTGTAGTCCTACAGAGTTGTGTCATTATCTTAACACTGGTAAGTCTGACAGGCTGTGTTAAAGTAACGATATTCGGTACAACGGACCCAGGTTTGAATCTGTACCATCAATCTGATAATAATTTTTAGTCGGTTTTCAGCAATAGCAGAGATGAAAGCGGTGATATGTTCACTTACTCCTAAAAAAATACACAAACTGAACCACAAAGAAACATCATTGTTCCAGGCATCCAGTTTTCTATGATTTCTCCAGTCACTAAAGGCAAGTGCCGGGCTGGTTCTCTCATAAAAAGTGACGTCAGATTTCCTTCGTGTTTGCTGCCAACAACTCATTGTAGACTATAATGATGAGAAAAAAAGTACAAAGAAAAGCCCTTTATGATCCGGGTTATCGACAGTGCCAACCAAAATAATAAATTTCCAACAGGCGACAAAGACAATAGTTATTCAAAACCCACCTTTCCTAATGCCGGTGTTGGAAGCTGCAATTCCCGGCTAAGATGTCCCCACTACGCTTCCGGGGCCGCAACGCTGGTAAGCTGAAGGCAACGATAACGAAACCGCAAAGTCGAGAACACTATGCGCAGCTTTTAACGGAGAATTTCCAGCGTAATTTTCCATCTTGCTAGCGTTTGTTTCCGTTTAGCCCGCAGCATAACCCATCAAGATGTTCGAGCACGTTTCCAGTTCTGTTATGCTGAAGCGGAGAAGAATTTCTGATGTCACATCGAATCCAGCTCAGATGTACCGTCTCTCGTGATTCCTGATTTATCGCAATCAGTATTAATAAAAGGAATTTCTTAGTTTCCGTCATGAAAATTACAAATTTCGCAAACTTAGCATAAGTCTTATAACACCGTTCACTCACAAATGATAACACAAGCAGAAAAACCCATGAGCAAAATGCCTGAATGCCTCGCAGGCATGTGATAATAGTCGGTGTTCATCTTTCAGTTCGATTTAAAACTTCTCAATCACAAATTTAAAAAAACTCCATTCCTCCCAAAAGAAAAAGATGATAGCGAACAACTTTTCTCTTTGTAATGAGGTACGGGACGATACTGTCTGGTTGCTGGAACGTAAGATGATATTATTTCGAGAATTACGACCGAAAAGAGGAATGGACATTCGGGATAAACCATGGTTTGTTTGTTAGCTTCTAGGGAACATGCCTCTACGGCGTCGTTAACAACGCTTTCCATACAAAACATGTTTCTTGTTTTTTAAACATTCAAGTTACGTTGTCAGTAATCTTTTGTGTACAAGTGATTAAGAAGAAACCTCGCAGATTACAAATCTTACAGTAATATCAACATCGATATTTTCCAGGATAGGGTTATATTTTAATGGCCGTTTCTGTAAGATGACTCTATAATGTCCTTCACTTGTAATTGAAAGTTTGGATATGCAGTTAAATGTAACACTGAGTTACCATAGCACTTACTACTTCAATTCTAGCTGTGGATTTGTTTCATAGTGTGCATGCCTATTGGAGAGGTGTAGCCAAGATGGTTCCTTCAAAAGTCCATGACCGAATTACTTCCCGTCCCTTGCCCCGAGTCCTTTCTCCCCTTTAATGACCTTGACGCCGATGGCGAATAAAACCACGAGGGAGAAAAAATCAAAAAACAAAAAACCAGAGGTGTACATATCATACAACGTAAGAAGGTGCGTAAGAGATATTACGCTCCATGCATATCGGCCAACATAATTACTGTTTTTACCGATGGTGTTCACATCAGCAAGTATTTGTATAATATTCAGTTTCCTCCTTCAAAGATACATGTTACACAAAGAGAATAACAGCAAGATACATAAACACAAAGATTACACTATTCGCATGCATATAGCAACACTCACCTCCAACACTCACATTAGATCATCCTTAATGACGCCGCTGACTGCAGGGCATTGAAGGAAAAGCGAGAAACACATTCTTCACCAATCTTGACTGACGAAAGTCGCGAACGGCGCATTAACTTAACCACCAATTTTCGACTTTCCACATTCGACATGTGTACATAAACAGCATCATATCTCAGAAACTAATTATCCGAGTTAACTAAGTATTGTTTTGAAGATTCGTTTATGTTTTACAACTAATTTTGAGCCTGTATCTGAAAAAAATACGTAGCTCTGAATTTGAAAATGTTTTAAAATTTTCCGTTTTTCTTAAGCTGTCGCAGCATATGAGAGCTAAGTACAACCAGAATTCCAAAAAATTAGGCACGAATGTGTAGAACACAATATTCCAAAGAGAGTGATACCAATAATGCCAGGCCCAAAGCCAAAACCAAAGACCAACCTATGAAGTAGTCAAGCCGGTCTCGGTAGCGAAGGAGCTAGAGTGCTAGTTCCGCGTGCCGAAGGTCGCCGGTTCGAGTCCGACCGAGGGCATTGTTGTTTAAGTTTAGTGTGTGTAAATGTCTCGTCCGTGTTGTAGTGTCCATGTGTCAATACTTGATTGCAACAAATCGCATTGATCTGGCTGTATGGCCTCAGTAGCCGAATGCCATAAAAAAAAGGTAGGCAGCGAAGCGCGCTCGACAACGCGGTCGGTATTTGACGAGGTCGGCTCAATTAAGGACACGGATTTCTTGCTGATGAGCGGGAGAGTAAAATGATTGTCTACCCTGATCCGTCGGTCCCACTTGGAATATCCAATATGATGGTGGGGCCAAAAATTGGATTTGTACTGGGGCCGAAAAAACCTCAAACATTTTCACTTTTACTGTACTCGATATTGTAATGGTCCAAATTACATTTTTAGTATTTTGTTTATGAATGTTTCGATTATTAGCGGGGCTTGGGAGGAAGTGTGCTGAAGATTTTCCCAAAGGGTCGAACGTGCAAGTTAGCCAAATGCTGTTGTTTGCGGCTTAGCGGCATCCTTTAGTGCGGGAGAGAAGGTTGTATAGACTGGTGTGTTGAAAAGGTTTAAGTGAACGTCGCACGTGAGAGTGATTAGTGTTTGGTCACTGCCAGTACACCAACGGGACTCCTGCCACATAATGGATATCACTGTGCTACGACAACTGATTATTGGAAGCAAAACCTTTTCCACATAGTGAAACAACGAGACGCCCCACAATTATTGCTGAGGTCAGTTATCCTCAGCGCAAGTACACTCCCATTCAAGTAATCGGCAAATAGGCTGATCAGCATTTGGATGACCTATAAGCGCCCTGAGTTTAAGAACAATTTCACGCTCTACAAATAGCCAGGACATATTTAGTTCAAGAGATTAAATTTTGCTAGTCGAATATCAAATTATTTTATTTCATATTTTTATTAGTTCATTTTGGTAATTGTTTCAAAATGTTAGTAACTACCATTAATGATTTGATTAACAGGTGTTATTTATATAAAATAAATTAAATGTATATGAAAGATCTTTCATTTCTAGAGGTACCTTGAAATATTTGATGAAATTAAAATAAGAAAAGTAAGATGACTATTACAATATATATATAAGATTAGCTGACCACCTCGTTGCATCTTTGGAAGTATCGCCACCAGTAGTGTAACTCGTAAAGGATTTGTCGTTAGTTGGCTGGTGCGAGGACCCAGTGACATTATGAACAGCTGTAGGAGTCACGTGACATTTGTGGTGTTGAAAGAGGAGTGCCACATCGGACGTCCGACAGCGAGAGTGGCTAGAGGAAGAAGAAAGCTACCAGACTGCATGTTGCGTAACACTCACTGCGTGCCCGCCAGCCACACACTCAAAATCGCACATGAGTATCATGCCAACGGTCCTTAGAAGCAAAGTGGCCATCCTGGGATGCAGGACGACAGTGTAGTGCGAAAATCACTTAAATTTAATTTAAAATGTCAATGTAGTGCGTAATAAAGCAAATAAATGCCAAGTAACGAAAATATCACACGTACGCATGTCTTTTATTTAATTTCATTCAATGCAATATTCATACAATATAACTATTGTTTCTCTGTTCATGTATCAGTCTACTTGTTTAAAACGGAGGTAATGTATACGTTACGCTCAAAGACCGAAAAGAGAGCTGTAAAAGTAACGAGAAATTCTGTAGCCGAATGTATTCGTTACTAAACCAATCAGAACCCGTTTCTTTCGAAACGTTACTCATTATTTTTGATAGAACTGAACACTAGTATGAAGCATCGTATCCAGTCGCGTCGCGTACGTGATAACGTCGTTAGTATCGTATCGTTTCATTACTCGCTACTTTTGATACAGTCGAACACTAGCATCGAGTCGCCTCGCATACGGGACGACTTCGTTCGTACTTACTACTTGGTAAAGATTAAGTAAATTGTTTATTTAGTAAAATAAGTTTAGAGAGGTTGTTCGTTTTGATAAAACTTAAAGTAAACTAATTAGCAGATGGATCTTACGGAAAACCTCTGAATGACACTTGATTTATTGTAATGAATATTATATACGAAAGAATAATCTAATTTCAAACAAACACATGTTTGAATACCAAAAAAAAAAAAAAGAACTGACATTTCACCTAACTGTGTGTGACATATACAATAAGTAATGACAGATATTTTTTAAAGTAGCCTACTCAAAACCCTGCATAGTGATAGTGAGTTAGTACTTTGTAAAGTTCAAGTAAACTGTTCATTGGGTAAAGTAAATTTAGGTAAATTGTTCGTGCATTTGATTTACTGCACCGAACATTACATACTTCAGAATAATATCTAATATCTAATATCACAATCGCAGCACACTTAAATCAACTAATTTCAAATAAAATCGCTGGGCGAACCGTTCCAGCTCCCGCATGACACATGATACGTCGTGTTCGTTCGTTTATCGAATCAAACTGACATTTATACTACAGATGCGAGTAACGAAATGAATTTATGAGTAACGTTTCCGTACTTCGAGTCAGGCGACGAATCTGTTACTCAAAACGAAAACATACGGTTTTGCTACAGCTCTAACCGAAAATGCTGATTGAGCGGAAAAAACGACTACAACACGGTCTGGTTTCTTGAAAACGGCCACAACACGTTGTAGCTTAACAATACCTAACTCTCTGTGTCCACGTCGAATCGGTCCAGGGTGCATTTAATACTTATGATTTTTCTTAATCGTTGCCTTACAAGGCGATCTGGACCATACGCGAATTTCACGTCGTGGCCTTTTTGAGTTAGCCAAAACGCGTTCTGATTGTTTGCTGTTTTTTTTGTGAGTGACATAACGAGAATAACGTGTTGCGGCTGTTTTAAAGAGACCAGAACGTGTGGTGGTAATTTTTTTCGCCCATTGGACGTTTTTGGTCTTTGAGCGTAATACATATACATTTCCCTGTTACATTACCCACGCTGACCGTAGTCTTTACCGTAAATCAAATTCCACAATTTCGTTACGCTTATTGGAGTTTTAAAACTTGATGTAGTGTTTTGACTAACGTATTCCGTTTATTGTAACTTGCTGGATAAATTACCAAAGTTACGAAGTGAAAAATCAATATTAATATAACCCAAAGGATTTATTGTTATCTCTATCGTAGCATTATTTTTCGTAGGTACCTTTGTAAGGAGCGTTCAAATGAGATTGAGAAAGATATGCGGCGCCTAAATCTGTTCTCGGTACGAACGAATTATAATTTCCTGTTCCGTTTTGCCCCGTCACATGAAGTTGTAAGATATACAGTAGATCTTAAGCCTAGACCATAAGCTTTCAAAATCCTATCCAAATTTGTTCTGTAGAGTTTGGGTGACGACAAGACAAAGGGCCAGACAAACAGCCCGTTTACAGTTTTATCATATTGAAAATATAGAATTAGAGAAGAAATATTCGATAAAAAATAATTTTCAGTTTTACTCATATTGTTTTTTTTTTTTTTTTTAACCCTTTCATTTATGGATTCAAAGATTATATACAGTTTTCAGAAACAATACAACAGAGGAAATCCAGCTTCAGTAGCAATGAATCCAACTGAAGCTATTGTTGAGTAAGATGAACTACAAAGGCAGCTTCTCATTTTTTTTTTAGATACTCCTTCCTTCTGTTAATTTTAAGAATTAGTTCTTCAACGACGACGCACGAACAACGCGGATACGTATGCTTTTTTCGAAATCGATTTTAGTTTCAGCGGAATGTTTCGATTTAAGTCATGACTTATTCAAAATAGCTACGACACTGAAGGCTTTCTGTCTGTGACATACTATTCGAAATCAGCCAGCTAATGATGCTGCTGGATAGTCCAATTCGGCATGACAACAATATCTCTGGTATACCAATACCAAAAAAGAATTTTCTATCTTTACTCTGTATCATAGTTCACAATGTTTATGCAGAATTATTAATAACCTTTATAAACATCGGTGCGTTTGTACTAATAATCTATCATTTGCTTCTTATCTTCACAGCATTGAGTCAAGATTATGGAAAAAGAATATGTTTCAGAATTACACACTGCTGTATGTTGCGGAAAAAAATCTGTAAAGAATCATATATGGGGCAATGTATATTATGAAAGTTAAGCTTGCTTGTACACTGTGAAAGACAAAAACAGTAAAATTGCAAGTGTTTTAAGGTTTAATATTACGAAAGGTAGTTTGAAAATGAACATATACAGTACGAAACGAATACTTTTCGGAACTGAATGAGAAATAAAAGTCGTACAAGAAGAAGAGATAGTTTACTGAATCACTCACTTGCAAATAAATGATTGATTAATATGATTGTAGGTTGTAA
This sequence comes from Vandiemenella viatica, assembly GCA_031002005.1. Taxonomy (NCBI): domain Eukaryota; kingdom Metazoa; phylum Arthropoda; class Insecta; order Orthoptera; family Morabidae; genus Vandiemenella; species Vandiemenella viatica. Next base: position 376,807,210 of record CM061920.1, read on the forward strand.
AGAATTCGGACGCAGGATCAGATTACTCATAGAAGATGATTTTTAACAGATACGGGAATTAACAGGAGGGTTGCAAAGTTGTCAAACATATGAAAAACAAATGTCGGCTACCAGTATAAGAGTCAAATTAATTCATCTACTACTGTCTTTTTTGATTATCTAGTCGGTTACAAGCACAGTGGTTCTACATCAGAAACCTTGCAACGTTTTTTCCATCCGGCATTGACCTGTATTCCTCCTAACAAGATGAATGATTCGCCTTGCCTTTCACGATGCAGGCTCGAGAAGCAAACACAATTCTCAAGAATTACGTACTACGTATGTTCAAGGTTGAAAGGAGACAACCAGAAATAATACCAGACAAAAGTACCTATCTGTTATTCAAGAATGTAGTTCCTAACTGCTCCTTCTAAGTCTGGGATTAATACGTATTATTGATTCATCCACTATAAGACCTTCGCAAGTTGTGGTACTACAGATTGTCGACAGAGCTAATACATAACCGTTACATCCCGCTGTTTCCCATTGACTGCAGCTTTTTGTTTTTTCTTAGCGTCTGGTTTGCGGTGCCAGGAAAGCCGTGAGTGTATTTCGGATCGCCTTGACGTAGTTCTATGCCCGCGTCTAGCCCCTCCCTCGGGAAGTCTATTCTGATGATGGAACGGATATGTTGCCATCTCTCTCCAAAACGTGTAACTTGTTATGATAAGTGTATTTTTATGTTTGTTATATGTGTACTAATGAGGCGGAGATTGGGAACCGTACCGGAAAAAAAAACCGTAACCAGGACTGCGCGAACCAACTTGATCTTAAACGATTAACACTATGTAATACTGTATTTCACTTGTTCCTTTGTTGTCTGGAATGAGAAGAGTATGAAGTATTATACAGTCACCCTAATCAGAAAAAAGTGACGTAGTCATTCGTGGCTCTCCACGGGGAAATTTTAAAAAAAAAAAATTATTCTCTACAGATTTTTCTGAAAACTGTTGACACTGCAGTAAGTGACAGGTTTAGTGTCCCCAAAAACGGAATTTACTGTGCTTTCGTGTAGCAAATCTGTACGCAGCAAAATTACATTTGACCGCAATAATTTGCCATATAGAGGCACAGTAAAGGAATGTGGGTTACATAATGACATGTCGCTACGCATTAATCATGTGCCGTTACACTCCAGTCACAGGACATGTTTTATTCAGAACCGGCAGAAGCGAGCTGTAATGTATTCGTCACGTGAGTTCATCCACACCTTAGTGACAGCAATCGTTTTCCCCAAGCCAAAGCGATTCAGATCGATATACAAAAAATAACAACAACAAAATCCAGAACAATTCTGTGAATGAACTGTAATTGGGTGTGATAACAGCACATATCCGTAAGTGTTTGTAAGTGTTTGTTTTCTTTCTTTTAGCTTTACGCTTTGTTGACTTCGAGATGATTTGAGGCTGGAAAGGACAAGGGCCAGGAACGGGACGGTATTCAGCCATGACATTTAGAAGGAACCATTATGCCATTCATCTGGAGTTATTTTGGGAAAGCATGGAAAACCGAAATTTCGATGGCCGGACGGGTATTTGAATCCCTGTCCTCCTCAATGCGATGACAGAGCGTTATCGCTCACACACCACTGTCAGTGCGAGTGTCGTCCTATAATCTAGTGGCATGACAGTGAAACAAACAAAAATTCTGTCCAGCCTTTCAATATAGTCCCATTCGAGCCCCACAGACGTCCTCTACCAACGACGTTCTTTTATTTATTTCTCGTGTCCAGGACATAACATTACAAGTTGAAACAAAACAAAATTAATTAATTAATATTAAGCTCATGTAAAATAGAACACAATTCAATGGAGCGTGACTACAATTTCGCAGTCCTGATGGCCTTCTCATTTGCCCTAAAAAGGTAGTCGATAGTGCAGGTTTCCGGTAGATTCCTGCATACCAGAAGATGTTGTGGGTTCTGCAGCTCACCACATTCACATAGTTCGTTTTCAGTAGTGTAGCCCCTTTTTTTGATATTAGATCTGCATCGGGACATTTCAGTTCTTAATCTATTTAGTACCTTCCGTATGGAATATGGTTGATTACCCCCCGCGGCCGGTGCCTCTTTCATATTCCTCCAGTGCACCTCAGGCAACGAATTTCGCCATAGTTGTACACGGCGTGCTCCAGGTGAAGATGTTATGGCTGTTGTTGACTGTAAGAAGCTCTTTCTTGACTTTAGTCTTGCGGGTTGAGGTTCGGGTCCAAACAAAGGGTGTCTGTGGTCTGTTTCCTGTTTCTTCTTTTCCATATCTGCAGCTGTTTTGCTTCGAATGTCAGGTGGTGCTATACCCATGATTTGGTATATTTTTCTGACAGGAGTTGGTTTCAGGCAACCTGTTAAAATGCGGCCAGTATCATTCAGTGCTACATCAACCTGCTTAGCATGTGCAGAGTTTTGCCAAACTGGTGCTGAGTATTCTGCTGCGGAGAAACTGAGTTCCAGGGCAGATGTACGAAGCACATTTGGCTGTGCTCCCCAGGAGGTACTTGTAAGTTTTCGGATGATGTTGTGCCTGGCGGATACTTTGAGTTTTAGCTCCTCACAATGGGCTTTGAATGTAAGAGAGCGATCAAGCTTTACTCCCATATATTTTGGAGTATCGCAGTGTTGTTGTCCCCTCCAGCTGATGTTGAGCTTCTTTCTGGCTTCTGAGGTGGAATGAACAGACCTGTGTTTTTCCAAGGTTGGGCTTCAAGTGATTAGCATCATCATACTTGGCCATAACCTCAAGAGCTGTTGTCAGCTTCACCTCCACCGCCTCAAAGGTTGTACCTTGAGCTGCAATTGACGTACTAATGTCTATGGTGTCAAAACATGTGATGGCGGCACATACGACGTCGTAATTTGGCTTTAAACAGTTGCCAGATAGAAACGTTTTAGGCTTTGGAAATAGGAGGAAGTCTGATGGGAGTAGAACTGGTGGGTAGGGAAGGTGTGCTACAAACTGGAAACTTAAAACTCACGAAATGAAGCTATGACGAGGGTAGATCGGTGACTCGGAGTGTTGTCTTAACAAAAGATACATTTTTGAACAATTTATGTCTCTGATATATTCCGTGAATGATATTCGTAAATGCGTCCGGAATCTAGGAGCAGTACAGCCTCATAATCTTCAAAACAGACACATCACATTCCCTGTAGAATGAACGGGTGGGAACTGGCGTGCTTCCAATCCTGTTTCTTTAACTAATAATAATAAATTAATTAATGGATGCAAATCTCATACATATTTAAAAATCATTTAGCAAAACATACTGGGCAGAATATTTAAGACGGATAGATTTTCAACAGCCATTATTGACCTTTCCAGTGTCTTTTGTCTATCAAAAGTTTAGGCACCAACCGGGTAATCCACTCACCTACCAGGCTCGGTAACGGTCGATCCAGTCATTCCGGAGGACTTAGGTTGAAATCTCCATATGCCAGCCACATTTCCCGAAATCACACCAGGCGTTGAAAAACCCATGGCCGAGTACTTCCCTGTTTCTTGCTCCTAATCTTTACCACTTTCAATGCTATAGATTTCTACGAAGCTTAAAGCCATTAGCAAAAAAGAAAATGTTATGCCATCTGTCTGTAGCAATAATTTCGCAAGTTAAAAATGTAGTGTGAATGAAGATGTGAGTGACTATAATATTCAGAGACAATGATAGTTCCACAACTTTTCCGGCCTATTAGATCAAATACTACTTGCCTGAAATTTCAGTTCCATAGCTTTCTTTTTTAATTACCAAGCTTATGAACATTAGCTTTTTTTCTGTGTTACAGGGTGTAGACAAATGTCTGCTGCGATGATATTTTTTTAAGTTGGGACCACGGTCACATGTCGCCGTCCGACCATCCAGATTTCGGTTTTCCATGGTTTTTCAAAATCATTCCAGATTAGTGCCTGGGTGGTTCCTTCAAAGACCATCGCTAAATCCTTCCCATTCCTTGCCTCCAATCCTCTCCCGCTTCTAATGACC